>JARQOC010000005.1:219489960-220203990 GCA_033576535.1 Allobates femoralis | reverse complement strand
TCCGCTCCCTCCGCTCCGGGTCTTGCAAGGTCCCGGAAGTAGACACGGAGTTAAAAGCCTGGTCAGGAGGCAGGGCGGGTTCCCTGTACACAGATTTGTGCTTTGGCTGCAGCAGCAGCAGATATACAGAAAGGAGAGGTCTAGAGTTCCAGGAGGCCGTGTGCTAGACTAACACGGCCTAGCCCAGGAGGGCTGGAGGAACTCGGGGTGACCCATAACGGAGGCCTTTGGCCCGAAGGACCCGGGTACGTTATATGAACTGTGTCTTGTGTACCCGGCTGCGACCCGGATTCCGGCAGACTGTGCCACCGCTGTGTGTATCAGCAATAAACACCGGGTCCTGTTTGAACCACTACCGGGCTCCACGTGTTAACTGACTTGCGATCCAGGCGCTGCCCCACATATGGTGGAGAATGCGGGCAAGCAGGCCGGCCCGGTGAAAGTGACTGTTTCATGAGGCCAATGAGCGGCACCTAAAGTGAGAGGAGCAGCCGTCAGAATAGCCGCCAGTCTTGCGGGGTGCCCGGCCCTGCATGTCCCTACTTAAGCCGGCCACGCTACAGTTCAGGCCTGCCGCTGATATGGAGGAAATCCTAAGGCAGCTGGTACTTACCCAGCAGCGGCAGCAGGAACAGCAGCAGCGACATGAAGAGCAGCAGCTCCGACTGCAGGAGCAGCACCAGCGACAGCAGGAGCAACAGCAGTTGCTACAACAGGAGCAGTTACGACAACAGCAGGAGCAGCAGCAGCGACAGCAGGAGCAGCACCAGCGACAGCAGGAGCAGCAGCGGTTGCTACAACAGGAGCAGTTTCTACAACAGCAGAAAACGAATGAACTGCTCCTGCAGCAAATTGCGGCCTTACGAGACCCGCCAACAGCGCCTCCCCCGGAGCGGCGTGAGGCCCGGGACCGGGTCCGATCGGCCCTGCGGAAGCTGAGCCCAGAGGACGACGTAGAAGCCTTCCTCACCGTCTACGAGCGCACCGCAGAACGAGAAGGCCTCCCTTCCGCTCAGTGGGCTGAAGTGGTGGCGCCATTCCTGATGGGCGATGCCCAAAAGGCCTACACGGACCTCAGTTGGGAGGAAGCACAGGACTACGCCAGACTCAAAGGTGAGATCCTTGCTAGACTGGGGGTCAATACATATGTCCGAGCCCAACGGGTGCATTCCTGGTCCTACGTGGAGTCCAAGCCGGCTCGCTCCCAGGCGTATGACTTATTGCAGTTGGTGAAACGGTGGCTCCAGCCTGAGAGCTTGACTCCGGGACAGATGGTGGAAAGGGTGGTGGTCGACCGGCTGGTACGGACTTTGCCGGTTGCGATACAGCGTTGGGTGGGGCAAGGGGACCCGGGTACCTTGGACCAGGTGGTTAGCTTGCTAGAGCGATATACAGCCACCCAGGAGTTCATACGGGACTCTGCCCCACTGCGGCAGTTACGCCGGCCTCCGGAGCCGGCTAAAGGGGTACGTCCATTCCCAGGGGACTCTCCTAAAAACGTACCCGCTGAGAGGACACCCCAGGACGGGGCCGACAGGAGACCGGGCTCCCCAAGAAGGAGGTTCCGGCCCAGCACTGTCCCTACCCCGTGGTGCTGGCGGTGCAAAGGACCAGGACATGTGGCTGCCTATTGCCCACTAACGGCGGAACCCATGGACTGCGGGTTCACACGCCGGCTCTCGATGTATGCCAGCCCCGTGTTCACCGCAGACGTGGTGGATCCCCTAACGGAACCACATCTGTGCCCAGTGCTCATTAATGGACACAGAGCGGAAGCTCTCTTGGACTCTGGCAGTTTGGTGACGCTGGTTCGGGCGTCCTTAATCCCCGGTTTGCAACTCACTGGGGAATTGATCGGGGTCCGGTGTATACACGGGGACCTACGCGAGTATCCAACCACGGAGGTGACTCTATCCACTTCATGTGGAGAGGTGACCCACGTGGTTGGAGTGGTAAACTCTCTACCCTACGGGACTGTGCTGGGAAGAGACTTACCATTGTTTTGGTCCTTATGGGGAAGGAGGAGTAACCCCTCCCTGATGCCCGGGAATCAGGGTGCTGAACCCGACGACCCTGAGACCGGGACACCTGCCGTAGGGGTCGCCAACATAGGGCTAGAGTGTCACCCCGATAGGTTCCCGGTAGACGTATTGGCAGGAGAGGTCGAGGAGACCCCACCGCTTCCAGAGTTGGAAGTATCCCGGGGAGCGTTTGGGACAGCCCAGCTACAGGACCCCACACTGACCAGGGCCCGAGAAAGGGTAATAGAAGTAAACGGGGTAGCTCAGCAGCCAGGGGCTGAGAATGTATTTCCACGCATGGTGATTAACCGGGAGTTACTTTATAGGGTGGACAAAGTCAGGGATGAGGTCGTGGACCAACTGGTAGTGCCGCAGCCACACCGCCGGGCAGTCCTAGAGATGGCCCACTCCCACCTGCTAGGGGGCCACCTTGGGGCTAAAAAAACGCAAGAACGCATCTTGCGGAGGTTCTTCTGGCCGGGTGTGTATGCGGACGTCCAGAGGTACTGCGACTCCTGCCCGGAATGTCAGCTGACCACACCCATTGCCACTTTCCGTAGTCCATTGGTACCTCTACCCGTTATAGAGGAACCTTTTGAACGGATCGCAATGGATTTGGTGGGGCCTATAGTGAAGTCAGCCCGAGGCCACCAACATATACTTGTGGTTGTCGACTACGCCACCCGGTACCCGGAGGCGATTCCGTTACGCCGCACCTCGGCGAAGATGATTGCCCGGGAGCTGTTTGCTATGTTCTGTCGCCTAGGACTACCTAAGGAAATCCTCACAGATCAGGGGACTCCTTTTATGTCCAAAGTGACCCGGGAACTGTGTAAACTGCTCAACATAAAACAGCTACGCACCTCGGTGTATCATCCCCAGACCGACGGATTAGTGGAGCGGTTTAATAAAACCCTGAAGTCCATGCTAAAAAAAGTGGTAGCAAAGGACGGAAAGGATTGGGACATGTTATTGCCCTATCTAATGTTCGCCATTCGGGAGGTACCGCAGTCGTCTACGGGGTTTTCCCCCTTTGAGCTGTTGTACGGTCGACATCCTAGAGGGCTCTTGGATGTTGCCAAAGAGACGTGGGAACAGGAACCCACACCCTATAGGAGTGTGATTGACCACGTGGCGAAAATGCAGGACCGGATCACGGCGGTCCGGCCTATTGTAAAAGAGCACCTAATGGATGCCCAAGGAGCGCAAAGCCGCAGGTATAATACACGGGCCACCGTTAGGACCTTTGAGGTGGGGGACCGGGTATTGGTCTTAGTGCCCACAACGGAAAGCAAATTATTGGCCAAATGGCAAGGGCCCTATGAAATCCGGGAAAAAGTAGGGAGGTCAATTACAAGGTATACCAGCCCGGGAAAAGGAAACCCGTGCAGCTATACCACGTAAATTTGCTTAAAGCATGGAAAGACCGAGAGTGCCTGCTTATGGAAGCGTCCGATGCACCCGGTGACCCTCCCCTTCGGCCACCAGGGATACCGAAGGGGTAAAATAAGTGACACCCTCACTAAGGCCCAACGACGGGAGGCTCGAAAGTTGGTACAGCAGAATCCCGATGTGTTCTCTGACCTGCCCGGGCGCACTTCGGTCATTCAACATGACATTGTCACTGAGCCCCGGTTAAAGTGCGAGTGAAACCGTACCGGGTACCCGAGGCCAGACGACAAGCCATCACGGCCGAAGTTAAACACATGCTTAAGTTAGGCGTGATAGAAGAATCCCGGAGTGAGTGGGCTAGTCCCATTGTGCTCATTCCAAAGCCGGACGGATCGTTGCGGTTCTGCAACGATTTCCGGAAGCTGAACGAAGTGTCTAAGTTTGATTTATATCCCATGCCCCGGGTGGACGAGCTGATTGAAAGACTGGGGCAAGCCCAGTACTTCACAACGCTCGATCTGACAAAAGGATACTGGCAGGTGCCGCTAACAGAGTCGGCCAGGGAAAAAACCGCCTTTGTTACTCCAGAAGGTCTCTATCACTACGTCGTGTTGCCTTTTGGGTTGCATGGAGCCCCGGCCACATTTCAGCGGCTCATGGACATAGTGTTAGCACCTCATCGGAAGTACGCGTCCGCCTACCTAGATGACATCATCATCTTTAGTCCGGATTGGCATACCCACTTATCCCAGGTTCAGGCCGTGGTGGATTCTCTCAGGACAGCGGGCCTGACGGCGAATCCAAAAAAATGTGCCATGGGGCTCGAGGAGGCCCGGTACCTGGGGTATGTGATTGGGCGAGGGGTTATCAAACCCAAATAAACAAAATCGAGGCCATTCAAAATTGGCCCCGACCGGTGTCTACCAAACAGGTGAGGGCGTTCCTCGGCATTGTTGGGTACTACCGACGCTTCATACCCAATTTTGCTGGGCGAACGGCGGCCCTGTCCGACCTGTTAAAAGGGAAGAAGTCTGCTTTGGTGCGTTGGAATCCCCAAGCAGAGGCGGCCTTTCAATCCATGAAGTCGGCCTTGTGCGGACAGCCCGTCCTCATCAGTCCTGACTTCACAAAGGCCTTCGTTGTACAAACAGACGCCTCGGAGGTGGGGCTGGGGGCTGTGCTGTCGCAAGAAGTGGACGGAATCGAGCATCCGGTCACTTACTTGAGCCGGAAATTGTCCCCGGCGGAAAAGAATTATAGCGTAGTGGAGAAGGAGTGCTTGGCCGTTAAATGGGCCTTGGAGTCCCTACGTTATTATTTGCTCGGGCGACAGTTCCGGTTAGTTACGGATCACGCTCCTTTGGTCTGGATGCGAAATGCCAAGGAACGGAACGCTCGGGTCACCCGGTGGTTCCTGTCCCTCCAAAACTTCCGTTTTACGGTGGAGCATCGGGCTGGCAAGCTGCAGGGTAATGCGGATGCCCTGTCCCGGGCACCCTGTTTGATGGCTGGGGTTCAACCCCACAAGTTTGAACCGAGGGGGGGGGTGTGTGAGACAGTGCGGGGGATCATATGCGAGGGGCGCTATGTCTCCCCCAGAATGCGCACTGTCACGTATTGAGCCCGGTATAGGGTGTGAGAGAAAGGGACGGTCCGCTCCCTCCGCTCCGGGTCTTGCAAGGTCCCGGAAGTAGACACGGAGTTAAAAGCCTGGTCAGGAGGCAGGGCGGGGTTCCCTGTACACAGATTTGTGCTTTGGCTGCAGCAGCAGCAGATATACAGAAAGGAGAGGTCTAGAGTTCCAGGAGGCCGTGTGCTAGACTAACACGGCCTAGCCCAGGAGGGCTGGAGGAACTCGGGGTGACCCATAACGGAGGCCTTTGGCCCGAAGGACCCGGGTACGTTATATGAACTGTGTCTTGTGTACCCGGCTGCGACCCGGATTCCGGCAGACTGTGCCACCGCTGTGTGTATCAGCAATAAACACCGGGTCCTGTTTGAACCACTACCGGGCTCCACGTGTTAACTGACTTGCGATCCAGGCGCTGCCCCACACTATGCACATGATTCCACACCTATTAGACAGGTGCAGAGCCATAGTGCTGACCGAACCGCAGGGGCGCCACACTTAGTTACCCCCTCCAGGGTGAGCCCGATCCCATCACACTGTGGGTCCACACCAGTGTGCATGATAATGAGGGCTGATTAAATCAGCCATCAATTACCGGGTTGCAAGACAAGAAGGTAGAGGGGCACAAAATGAGGAGTACCCGGTGGTCTAGTGGGGTGTTTATAGTAAGGTGGGAGGACTTAGCCTCTCACCTGAGATGGTTGTACGCTCCTGCACAACCACTATTTACAGCACAATGGCATGGAGCTCTGGGAGCCGCAGGACTGCTCTTCCTTCAGCACTTTCTGGTTCCGTCACATAGTGAGGTCACCTGACCCTGCATCATCAGTACATGTCACCTCAGGTCCTGTAATCAGTGGGAGAACCTCTCTGATGCACTCTAAGCTGCTGCAAGCCACAGTCCCTCAGAGGGAGCAATAAATTAGGAAAGAATGGTTTGTGGTTACTGATAAGAGCGCTGGAATGCAAGGAGGAATCCCAGGGGAAACTTTTACAGACCTATTTATTTGATTAAAAACACAACGTGTTTTTAAAACGGCCTGTTGTCTTCCTCAGGTAGGCCTGTTGTCTTCCCCACCTAAGGAAGACAACAGGCCGTTGTCGAAATGCGTTGTGTGTTTAATCAAATAAACAGGTTTGTAAAAGTTTCCCCTGGGATTCCTCCTTGCATTCCAGCGCTCCTATCAGTAACCACAAACCATTTTTTCCTAATCAACTGCCGGGTTAGCCCACATCAAAGGCATGGACATGACATATGATGTGTATAATTATCATATGCCGTGAAGGGGTAGAAACAGGTTTTAGTGTTACAGGCAATTTTATGTTTCAGAAATCTTATTTATTTATAAAAAAGTTAGTAATTTTGCAGCTTTCACACTTTTTAAACTCATACGTCCTGTCCTTTTAGGAAGAGTTTACAGCTGGCTCCTGAGCAGCAGAGGTTGCATAACAATTACAGGAAACACATACATGTATTATTTCCTTAAAAATAGGACGTTAAAGTCTACAAAAGCCCAAGGGCCAGTGTGAATATTATAAGTTTTTTTAAGTTTTCAGTTTAATACAGCTTGTGACGTGTACTCTAAAAAAACATTGCCGTAATTTTTTTTAAAAAACAAATTTATCACGAAAACCTAATTGTAATAATTACAAGATTTGTTTGGCAT
Source organism: Allobates femoralis (assembly GCA_033576535.1). Taxonomy (NCBI): domain Eukaryota; kingdom Metazoa; phylum Chordata; class Amphibia; order Anura; family Aromobatidae; genus Allobates; species Allobates femoralis. The sequence goes on along the minus strand of JARQOC010000005.1, from coordinate 220,197,280 downwards.
GCCATCTTGATCTGCTCTTCTAAAGTTAAAAAGAGAGTAATAAGTGAGATAACACAAGACATATTTAATTTTAATTTCAGAAAGTTGTCCAACCTTGAAAAATTGCAATGTATAGTAGCTTCATGAAGTTTAGCATAATAAAGCATTCTCATCCTCTGTGGAAGCGGCACTAGCTGCTCCTGTGATCCGCTTTGGGGCAGGAAGTAATGACATCCTGTTCTATGGTCACCTGAGACCTATGATTGGCAGCAGCAGTCAGATGACTGGACAGTACACCTTTGAATATGACTACTATGAAGAGCCTCTCAGGAGTTGCCCTTGGGTCTAAGTGATCAGTCCCCCATGCATTTAATTATTTAAAGCACCTCTCCATAAAATAGACATCCCTACACAAATGCAATTAACTGGGCTCAGTGACTACAATTATTCCAAATCAGCTAGAATTAATATTTTTTGCTTCTATGTAAAACATTTTTTTTACAGTTTCCCAAACTGCATACTACTGTATTTGCGCTCAAGTAAGGACAATGTGACTCCATGTCTTCTCAATTATGAGGTTACAGAAAAGAATCATACTACATAGCTGCAGGCAACTACTGTTTCTGACCTAATGCAATATTTATATCATGTTGTCACAGGTTTGTATTTTTGGATGTTAAGTACAAAATGTAAATAATAAAAGCTCTTGTGAAGAACAGCTTTTTACTGCAAAAAACAAACAGGTCATATGGGAAATGTGCTGTGGCAAAAATCTATTTTTTCCTAGTCATTTAACAGAGTTATATATACAAAAGCAGACAAGGAAACAGAGAAAGATCTCTCTTTGCAGATATCTATCTATCTATTAGTGATAAGCGAGCATGCTCGCCACTACTCGGTACTCGCACGAGTGTCACTGTACTCGGGCTACTCGGCGAGCACCGAGTAATCTCGCGATACTCGTGCTGTGCTCGTGGTCATCATCTCTGCATGTTGGCGCTCTTTTGAGAGCCAGCCCACTTGCAGGGATTGGCTGGCAGACCACTGCAATGCCACAGCCCTGTTAGTTGTGGCATTGCAGTGATTGGCCGGCCTGCACAGCGTGACCGAGCCTTTATAAGACCCGGCCGCGCTATGCTCGGCACACAGGCATCCAGACAGTGAGTGTAGGGACAGTGTCTGCTGCTGCTTAGGGACAGATTTGCGGCCCTCATAGGTAGATCCGGAGCAGGGCTGCAAACTGCTGCTGAGCTGACCACAACAGTCCTTCTGAGGACTAATCTCGGAGGATATAGGCAGGGTGATCCAGATCGGAGTCCAAGCTTTTGTGTGACCATTACAGTCACCAGACTGTTGTACTTACTAGCTTGATCCAGGTTAGGACATAGGGACTAAAATCCTCATCTCCTGTGACCATTAGAGTCACCAGACTGGTGTACGTACTACCTTGATACAGGTTAGGGACTAAAATCCTAATCTCCTGTCACCTCTACAGTCACCAGACTGGTGTACATCATACCTTGATACAGGTTAGGGACTAAAATCCTAATCTCCTGTGACCTCTACAGTCACCAGACTGGTGTACGTCATACCTTGATACAGGTTAGGGACTAAAATCCTAATCTCCTGTGATCTGAACAGTCACCTGACTGGTGTACGTCATACCTTGATACAGGTTAGGGACTAAAATCCTAATCTCCTGTCACCTCTACAGTCACCAGACTGGTGTACGTCATACCTTGATACAGGTTAGGAACTAAAATCCGAATCTCCTGTGACCTCTACAGTCACCAGACTGGTGTACGTCATACCTTGATACAGGTTAGGGACTAAAATCCTAATCTCCTGTCACCTCTACAGTCACCAGACTGGTGTACGTCATACCTTGATACAGGTTAGGGACTAAAATCCTAATCTCCTGTGATCTGAACAGTCACCTGACTGGCGTACGTCATACCTTGATACAGGTTAGGGACTAAAATCCTAATCTCCTGTCACCTCTACAGTCACCAGACTGGTGTACGTCATACCTTGATACAGGTTAGTGACTAAAATCCAAATCTCCTGTGACCTCTACAGTCACCAGACTGGTGTATATCATACCTTGATACAGGTTAGGGACTAAAATCCTAATCTCCTGTGATCTGAACAGTCACCTGACTGGTGTACGTCATACCTTGATACAGGTTAGGGACTAAAATCCTAATCTCCTGTGATCTGAACAGTCACCTGACTGGTGTACGTCATACCTTGATACAGGTTAGGGACTAAAATCCTAATCTCCTGTCACCTCTACAGTCACCAGACTGGTGTACGTCATACCTTGATACAGGTTAGGGACTAAAATCCTAATCTCCTGTGACCTCTACAGTCACCAGACTGGTGTACGTCATACCTTGATACAGGTTAGGGACTAAAATCCAAATCTCCTGTGACCTCTACAGTCACCAGACTGGTGTACGTCATACCTTGATACAGGTTAGGGACTAAAATCCTAATCTCCTGTGATCTGAACAGTCACCTGACTGGTGTACGTCATACCTTGATACAGGTTAGGGCCTAAAATCCTAATCTCCTGTGACCTCTACAGTCACCAGACAGTTGTCGCTCTATACAGGCAAAATACGCAAGGGCGTTGGCAAGGGCGTTGGCAAGGAACAAGGAAGTGGACGTGATGGTGGTGCAGGCAGAGGCCGAGGTCGTGTGCAAGCACTAATTTCGCAACAACAAAGGGCCACATCTCCTCGCTCGCACGTCCTGTCCCAAATTCTTGGGGCCCGCAGCAGTACACTGCTGTTGAACCAAGACCAGTGTCAACAGGTTGTTACTTGGATAGCGGATAATGCTTCAAGTCAGATAGGCACCTCCACAAACACCCTGTCTTCCACACGGTCAAGTGTCAGTAGCCGTGATACTGCACCGCACATTTCCCAACCTGATCCTCCTTTCTACCACCAGGCCGAGTACACGTCCACGGACATTACTTATCCCACACTAGGACACTCGGAAGAGCTGTTCACGTATCCATTCGCAGAATCTGGCCTGTCACCACCTCCTCTTGAAGTGGGTGATAAGGAGATGGTATGTACAGATGCCCAAATATTTGAGCAGCCACGTTCTGATGAACGGAACGTTGGCAAAGTGTCTCAACAAGGGGTCGACGATGATGAGACACAATTGCCAGGAAGTCAGGAGGAGGATCAGGGTGCGGAAGAGGAAGACGACGTGGTGGATGATCCAGTAGCTGACCCAACATGGCAGAGCGAGGACAGCAGTGCACAGGGGGAGGGAGGCGTAGCATCCCAACAGGCAGTACGAAGCAGGGTCGCGTCCGCAGGCAGAAGGCAGGCAACCGTTCCCCGGAACAACAACACGACTCAAGGTGCCTGTGCAAATGTTCGGTCTTCCCGAGTCTGGGAGTTTTTTAAGTTGGCTCCAGAAGACTCTAAAAAGGCCATTTGCCACACCTGCCATGCCAGTATCAGCAGGGGTACAAAAACTAGCAGCCTGACCACCACCAGCATGATCAGGCACGTCAGCCAAGCACCCGACTTTGTGGGAAGTACAACAGAGTCGAGGAGCGGTGCTTGCTGATGTCACTGCTACGTCTTCGCCTGTTGTGCGTGCGAACCAATCCCCTGTCCATGCTGGCCGCGAACAAGCCTCCGGCCCTGCACCTGAAGTTGCCCACGCACAAATTACACCACCATCAAGCATGTCCTTGTCCCAGCGCAGCGTTCAATTATCCATTCAGCAAACATTTGAACGCAGACGCAAATACGCTGCCAACGCCCCACATGCCACAGTCCTGAATGATCACATTTCGCGACTCATAGCGCTAGAAATGTTGCTGGTGGAGACGGACGCATTCCGCGACCTGATGGCGGCTGCTGTCCCACGTTACTCGGTCCCCAGCCGCCACTATTTCTCCAGATGTGCCATCCCAGCATTGCATAACCACGTGTCCAACAGCATCACACGTGCCCTGAACAATGCTGTTTCAGCCAAAGTCCACCTAACAACAGACACGTGGACAAGTGCTTGTGGGCAAGGCCGCTACATCTCCTTGACGGCACACTGGATTAATATTGTGGAGGCTGGGACCCACTCTGAGCGAGGGACGGAACACGTCCTTCCCACACCAAGGATAGCAGTCCCTACCTCTGTCAGGGTTTCACCGACACTCTACAGCTCCGGAATGTCATGCTCCTCAGCCTCCTCCTCCTGCGCATCCTCATCCACTGTACCCTCCACACCAGTCCCAAGCTGGAAGCACTGCAGCACTGCCTCTGCAAAGCGGCAACAGGCTGTGCTGAAGCTAGTCTGCATAGGTGACAAACCCCACAATGCAGAAGAGGTGTGGACAGCTCTGAAACAGCAGGCAGATCACTGGCTCACACCTCTGAACCTAAAGCCAGGAAAGGTCGTGTGTGACAATGGCCGGAACCTGGTGGCAGCTTTGAGGCGAGGCCAGCTGACGCATGTTCCATGCGTGGCCCATGTGCTCAACCTGGTGGTTCAGAGGTTTGTAAAGTCATACCCAGAGGTGTCTGACCTGCTGGTAAAAGTTCGCCGTCTGTCTGGACATTTTCGCAAGTCACCTGCTGCTTCAGCGGGCCTTGCCGGCTTTCAGCGCTGTTTGTGTCTTCCGGCCCACAGACTGGTGTGTGATGTCCCCACGCGTGGGAATTCAACTCTGCACATGTTGGTCAGGATATGTGAGCAGAAGAGGGCAGTTGTGGACTACCTGCATCACCTAAGCCGTCGGGAAATGGGTCAAACTCCACACATAACACCTGAGGAGTGGAGATGGATGTCGGACCTATGTACCGTCTTCCAAAACTTTGAGGACTCCACCAAGATGGTGAGCGGCGATGACGCCATTATTAGCGTCACCATACCACTACTCTGCCTTCTAAAACGGTCTCTGCTGAAAATCAAAGAGGATGCATTGCAGGCCGAGCGCGATGACTTTGAGCAAGAAACAGTAGTGGGTGTGGGTGAAAACACACAGCCCAGCCTCATCTCATCACAACGTGCAGTGGAGGACTATGACGAGGAGGAGGAGGATGAAGACATGGAGCAACTCTCTGGCCAAATTGAGGATATGACATGCACACCAGTCATACCCTCGATTCAGCGTGGCTGGCCAGAGGACAGGGGAGATGAGGAGGAGGAGGACAGCATGTTCAGTCATCGTGTTGGTCTGGATACTGAAGTGATGGCTGTTAAGAGTCTGGTGCACATGGCTGACTTTATGGTAAGCTGCCTGGCTCGTGACCCTCGCGTTCAGAACATCTTGGCCGACAATCAGTACTGGTTGGCAACACTGTTAGACCCACGCTACAAGGAGAACTTTATGTCTCTCATTCCTGAGGCGGAGAGGTCAGCCAAAATGCAGCAGTTCCACAGGGCCATAGTCACGGAAGTAGGCAAATCATTCCCCTCACAAAACGCTAGCGGCATAGGTCAGGATTCGGTGGACAACCAAGGCGTACGGCCGAGAGGGGCACAAGTCCAATCCGCCAGGGGTAGGGGAACTGTCTTTATGATGTGGGACAGTTTTCTCAGCCCCTCACGTACCACAGCCCCTGAGGTGCGGGGTAGTGCCACCAGAAATGCTAAGTTTGGGCAGATGCTGAAGGAGTACCTTGCAGATCGAACCACTGTACTGCGAGATTCCTCTGTGCCTTTCAATTATTGGGTCTCCAAGCTGGACACGTGGCATGAATTGGCTCTCTACGCCTTGGAAGTCCTGGCCTGCCCTGCCGCTAGCGTTTTATCAGAGCGTGTTTTCAGTGCTGCAGGTGGAATCATTACTGATAAACGCACCCGCCTGTCAACTGAAAATGCTGACAGGCTGACTCTGATCAAGATGAACAAGGGTTGGATTGGGCCAGACTTCACCACACCACCAGCAAATGACAACTGAATTAAAATTTTGTTATGTGAATTTGCCATGTACGTCCACTCACCCATGGGTACACACTTCAGGACTTTGGGTAATCGCTGGACTGCTCCTCCTTCTCCTTATGTGCCACCATGATGACCGTTACAATAGTTAGGTTGTTGTTTGAGGTATACCCGCAGTGGTAAATTTTTTCGCCCATTCTTTTAGAATGGGCATTACAACGACAGAAGACCCGCTCCTTTTCAATGGGAAAAATGTTTTGAGGCCCTCCTGCACGTCTCTATCCAGGGACAATGTGGAGCCTCCCAATTTTTGGCTGCCCTGCCAAAGGGCAATGCTACAATACACCCACTTGAGGGTTACAGGCCCTCCTGCATGTCTGTATCCAGGGTCATTGTTGAACCTCCCAATTTTTGGCTGCCCTGGCCAAAGGGCAATACTACAATACACCCACTTGAGGGTTACAGGCCCTACTACATGTCTGTATGCATGGGTCATTGTTGAACCTCCCAATTTTTGGCTGCCCTGCCAAAGGGCAATACTACAATACACCCACTTGAGGGTTACAGGCCCCCCTGCATGTCTGTATCCAGGGTCATTGTTGAACCTCCCAATTTTTGGCTGCCCTGCCAAAGGGCAATATTACAATACACCCACTTGAGGGTTACAGGCCCTACTACATGTCTGTATGCATGGGTCATTGTTGAACCTCCCAATTTTTGGCTGCCCTGCCAAAGGGCAATACTACAATACACCCACTTGAGGGTTACAGGCCCTCCTGCATGTCTGTATCCAGGGTCATTGTTGAACCTCCCAATTTTTGGCTGCCCTGCCAAAGGGCAATACTACAATACACCCACTTGAGGGTTACAGGCCCTCCTGCACGTCTCTATCCTGGGACAATGTGGAGCCTCCCAATTTTTGGCTGCCCTGCCAAAGGGCAATACTACAATACACCCAATTGAGGTTTACAGGCCCTCCTGCACGTCTCTATCCAGGGGCATTGGTGAACCTCCAAATTTTGGACTGCCCTGGCAAAGGAAAATACAATAGACCCAGTTCCTCAAAATGGGCACATTATTTCAAGACAGGGCTTCATGTACGTCTCTTCTCAGGGACATCGGAGTGCCGCACAATGTTTTCACATAAAATGTTTCATGTAATCACAAAAAGTAACATACACCAGCTGTATCTCACTATTGGGTATGTGCCCTTAACATTTCCACCCTAAATATTCATTTTGGTATCATTTTGGAAGGTTTTCTGGTGACTCCGTAAAATTGGCGTGAAACTCGGACAAGATTGTTCACAGCTGTGACTTTTGAGTGAGAAATGCTTCCAGGGGTCTTCCCCATGGTGTTGCCATGTCATTTCAGCACTCTTCTGAGACTTTTGTGACATTTTTAGGGTTTTTCCATGCTGCCGGCAGTCATTTCATAAAAATACTCGTGTCTCCCATAGGATAACATTGGGCTCGGTACTCGGGCCGAGTACACGAGTATCTCGGGATGCTCGGCCCGAGCTTCGAGCACCCGAGCATTTTAGTACTCGCTCATCACTACTATCTATCTGTCTATCTATCTATCTATCTATCTATCTATCTATCTATGACAGCCCCTTTTGGGTTTCGTAGTGTATACACTGCAAAACCCAAATTAAAGTAATCCAAATGTGTTAAAAATAATAAAAATTAAATACTTACCTCTCCGCCAGGTGTTCGGGGAGCCTGGAGCCGACACAACCGCAGGTACCGACCTTCCAGGACCTATCAAGATCGGTGATTGGTCACTCACGGTCATGTGATATGCGTGTCATATGCATGTCACATATCACATGACTGCGAGGGGCCAATCACAGATCTTCAAGGCCCTGGAAGGTTGGTACTTGCGGAGAGGTAAGTATTCAACTTTTATTATTTTTAAAACATTTAGATTACTTTAATTTGGGTTTCACAGTGTATAATAATACACTACGAAACCCAAAAGGGGCCGTCACAGATGTCACACAGGGGAGGATTCTTCCTCCCCTGTGTGATCATCATATCCTGCAGCTCCAGCATATTCCCACTGGAATTGCGCATTGTCTGAACGGCGATGCGTAATTTCAGTGGGAATAATGAGCTACTATGGGAGAAAGCATGGGCGCAGGTGCGTAAAGAATTGACATGTTGATTCTTTTTACGCCCGCGCTTTCGCCCATAAAAGTGCTGCATATTTGTCACGCGTTTAGTTGCCGCTGACATTGCTGGATGCTGCTGTGTATGTTGTTTGTCTTTAAGAGCTGCATGGTTTATAGTTGTCAACGTCTTTGCCTCCTGTGTTGTGCTCTTGACCTGCAGTCACTATTATATTCAACTGCTGGTTGAGGGGTTAATGTGTGACTCACCAGGAATCCCCTCCCCCTGGCTTTAAATAGCCTTCCCCCTTCTATGTCAGGTGCTGCTGATAGCTATTTGCACTAGGTCTTGGTGCTTGGTGCTGTGCTGATGCTTGCTGCTGGACTAAGTCTTTCCTTGGTAGAAGCTGTGATCCTTGATCCATGGATGGAGGTAGGGGCCGTCAGCTTAGGGCTAATCAGGAGTTTTATGGTGCAGGGTGGCGGCTCGGAATTCCTCACCATCAGGGGTACCTCCGAGATCAGGGCGAGCCAATGAACAAACTAACAGTGACAGACTGGTACAGAGGGGAGAGAGGACCCTGCCCTTGTGGGCTTACATTCTACAGGGCAATAGGGAGGGAGACAGTAGGTTGGGTCTGCTCTGGTGGTGATGGAGCGCTGGGTCCTGTGGTGGTAAGGTGGCACCGTGGTCATTGCAGACTCTAGGCTGTTCTGAAGAGATGGGTTTTCAGGTTCCGTTTGAAGGTTCCGAGTGTAGGGGATAGTCGGACGTTTTGGGGGTCAGAATTCCAGAGGATGGGGGATACTCAAGCAAAGTCTTGCAGGTGGTTTGTTGAGGAATGTACAAGTGTGGAGGAAAGAAGGAGGACTTGGAAGGATCGAAGATTAAGAGTTGGATGATATCGGGAGATTAGTTCAGAGATATATGGGGAGACAGATTGTAGATGGCTTTGTAAGTCAATGTTAGTAGTTTGAATTGGATATGCTGGAGAATTGGGAGCCAGTGGAGAGTTTTGCAGAGGGGTGAAGTGGAGGAGCAGCGAGGAGAGAGGTGGATTAGTCGGGTAGCAGAGTTAAGGACAGATTGGAGAGGTGCAAGAGTGTTAGCAGGGAGGCCACAGAGGAAGAGGTTGCAGTAGTTGAGACGGGAGATGATGAGGGCATGTACTAGTGGTGTAGTAGGTTGAAGGTTGAGGAAGGGACGGATTCTGGAAATATTTTTGAGTTGAAGGCGGCAGGAGGTGATGAGAGCTTGGATGTGTGGTTTGAAGGATAAGGCAGAGTCAAAGGTTACTCCGAGGCAGCGGACTTCAGATACAGGGCAGAGTGTGATGTCATTTATTGTGATAGACAAATCAGCTAAGGGAGGTGCACGAGATGGGGGAAAGATGATGAGTTCAGTTTTGTCTACGTTTAGTTTAGGGAAGCGAGAGGAGAAGAAGGATATGGCTGATAGACACTCTGGGATTCTGGACAGCAGGGAGGTGACATCTGGGCCAGAGAGGTAGATCTGAGTGTCGTCAGTGTACAGATGGTACTGGAATCCATGGGATTTTATGAGTTGTCCTAGGCCAAGGGTATAGATGGAAAAAAGAAGGGGACCCAGGACAGAGCCTTGAGGGACCCCAACATAGAGGGTATGGGGTTTAGAAGGTAGTGTGGGAGTGGGAGACACTAAATGTGCAGTTGGAAAGGTCAGTGATACCAATGGAAAAGAGGATCTGTTGTAGGAGGCAGTGGTTGAATGTGTCAAACGCAGCGGAGAGGTCAAGAAGGAGGAGGATGGAGAAATGTCCATTAGCCTTGGCGGTGTCACACTTGGAAGGTAAGGGAATCAAGTAACAGGTAGGTGAATTGGGCAAAAAGGGGTTAGGAGAGCCTAACCTAATCCTGATGCTGGGGTCCCTGGCTCGCCCTGATCTCGGAGGTACCTCTGAAGGTGAGGAGTTCCGAGCTGCCACCCTATACCCCTAGGCTGAGGGCCCCTATCTCCACCCATGCGTCAGGAATCACAGCTTCTCCCAAGGAAAGACTTTATCCCAGCAGCTAAGCATCAGCACAACACAGCACCAAGACCTAGAGTACATAGCTATCAGCAGCAGCTGACAGAGGAGAGGGAAGGCTATTTAAAGCCAGGGGGAGGGGATCCAGGTGAGTCACACATTAAACCAGCAATTGAACATAATAGTGACTGCAGTTCTGGAGCACACCACAGGAGGCAAGGACATTCACAACCATCAACCTTGCACCTCTTAAAGACAAACCACATACATAGCAGCATCCAACAATGTCAGCGCCATCTAAGCGTATGACAGGCAGTAGGTAGGTTGTCAGTAATTTTGGTTGAGGTGGTTTCGGTAGAGTGGTGGGGGCGGAAGCCAAATTGAAGGTTATCAAAGAAAGAGATATAGGATGCGTTCACACGCTGCATATTTGCTGCGTATTTTTACACGTGTGCTCATCAGTTTTTGTAGCCAAAACCAGGAGTTGCAGATTAAAACCAGGAGTGGGTGGTTAAATACAGAAGTGGAGCACTTGTTTCTATACTTTTCCTCTGATTGTTCCACTCCTGGTTTTGGCTACTAAAACAGATGAGCATGTTAGTAAAAATATGCAGCAAATACGCAGCGTGTGTTAGCACCCTTAGTAATTAGTTAGTAATTAGAACGATCTCACTCAATTCCTGGGAATTCTTTTTATTTTTTGCCACCAATTATAGTTTTCGGGGGATCAAACAGAATAATCTCATCCACAACTACAACACACGATTCATTGGATTACAAATTATCAGGGGACTAAATAGAATACAAATCATTGGCTTTCAGTCATTCATACTGTGTTGCAGCAGGGACTATCATCACTCATTCAACTTATATTAGTCCCAGTGTGCTGTAGACAAATCAGTAAACTCATTATTAGCAACATGGCACAATTACCTTATCCCATGGTTACCATGGTCATAGCTCATAGACCTGTGAGGACAATATAAACAGTATATATGACGAGGACCCTTTATACAGTATATATACATAGGACGCTATATGCAGAATATACACACAGAGCACATTATATACAGTATACAGTGCCTTGTGAAAGTATTCGGCCCCCTTGAACTTTTCAACGTTTCGCCGCATCTCAGGCTTCAAACATAAAGATATCAATTCAATTTTTTTTGTGAAGAATCAACAAGTAGGACACAATCTTGAAGTGGAACAAAATTTATTGGATAAAATAAAAAACTGAAAAGTGGGGCGTGCAATATTATAATATCCCTCTAAACTTTCACCTCGAACAAGGAGAAGACTGATCAAAGATGCAGCCAAAAGGCCCATGATCACTCTGGATGAACTGCAGAGATCTTCAGCTGAAAAAGTAGGGCGTGCAATATTATTCGGCCCCATTACTTTCAGTGCAACAAACTCACTCTAGAAGTTCAGTGAGGATCTCTGAATGATCCAGTGTTGTCCTAAATGACTGGTAATGATAAATAGAATCCACCTGTGTGTAATCAAGTCTCTGTATAAATGCACCTGCTCTGCGATATTCTCAGGGTTCTGTCTCAAGTGCAGAGAGCATCATGAAGACCAAGGAACACACCAGGCAGGTCCGAGATACTGTCGTGACGAAGTTTAAAGCCGGATTTGGATACAAAAAGATTTCCCAAGTTTTAAACATCTCAAGCAGCACTGTGCAAGCAATCATATTGAAATGGAAGGAGTATCAGACCACTGCAAATCTACCAAGACCCGGCCGTCCCTCTAAACTTTCATCTCGAACAAGGAGAAGACTGATCAAAAGGCCCATAATCACTCTGGATGAACTGCAGAGATCTACAGCTGAGGGGGGAGAGTCTGTCCATAGGACAACAATCAGTCGTACACTGCACAAATCTGGCCTTTATGATAAAGTGGCAAGAAGAAAGCCATTTCTCAAAGCTATCCATAAAAAGTCTCATTTGAAGTTTGCCACAAGTCACCTGGGAGACACACCAAACATGTGGAATAAGGTGCTCTGGTCAGATGAAACCAAAATCAAACTTTTTGGGCACAATGTAAAACGATATGTTTGGCGTAAAAGCAACACAGCTCATCACCCTCAAAACACCATCCCCACTGTCAAACATGGTAGTGGCAACATCATGGTTAGGGCCTGCTTTTCTTCAGCAGGGACAGGGAAGATGGTTAAAATTGATGGGAAGTTGAACGGAGCCAAATACAGGTCCTTTCTGGCAGTAAACCTGTTGGAGTCTGCAAAGCCCTGAGACTGGGACGGAGATTTATCTTCCAACAAGACAGTGATCCCAAACATAAAGCAAAATCTTCAATGGAATGGTTCAAAAATAAACGTATCCAGGTGTTAGAATAGCCAAGTCAAAGTCCAGACCTGAATCCAATCGAGAATCTGTGGAAAGAGCTGAAAACTGCTGTTCACAAACACTCTCCATCCAACCTCACTGAGCTCGAGCTGTTTTGCAAGGAAGAATAGGCAGGAATCTTGCAGCTGTAATCGCAGCAAAAGGTGGAGCTACAAAGTATTAACTCACAGGGGCCAAATAATATTGCAAGCCCAACTTTTCAGTTTTTTATTAGTTAAAAAAGTTTAAAAAATGCAATAAATTTCATTCCACTTCACGATTGTGTCCCACTTCTTGTTGATTCTTCACAAAAAAATTAGAATTTATATCTTTATGTTTGAAGCCTGAAATGTGGCAAAAGGTTGAAAAGTTCAAGGGGGCGGAATACTTTCACAAGGCACTGTATATAAACACAGGACACTATATAGTCCCTGCTCCTAGTATATGTGTCCCTATCCTGCTGCACACAGTTGAAAAAAATAACTATACTCACCTTCCCTCCTGTTGTGTCCAACGAATGGGAACAACCTGTAATGCCTTTTCCTGCATTGTATATTTTTCCTCCTATCAGGATATTCCCTCATGTATTGTATGAAGTTTGTCCCTACCTCCCTCTCTTAGTTTGTCTCTGTACAGGATGCTCCTCCCTTCTTCACCAGTTAGTTTAGAGAAGCCGTTACTGAAGACGCATGTGTACAACCCTTTACAGATTATTCCTTTTCACCTATTGTTCCATTGTAACTAATACAAGATTTGGAAGAAAACTACAGTGTTTCTCCTGATCTTTCTACAGCTGCAGCGACGATCAAGTTGACACTGTCTGTCCATCGTTCGGTGATGCAAGTTACATGAATACAATTATCTAAGGGACTGGTGATTAGAGAGCTTAGAATTTGCAGTCAGGGTCATTCCATGTCAAGTGATCCAAAAATGAATATTTTTTTTCCCTGACGTCCTCAGATTTTTTTATTTTTTTTTCTATATGAAGAACAACTTTAGTTAATTACAAAAAAAAAGTTTTGAATTTTTTTCTTTATCAGTTAATTTTTTACAGATTTTTAAAGTTTTAAAAAAGTGCGAATTTTGGCCTGGTATGGCTTTACATTTTCTATCATATCTCGGGCTAGAAATAAGATAGAGAAACAAAATAAACACCAATCTACTCAGAACTGTGCAGGCTTTCCCCAGATATGTCACAAGAGGATCTTTGTTAATATTTTACCCATGTGATCGCAAGCGCAAAACTTTAAAACGCATTTCCGAAAAATTGGCATGCTTTAAATACTTCAAAAACTGCCCATGGGTCTGCTATGCTCTTAGCCACATCTGTACCAAATTTCAAGTTGGGATCGCGATGGGATCATATTTTAAAATATTTTAATATTAATAGCGTCAATGGGTCATTCTATATCAAGTGATCTAAATATGAATATTTTTTTTTACCTGACATCTTTAGATTTTTTTTATTCTTTTTCTTTATGAAGTACAACTTTAGTTAATTACAAATTAAAAGTTTAGAATTTTTTTCTTCATCAGTTAATTTTTTACAGATTTTTAAAGTTTAAAAAAAGGGTGAATTTTGGCCTGGTATGGCTTTACATTTTTTTAATCTCAGGCTAGAAATAAGATAATGAAGTGGGAGAGGCATCATTTTACTCAGAAAGGTAACAGCTTTCATTTGATATGTTATAAGACTATGTTTCTTTATATCAAATTCAAACTATTGACGGGCAATTGTGAAAAAATGACTGATTGTGTTCTTGGTTATATTTGTGCCGAGATTCAACTTGGGACCTGTCAAATTTATATATTTTTTATTTTATGGTTGTATGAGTTATCACAACTTATTGAATAAAACATTTATATGCAACAAAAAAGAAACACAAAAAACAAATCCCATAAGTGCCAGGATAAATCCATCTTAATCATCAGAACACAACGCTCAGCATTTTCAACTTGAATGTATTGAACAAACCAAAAGAAGAAAGGTGATCATATCCTCAAGTTTGATTAAACAAGATTAAAAGAACCAAAAATGTTAACCCCTATTTATACATATAAATTTGTTTTCTATTCTATCACTAAACATGTGATTTATGAAGTGTTTAATAAGAATAGTACAGTAGTTAAATCATCGTTCTATAAATTATGAACTAATTAAACAATTAATAGTATGTTTTTAAAGTGGCATTTTATCAATTTGTCCCTTCTAGTGGGTGAAATGTAATCTTGTCCATAAACGCTTACTAGCAATCGCCATTTCCTTGTGTGTCAAAGAGTATATCTGGCCTGTCACGGTGTTAGGCTCCGCCTGAGTTAATATCTGATTTTTGTGCAATTTTAAAATGTCTGGCTTTCTTGGATACACAAAGGATGGCGCTGGACCAGAAGGATGCAATACAGTCAATTCTACTTCTTCATTTTCACAATCTTTGGAGAGTACAGTAGCCAGCCACCAGCGCCAATCATATTCATATTTTTTCAAAAGGATTGCAACAGTGTCTATGATAAAATGCTGTTTCTTGAGAAGTAGCAGCCATTGCTGTGTGGGAAAAATACAGTTAATATTAAGTAAGGAAGATAGGTAATAAAAATAAAGATTTACAGTACACTTGAGATAGAACTGTACTACTATAAAGTGAGTTTTAGGGCTAGCGCGCACAGTTTTTTCTGTCTGCAGATACACGCTGCAGTTTTGGCAGCTTGTTTTTCTATCAAGTTTTTACCACATATGCGTTAGTTTTTTTAATCGCTAGTGAAAAAAATGGCAGCTTTTTTTATATAAATGATAAATGCTGCGTTTATTGCAGCGATTAAAAAGTAGTTCAAGCAGTGATTTACTCACTCTTGAGTGTTTCCAAAAACACTGCATGTGGTGAACCCCATAGAAATCAATGGGGCTGTTTTTCTGAATGATGATCCCTAAGAATAGCACTGTGTGTATTGGCCCTTAATAATAAAAGCATTAAACGTATTAATATATTTACTCACCCATATTTTAGTACACAGCCTTGATGGCTTTGTACAGACTATTGTTTGTTCAGGAGTGAAGATGTCCAGACATGTCAAGACATGAAAGGTCTGAACGAGCTGTCTTACTTCCTGAATGCAGTGGGTAGACACTTAACATGATTGACAGAGCTGCTGGCCTATCATCTGCTCTGCATTCACTGTCTATCCCTGTGCTTTCTCAGGTTGAGCCCTAACAAAGCTTTTTCCTATATGTCCTCTCCTGCTTCTAAGCTGTAACATATCAAAATAATACAGTAATGTCTAAAAATAATGGATTTGATAAATATAGACCCCACGCTTTTAGACCACAGGTTGAACAGATCTGAATTCAAGATTTTTGAATTGACACTATAATAGTTAAATATTTTAAAATATGATCCCATCACGATCCCAACTTGAAATTTGGTACAGATGTGGCTAAGAGCATAAAAGACACATGGGCAGTTTTGGAAAATTTTCATTAAAACGTTTTTTCGGAAATGAGTTTCAAAATTTTGCGTTTGCATGGGTAAAAAATAAAAATTCACAAATATACTCTTGTGACATATCTGGTGAAAGCCTGGACAGTTCTGAGTAGAATGGTGTTTATTTTGTTTCTCTATCTTATTTCTAGCCCAAGATAAAAAATGTAAAGTCATACCAGGCCAAAATTCACACTTTTTTTAAACTTTAAAAATCTGTAAAAAATTAACTGATAAAGAAAAAAATTCTAAACTTTTAATTTGTAATTAACTAAAGTAGTACTTCATAAAGGAAAAAAAATAAAAAAAATCTAAAGACGTCAGGTAAAAAAAAATATTCATATTTAGATCACTTGATATGGAATGACCCATTGACGCTATTAATAGTAAAATATTTTAAAATATGATATCATCGCGATCCCAACTTGAAATTAGGTACAGATGTGGCTAAGAGCATAGCAGACACACGGCAGTTTTTGAAATATTTAAAGCGCGCCGATTTTTCAGAAATGCGTTTTAAAGTTTTGCGCTTGCGATCACATAGGTAAAATATTAACAAAGATCCTCTTGTGACATATCTGGTGAAAGCCTGTATAGTTCTGAGTAGAATGGTGTTTATTGTGCCTCTCTATCTTATTCCTAGCCTTAGTTATGAGGAGAAACGTAAAGGCAGGCAACAGCGAAATTCACACTTTTTCCGAACTTTGAAAATCATTTAAAAAAGAAAAAAATTTTTTTTAAATTTTTCTCTTCACATTTTGCATTGTCTGACATGCTATTATCAAATAACAAAATCTCAAAAGAATTAAAAATATAGAGGTAATAATCATTGGTTCACTTGACATGGAATGACCCATCATCAGAAGTTGACAGAACACCTCTGCTCCCCCGGGATCATGTCCTCCTTAGATGTTTTGCCCAGGAACACGCCGCATCCTTGCAGCAGGCTCTGGTTTGCACTTTCTTCCTTCATGGCTGCACCAGTGTGATGAGGTCGCAGGATGATGACTCATCACTCTGCTGCAGTTGGTAGAGGAGAAGGAAGCTGCCCTTGGGAGCCCGCACATCGCTAATTTGCATCACATGCAAATTAGCCATGTGCACTGGTAGTGCCTTAGGGTGCACTCAGCTGCTGGCTGAGTGTCCCTGATGGGCCTCTCCTTGTCAAGGCTGCCTTTCCCTGATGGGCCCCTGGAGAAAGCTGACATGCAAATGTGGCACCCCATGGGTTAATGTGCCACAATAACATCACATGGGTTCTCTCCCCACTACACACTGACAAACACTAGCACCTCTGGGCCAAGAGGGGGAGCACAACCTGCTTCCTTATATCCTCCTGCCCATGAGGGAGAGCTCAGTTCAGCTCAGAGCAGGGCTGTGAAGAGCACACAGAGAGCAGAGTTAGCTCAGTGCAGACCTAGTGAGGGTCAGAGGAACAGGAGAACGACAGACTGAGGAACACGTCTGGGAGCTGCAGTGATACCTTCACTTGCCCCAGAAGAACGCACAGAAACGGACACCGGATCCGGTACTGTGTCTGGAACCCACAGCACAGTGAATCCCGGAACAGTGGGATCTCTAGATGCCCCTAGTACCAGAGCGAAGCAACACGGAGGGGTCAGCACAGCACAGAGGACTCAAGTTGCCTAGCCAAGTGGTACCAGCAGAATACAGAGAGAGAGACGTGAGAAGTCCCAGCAGCTCAGCTAATAGCAGCAGCCAGGACACACACACACAGTGCAGCATAAGGACGCTGACGACCCCGGACAGGGTGGGAAGAGAGCTCAGCCCCATTACAGACTCCGTGGACTATAATCTGCAATAACATCAGCAGTAAAGCTTTGCAAAACAGCAAAACTGTGAGCCTGTGTATTGATTGCGACCTTTGCTCCAGATTCAGCACAGAGAGCTTCCCCCTGCTACAAGCCTGTCAGCTCTGCCGCCTCAGGAGAGAAGGAGAAGAGCACCAGTGTCTACCAAACGTGAGTGTGTGTCCTTTAACCCCGTCTCCACCATCTATAACCCCAATAGACTTTAACCCTTACTGCCCCGGGGGATACAGTTCTTCCCACTGGAACTACACCATCTCCGTTGCCATCACATCACCCCCGGAGGTTCTGCGGCAGCGGCGGCCCCATCACTGGCCGCACCAAGTGGGTGGCGTCACCCGTGACAAATCCCCTTGTAAATATTTCCCCATCTTATTGTGCGGGCCCAGGGACACGGTCCGGACCAAGCCACCCGTGACTTCCCCGGCACCGACCGGTCCGGCACCGAGTACCCCCGTCCCGTGGGGGCTCCACAACCTGGCGTCACGAACAGGATCTACCCGGTCCAAAAGAATTGGACCCTGTGCGCCATCTGAACTGTATATTTGAGAATCCGCCATTTTGGAGCGTGCGGTGTGCGGGAAAAGAAAGGGGGCGGTACCATGCATTGGCACGAACCCAGCCTCCTCCCTTGGTGCTGACGACATCAGGCGGGGAAGAAGATCCCTGTTGCACCCCGGAATCTCCGATAGACATCCGGACGGAAGCGGGAGACGGAGGGCGCATATTAACTAAGGGGGCCCAAGATGTCGCAGCCTGGTGCACAAGACGGCAACGGAGCAGCCGGTGGAGCTGCAGCGCCGGACCCAGTGATAGTACCCGGCGGTGCAGCGGCGCAAGGAACAGCATCGATAATGCCATTCCTGATGCCGTATACTCCAGGGGCAATGTGGCTGCCCCAATACTCCGGTGAGCCCAATACTTTAACTGACTTTATGCAAAAGATTAAAGAGTATTATGTGATGTATCCCCTCACTGAAGCCCAGCGTGTAGGAATGATAATGGGACAGTTAACGGGCAAAGCACGGCGTGAGGTCGCGTCCTGGCTGGACACAGATAAGGACACTGTAGAACATCTAGCAGCCAGACTGAAAGCAACTTTTGAATCTGCTGTTGATACCCGGGCTAAGATGAGGTTCTTTGCATGCCACCAGAAAGTAGTGGCCAGATAAATTACCTGATTTGGTAGACTTATACAACCATGTCCCCGTAAGTTCTACAAACTGCACTCCAGCATACCTTATGCGCGCAAGACCCGGTAAATTACCAATTGATCTAGAAATGGGAATTGAAAAACCAGATACAGAAGTAGAAGAAACAGATTGGGATACCAAACGTCAGAAGCAGTATCAACAAGTGCAAGAATGTGTAGAGAGAGACTTACAGCAAGCAAGAACAAGACAAGAGAAGACCTTTAACAAACATGCTCAAGCAATGCCATTACAAGAAGGTGATCAAGTTCTCAAGAGAAAGAGACGCTCAAACAAACTGGATAATCAGTGGGAAACTGTCCCATACACAGTCTTACCATCTAACTTAGACAATGTTAAAACCTGTTTGATAAGCAAAGATGAAGGAAGAACGTCACAAGTCGTATCTCGTGATCAGCTAAAATTGTGTCCTGAAACTCTGAAGACACCTGAAGTCATAGAACCCGTACAGGTCCAACCTATCCAAGAAAAAGAAGAAGTATTCCACACGGTACTAGGAGATTTCCCTAAAACATGGCCAAACTATCATGGAGCAGTTGTCGTACCAATGATTGCATTCCCTTCAATGGTGGACCCAAAACCAGAACCCGTGTTACCAGAACCTGTGTTACCTGAAGAAGACCCAATACTTGAATAACTGGAAGTTGAATCCGAAGAGGAAGAACAAATTCCTGGTCCCAGTGAGCTTGCCAGTCCTGCAGTCAGACCTCCATCTGCCATAACACCAAACACCCCAAATAGGTACACGTCTACTCACACTATCAGATTAACTCCACCAACATTGCGCAGATCAGAGCGTAGTACACAAGGTCAGTTACCGGCTAGGTACAAAGAGTAAAATGCAGAATTAAATATGTAATGTAAATATGTTTGTTTAAATGTAAAGTAAACGTAAATTGAGCCCAGTAGACTGTGTCCAAGAGGGTGGAGGAACTGGATTGACCCCCATGTACATTAAGTTAGGAAAAGAAAGTGCCTGGGGTGGTGTAGCGAATTCAGGCCTCCTAAGCAGAAACGCCCGTGGACAAATGTATATAGTTATTGCAACGTTAAAAAGCCCAGTACCTACAGAGACTATCCTGTATGAACTTTGAACTTTTCTTATTTACTTATGGACCATATATACCACGGACTGGTTGTGGTAAGAACTCTCTTGTGATATATTCATCAGCCCGGAGGCAATAGACTAAACCCCCGAAAAGACTGATTTTTGACTTTTCGAACTCTTTTTCACATTTTAGTGATTTTTGTACTTTTTCATTTTAAATTTATGTCAATATTAATTGTGTTTAATTGTTGTTTACTTGTTTTTCCACAGTCCCGGAGTACTGTATTTAACTAAGGGGGAATGTGGCACCCCATGGGTTAATGTGCCACAATAACATTACATGGGTTCTCTCCCCACTACACACTGACAAACACTAGCACCTCTGGGCCAAGAGGGGGAGTACAACCTGCTTCCTTATATACTCTTGCCCATGAGGGAGAGCTCAGTTCAGCTCGGAGCAGGGCTGTGAAGAGCACACAGAGAGCAGAGTTAGCTCAGTGCAGACCTAGTGAGGGTCAGAGGAACAGGAGAACGACAGACTGAGGAACACGTCTGGGAGCTGCAGTGATACCTTCACTTGCCCCAGAAGAACGCACAGAAACGGACACCGGATCCGGTACTGTGTCTGGCACCCACAGCACAGTGAATCCCGGAACAGTGGGATCTATAGATGCCCCTAGTACCAGAGCGAAGCAACACGGAGGGGTCAGCACAGCACAGAGGACTCAAGTTGCCTAGCCAAGTGGTACCAGCAGAATACAGAGAGAGAGACGTGAGAAGTCCCAGCAGCTCAGCTAATAGCAGCAGCCAGGACACACACACAGTGCAGCATAAGGACGCTGACGACCCCGGACAGGGTGGGAAGAGAGCTCAGCCCCATTACAGACTCCGTGGACTATAATCTGCAATAACATCAGCAGTAAAGCTTTGGAAAACAGCAAAACTGTGAGTCTGTGTATTGATTGCGACCTTTGCTCCAGATTCAGCACAGAGAGCTTCCCCCTGCTACAAGCCTGTCAGCTCTGCCGCCTCAGGAGAGAAGGAGAAGAGCACCAGTGTCTACCAAACGTGAGTGTGTGTCCTTTAACCCCGTCTCCACCATCTATAACCCCAATAGACTTTAACCCTTACTGCCCCGGGGGATACAGTTCTTCCCACTGGAATTACACCATCTCCGCTGCCATCACATCACCCCCGGAGGTTCTGCGGCAGCGGCGGCCCCATCACTGGCCGCACCAAGTGGGTGGCGTCACCCGTGACAAATCCCCTTGTAAATATTTCCCCATCTTATTGTGCGGGCCCAGGGACACGGTCCGGACCAAGCCACCCGTGACTTCCCCGTCACCGACCGGTCCGGCACCGAGTACCCCCGTCCCGTGGGGGCTCCACACAAAGCTAAGGGCAATCACTATAATTAACAATCAGTCAATAAATGTCAAAGGTTCAAAGTTTATTTAACAACTGCTGCACAGGACAAGGACAATACTTAAAAACAATTAAAATGGCAAACAAAGCTCGTGCATCAGGGCCCCATCCCCAAATTCATATTAAATAATGGTGTATTTGACTTGGACATCCAATTATATGCTTAGGGCCACGTCACACACACAGATATCTGTGCAGAGATTGTTCGCAGATCTCTGGTTGCAATGAAATCATGGACACACTGTTCCATTTGTACACAGCCACAAAATGGAACAATGTGTCCATGATTTCATTGCAACCAGAGATCTGCAAACAATATCTGTACAGATATCTGTGTTTTGTGACGTGGCCCTGTGTGACAGTCAGTGAGCAATCAAGGATACACAATAAACAATATTATCACTGCAACATATCAAAAATAACACCACATGATCTTATCTGTAACGCAACCAACAACCTAAATAGCATATAGTTACATACCACCAATCGATACATATGTGACTTGACGTCCCTAACCATGTAAGCCGGGCATCAGCACGGTTTAAACGAGTGACCAGGTTGTCCAGGGGTGAACCCAAAACTATAATGATCGATACATAGTGAGATACTGAGTGCCCCAGTTGTGAGGTCACCCTGCCATCCAAATGAGAAAAGACAAACCAATCCGGATCCAGAAAGTCGTAGTGTGAAACCGGCCCCAGTGAATAGAGCTAACTCCAGCCATAGGGACTACCCTCATGGCTTCTAACAGTGAGTTATCCTAAGGCTATATCTCGGGGTACACAGCACACAGACACATGGGGGACCACTTCCCTGACATGCTGCATTCAGTGCTGCATTTAGATTGCCATGCAGCAGGGGGATGACAGGTCCTCTTTAAATCACAGGATTACCAATCCCAGTAGGAGTCAGGTGAAGTGCTAGTACATTGGGATTCACAAGTGCAGTGATATCCCCAGCTGTCTAACGTCCAGCACCAGGTCAGACAACCCTAAAGTGGGGCGGCAGAGCCATTAAACATTCAGGGAATAAATGCCATATTATCCTCACTTTCATGCTTAACCACTGTGCCCACCACTGATGAGGTTACCATTACCACATCCTTCAGGCTGGCCACCAAAGCCGAGCCTGCTCACCACCATGAGGTTTTTACATCCTCTGTTAGTTAAAATTAGTGTACCTTAACTCGTCTGTAACTTCCACCTGACTCTGACCCCGCAAAGCCGTGACGGGTTATAAATCCCAAGCCACATACAGCATCATCAGGTCTATAGGGCCTTAGGATACTCAGAACCGGGCTTTGTTGCTTCTTCACGGGAGTCACAGGGATCGAGACCCAGCTCCGTGACCCTGGCAGTGTCATTAAAAGTTTGGTGCGGTCTCTCTCTTAGGGAAGGTCATATGGCATGGGGGATTCATTTGGGAAGGGATCACCGGACTTGGGGATAGGGGATACTTGTTTTTACGTGACGACACCCGCAGGTTGTGGCTATAGATGGCCGCCACTGCACGACAGTTCCCCTGGGGGCCGATGGTAGGGAGGCAGCAGTGTTGTTAAGCCCCCTACGAGTAGGGCTGACCCCAAAGGCAGCAGAAGGTGCCTGAGTGAGTTGGTAGTTGTGTTTCTGGTGCTCACGACACATCAAGAAAGTTCACAGACACAGCGGTTGCAGTCTTTCAGTCTTTTACTCACAGTCACTGTGCAACAGCCCGCTGAGCACTGGGTTCTCAGAGGCAGGGATCCAGCTACTTTCAGCAGATGTGTGCAGTTGTCGATTGTGGTACTTTGGAAGTACCACAGTCTCCAAGTTGCTAGCTGAGCCTTGTCTGTCTTCTCCATTAGTCTTGGTGTCCTGGTGCTCCTTTTCTGTGGCCTGGTCCCTCCACTGCCTTGTGCCTGGCAATGGATGGGTGGATTATTCACTTCCCACACCTCTGGGACCCTCTGTTCCTCCTGGATCCACCTGGTTCTCTTTCTCTGCTTCTCAGTCTGGCCTCAGGATGAGCTCCCACCAGCTCCAGTCATCTGAACACTTCTCTCAAGTTCTTTTCCTCCTGTGACAGGCTTTCTTCTCTAGCTTCCCTCCAACTCGACTCTAGCTGTTTTACTCTCCTTCTCCTCTACTGTTCCTCTGCTGTTCAACTGTCTCTCCTCTTTTCTAGATCTAACTACTTCCTCTCCACCCATCCCTACTACTACCCTGGTTCCTAGAGTGTGGTTTGGGTGTCCCGGCACCGGTCTGTGCCCCTCTTACCCGAGAGTGGGATACTACACCCTAACAGGGGTGCAATACCTCTGTGGTGACTGGATCCACAGGGGCGCCACACTCCTCCCTCCTTAAACACAGCACGTCCTCGGGCTGAAAGGGAACGGGAAACAAGTGGTATCAAGGCATGAAAAAATTTTTGAAATGCTATAGACAAAAATAATAAATATTTTCATCCCTTTAATGGGAGGTACTGTTACTTGAACATTGCAGAATATAAATATATAAATAACTTTATACAGTTCCTGCCAAGTTCAGTGCGACCCCTATCCGGGCATCCATCACATTGTCCTAGATGTAAAATAGGTGAGTATCTAGCACTGGGTGTCTCCCTTGTCTTCGGAGGGACCCAACACCAACAAACCCCCAACGCACACCCTGGGTGTGGTGACAGGGCTAGATGGACCAATTTTTTGGCCATGCCAGTGAGTTTTTCTTCGTGGTCTCATTGTTATGTCAGCTGTAAAACCAACAGGGAGCACAACGGGGTGCTAACTATTTACATTAGAGTCCAGGCTACACGAAGCCCATAGCCGCACAGTATTTTGTGACATAATTGGGCATGCATATATTCTATTCTACACTAAAACACACATTCCTAATTGAAACTAGCACATTATCTCTAACAGGCACACATTCATTAACTCTAACTGTAACTATGACCTAACTGGGTCATCAACATGAACATTATTTATAAGGCTGCACCTCTGCTACTACACCAGCTAGATATTGGCCTTCTCTTCCATGGTAGCACCTGCACTTCCCCGCCATCTCCGCTTTACTGGAGTCCTGCAATGCCACTTACACTGGTGGTTGCAGCCTGGCCTCGCGCTCCCACTGGTGTTATTGGCAATGGCCGCATTTGGTCAGCTGCATTCTTAGTTCTTATAACCATCCCAGCAGATCCAGTCAACAAGGTCTGTGTTGCTTCGTCCTGGGTACTGGGCACAGCTCCCTGGATGGCCTCCGGACTTGGCTCCCTCATAGGTGCTGGCTTTGGTGGCTGTTCTTGGGGCTCAGACACTGTGGGAGTTTTTGGCTGCGACACCTGGGGTTCTGTTGGACTTCCTCTCCACCCATCCCTACTACAATGGTTCCTAGTGTGTGGTGTGGGTGTCCCGGTACTGGTCTGTGCCCCTCTTACCTGAGAGTGGGATATTATACCTTAAACGGGGTGCAGTACCTCTGGGGTGACTGAATCTGCAGGGACACCAAACTTGTCACTCTGCTCCACATTGTCAGTTAGTATAGGGAGAGGTGCTGCTGAGGAGTGACATTTTGGGTCTTTTAGGTAGTGTAGGTGCTGAGATGCAAAATCCATCAAAACAACATTCTTTTTGAGGACTAATCTAGCTGTATACAGGCAGGCAGGGTATATAGCACACTTCGGTGTACCACAAGAGACTGTATACCAGTTAGCACATCTGGGGCTTCTAATATCTGTCTATCTATGAAAACAACAATTCTGCTAAGGATTAATTTAGCTGTATTATTATTATTTATTTATTTATAGAGCACCATTGATTCCATTGTGCTGTACATGAGAAAGGTATACATAACAACAAGTTAAAAATACAATGAACAAACTAACAGTGACGGACCGATACAGAGGGCAGAGAGAGGACCCTGCCCTTGCGGGCTTACATTCTACAGGACAGTGGGGAGAGAGACAGTAGGCTGGGTCTGCTCTGGTGGTGGTGGAGCCCCAGGTCTGATGTTGGTAGAGCGCCGGGCCTGATGGTGGTGGAGCTCCAGGTCCAGTGCTGGTGGAGCATTGGGTCAAGTGGTGGTGGAGTACCGGGTCCAGTGGTGGTGAAGTGGCACTGTGGTCAATGCAGGTTGTAGGCTGTTCTGAAGAGATCGGTTTTCAGGTTCCGCTTGAAGGTTCCAAGTGTGGGGGACAGTTGGACGTTTTGGGGTGCAGAATTCCAGAGAATGGGGATGCTCGGCTAAAGTCTTGCAGGCAGTTAGATGAGGAACATACAAGTGTGGAGGAAAGGAGGAGGGGAGGAGGTCTTGGGAGAATCGAAGATTACCCCATAGTCGAGACGGGAGATGATGAGGGCATGCACTAGTAGTTTAGTAGATTAAGGGTTGAGGAAGTGACGGATTTTGGAAATATTTTTGAGATGGAGGCAGCAGGAGGTGGCAAGGGCTTGGATGTGCGTTTTGAAGGACAGGGCAGAGTTAAGGGTTACTCCGAGGCAAATGACTTCAGGTACAAGGCAAAGTGTGATGTCATTTATTGAGATAGATAGATCTGGCAAGGAAGGTGTGTTAGATAGTAATAATAATCTTTATTTATATAGCGCCAACATATTCTGCAGCCCTTTACAATACAGATGATCATATTTAACTATCATAAGAAACAGTTATCACAAAATACAATACAATACAGTACAAAAAACAATACAATACAAACCATAATACAATAATTAGAGCAAAATAATGACAGCCCTGCTCATAAGGGCTTACAATCTAACAATGAGGTGGGGGTGACAAAGTACAGGTACCTATTTACAGTGATGGTATAGTAAACTTAAAGGGAACCAACCACCCCAAATGACCCCCCCCGGACTGTTAATATGTGTCCCTACACCCAGCACACACATTTGGGGCAATCGTTTTTGCTAAAAAAACTGTTTAGTAGAAGCTAAGATATATGTTTATAAAGTTTAATAACTTCTGACGGATGGGTGTTACCTAGCTTTGTCCACGTGCAGTGTTCGTGCTTGTGATCCTCCTCTCCCCCTCCCCTCTCAATTTCTAAGAGCCTGGCCGCGTCATGAAAGGGGCGGGACTAAATCGCGACTTGCCCCGCCCCTTTTATGGCGCGATTTAGCCCCGCCCCTTTCATGACGCGGCCAGGCTCTTAGAAAGTGAGAGGGGAGGGGGGAGAGGAGGATCACAGGCACGAGCACTGCACGTGGACAAAGCTAGGTAACACCCATCCGTCTCGATTTATTAAACTTTATAAACATGTATCTTAGCTTCTACTAAACAGTTTTTTTAGCAAAAACGATTGCCCCAAATGTGTGTGCTGGGTGTAGGGACACATATTAACAGTCCGGGGGGGTCATTTGGGGTGGTTGGTTCCCTTTAAGAAGATGGGGAACAGATAGAAGCAGCATAAGTGGCCACTAACCATTATTTGTGATCCACTTGAGAATGGTGGAGAGGTTAGGCTATGTCTAGATGACTTTGACTAGGGATCATGATAAGCCGCCCTAGAAAGATGTGTTTTTAGGGATCGCCTGAAAGTATGTAATGTGGATACACCTAATTTCTTGTGGTAGAGCATTACAGAGAATTGGTGCAGCTTGGGAGAAGTCTTGGAGGCGGGAGTGGGTGGTTCGGATTAGTGCAGAAGTAAGTCTAAGGTCACTTCCAGGACTAAGAGAACGGGTAAGGTGATAGACAAAGATGAGGGAGGAGATGGAGGGAGGTGCTGCACTATTAAGAGCTTTGTGTGTGAGAACAAGCAGATTGAATTCGATCCTATAGTGTATAGGCATCCAGTGCAGTGATTGGCATAGAGCAGAAGCGTCCGAGTAACGGTTAGCTAGATCGGTGATCCAGGCTGCTGCATTAACCCCTTCACGACCTATGACGTCGTGGGACGTCATAGAAGTCGATGCGTTCCCGACCTGTGACGTCCCACGACGTCATGGCAGGATGGCGTTCCCGCGGCACCGGTGATCGGGGCCGGTGACATGTCACTGGTGCCGCGGGAACATGAGGACCTGTACTTTGTCCTGGGGGGGTGGCTTTTTCCCCCTCGTGGCTGAATTCGCTCTGATTGGCAGTTTAATCTGAACTACCAATCAGAGCGATTCTCCCCTCCAAATCTGATTGGATTTCTCCAATCAGGCTTGCAGGGGTGGGTGCGCGGGTGCCCTCCCCCTCCTCAGCCCCTCCGACTCCAAAGTTAACCCCCCCACCCACCACCGGCACCGATCCCCTCTCAGCAGCCTCCCGCATGCCGGCGCTGCTGCAGGCGCCGGTGCAGGCACCGGCGCGGTCTGGCGCCGGTGGGTGCCTAGTGCCCCGCAACCCTCCTGCCCCTCCTGCCCCTCCTGCCCCGGGTGCCCTAGTGCCCCCCCGTGTCCCCTCTCACCCGTCCTCCGTCGTCCTCCGTCGTCCTCCGTGGTGCCGCGGCTCCTCGGTGTGGCGCTCCTCCTCTTCTCCCAGGCTCCTCCTCCTCACTGGAGGATCTTGAGAGAGAGGTAAGTATGTGTGTGTGTGTGTATGTGTATGTGTGCGTGTTCATGGGTGGATGCATGGGTGCGTGCATGGGTGCGTGCATGGGCGCATGGGTGCGTGCATGGGCGCATGGGTGCATGCATGGGTGCAAAGATGGATGGGTGCGTGGAGGGATAGGCGCATGGGTGCGTGCATGGATGGATGGACGCATGGGTGCGTGCATGGATGGATGGACGCATGGGTGCGTGGATGGATGGGCGCATGGGTGCGTGCATGGGAGCGTGGGTGCAAAGATAGATGGGTGTGTGGATGGATAGGCGCATGGGTGCGTGCATAGATGGATGAGCGCATGGGTGCGTGGATGGATGGGTGCGTGCATGGATGCGTGGATGGATGGGTGCATGTGTGGATGGATGGGCGCATGGGTGTAACAAGGGATCAAGTGTCCTCTTGTTGTAGTCACTGGTGTCAGTCATGGTGCACTGTATGGCAATGATCTGCCATACCGTGCACCATGACTCTGACCCCAGAGACTACAACAAGAGGACGCTTGATCCCTTGTTGTAGTCTCTGGGGTCACAGTCATGAAGCACGGTACGGCAGATAATTGCCATACAGTGCACCATGACTGACCCCAGTGACTATAACAAAGGATCAAGTGTCCTCTTGTTGTAGTCTCTGGGGTCAGAGTCATGGTGCACGGTACGGCAGATAATTGCCATACAGTACTTCATGACTGTGACCCCAGAGACTACAACAAGGGATCAAGTGTCCTCTTGTTGTATTCACTGGGGTCAGTCATGGTGCACTGTTTGGCAATGATCTGCCTTACCGTGCACCATGACTCTGACCCCAGAGACTACAACAAGAGGACACTTGATCCCTTGTTGTAGTGTCTGGGGTCACAGTCATGAAGCATGGTACGGCAGATAATTGCCATACAGTCTTTCATGACTGTATGGCCCCAGAGACTACAACAAAGGATCAAGTGTCGTCTTGTTGTAGTCACTGGTGTCAGTCATGGTGCACTGTATGGCAATGATCTGCCGTACCGTGCACCATGACTCTGACCCCAGAGACTACAACAAGAGGACGCTTGATACCTTGTTGTAGTCTCTGGGGTCACAGTCATGAAGCACGGCACGGCAGATAATTGCCATACAGTACTTCATGACTGTGACCCCAGAGACTACAACAAAGGATCAAGTGTCCTCTTGTAGTCACTGGGGTCAGTCATGGTGCACTGTATGGCAATGATCTGCCGTACCGTGCACCATGACTCTGACCCCAGAAACTACAACAAGAGGACACTTGATCCCTTGCTGCAGTCTTTGGATGTAGCAGAGGTGATCGAGCGTCGTGGGACCTTCTTTGTGGACTACGTCGGAGGCGATCGAGCGTCGTGGGACCTTCGTTGTGGACTACGTCGGATCTTTATAATAAAGATGGAGTTCGAATTTTGTTTGTGTTTTTTTTTCAAATAAAAAGATTTTTCTCTGTGTGTATTTTCTGACTATTTACCAGAGATTCCTAATGGCGGGTCTAACATTGGCCCTATATTATGAATCTCGGGCTTAGTGCCAGCTGCCAATAAAAAGCTGGCATTAACCCCTTTATTACCCAGTTAGCCACCAGCACCAGGGCAACTGGAAGAGCATGGGTACATGGTCCTGGCTGGACCAAAAATATGGCGGAGCCCTATGTCATTTTTTTTCAATGAATGCGCCATTTTCTGGGGCGGCTGCGGGCTGCAATTCACAGCATGGGGGGCCCAGAACGCTTGGGCCTCACTATGCTGAGGATTCCAGCCCCCAGCTGCCTAGTTGTACCTGGCTGGACCAAAAATATGGCGGAGCCATACGTAATTTGTTTTCTAGGATTAGTTCTATAAATTAAAAAAAAAATGGGCTTCGCTGTATTTTTGGTTCCAGCCAGGTATGACGAGGCAGCTGGGGGTGGGTGGCAGTTCGTAGCTGCCAAGTTGTACCTGGCTGGACCAAAAATATGGCGGAGCCCTATGTCATTTTTTTTCTAGAAATAATTCTAGAAATTAAAAAAAAATAGGCTTCGCTGTATTTTTGGTTCCAGCCAGGTATGACGAGGCAGCTGGGGGCTGGTGGCAGTCCGTAGCTGCCAAGTTGTACCTGGCTGGACCAAAAATATGGCGGAGCCCTATGTCATTTTTTTTCTAGAAATAATTCTAGAAATTAAAAAAAAATAGGCTTCGCTGTATTTTTGGTTCCAGCCAGGTATGACGAGGCAGCTGGGGGCTGGTGGCAGTCCGTAGCTGCCACGTTGTACCTGGCTGGACCAAAAATATGGCAGAGCCCCATGTAATTTTTTTTTTTAATTCTACAAATAAAATGACATGGAGCTTTGCCGTATTTTTGGTTGCCAGCCAGGTACAACTTGGCAGCTAGGGGGCTGGAATCCTCAGCATGGAGAGACCCAAATGTTTTGGGTCCCCTATGCTGCGAATTGCAACTACTAGACTAGTATGTTTTTCACAAAAAGTTTCTTTATTCATTTATACGGCTCAATTTGTGAAGCACATGGGGGTTCAAAGTGCTCACTGTGCATCTAGATAGGTTCCTTGGGGGGTCTAGGTTCCAAAATGGGGTCACTTGTGGGGGAGCTCCAATGTTTAGGCACACAGGGGCTCTCCATATGCAACCTGGTGTTTGCCAACAATTGGAATTGTTAGCGGACACCAGGTCGCGTATGGAGAGCCCCTGTGTGCCTAAACATTTGAGCTCCCCCACAAGTGACGCCATTTTGGAAACTAGACCCCCCAAGGAACCTATCTAGATGCATAGTGAGCACTTTGAATCCCCAGGTAATTCACAAACTGATCCGTAATGAGGTAAAAATACATTTTTCCACACAAATTATCTTTTTTAATTTTTACGGATCAATTTGTGAAGCACCTGGGGTTGAAAGTGCTCACTATGCATCTAGATATGTTCCCTGGGGGGTCTAGTTTCCAAAATGGGGTCACTTGTGGGGGAGCTCAAATGTTTAGGCACACAGGGGCTCTCCATACGCGACCTGGTGTCCGCTAACAATTCCAATTGTTGGCAAACACCAGGTTGCGTATGGAGAGCCCCTGTGTGCCTAAACATTGGAGCTCCCCCACAAGTGACCCCATTTTGGAAACTAGACCCCCCAGGGAACATATCTAGATGCATAGTGAGCACTTTGAGTCCCCAGGTGCTTCACAAACTGATTCGTAATTAGGTAAAAATACTTTTTTTTCCACACAAATTATCTTTTTTAATTTTTACGGATCAATTTGTGAAGCACCTGGGGGTTCAAAGTGCTCACAATGCATCTAGATATGTTCCCTGCGGGGTCTAGTTTCCAAAATGGGGTCACTTGTGGGGGAGCCTCAATGTTTAAGCACACAGGGGCTCTCCAAATGCGACATGGTGTCCGCTAACAATTTGAGGTGATTTTCCATTCAAATTGTTAGCGGACACCATGTCGCGTTTGGAGAGCCCCTGTGTGCCTAAGCTTTGGAGCTCCCCCACAAGTGACCCCATTTTGGAAACTAGACCCCCCAGGGAACTTATCTAGATGGGTGGTGACCATATTGAACCCCCAGGTTCTTCACAAATTAATCCATAAAAATGAAAAAAAAAAATTGTGGAAAAAAAAGTATTTTTTAATTTTTACGGATCAATTTGTGAAGCACCTGGGGGTTCAAAGTGCTCACAATGCATCTAGATATGTTCCCTGGGGGTCTAGTTTCCAAAATGGGGTCACTTGTGGGGGAGCCCCAATGTTTAGGCACACAGGGGCTCTCCAAATGCGACATGGTGTCCGCTAACAATTTGAGGTGATTTTCCATTCAAATTGTTAGCGGACACCATGTCGCGTTTGGAGAGCCCCTGTGTGCCTAAGCTTTGGAGCTCCCCCACAAGTGACCCCATTTTGGAAACTAGACCCCCAGGGAACTTATCTAGATGGGTGGTGACCATATTGAACCCCCAGGTTCTTCACAAATTAATCCATAAAAATGAAAAAAAAAAATTGTGGAAAAAAAAGTATTTTTTAATTTTTACGGATCAATTTGTGAAGCACCTGGGGGTTCAAAGTGCTCACAATGCATCTAGATATGTTCCCTGGGGGGTCTAGTTTCCAAAATGGGGTCACTTGTGGGGGAGCCCCAATGTTTAGGCACACAGGGGCTCTCCAAATGCGACATGGTGTCCGCTAACAATTTGAGGTGATTTTCCATTCAAATTGTTAGCGGACACCATGTCGCGTTTGGAGAGCCCCTGTGTGCCTAAGCTTTGTAGCTCCCCCACAAGTGACCCCATTTTGGAAACTAGACCCCCCAGGGAACTTATCTAGATGGGTGGTGACCATATTGAACCCCCAGGTTCTTCACAAATTAATCCATAAAAATGAAAAAAAACAAATTGTGGGAAAAAAAGTATTTTTTAATTTTTACGGATCAATTTGTGAAGCACCTGGGGGTTCAAAGTGCTCACAATGCATCTAGATATGTTCCATGGGGGGTCTAGTTTCCAAAATGGGGTCACTTGTGGGGGAGCCCCAATGTTTAGGCACACAGGGGCTCTCCAAATGCGACATGGTGTCCGCTAACAATTTGAGGTGATTTTCCATTCAAATTGTTAGCGGACACCATGTCGCGTTTGGAGAGCCCCTGTGTGCCTAAGCTTTGGAGCTCCCCCACAAGTGACCCCATTTTGGAAACTAGACCCCCCAGGGAACTTATGTAGATGGGTGGTGACCATATTGAACCCCCATATGCTTTACAAATTGATCTGTGAATATGGAAAAAGTACTCTTTCTTCACAAAAATGTTCTTTTAGCCTCAATTCTTTCATTTTCGCATGGGTAACAGGATACAATTCATCCTAAAATTTGTTGGGCAATTTCTCCTGAGTACACCGATGCCTCATATGTGGTCATAAACCACTGTTTTGACGCGCGGCAGGGCTCAGAAGTGAAGGAGCGCCATTTCACTTTTTGAATGGAAAATTAGCTCCAAAAGTCAAATTGCGCTCTTTCCCTTCAGAGCCCTGCCGTGCGCCCATACCGTGGATTATGATCACATATGAGGTATCGATATACTCAGGAGAAATTGCCCAACAAATTTTAGGATCCATTTTATCTTGTTGCCTATGTGAAAATGAAAAAATTGAGGCTAAAAGAACATTTTGTTAGAAAAATGAAAATATCCATTTTTTTGTTTCCAATTTGCTTAGTTCCTGTGAAGCACCTGAAGGGTTAATAATCTTCTTGAATGTAGTTTTGAGTAGCTTGAGGGGTGCAGTTTTTGGAATGGTGTCACTTTTGGGTGTTTTCTGTCATGTACACCCCTCAAAAAGACTTCAAATGTGATGTGGTCACTAAAAAAATGGTTTTGTAAATTTTGGTGGAAAAATGAAAAATTGCTCATGAACTTTAAACCCTTACAACTTCCTAACAAAATTTTTTTTTTTTCCAAAATTGTGCTGATGTAAAGTAGACATGTGGGAAATATTATTTCCTAACTATTTTGTGTCACATAACTCTCTGGTTTACCAGAAGAAAAATTCTAAATTTGAAAATTGCTAAATTTTCAAAATTTTTGCCATATTTTTGATTTTTTCACAAATAAACGCAAAAATTATCGACCTAAATTTAATACTAATATGAAGCCCAATATGTCACGAAAAAACAATCTCAGAATCACTAGGATCCGTTGAAGCGTTCCTGAGTTATAACCTCATAAAGGGACACTGGTCAGAATTGCAAAAAATGGCAAGGTCTTTAGGGTCAAATTAGGCTGGGTCATGAAGGGGTTAAGGATGGACTGAAGAGGGGAGAGTCTAGAGCGGAGGAGGCCACTTAAATAAGAATTACAATACTCAAGGCGGGAGTGAATAAGGGCCACAGTGAGGGTTTTTGTGGTTTCCAAGGTGAGAAAGGGGCGAATTCTAGAGATGTTCTTCAGGTGCAAGCGGCAAGAGCAGGCAAGAGATTGTATATATCGGGTGAAGGAGAGATCAGAGTATAACATAACACCCAGAGCCTGCTGACTAGGCGTTATTGTGGTGCTGCACACTGAGAGAGATGTCATATTTAGGGAGGTTAGTGGAGGGCGGGAGCAATAGAAGTTCAGTTTTGGGGAGGTTGAGTTTCAGATAGAGAGCAGACATGATATTGGAAACTGCGGTTAGACAATCATTGGAGTTCTTTATTAGAGCGGGAGTAAGGTCGGGGGAAGAAGTGTATAGTTCTGTGTCATCAGCATAAAGATGGTACTGAAAGCCAAATCTGCTGATGGTCTGTCCAATTGGGGATGTGTAGAGAGAGAAGAGAAGAGGTCCAAGGACTGAACCCTGAGGGACTCCAATAGTGAGAGGAAGAGGGGAGGAAGTGGAGCCAACAAATGATACACTGAAAGAGTGGTCTGAAAGGAAGACAACCAGGAGAGAGCCATGTCCTTGATGCAGATGGAGTGCAGCATGGAGAGTAGGATATGATGGTCAACAGTGTCGAAGGCTGCAGAGAGATCAAGAAGGATAAGTAGAAAGTAGTCACCATTACGTTTTGCTGTCAGAAGGTTGTTGATCACTTTGGTGAGAGCAGTTTCTGTAGAATGTAGGGGGCGGAAACCAGACTGTAATGGTTCTAGAAGAGAGTGAGTGGAGAGGTAACGGGTGAGGTGGGCGTAGACCAGGCGCGTCAGGAGTTTAGAGATGAAGGCGAGATTGGAGACTGGTCTGTAGTTGATTGTTCAGGATGGGTCGAGAGACGTTTTCTTTAAAAGTGTTTGAAGGAAGAGGGAAAGATGCCAGAAGAGAGGGAGAGATTGAAGATTTTGGTTAGGTGAGTGGTGACCACCGGAGAGAGAGACTGGAGTAGGTGTGAGGAGATAGGGTCAGCAGTGCATGTAGTAGGACGAGAGGAAGAGAGGAGCCTGTAGACTTCTTCTTCTCCCTTTGTGTGTGGCTTCTCCCTGTGTGTGTATGGGCAGCAAGCCGGGGTCCTATGGTGTTGCTATGCCTCCAGCCCGTGTGGTAGGAACTCTGACCTGGAATCAGAGCCCCTCAGTTTGTCTGGGATCCAGTGTAAAGCTGCGGTCCCCCTCAGAGCCGACACTCTGGTTCCAGCCTAGCTTTGGGTGTCCCTGTCTTGCAAGGGGTCATTGGGCTCTCTCCAATCAGTGTGACTACCGGGTACAACAAGGGAAACCTATCCCGCCTGTAGTCGGTCAATGCTGCCGTACTCCTCGGACCTGGTGGCACCGGTCCGGTCTCTGTCCTTCCTTTCCCTTGGGCTGCAGGCTATGGAGCGGGCTTTCTCTCCAGGGAACGATGTCTCGCAGGATTCTGCGCCTCCAGGGAGCCCTATCCCTCAGGAAAGTGTCTTTCTGTCTCTTCTGGACTTTAATGGTCATCAACCTTGGCCTACTAACTCATTCCACCTACTGTTTCTCCTTTTGTATCTGATCTGTCAACTGACCTACATTCCACCCACTTCTCTCTAAACCCTACCACCCCTTGCCCGCCTAGAGTCCCGGGCTCCTGGTTGGGTGCTGTGTCTTGTGGGTGTGTGTGCTGAAGGTGTTTAGTTCACAAACTGTCTCCTTCCTGCCTGGTTGCAGTTCCTACATTTGGTACCCCTGTCGCAGGGGCGCCACATTCCCCTGGAGTTGAACCAGCGTGTCCCCACGCCGTCCGGCATGGTTCCCCCTTAAAAACATTTTATTTTATTAAACAACAACATTAAGCATTCTTGTTCTTACATTTAAGCAGGCACGGGTTCTTAAACGTTACTTTAAATTAACTATTTACATTTTAAGACATAGTGCTCAGCCCGTTCATGGCTGCAAGTGCTGAGGCCTCTGGGCCCTCGGGTCACCAACTTGTGGCAAAGTGGTTTCTCTCCGTGCCAGCACCTTACACCACACTTTCTTTTAACCCATCACGGGACACGGGTTACTCAGTTCACTGTTACAATCTCAAGAGTCCTGTGGCATAATAATACCGGCTCTCTATGCACACCGGATTAAGTGCAAAACATTAAAATACACATAAAAGTCACATTACTTTCTTTCAAAAAGTTTAAAACTCTTCAAAAAGTGGGCATAAGTGTTTCAAAAACTGTTCAAAAACACTTTGCAGGCTCAGTTCAAGTTCAAGTTCTGCGTACCCACTCTCACTGTGCTCCTTGGTTTAAAACCAATGGGGAGCACACCGGGTGCTCAATTATTTACAAAGAAAGTTTTTTACCATATCATTTTTCATGGCATTGATTGTCTATGACACATAAAAGATAAACAGGGGAAAATTTCACTCATTCAGGTATGGGATGGGGCAATAAGGATCACATCACATTCACACTTACTGTTGATTGCAGAATCCGGGTTCCTCAATCCTTCTTCTTCCAGTGCAAATCTTCTGCAGTTCTCCGGGTTGGGAACATTTCCAGTTGCCCCAATGCACTGCGCAACAAGTGGCTGTACGTGTCTGTGTTGATGCATCCACCATAGTCTTTGTAGCGCTAGTATCCACAGCTGTTATCTCTGCACTGGTTACTGCTGATTGTGGGTTTACTCCAACCTCAAGTATAGTAGTCATGTCCGGGTTTTCTGTTTCAGAGTGTTGTGTATTAGCTCCCATTCATAAAGCTAGTCTACTTACTCGGATGCCATACGGGCCTCTTTCTCCTGGCACCACAATATAAGAAATCCATTCACCCACATGTAATTCCCTGTCCGGGTCCTTTTCAGGAAGGTGCTCTTACATATCCCTTCTGTTTATAAATATGTCTCGATCTGCTCCGGGTTCTCGAGCAAATGCGTATCCCAGTTCTGGTTTTATTTTAACAACTTTTCCTTCATGTCGCTTGGAACCGGTAACATTTGTATCCCGCCGGGCAACAGTCTTTAAATACTGGGTGCAGGCTATCATTTCCGTTTCTGGGTTTGCCTCTCTATTTCCTCCTGCTCCCTTCTGCAGGACACATCTCCTTATATATTCCTCAGGGTTATTACTTCTATGGGACTTTGTCACCATCAGGATCCCAGGAAAGCCCATCAGATTATCTTCTCTGTCATCCCGTTCCCACCAACAGCGGAGCTGCTCACCCCCCTCGGTCAATGCAGGGGCCGGTATCAGAGGCGCTGGTAACTGAAGGGTTCTCTCCTCTAAGGCTCCAAGCGGATCGATCACTTCACTGGCTGTCCGGTACACAGTTTCAGGGATGGTAACATCCTCCAGATCCACCAACAGTTGCGGTTCCCTGCTCCGGGTCACATTGGAGGTACTAACCCAGCCGGGTTGAACTGACAGGGATTGCTGGCTTTGGTAAACATCTATTTGGATCCAGGATTTCTGTTCTGTTGAACCCGGGTCGACTGCTGGGGCAATAGTCTTAGCACATCCCGCCGGGTGTCTCGGACCTCCGGACCTCTCTTGCTGCCTTCTGCCATACTGCCATAGTCACCAAATCTCTTTCCCTGGCCAGGTACCTCCACGATTGCTCTCTGTGGGCCCTCCGGGATCACTTTGGGTCTTCCTATCGCAGCGCTTAGCTCAGCGTCCTCTCCTTCCATCTGGGTGTCCAGCAATGGCAACTGACACCATCCGGTTTCCTGCCCCACCTTCTTTGGGTGTCCTCTTCCTAGCTTCCGCTGTATTCTCACTGGTAGCTGCAGGTTGGGGCGGAGGCTCCTCCTTGGGATTGATGGCTGGCTCCCCGGAGTTAAGGGGAGGCAGGACGGGCCTTTCTTTTCCTGCTCTGGACCGGGTCGGCCCACGATGGGGGGTCTGGGCACGCCTCCTCTGCACATGGCCTCAGGCTCCTATGGCCGTCATTAAGCCCAGATTTTTGCAGGACAATCCAAAACATGAATTCTAGGTACACGGAGTCCGGTTCTTTTGGACCGGGTTCATCCTTTTAGTGACGCCAAATTGTAGAGCCCACTGGATGGGGTACTCGGTACCGGACCGGGGTATCACGGCAGTCCTTGGTCTGGACAGTGTCCCGAGCCCACAAGTAAAAGGGAATATTTACAGGGGAGTTTGTCGTGACGCCACTCACAGGTTGTGGTCATGAGGGGACTACCGCTGCAGGGGAGCTCTGCCAGGAGGATGGATGGATGAGGCTGCAGCAAGATGGAAAAGACCCCGCAGGTCGGGCTGCTCCTGACAGGTTGTAAGGGTGGAATAAAAGTTCTGTATGCAGGGAATCACACACAAGAGACTGAAGCAGGGTTTGCCGGGTTTACTTGCAAGTTCTTCACAGTTCAAACAGTTCACGGTACAGTTCACACAATTAACTCCGGACAGTCTCTGAACCCTCTGCAGTCAGGCTTTCTCTCTGAGACCCTTCACTCTCTCTTTAACCTTTCCGGCTTTGTCTCTCATCTGCTCTTTCCGGCTTGTCTCTTATCTGTGGGTTGTATGGCGGCAACTCAGTCCCTTTGTGTGTGGCTTCTCCCTGGTGTGTATGGGCAGCAAGCCTGGGTCCTATGGTGTTGCTGTGCCTCCAGCCCGTGTGGTAGGAACTCTGACCTGGAATCAGAGCCCCCTCGTTGGTTTGTCTGGAATCCAGCGTAAAGCTGCGGTCCCCCTCAGAGCTGACCCTCTGCTCCCAGCCTAGCCTTGGGTGTCCTTGTCTTGCAAGGGGTCACCGGGCTCTCTCCGACCCGTGTGACAACCGGGTACAACAAGGGAAACCTATCCCACCTGTAGTCGGTCAATGCTGCCGTACTCCTCAGACCCGGTGGCACCAGTCCGGTCTCTGTCCTTCCTTTCCCTTGGGCTGCAGGCTATGGAGCGGGCTTTCTCTTCAGGGAACGGTGTCTGCGCCTTCAGGGAGCCCTATCCCTCAGGAAAGTGTCTTCTGTCTATTCTGGTCCTTACTGGTCAGGACCCTTGGCCTACTAACTCACTCCGCCTACTGTTCCTCCTTTTGTATCTGATCTGTCACCTGACCTACATTCCACCCACTTCCCTCTAAACCCTACCACCTCTTGCCTGCCTAGAGTCCCGGGCTCCAGGTTGGGTGCTGTGTCTCGTGGGTGTGTGTGCTGAAGGTGTTTGGTTCACAAACTGTCTCTTGATTCTGCGCCTCCAGGGATCCCTATCCCTCAGGAAAGTGTCTTTCTGTCTCTTCTGGTCTATACTGGTCAGCACCCTTGGCCTACTAACTTACTCCACCTACTTTCCTCCTTTTGTATACGATCTGTCACCTGACCTACATTCCACCAACTTCCCTCTAAACCCTACCACCCCTTGCCGCCTAGAGTCCTGGGCTCCGGGTTGGGTGCTGTGTCTTGTGGGTGTGTGTGCTGAAGGTGTTTGGTGCACAAACTGTCTCCTTCCTGCCTGGCTGCAGTTCCTACCTGTGGCCACCCTGTCGCAGGGGCGCCACATTTAAATACGTGCAGTGCCTCAACCCTGAATGAGTACAAGGATACTGAAGGTGGTGCCAGATGCTTTGAGCAATTTTATTGTGGTTATGTTTTCATGTTAGGTAGGGGCAACTAATATTGTTCCCATTGGCTCCAAAGGTTTGGAGGGAATTCACAACAAATTAGAAACATTCCAACTTTTCTATAAGTGATATGATATAATAAGGAAACTTTGTCTATTGCTCTAACTTTTGATTTTAGGATATAGTGAATTTTACATTTTTGGTGAAAATCCTCATAAATATTCGTCACTCTCTAAAACATGGCATTAACCAACATAACAATCTAAATTGAAGCAAGTAAAATATCCTACAGATTGAAAAACTGTAACAGACAAACAATAATAATTTGTAAACTAGACTGTCTGATTCAATTTCCCAATACTTCTTCCGTTTTCCTCTTCTAAATCCAATCTCTCGTAGTTAACTCATGTCAGAGTAAGCTCCTCTCATATTTGACATGTGGTAATATAATGTCACCTGGAAAGTCAGACAATTCACATTTCTGCTCATAAAAGCTGTCAGCAAGGTATGAGGGCAGACGATACTATTAATTATTCATTGGGGCTTGATATGCATAACAAATACAATGTAAAATAATACAAGAGACTAATAATAAAAATAACATGTCTGTGTTTCTGTAACGGAATTCTGAAACCGTTTGGACAGATCCTGAATACAATTTAGGGGAAGCAGCTGTACAGTTCTGTAATAGCATCATAGCAATCTAAAGAATATTTTGCTATTGTGCCAGTTTTTCAAATTCAGAAACTCCTCAAAGAGAGGATGCCATAGGGTAAGAGCTCTAGGGGTGCACTGGGTTACTCATGATTTTAAGATAAAATTACCGCATCATCAAAGGCAAATTCTATGTTTCTATGAGAAAAAGTCACGTTGACTTCCATTGAATTGAAGAATTTCAATAATGTTAGAATTTTAAGATTGTTACATGGCCTTTCTTTCTACAAAGTTGAACTCATGCTGTAGCAGTTGTCATAAATCTCAATATTTTATCTTTTTACATAACTTTGATAAAGGGCATCTGTTGTTTTTTAAACTTTTTTTTGTCATAGATACATGTCAGACATTTTTGGGGTAAATGTTATGGTATTCAGATCTCTGCTTATTGTTGGATAGAAAGGGCAGGACTACTCGCTACATATTCATTTAAGAATTCATGGTTGTCTCACAAGGACAATTTCTTTGCACTCAAATCTCCACCTCTATGTTAGGACGGACATCTTCATGAACATAATACCACATTTCTGCACAATTTGGCACACATCAAACCACTTATCTTTCCCCCCTTAAGGCTCCTTTTTGGTTGAAGTGCAAAAAGGCTCTAAAATAAGTAAAGGGGTTATCTGTGACTATTTTATTTTTTTCTCATGCTGGGCTAAATACTGAAAGGCAGGTATAACACTAGTCACTCTACATGAGTTAGCTGTGAGGCTGGATAGTCAAGAGGTCCAAGATCAGATACCAGGAAGGATAGCAAAAAACAAAGACGTAGTTAGATCATAGTCCGAGATCAAAATTCCAGGAAGGTAATGGATCAATATAAAGGGGCTAGACAAATAGGCTGTAAGAAGAAAGGTTCAAGGTCGGGTAAACAATTAATCTGACTGAGCAAGGCAACAACAGGCATGCAGACATCACCAGCCAAAGCTATGACTGGCAATAATTGAAGGCAGAGAGCCAGCTACAGTAAATAGCAAGGTGATCACTCCAAACAGATGACACATGAAGGAAACCTTGCATGCCCATTCTTGATTGGATAGCTGAGCTGACTATTACGATACTACCAGTCCAGCAGGCTCCTGCCTCCAATTGGACAGCTGAGCTATCCATCTAGACTCACATGTAGTAGATAGTATAGGGAAAATGTTCCTCGCCTGCTGAGGAACCTGAATCTTGTGGGGTGGGGTGCGTTGAGTCCATGCCTTTGGGCTTCTTTCTAAAGGGTAGTACATTTTTTCTCTTTACTTTGCAACCCCCACATGCACCTTATGTCTTCCATTAATGAGTGAAGTAATCATGCCTATTAGAAGTGTCTATTATGATCAGTTGCATTGTCATCCATGTTTCATATGAATATTAACCCTTATGATGCTAGCAGGGCTTCTTTTTAGTTTTGTTACTATTGGGTTAGGTTCATATTTTCTTATATGTCTTCTTGTTATCCTGTATACAAAACTTGTTTTGATGGGTAACTCTGTGTAGGATTTTAGGGACAGTCAGAAAAAGTCTGTGATGAGTGGGGCTCCAAAACTTGCATTGCTTTTAGGGTTCCAGTACAGGAGTATGGGCAAGCAGTACCAGACCTAGGACCACCTAGGGATATACCCATTATCACTGTATCCTTTGATAAACCATTCCTTTTAAATTGGTGTATATCCAATTATATAATACACCCCCATTGTTGTGTATATGTTGACTTTTTTCTGCTTTTAATATAATATATAATAAAAAATAATTTATCTATATGTAAAAGGAGTTTTAATAGTAGTTAGCTCTGAACTATCCATCACAATACTGACAGTTCAGCTAGCTCCTGCCCAGTATTGGACAGCTGATCTGTTACTCACTGCATTTAGACACACCAGTAGGAGGAATCGTGATAGTACCCTCTCTTCTTAAGGGGTCCACCTCACCCCCAGGTTTCCCAGTAGAGCTACGATGGAAGGCACTGGTCAGATAGTAAGCCTTCACGAAATGAGCCCACATTAAGAATCTCCTCTCAGGTCCAGATCCCTTCCAATGAAAGAGATATTGCAAAAAATTCTGGCCACTCCGAGAATCCATGATCCTCTGCTCCATCAAACCTCCATTGACAGAAACAGGGAGGCAGAGATAAGGTAGTCAACATCCAGGGATTTGTGGAACACATTTGAGATGCTAAGAGTTGGAGAAAGTCTTAAGGTGCCGTCACATGCCGCAATCTCGCCTGGAAATCATCAAGGCGATATGTCGCCCCGATGCAATCGCCGTGAAATTGCCTCACGGTTGCGGCATGTGATTTTGCAATTTCACGGCGATAAATCGCCCCTCGGCCATCGCCTGATTCCTGAACAGTGCTCAGTAATCAGCCGCAATCCTTAAGGCGAGATTTCCATATTGTGGCGTGTGACAGGGCGATAATGATGGAAAGAGCGTTGCCTATGATTTCCCATAGACGTGCCTCAACCGTTCTGTAGTCCCGCCCCATCTGCGATGATTGGTGTTGGCTACTGTGTTCACATTGCCTGTCAGTTCACAGGGCACCATATTTGAAGAGCTGTCCGATCAGCACCACACACATCTTCATCTACACAACTGTCCGCAAGCTCAGTGCAAACTCCGACAGATAATGGCGTCATGTATAGGCCAGCTTTCCAGAGCAGGCTGACAAATCGTAACACTGTTGCGTGTATGGGACGCGGTGTAAACCACTGTGGCATGCCTATCTCCTCGCCATGCTGAACATGTAAGCCCACATTGCCTTTGGAATTGCGGAGTGCGAAGCGCCGATGGAATGAGGCAAGATTGGTCCCGCTGTAGGTGAGGCGACTTCCAGAGCGACACATCGCCTTACTTTCAGGCGAGATTGCGGCATGTGATGCCGCCATCGGCGATCTGAGGCGACCATGAAAAACGTGCACGCGCACGTTAGATCGCCTAATATCGCCAGGCAAGATTGCGGCATTTGACGGTACCCTTAATCTGATGGCCACCGGATTAACTGCTAAATGTCCTAATGCATGAAAAATTGCATGAAGAAAATGCATTAAAAAAAGTGTAAAAAACGCATTGCATTTTTGGTGCGTTTTTTCGGCCAAAAGATGCAGATTTGGTGCAGAAATTTCTGCAAAAATATCAAAAAATACTCAATATGCGTACATACCTAACAATCTCCAGAATTTCAGAGGGACCAATAAGTTTAGGACCAAACTTTACTGATTTGAATTTGTAGCTTATTATTTTTGGATGATGACCACACTTTATCATCTACGTTGAAGATGGGGCCTGC
This sequence comes from Allobates femoralis, assembly GCA_033576535.1. NCBI lineage: Eukaryota > Metazoa > Chordata > Amphibia > Anura > Aromobatidae > Allobates > Allobates femoralis. Next base: position 220,154,014 of record JARQOC010000005.1, on the reverse strand, counting down.
CAAATGTTTTCTATCTGACTTTTTGGTGACTGTGAGCCATCTCAATATTCTTTTGAATCTCTCTCCAGACATCTCCAAGTTTCTGTATGGAGACCTCTATTTCAGGACAACCAGGACTCATCCTGGAGTATTCATTAAAATGAGGACAAAAACCATAATTGCAAAAAACAGGTAAGGTTCCAGTGGTGAACTCAGCAAAAGAATAATATGAGGACAAGTACTCTTGCTGAGCCGCAACAAAACACTTTAAATTTTGTTTCAACAATTGATTGGCTCTTTCTTTTTGGTTTCAGGGTGGTAAGCAGAGGAAAATGACAGCTCAATCCCCAATTTCCTACAAAAGGCTCTCCAGAATTTGGAGTCAAATTGTACCCCTCAATGAGCTACAATTTTCAGAGGGATTCCATGCAATCTCACCATATGATTGATAAAGAACCTGGAAAGTGTTTTAACATTCTGTAACCCTGGTAACAGAACAAAATTAACCTAGATTTTATCGATTTGACATTGTATATTCCCTCATCTGTAACTCTATTCTATTTCCTTATATTGCACTAGGTATAATTTACATACCGGTTTTTGTTATCTGCTTGATAGTATAAATTTACAGAGTCTGGACATAATAATTATTCTTCTGATTTGGTGACTGAGCTGCTGTGTTGCTAACCAATTACACATATTACACCTTCTGTGTCCTTAAATAGATTTTGCAGAAGGGCTTAATTATGTATTCCGAACCAGCGATTGACAGAACATTCCAGAAGTGACTCATAAAAGAAATGTGTAATTTACAGCTGATAGTGGCTCCGATACAGCATGACACTGTAGGTAGTGACTGTGATACAAAGCCGAGGTTTGCTCCATTTCTATCAGCAATGACTATATTGTAGCAATCACAAAACTATATTAAGCTTTTTCTATATTAGAGGCCTTCTTAGATAACCTTTTAGATGATTTGCCCTGTCGAATAAAATGATTCACTTTTCTTAGGCAAGTATCACCTATTCTCTAGGAATGGCTTTTGAAAAGAGCAGAGCGTATAAGCCTGGAAGGAGCCGACACTGAAAATACCAGTGTACAAAGGAGCTAAGAATGAATCAATGGCATTTCCCATGGTGTTAGAGGAGCTTATTCTTCACTATCGATTTCCTTAGATTATACTAAACTGTGATAGAATTACTCTTAGCAAAGTGTGCAGTTAGGCCTCACTGAAACGCCACTTATTTTTACCTTTGAGAAAAACAGACTTTTCACATCTAGTGTTTCTTGCATTTGATCATATGTGCTTTCTGCTTAAAAACGCATTGTAGCGCAATGCATTGACGCACCCATAGACTACCATTATAAAAACTCATACTAACGCAAGCCTTTTTTTTGCAGAAAAAAGGCTTGCGTTAGAGCAATGCATTTTTCATAGCGCAATGCCAAATGCAGTCTGCAACGTTATTCAGTGTGTTTCAACAAAGACGCAATATAACGCAATGCTCTAGATTTGTGCAAATCTGCAGCATTGCATTATATTGCGTTTGTAAAAGATGATAGGATCCATAGAAAGACAGATATAGGTGCAATGACTGGAAAGAAGAGGAACAAAAGTGCTGATGATCCGCGCAGCTGTGAAAAAAGACCTGACCAAAGGTCTGATGCAATGATATTCCTTTATTCTTCCGATGCATTTCGGAGCCTGCATTGCTCCTTCCTCAGGGATTACAGATCTGTAATCCCTGAGGAAGGAGCAAAGCAGGCTCCAAAACGCGTCAGAAGTATAAAGGAATATCATTGCATCAGACCTTTGGTCAGGTCTTTTTTCACAGCTGCGCGGATCATCAGCACTTTTGTTCCTCTTCTTTCCAGTCATATACCGTGGTGCATGTGGAAGTGTGGATCCAGCAGCAGCTGTACAAGCGCAGATACCGATTGTGGGTCACACAACCGCATCAGGTGAGCACCTTTCAAACGGGCGAACTGCCCCCCCTTTCCCTTGAGATAAGACCCTATGTGCCTTTTTGTCTCTTAATACTCTAGATATAGGTGCAAGAATAGCTGTACCAGCCTCCCTGCTTTGTCTCCCAGCTCTCTGCTGCTACTTCCAGGGTCGCCTATTAGGCTACTTGCATATTCACTGCACTGTCAGCCAAACAGCCTATCACAGAGGGTCACACTCTGTGTGAGCCTCTGTGATTGGCTGCTGTAGTCAGACTGGATTTCCTCAATCTGGTCAGAAAAATATTAGAATCTGAGAGTCCACAGTAGATAGAAATTTATTAGAATCTGAGAGTTCTCAGTCGTTGATACCTTTTAATGGCTAACTGAAAAGATGGCAGTCATAGCAAGCTTTCGGGACACTATGGCACCTTCATCAGGCTGATAATGACACAAATTCTGAAGATACATACTTACATACATAAGCAAAAAATAGCAGGGCCAGATGATGTAGTAAATATGGCAGGTGAGGCAAAGCAGAGTCAGGCCAGGGAGAGGGAAAGGAGCTGGGAAAGTAAGGTGAAGTCAAAATTCCAAGATAAGAGGAACCGATTGTATTTTTGTTCTATGATTAGTGGCCTGTGGAGACCAGAAGATTCCCCAGTGAGAGCATAAAGCCATAAATCGGTGCAAGAAAGTTCACACAAGAAGTGTCAAAAGTAGGTCCTCTTCCAGAAGGACCCATCCTAGCCACCATGAATGTGGAATTTCTGTACAGCAACATCCCACACCAGGATGGATTAAATGACTGTGAAACCTTCCTGGAAAACACAGGGATTGATACTGACTCTGTGGTGGAGCTTACAAAATTCATCCACACGCACAATTACTTTACATTTGACTACAACATACAGCATATTTACAGGAGACTGGCACAGAAATGAGAAGCAAAATGGCACCATAATATGCAAATCTTTTCATGGCCAAACTTGAAGGTGACTTTTTATCCTCTTGTCCTATCAGGCCTCTGGCCTACTACTGTTATATCGATGACATTTTAATCATCTGGACAGAGTCAGCTGAAGATGTTCCATGAAAACTTGAATCAGTTTCCACCCACCATCGTCTTAAAGGGAACCTGTTACCTGGATCTACCCCCCTGACCTATCACTAGCTGTGCCTACACCTTCCTAGCTGCTCACCAACAATCCCTCTCTGCTGTAAATCCACCCTATAAAGATTAAGAAGAATGACTTATAACTTACTGGATGTCACTCTGTCAGAAGACTGGAAAGGCAGCTCCAGGCTCCATTCTCCCCTCTTCGCTGCTTCACTGCATGCCCCGCAGAGGGCGGGAGATTCCAAATGCAGGCCGAGATCAAGAAAGAATAATGACGCCCAGCGGGGCATGCAGTGTAGCAGCGAGGAGGGGAGAATGGAGCCTGGAGCCGCCTTTCCAGTCTCCTGACAGAGCGACCTCCAGTAAATTATAAGTCCTTTTTTTTAATCTTTGTAGGGCGGATTTACAGCAGAGAAGGATGGTTAGGGAGCAGCTAGGAAGGTGTAGGGACAGCTAGTGATAGGTCAGAGGGCTAGATCCAGGTGACAGGTTCCCTTTAACACTCAACTACTCCTGCACTGAAATCAGCTTTCTTGACACATCATTAAGCTACAGAACCATGAAATAGAAACATCTCTGTACCAGAATCCAATTGACCGTCCAACATATCTCCGATGGGACAGTTTTCATCCAAAACACATAAAAAACTCAGATACAATCGGATATGTTCCAACCCTACAGATAGAGACAATCACCTTGATGACTTCAGAAAGACCTTTTTGAACCAGTCGAGAACCAGATTACAAGAGCCACCAGAATATCAAGAAATCATCTCCTACATTAAAAAACTAGAGAAGAAAACAACAAAGTTCCTCTCGTAGTCACCTACAATCCAAGTCTGGAGGTGCTAATAGGAGCTGCATGGAAACTGCAATCACTCCTACAAAAAGATGCCCGACTAAAATCAATATTTCCGGATCCCCCACTCTTGTGTTTTAGACAACCTCTGAATCTAAAAAACATCATTGTCAGAAGCACCCCGTCCTCTCTAACAGCAACAGGAACCTTTCCCTGCAACCAGAACAGGTGCATCTGTCCCTCTATAATGACAACGGACAAGATAAAGATTCCTGAAACAGATCAGGACTACAAGATCCCAGGTAACTTCAGTTGCATCACAAGTAATGTGGTGTATTTAATTACATGTACCAAATGCCCAACAGGTGGCATGTACGTACAGGAGACCGGACAAAAATTCAGAACAAGAATTAATTCTCATCACCACTTAATAAAAGAAAAGCGTATGGATCTATCAGTAGCAAAGCATTTTTCCATCCCTAACCACAGTGAAACTGATATTAGTCTGCTCATTTTAAAAAGCAACTTCAAATCTCCGAAAGAGAGAAGAATTTGGTAATATAAATTGACAACGACATTTGACACATTCAAAACAGGATTAAATGTCTCACATAGATTCATGCGTTTTTACATAAAATGAAAGGGCATTTGGGGAGATCACAGATTCATGTGTCTTTATATAAAATGAAAGGGCATTTGGGGTATCACATCTTCGAACAGACTCGATTTAGAGGACAATGAACTTTTGACACTCCTTGTATGAACTGTCTAGCACCGATTTATGGCTTTCTACACTCACTGAGGAATCTTCAGGTCTCCACAGGCCACTAATCATAGAACAATTATACAATCGGTTTCTCTTAGCTTGGAATTTTGACTTCACCTTACCTTCCCAGCTCCTTTCCTCCTCCTCTGCTTTGTGTCACCTGTCATATTTACTACATCATCTGACCCTGTTTTTTTTTTTGCTTATGTATATATGTATGTGTCTTCAGAATTTGTGTCATTACCAGCCTGATGAAGGGGCCTTAGTGTCCCGAAAGCTTGCCATGCTTGCCATCTTTTCAGTTAGCCATTAAAAGGTATCAACCACTGAGGACTCTCAGATTCTTATATTTTTCTATCTACTGAGGACTCTCAGATTCTAATATTTTTTTTATCTTCTGGCTAACACGGTATAAACATTCTTTTTCTTATCAATCTGGACAGTGATTCCGTTTTGTTGCCATACACATTAGTGTATGGCAACCAACCTGGCATTATAGAGTGTTAAATAAATATTAATTATAAAAAAGCCAGGGGATTTGCAGAATTTTTAAGTCTAGCCTGATGAAAGCGAACAGCTGCGAGCTGCGACCCTCAGCTGCCTAATTTTACCTTGGCTGGCAAAACAAAGGTGTGTGCTGCACCCTATTTTTAATTGCCAGCCAAGGTAAAACTAGGCAACTGAGGGCTGGTATTCTCAGCGGGGTGAGGGCCCATTGTTTTAGGTCCCCCTACGCTAAAGAATAGCAGCTCACAGCCACTCCTGAAAATGGTGCATTTATCATAGCGCCATTTTCAGTCGCTTTACCAGGCTCTTCCAGTGCCCTGGTGGCGGGTGGCATGCTGGGTAATAAGTTAATACTAGCTTTGTTATACTTTATTTCTAATAAAGTATTTTTTCTCTGCGTGGTGTCTTTTTTTAACCTTTTATTGAAGTTTCTTAATGGCCGGGTCTAAGTTGGTCTGACAGTAAGAATCACGTGCTTAATACCAGCTGGTAAAACAAAGCTGGTATTAACCCCTTATTACCCAGCATGCTACCCACCAACAGGGCCATTGGAAGAGCCTGGTATGGCGCCTGGAAATGGCATAAGGAAAATCCGGCACCGGACCAAATTCTTCAATATTTGTGTTTTATTTTTTAGTGCATCACACAAATAAAACGATCATATAATGGGACCACAGCCCCAGCAAAACGCTGGAAATGGCGCTATAATAAATGAAACATTTTCAGGGGCAGCTGTGAGGTGCTATTCTTTAGTATAGGGGGACCCTACAAGAATGGGCCCTCACCCTGCTGAGAAAACCAGCCCTCAGATGCCTAGTTTTACCTTTGCTGGCAATTAAAAATAGGGTGGAGCCCACACATTTTTTTTTGCCAGCCAAGGGAAAATTAGGCAGCTGAGGGAGGCAGCTCTAAGCTGTCTGCTTTCATCTGGCTAGACTTAAAAATGCTGCGAAAGCCCACACTCTTTTTAATAAATTTTTTTTTCAGATATATTTATTTTACACCCTATAATGCCAAGTTGGTTGCCATACAGTAATGTGTATGGCTAGGTCACATTTGCGGTCGGGATTGCAGATCCTGATCCGGTTTTGAGCTGTGAAAATGCTCAAAACCGGATCAGGATCCGCAGCCCATAGGCGCCCATTATAAAACCGGATTGCACTTAATGCAATCCGGTTACTGCATTCCGGTTTCGCTGCCTGCGTGAAAAATCATGCAGGCAACGTTTTTGGGAGCGGTTTCTAAACCGCCGCAGGGCTGCTATAATGGTCGCCTATGGGAGCCCATCCGGCTACCGCAAGGCACATGTGAATGCCTGCGGTTGCCGGATGCTTTGTTCATCCCTACTGCGGTGATGAACAAAGGGTTAATCTGTTAAATATATTTGGGCAACATGTCTCCAGGGACTGTCCACCCTCCCTAGAGACATGTTGTTCAAAAACTGTGGCATGTCAATGGTGAATGTCTATTATTACATTATCGCCACTATTGTCAGCTTTATAAACTTCTCAATGAAAGCTGGCGGCTCCTCGCTGTAAGGAGGATTATCAGTACGTAATGTGCATAAGCACATTGCAGGGCAGCATCATCAATAAGGAGCTGACCCTGCTGCTTATGCAAACTGCATACTGTACCCGCCGCTATCTATGGTGCTGAAGCCTTAAACATCAATTCTATGGCCAGCGCACCAGAGTTTCAATGTGTGCTGGCCATAGAAGTTATGTTTAAGGCTTCAGCACCATGGATATCGTGAATGTAATAATAGACATTAACCATTGACATGTCACAGTTTTTGGACAACATGTCTCTAGGGAGGGTGGACACTCCCTGGAGACTTGTTGCCCACATATAATATTAACATTAACTCTTTGTTCATCCCCGCAGCCGCAAAGCATCCAGCAACCGGATTGAATATTATGAGCAATCCAGTTACCGGATGCAGGTTTAGGAACACATTTTGAATACAAAATGTGTCTGAAGGCACATGAGATTACCACATCCAGATCTGGATGCGGTAATCGCAATGTGCCTTCCAAGTGTGACCCTAGCCTATGTCAACCAAGCAGAATCACTATCCAGATTGAGGAAATCCAGTCTGACTACAACAGCCAGTCACAGAGGCTCTCATAGAGCGTGAGCTTCTGTGATTGGCTGTTTGGCTGACAGTGCAGTGAATATGCATGCAGCTTAATAGGCGGCCCCGGAAGTAGCAGTGGGAGTCTGGTAAGCCTGATCTAGCTATTCTACCATTTTTTTTAATTCTACCATCTATATATCTATCTATCCCATCTGTCTATCCCACAGACCTTATTTTATAGGGCCCCACCCCATTTAATTGCCCATTAAAAAACACAGACAAACGTATAACAAAAACCCATGTCATTTTGATCAAACGCGGGCTATTGCGTTAACGCCTGAGTTAACGCAAACAACCTTTAGGCAAAAATGCAAGTCAAAAACACATGCATTTGACACTTCCGTTTAATGGATCCGTTCCAAATGCAGACACCCTAGATGTGAACTTAGCCTATGTGATTTTACCAGTAAAAAAAACAGATAACACTTGCACATGAAAAACTGACATGTTAATGAGTTCTTATTTCTTGCACACAACATCTTTTTCCATCAATAAACATCCTGACAAAGTAGTAAAAAAATTAACATGTGCGCAGCAATGTCAGGATGACATGTCGTGTATACACTCCATAGCATCATTTCTTTTACTTAGCTTCAGGCTTTCAAAAACTGTCCTGCAGCAAAAGGAAGATATTGATCCATTCTTCCATGGCTTACTCTTTGAAGCCATCACTATCATATACGTATATTAAATAAAAATAGAGATGCCAGCAGAAAAACCATCACAAAAGAGTCACAAAAGATGTCAAAGATGCCAAAGAAAATGCTTCAGGAGAACACCTCCTGAAATGTCTGCTTATAAAAATAAACAAGTTGGGTATGCCAGTCTCTAAGGCCGGGTTCACATTTGCGTTTGCGTCTGCATGTGGAGGGCATGGAGATGCAAACGTATTGCAAATGCTGCCATACTCATATGAATGCAGCAGAGAATCTCTGCATGCGTTCACATCAGTCTGGTGCCCGGCCAGCCAATCAGCGATCTCAACAGTGGCCGGGAGGCGGAGATCAGCGGCAGAGATCTCCTCCTCCTGGCCGCCGCCAAAATTGCTGATTGGCCACCGGAAAAGATTTCAATGTGATTCGCAGCGTTCTCCTGCGCTGTCATGCGGAGGACACAGCGGATCCATTGAGATCCATGAATTTTTTGTGTGTTTGCTGATTAAACAAGCACCCGTGAACGCACAAAAAATGCAACAGGCTGTGTTCGGAGGGCGCACAAATTATGCGCATCCAAACGCAACCGCAACGAAATGCAGCCAAACGCAGCTACTATGCTTTCCCATGTTAAACATAGGAACGCAGTTCGCATGCGTTTGGCTGGGTACCCCACGGCCCTGGGGGGGGTTATATCATCCAGTTGGAAAGGCAGTATTTCCGTAGCCAACAGCTTGCGAAAGGTGAAATTCAACCTTTTAGCGTTGGCATGGGTAGGAGGAAGTGGTCTTTTACTTGTTCACATCCGAGGGTTGACTGCTGTGCAGAGACAGGGTTGAGTAGGGTCACACAGGTATAGTAATCACAGCACCCCGTGGCGATATGGGGCCTTCTTTCACCCCTTCTATGAGGTGCACGTCCAAAATCCAGGGGACCCACCTGGAAAACATCACATCCACATAAATATAGAAGACAGCGCCTCACCAGTTGGTCCTTTCCAAACACTTTTTATTCCATTTCCCAAAGAAACACGATGTTTAAATCACAGGGATCTTTATCAAGTGTACAACTCCCATACAGAAAAAAACCTTTTTATAGTGTAACCACCACCCCCTTTATTATACACACCGATCACATCGAGTGTCACTATAAACAATGAAAAAAAATCACATAAATATTTAAAATAACATAACAATAGCATCGACATCCTTCATACACTCCGACTGGTTGCACAACCACACTAACGCCAACAGCGTAGGCAGCCCTTCCGCTCCATTATTTTCAACTAGCCTTCATACCATTACTTACGCAAATGGCGTAACCATATCGGCTCATCACATTATAGTAGCGGTTTAACAGGGGAAAGAAGTTCACAGACACTTATAGATATTCAATGCAGTCACTAATCCCATTCTAAGAGAAAATTGAGCTACTGCATGGGTCGTATCAATTCATTAGCATTACCCTTGCAGTTACTGGAGAATATGATCCCCTCTATCTCCATTTTAATGGGGCCATATATTGTAACCATATAGTTTATATAATGTTCACATATACAATGAAGATAGAGTAATTACTCAGATTGTATTTATTTATTGCCATCTCCCTTATTGTCTATTAGAGAATGTGACCTCCTATATCTTTAAATCAATAAGGCCATATAATCCAACCCCCTGGCTCACATAAATGATGGCAACCATATACCTCACCATCATAGGTATGCAGTCCTCATACCCATTAATGTCTACTGCCCTATATTCCCCAACAGAAAATAACTGTAAATACCCATTGCCACAATTTCATATTCACCTGGACCAAATGTCGTCAATGTAACGACTCCAGCCCCTGACAAGGCGCCATGATGTTGATTTGTACACGTATTCACTCTCTAAGACAGCCATGTAGATGTTAGAATATTTAGAATATGTGGGGGCCATATTGAATCCCATGGCTGTCCCAAGGCACTGCAGGCAGTAGTTGATGCACCCCCAGGCTATGGGGTACTCAGGAACCGAGCCGGTGCTGTCTCTATGGGGTATCATGGTAGTCGTGACCAGGTCCCGTGGCCTGGGAATTTACAGGGGATTTGTCCTGACACCACCCAGGGTATGTGGTTAGTAGAGCCACCGCTGCCGTATTCCTGCTGGGGACGGTGACTTGGGGCAGCATGGATGATAAGCCTTCCTCGGATAGGGCTGAGGGTCCCCAGGGCAGGAGCAATAGTGGGATTAGATGGGGCTTTGTGAGGGATCGTGATTCACAAAGTCACTTACTTTGCTGCAGCTCTCCACGGTGCTGGTAGTCGGCGGCTCTGCAGGTATAAGGTCCCGTTATAGAGCACAGGGCAACAGGCGAAATCAATAGGCAGACTCACTGATATACGTTTTCTCAGTCCCTTTACTGGAGTTAAGGCAGATGTTATAAACTGTCCACGGAGTCTGGAGAGCAGTTTGAGGTAATTCTCACTCAGCTGGGTCATATTGGCTTCCTTACTGTGCTTGTGTTGTGGCCCCTGCAGTTGCTTAAGCCAGGCTGCCGGCCCTATCTCTGCCTGCGTCTACCAATATAACAGGCAACTCGAGTCCTTCACTTCTCTACCCCACCCTGGGAAGTCAGTGTTATTGGATTCTCTACGTTGCTGTGTCCCTGGTACCATGTAGCTGAAGAATCTGGAGTCCCCTACTCTCTGGTGTTGACTGTCAATGTGTGTGAACCTGCACAGTCTCGGACTCCGGTGTCTGTTCTTGCGTTGTTCCTCTCACGGAGGGGAAGTACAGGGTGGTGCAGCCTCCCGGTAGGTTTCTTTCTCTCCTCTTTCCTCAGACCCTAGCCTTAGGCCTGGTGTTCAGCAGTGGATCTTGGGATGAGCCTGGCACAGCCTGTTTACACCCAGGTCTGGTTCTCAGTTTGCACAGAACCTGTCTTCCTCACAGTCCTCACAGGAACTGAACTGAACTGTGCTCTTCGCAGTCCTCCTAGGAACTGGACTACTCTTGTTGCTCCTCAGACCACAGTATATATGAGAACTCACCCTGAAGTCAGGCTTGGTCTCCCCCTTCTGTCTGGGAGGTGTTGGTGTTGTTTGAGTGTTGCCTGAGTGGAATACCCCTTACTGCTCCCTGGCCACACCTAACAATGGTGACACTGTGGAACTATGACTCTGGGGTGCCACAGTAGTCATCCCAAAGAGGAAATAATTAATCCCAAGGACGAACTCCAACGGCGCCAGAGTGAACCGTGCACAATTTGGCGGCATGTCAGAGGTGGCGAGCGTCACATAGACCACAGACAAACCCTTTGTTTGTCTGTTGTGTGATTGATGTGCGTTCCAACCCATAATGTGACGACGCCGGAGCATGCGCTCAAGGGACTGGAAATGCCCTCTGCTGAACAGGATTCTGATGGCTAAGAGATACCATGTGTCCTGATGATGCGTGTGGATTCCATAGAGATGATTGAAGCTATGAAATGATTGGACAATGACTCTGTTTACCACTCCGACTTTGTGGACACATAATTCAAGCTGTGGGACAGTTTATGATACCGATGAGCGATCTAGCAACACTTACTGTGGGGTCTGGTTATATTGATGCAGGGAAGATACTATATGGGTTATTTTAAATATGTATGTGTTTTTTTTTTTATTGTTTATAGTGACACTCGATGTGATTGGTGTGCATAATGAAGGGAGTGGTGGTTACACTAAAAAAGTTTTTCTCCTGTATGCGAGTTGTACACTTGATAAAGATCCCTGTGATTGAAACGTTGTGTTTCTTTGGGAAATGGAATAAAAATCGTTTGGAAAAGACCAACTGGTGAGGCGCTGTCTTCTGTATTTATGTGGATGTGACGTTTTCCAGGTGGATTTCCCTGATTTTGGACGTGCGCCTCATAGAAGGGGTGAAAGAAGGCCCATATGCCACGGGGTGCTGTGATTACTATACCTGTTTGTGACCCTACTCAACCCTGTCTCCGCACAGCAGCCAGCCTATTTATGTGGAAGGGCTGAGTAGGGTGTCCCAGACAAACTGCTGGACTGTGAGGATAGCAGGGACATATTATGTCGCATTCATAAAAATGTGGTGCTCTCCATGTCTGACGGCACTCAACACCAGAGGTTGTTTGCACTTCCAAAACAGCTGATGACCTGTCAATCACACTGCTGTTGCGGTTAAAGAAGTGGAAGTTCTGCGTCTGAAAGCCTGTTGAAGCTGTCCCCACAGTCACAGAGGATGAAGAAGCTGCAAATGCACTTGATTGGGCAGACGGTGGTTGGCCAAGCCCCCCTAGGCTGCATTGTAGCACAGTGAGCTTCACACTGTGACTTATGCTTCATGTCCATGTGACGGTTCATGCATGAAGTACTCAAACTATTGATTTTTTGGCCTCTACTCAGGCCCAGGCTAGGCAAGGCTTAGTGCCCATGCAACCTGCAGAGCCACCACGGCTTCTGCACAGAGGCAAAGTTATGGCTAAGGACGCAGTTGTTGACGTGCTTCCAGGACTTCCTCTCTATCCAGGAAGCCGCAACCTAACCTCGTCACTAGCATCCTCCTCCAACTCCTCTGCTGAGCTCATCAACTGCCTGCCTGTGGATTGACAGTAAGTGGGATCTGCAAGCTCATCATCACCCTGTGTATTCTCACACTCGTCTTCCTCAGAACCAACCTCTTCCTGCCCTGAGTGCAAAGTCAAGTTGTCGTTCCAATCATATATCTGAGTCTCATCAACATCTACCTCATTGTCTCCACCAAAAGGGGTTACAATTTGGGAATGAGGGTCTACATTATGTTCGGACCCTTCTTTATCTGGGCCTGGATCCAACTCGCAAAGATTTTGGGCATCAGTGCAGATAATTTCCTTGTCTTGACTCACTGAAGCTTTGGAGCAGACCTTTGGTTTCCTTGCTATAGTATCAGTGAACAGCTCTGCAGACTCACCCATCTGTGTTAACCCATAGTGAGTAAGGCAGATGGAGACTCGTGAGCTGTGAGGAAGCAAATGCAATTTGGGGTGACACCTCTGCGCACTGGAGTGTTTGTGATTTTGAAGTTTAGGTGGAGAGAGCCCACTTGATGGACTCTTGATATTCATTGTAGTACCTTCTCATTTTGGGCCTCATCTACAAGTTTTAGCTATGCTCTGCTGCATAAGAAAGGGATGATAGCAGATCATCAACGAAAAGAAGTAGACATTTTAGTTTGGCTTGAAGATGGTAGTTTTTCAGCTAATACGCCACAAAACTTATAGTTGTCCCAACTGTGTGTGGCGGGGCATAACATTGACAGGAGCACTTGCATGAGCTTTGAGTTTATCCGGCCCACTAGGCCTAAACAGGTCACTGACCTACCTGACTATTATTTCCTGTAATACTCCATGAAACTTATAGTTGTCCCACCTGTGTGTGCCAGGGCATAACATTGATGTGAGCGCTTGCATGAGCTTTGAGTTTATCCGGCCCACTAGGTCTAAATGGGTTACTGACCTACCTCTCTATTTCCTGTAATACACCACAAAACATATAGTTGTCCACCTGTGTGTGCCAGGGCATAACATTGATGGGAGCGCTTGCATGAGCTTTGAGTTTATCCAGCCCACTAGGCCTAAACAGGTGACTAACTCACCTGACTAGTTTTTCCGCTAATACTCCACAAAACGTATAGTTGTCCCACCTGTTTGTGGCAGGGCAAAACATTGATGGGGTCGCTTGCATGTGCTTTCAGATTATCCAGCCTAGTAGGTCTAAACAGGTCACTGACCTACCTCTCTATTATTTCCTGTAATATTCCACAAAACGTATAGTTGTCCCACCTGCGTGTGGCACGGCAAAACACTGATGGGAGCACTTGCATGAGCTTTGAGTTCATTCGGCCCTATAGGTCTAAACAGGTCACTGATCTAGCTGACTAGCTTTTTCGGTAATATTCCATGAAACATATACTTGTCCCACCTGTGTGTGGCAGGGCATAACATTGATGGGAGCACTTGCATGAGCTTTTAGTTTATCCAGCCTACTAGGCCTAAACAGGTCACTGACTTAGCTAACTAAACTAGTTTTTTCGGTAATATTGCACAAAACCTATAGTTGTCCCACCTGTGTATGGCAGGGCATAACATTGAGGGGAGCGCTTGCATGAGCTTTGAACTTATCCAGCTCACTAGGCCTAAACAGGCCACTGACCTACCTGACTATTATTTCCTGTAATACTCCACAAAACATATACTTGTCCCACATTTGTATGGCAGGGCTTAACACTGATGGGAGTGCTTGCATGAGCTTTCAGTTTATCCAGCCCAGTAGGCCTAAACAGGTGACTGACTTACCTCTCTATTATTTCCTGTAATGCTCACGAAACGTATAGTTGTCCCACCTGTGTGTGGCAGGGCATAACATTGATGGGAGCACTTGCATGAGCTTTCAGTTTATCTGGCCCACTAGGCCTGAACAGGTCACTGACCTACCCGACTTGTTTTTTTGGTAATATTCCACGAAACGTATAGTTGTCCCACCTGTGTGCGGCAGGGCATAACATTGATGAGAGCACTTACATGAGCTTTGAGTTTATCCGGCCCACAAGGCCTGAACAGGTCACTGACCTACCTTTCTAGCTTTTCCTGTAATACTCCACAAAACATATAGTTGCTGAGCACTGTTTAACCTTGAAATGCTAGGCCAGGTCCTGTTCCAGACCCTGTACCTTGCAGGCAGGCTGGGCCATTCAGCAATTTTTGGTCTGGACAATTGATGCCATTTGCTGTGGTCTGACCCTTTGGGAAGAGTGAACTCTTGTTGGGGTCATTTTGCTGCGTGGAACATAATTTGAGCAGGGCGTGACATGCCTATTCCTGTGTCTCATCCTCCTTTTACTCCTCCACCTCTTTTTACTTAATGTAGAAAACTACTGCCACTTTTTCCCTGTTATCATCCATTTGTCAATTCAAAGTCAGTTTCACTCACCTCTGAAATTTTAGGTGAATGTTAACCAACTTCTATTTTGAAGTGCTTTGGAAGAATGTACAGGCTGGCACAGACCGTGTTTCGTGCACCCATGCTACACCATGAGACTATTTGTACTGTGGGTAGATTGTTGTTGTTGCTGGTGTTTGTTGTCTATTCTGAGTAGTTTGGCAGCTTTTGGACACCTGAAGGTGTTTTCTATGTATTTGCTGTTGCTTGCCATTGACTCCAGTGGGGTAAACGGTTTTCGATGATCATTCGAAAAACAATTCTTCGAATACACCCCAATTCGGCTAATTTAACCGAATTCGAACACTTATGTGTTGGGTCATCACTATTTCTGACCTCTGGGAATGCTTTTGGACCCTGGAGTACAGTAGAAGATCCACAGGCTAAGGGTTCTCCTCAGCATGATTTGATAGAAAGAAAGGTTAAGACTGACCAGTTTGAAACATTCCAGACAACTCATTTCATTTCCGCATATAACACTCAATGGGAAGAAATTAGAAATATCCTCAAAAAACACTGGTCGGTTTTAAAAACAGATCAGAGCCTTAATAATTTTCTGCCCGATAACCCCTGATGACAGCCAGGAGAGGAAAGAATTTGAAATATTTACTGGCACATAGTTACTACATTAAGAAGGCAAGCCTTCCATTCTATATCGGTCAACTAACATGGGGCTGCTATCTTTGCGGATCATGTGTTGCATGCAGTACCATTCTGAGATCTACTATATTCACCTTGGCTGATGGTACAAAAGAATATGATAAGGTATTATATCTCATGTAATGCTAGCTGGGTCATCTATTATGCAGCCTGTGATTGTATGTCAGATTGACATCAAGAGAACTGAAGAAAAGAAATAGGGAGCATGTCAGAAACATCCAGGCATCATTAGACAATGAGGACTTCAATTCCTTCAAAACACTTCCTCGACATTTTAAATTGCATCATATATGTGACCCTAGTGGATTATGAGTCCGAGGTATTGATATTCTCAAATTAGGATCTAAAGGAGGGGACTATAAATGAGTATTGGCCCAACTTGAATTCCCTGCAGGATATAATGAGAAACTTAGTTTCTCACCAATCCTCTAAATGTTCCCTCCCCCCTCAAAAATGTCTACTATACAGACCAGACTCACAATTTCACCTGTCCTGACACTTTATAGATCATAAGTTTTTGATCATTGGTAATGACTAAATCCATTTATCCTCATCCCTCTGTACCAGTCTGTCACTATTAGTTTATTAATTGTATTTTTCATTTGTTTTGTATGTAATACTTACTCATGTACAGCATCATTGAATCAATGGTGCTCTATAAATAAATAAATAATAATAATAATAATAATTTATTGTCCAAAAATCTAATTGGTTTTTAATTGTGTGTGTTTTTTTTTCCATCTTCACATTTTTAGCGTCACTTTTCCTTACTTTGGGGTTTCCTTTGTATGCATTTGTCTGGATCCATATTCATAAGACCTGACTTTGGATAAAGGACTGGCTGGAATGGGGATCATGTCATACCTCTTGGGATTTTGTGATTTGAATTATATTTGAATATTTCACAATATATAAATTATTAATTGCATGACTTTTACTTTAAACTTTATTTCTATACTGACACCTCCCCATTCCTGTCTATACCGCTCCTTTAATATCAATTCGAAGAGAAGATCCGGCAACATACATCTGTAGAAAATAGGTGAAGATTAAAAATCCATACTTAGTTTTGTCCAGGAATTTGTACTACATTTGGTCGAGAGTGAGAGAGTCATTTTGCCGTACTGCAGGGCCGGCGTTAGGGGGGGGGGCAGACTGGGCAGTTGCCTAGGGCCCCCACTCTCTTAGGGGCCCCCAAAGGAGCTGAACTGAAAATAGCAATAAAACAGTGAAAAAAATGTAAAAATACACATATTTGGTATCGCTGCGTTCGTAAGAATCTAAGCTATCAATATATGAAGTAAATTAATCCAATTGGTAAATGGCGTAATGGGAAAAAAATAAAAACGCCAGAATTATGTTTTTTAGGCCACCACGTTGTTACAATAAAATGCAATAAAAGGCGATCAAAATGTTGTATCTGACTCAAAATGGTATCAGTAAAAATGTCAGCTCAGGGCACATAAAGTAAGCCCTCACATATCTATGTATCTTCAAAAATTAAAACATTATGGGTCTCGGAAAATAAAAAAAAAATATTTTTTTTTTTTACAAATTTCAGTTTTTTTTTTTATGATTGAAATAAAAATGATGTTCAGTATGTTCTTATTCTGACCTAGATAATCAACTCATGAAGTCACTCTTACCATATAACTACGGCCTGTTCCACATGTAAGGTTGGTGTGCGTTTTGCTAAATTTGCCTTTCTAGCCGTTTTTACCGCTAAAAACGCATTAAAAACGCTAGCGTTTTTTCCCCCATTGATTTCAATGGGAACGCATGTAAAAACGCATGCAAAACGCATGTGCGTTTTCAAAAACGCAAAACGCATGCATTTTTGCGAACGCAGCACAAAACGTCTTCCCCGATGTTTTGGGCAGCGTTGGCAAAAACGCATGCGTTTTCTGTTTTTGAAAACGCACATGCGTTTTTACATGCGTTTTTGCATGTGTTTCCATTAAAATCAATGGGAACAAAAACGCATGCGTTTTGATGCGTTTTTGTGGTAAAAACGCATGGAAATGGAAATTGAGCAAAATGCAGCAAAGCGTTAGATGTGAAAGTGGCCTGAGCATTTAGGGCCCACTTTAACCTTTTGCCTAGGGCCCCACTTTGCCTAAAACCGGCCCTGCCGTACTGCACCACACTATGATGCATCAGGACTTTTGAAGCACCGTGAAATCATAACAGAGTGCGGTGAGGAGTGAACACAAAACGACGCACTTGTCTGCATCCGTCAAAATCCTGATGCCATCCTGATGTACCTGCAGCCTCATGTTAAGTATAGGGATGCATGCCTGATCAGGATGGCATCAGGATTTTGACAGAGACCGACGCAAGACAGAAAAACGCCAGTGTGAAACCACCCTTAGTTTTAACTAACATCCCTTGGTTCTACTGACTACTAGTAGCTTTTTTGACCTGACTTATTTATAGCACAGCTAATGCAACCTTATGCTTTTAAAGTATGGCTCTTTTAGTGCCTGTGTTAGTTTGCCGCATTTGCTGTCTAAAATTTCTAGGGCTGCTAGGAGTGCATGCTATACTTATCTCCCCAGCTATCGTTCTTCAGCTTTTGGTAGTAGCGGTGAATCTGCCCTTGCCCATATTGAAAATGGTGATCATGCGGTGCGCATGCTCAGAATGAGCTTTAACATGTTGGCTGCCGGCAGCTTCCAGACAGGAGTGCCATGCAAAGTGATGTCACAGGAAGCATGTTCACTTCCGGAATGCCGCTGGTGGCTATTCCACTGTGGCTGCTCACTCACCGTTTTTTACGTGCTCACTTCTCCCCCAAAAACGCAGGGGAGAAGTGATGTCACACAGGGGCGAAACAATCCTCCCCTGTGTGACATGTGTGACTGCCCCTTTTGGGTTTCGAAGTGTATTAATATACACTACGAAACCCAAAATAAACTAATCCAAATGTGTAAACAATAATAAAAATTGAATACTTACCCTCCGCCGGGTGTTCTGGGAGCCGACACAACCGCAGGTATCGACCTTCCAGCACCTATCAAGATTCCTGATTGGCCGCTTGCGGTCATGTGATATGTGACGTGCTATGACGCGCATATCACATGACCATGAGCGGCCAATCAACGATCTTGATAGGTCCTGGAAGGTCTATACCTGTAGTTGTGTCAGCACCCGGCTCCTGAAACAGCCTGCGAAGAGGTAAGTATTCAATTTTTATTATTTTTTACACATTTGGATTAGTTTGTTAGGTTTCGCAGTGTATTTTAATACACTATGAAACCCAAAAGGGGCTGGCACAGATGTCACACAGAGGAGGATTGTTCCTCCCCTGTGTGACATCATATCCTGCAGCACCGGCATATTCCCCCTGGAATTGCACATTGTTTGAACGGCGATGCGTAATTCCAGCAGGAATAATGGGCTCCTATAGTAGATAGCGCGGGCGCAGGTGCGTAAAGAATTGACATGGTCATTCTTTTTACACTCATGCTTTCTCCCATAAAAGCGCTGTGTATATTTACGCATTGTCTGAATGGCAAATGGAATTTCACAATCTCAGGGAGACCAGTCAAGGAAAACACTGCGGACAGACGGGAAAAACGCTCAAATCCTAGGTGCATTGCCCCCTGGGAATTACGAATATGCAAACAGAACCTGTGGAGCCTCATTTAGGAGTCTAAAACACGGATTTATCCAGCTTTTCCTCCAGGGAAGGACCTAGCCCTGGGGTGGCTCCTTGCGGAAACCACCATAACCACCATATTAAGTAGCCCTTACAGTCAATATCCAACTCTTTACAAGTTTCAAAATATGACAAGGGAATTACCAAAGCCAGGT
Organism: Allobates femoralis; assembly: GCA_033576535.1. Taxonomy (NCBI): domain Eukaryota; kingdom Metazoa; phylum Chordata; class Amphibia; order Anura; family Aromobatidae; genus Allobates; species Allobates femoralis. Next base: position 220,134,667 of record JARQOC010000005.1, on the reverse strand, counting down.
ATCCATCCATAGACAGCTGTTTCGGGGTTTTGCCCCTCATCAGCGTGGAGTAGGATTCTGTCTAGATGGAGCAATACCTGGTAGACCAACATCACAAAGATCTCACTGATCTCAGGGAGACCAGTCGAGGAGGGATATCTGGCTAGTCCATGTTTGAGAGTACTTAAATGAGGCTCCACGGACTCTATTTGCATATTCGACATTCACTTTTCCGGCAGATGCACATGCACTTACGCTTTTTGAAAAGGCGTGCAAAAAATCACACAAAAAAAGTGCATAGTGTGAACATAGCCTAACAAATTTACAAAAACAAAGGCAAAACCTGACCCAAAAACGCAGTAAAACCTTACCTGTGGACACATACCCTAAATGTGCTGAACAGTATGGGTATGTGCTCACATGTAAGGTTTTGCTGCAGCAAAAACGCAGCAAAACCTTAGGGGAAAGTGTCAACACTCCCAGGTTTTGTTGCACTTTTGCTGAAGATTTGCCATAGAAACTATAGCAAAAACACAGAAAAGAATTGACATGCTCATTCTTTCAAAAATACAGCAAAACCTGTGGTGTTTCCATTTTCTGCAGAAAAGTAAAGCTAGTGTAGGGTGATGCACCTCCAGGCTATGGGGTACTCGGGAGTCGAGCCGGTGCTATCTCTCTCAGGGGTATCAGGTAGTCGTGACCTGGTCCCGTGGTGGGATCAGTCCAAAAAGGGGGTATTTACAAGGGATTTGTCGTGACGCCACCCGGGATAATGTGGTTAATAGAACCACTGCTGCCGTATTCCTGCTGGGGACGGTGACGTGGGGCAGCGTGGATGGTAAGCCCTCCTCGGGTAGGGCTGAGGGTCCCCAGGGCAAGAGTGGTGGTATTGGATATGGACTTTATGAGGGATCGTGATTCACACAGTCACACTTTGCTGCAGCTCTCCACGGTGCTGGTAGTCGGCGGCTCTGCAGGTATAAGGTTCCATTATAGAGCACAGGGCACCAGGCGCAATCAACAGGCAGACTCACTGATATGCGTTTTCTAATCCCTTTACTGGAGTTAAGGCAATGTTACACACTGTCCACGGAGTGTGGAGAGCAGTTTGAGGTATTCTCACGCGGCTGGGTTGTATTGGCTTCCTCACTGTGCTTGTGTTGCGGCCTCTGCAGTTGCTTAAGCTAGGCTGTCGGCCAGTGGAGTAACTAGAGTCAGAAGGGCCCCGATGGAAATTTGGACCTGGGCCCCCCCCCCTTCCCCTGCGCGCGCACATTGGTCAGATGTACGGGCCCCATGTAATGTTCTAAATCCTATAAAGACTCACAAGTTGACCTCTTTCCCCTTCATTATGTATTAATGTCCCTTACCCTGCTATATATGGTCCTCTCCTGGAAAACGCAGCCTCATAGCCCTCCATATATTATAATGCAGCCTCATAGCCCTACAGATAATATAATGCAGCATATAGCCCTCCAGATAATATAATGCAGCCTCATAGCTCTCAAGATAATATAATGCAACTCATAGCTCTCCAGATGATATAATGCAGCCTCATAGCTCTCCAGATAATATAATGCAGCCTCATAGCTCTCCAGATAATATAATGGTCAGCCTCAATCAGCCCTCTCCAGATAATATAATGCAGCCTCATAGCCCTCCAGAAAATATAATGCAGCGTTGCAGCCCTTCATATAATATAATGTTGCGTCACAGCCCTCCAGAGAATATAATGCAGCGTCAAAGTCTTCACATAATATAATGCAGCGTCACAGCCCTTCATATAATATAATGCAGTGTCACAGCCCTCCAGATAATATAATGTGTCATCACAGCCCTCCAGATAATATAATGCATCGTCAATTGCAGCATCACAGCCCTTCATATAGTATAACACAATAATGCAGCCTCATAGCCCTCCATATAGCATACATCCTCCCCACAGACACACTGCACCCTGTACAACCTGCCCCACTCACCCATTACATTGCCCTCTGTACAGCCCTCCCCCCCACACAGCGACACACTACCCACTGTACAGCCCTGCACACCCAGTCCCACTGCCCCCTGTACAGCCACACACACACACACTGTCAAACACACAGTCACGCACACACACAGTCACACAGACACACACAGTCACTCACAGTCAAACACACAGTCAAACACACAAGTCACACACACACTGACAAACACACAGTCACACACATCAAACACAATCACGTACTCACAGACACAGATACACACAGTCTCACACACACAGTCACACAACCACAGTCACACAGACAACACGGTCACACACGGTCAAACACACATCACACAATCACAAACAGTCACACACAGCATCACACACCTAGCTGTGCAGCCTGAACTCACACACGGCACACTGCCCGGGTCCCTCACCTGCGCAGTCACACACCGACGCACCACTGACACAAACAGTGACCATCACTCCAGTCACACACCGTAGCTTGTGGCAGCCTGGAACTGGCACACACTGGCACTGCCTGGAGCCCCCCTCACCTGCTGCCAGTCACACACCGTAGTTGTGCGGCAGCTGGCACTGACACACACTGGCACTGCCCTGGGACCCCCCTCACCTGCTGCCAGTCACACACCACTTGTGCACAGCCTGGCACTGGCACACACTAGGCACTGCCTGAGACCCCACTCACCTGCTGCCAGTCACACACCGTAGCTTGCGGCAGCCTGGCACTGGCACACACTGGCACTGCCGGGCCCCCCTCACCTGCTGCCATCACACACCAAGCTTGCAGCAGCCTGGCACTAGCACACACTAGCACTGCCCAGGGCCCACTCACCTGCTGCCAGTCACACACCGTAGCTTGCGGCAGCCGGCACTGGCACACACTGGCACTGCCCTGGGCCCCCCCTCACCTGCTGCCAGCACACACCATAGCTTGGGCAGCCTGGCACTGCACACACTAGCACTGCCCGGGGCCCCCCTCACCTGCTGCCAGTCACCCACCGTAGCTTGCGGCAGCCTGGCACTGGCACACACTGGCACTGCCCAGGGCCCCCCCTCACCTGCTGCCAGTCACACACCATAGCTTGTGGCAGCCTGGCACTAGCACTGCCTGGGGCCCCCTTCACCTGCTGCCAGTCACACATCATAGCTTGCAGCAGCCTGGCACCGGCACACACTGGCACTGCCCAGGGCCCCGCTCACCTGCTGCCAGTCACACACCGGAGCTTGCGGCAGCCTGGCACTAGCACTGCCCGGGGCCCCCCTCACCTGCTGCCAGTAACACACCTTAGCTTGCGGCAGCCTGGCACTAGCACACACTAGCACTGCCCGGGGCTCCCCCTCACCTGCTGCCAGTCACACACCGTAGCTTGCAGCTGCCTGGCACTGGCCAGGGCCCCTCCTCACCTGCTGGCTACTGCTTGACCAGCATAAATCATCACTATTGCTTCTCTCTCTCTCCTCCTCTCCTCCTGCGAGGCCGGGAATCAGTGCAGACTGCAGAAACATCACACACACAGTGTCTGAAGGAGGTGGAGCCCAGCAACTCCTTACTTGCAGTTGAATTGAGAAAGTGAAACTGTCTGAGAAGCAGCTCACTTTTGCTGACAGACTGCTGCTGCTCCTTTGCTAGACCTAGCCTGGGTAGGCACCGGGCCCCCTAAGCTGCCGGGCCCGGTCGCACTTGCGACTGCTGCGAACTCGGTAGTTACGCCATTGCTGCCGGCCCTGTCTCTGTCTGCGTCTACCAGTATAACAGGCAACTCGAGTCTTTCACTTCTCTACCCATCCCTGGGAAGTCAGTGTAACTGCATTCTATACGTTGTTGTGTCCCTGGTACCGTGGTACCGTGTAGCTGGAGAATCTGGAGTTCCCCACTCTCCAGTGTTGACTGTGTGTGTGTAAACCTGCACAGTCTCGGACTCCGTGTCCATTCTTGCGTTGTTCCTCTTGCGGAAGGAAAGCACAGGGTGGTGCAGCCTCCCGGTAGGTTTCTTTTTCTTCTATTTCCTCAGACCCTAGCCTTAGGCCTGGTGTTCAGCAGTGGACCTTGGGATGAGCCTAGCACAGCTTGTTTACACCCAGGTCTGGTTCTCAGTTTGCACAGGAACTGCACTCAACTGTGCTCTTCACAGTCCTCACAGGAACTGCACTTCACTGTGCTCTTCAAAGTCCTCACAGGAACTGAATTGAACTTGCTTCCTCCCAGACCAGAATATATAGGGGAGCTCACCTTGAAGCCGGGCTTGGTCTTCCCCTTCTGTCTGGGAGGTGTTGGTGTTGTTTGTGTGTTGCCTGAGTGGAATACCCCTTACTTCTCTCTGATGACACCTAACAACGGTGACACTGTGGCACTTTGACTCTGTGGTACCACATTGGGAAAGCTAATCCGTGAATCAGGCCTTGTTCACACATACCATCATTTTTGCATTCTCTGCGTTTTTAGCTGTTAAAAAAAACGCACATGCGTTAACGTATGGTAAACTTAAGTGTAGCTGCGAATTTTTAACAACACGTGTTTTTTTCACCATTCCAAAAAACACTGCATGCAGCGTTTTTTGGGTGCTGTAAAAAAATGCATGGGTTTTGTAAAAAAATGCATGCGTGTTTTTAACATGGGGCCCTATGGGAAACGCATGCGTTAACGCATGGCACATAAAGGCACCTGCGTTAACGCATGCGTTAACGCATATGCATTTTTAATGAAAAAATGACTAAGTCCAAAAACTTCTCAAAAACGTTCAGGACCTCAGGGGACACTATTTGGCACCCTTAGAAAAACTGATCAGTTTTTCTAAGGGCTAAAAAACGGATTGGTATGTGTGAACAAGGCCTCACATATGTTTCGCTGGGAACCAAAAACGCAACACAACCTGGGGTGTTGACACTTTCTGCAGAGAAATGAAACCAATGTGTGCACACCATTTCCATGGATTGCATTGGTTTTGCTGGAAACCAAAAATGCAGGATTAGATTAGCGTACATTCACATAAAGCCAAAACAAAACCTGACTCCAAAAATGCAGCGAAACCTTTCCTGTGGGCACATACCCTTAGTGTTCAGTACATTTAGGGTATGTGTCCACACGTAAAGTTTTGCTGCAGCAAAACCTTATGGGTTTCTAGTAAGGCTATGTTCCACAGGTAAGGTTTTGCTGTGTTTTTGGGGCAGACTTTGCCTTGGTTTTATGCTAATTTAATCCAGCGCTTTTGGTTTCCAGCAAAACCTATGTGAGGCTAGGGTCACATTTGCGGTTTTTACAAGCGTTTTTGGAGACCTGCGTTTTCAAAAACGCATGTAAAAACGCACCCATAGGCCTCCATGTTAAAAAACGCATGCCCTAATAGCAAAAACGCATGTGTGACAGTACCAATGCCTTTTTGGTGCATTTCCAAAAAGGCATTCGTTTTTTAACATGGGCCCCTATGGAAAACGCATGCAAAAACGCATGGTACATTAGTATCTTTTAGTACCATCCAAAAACGCATGCGTTTTCCATATTTAAGCAGCTTCCTCAAAGTCATAATCGCTTTCCAACAAGCTTTTAATATAAATAAGGGATTTGTGCCAGATCAGAACCCCAAACAACAGACGCTGCGTTTCGGGGTACCTGCCCCTCATCAGTGTAGTGTGTGGGATATTCTGATCTGGCTGAGTGAGTGGGCTAAGACAAGGTCTGGGAACTTGCTATCAACCTTATGGAGACAGCGAAGTAGGTGAGGAGATTGTAAGCCACTTCCCTCCTCTCAGATATATGCAAATTTGCACTTCACTAAGGAAGTGGAGAAACTCCAGTGCCACATTTAAGCAGCTTCCTCAAAGTCATAATCGCTTTCCAACAAGCTTTTAATATAACTAAGGAATTTGTGCCAGATCAGAACCCCAAACTACAGACGCTGCGTTTCGGGGTACCTGCCCCTCATCAGTGTAGTGTGTGGGATATTCTGATCTGGCTGAGTGAGTGAGCTAAGACAAGGTCTGGGAACTTGCTATCAACCTTATGGAGACAGCGAAGTAGGTGAGGAGATTGTAAGCCACTTCCCTCCTCTCACATATATGCAAATATGCAAATTTGCACTTCACTAAGGAAGTGGAGAAACTCCAGTGCCACATTTAAGCAGCTTCCTCAAAGTCATAATCGCTTTCCAACAAGCTTTTAATATAACTAAGGGATTTGTGCCAGATCAGAACCCCAAACTACAGACGGTGCGTTAGATCCGGATGCGGTGAACACAATTGGCTTCTGACATCCAGCAATCCGGGAACCGGATTGCTGAAGCCGCAATCCGGTAACCGGATTGCTCAGGATGTGTAATTCTGAGAAATCCAGTTACCGGATAGTTTGCCCATCCCTGCTGCCGCAGGGATGAGCAAAGTGTTCTGTGTTTGTTTAAAGTGTTAATTTTATTAATACATGTTCCTATAATGTCTCTAGGGGGTGCCCACTATCCCTAGAGACCTTCTACCCACTCAGGTGGGCATATAATGCTGGAATCACTTATGTACAGCAACTGACTCCTGACAGCTGCTGTACAGTTTTATGAATGAAAGCGCCGGGCTCCTCTGCGAGCAGAGCGCATACTATAGCTATTGCTATAGTATGTGCGCTGTCTGAGGTTCTGAAGCCTCATACAGTAAGATCTATGGGCAGTGCTGCACATAGATCTTACTGTATAAGCCTTCAGAACCTCGGACAGCGCACATACTATAGCAATAGCTATAGTATGCGCGCTGCTCACAGAGGAGCCCGGCGCTTTCATTGAAAAACTGTACAGCAGCTGACAGGAGTCAGTTGCTGTACATAAGTGATTCCAGCATTATATGCCCACCTGAGTGGGTGGAAGGTCTCTAGGGGGAGTGGGCACCCTCTAGAGACATTACAGGAACATTTATTAATAAAATTAACACCTTAAACAAACACAGAACGTTTTGCTAATCCCGGCGGCAGCCGGGATAAGCAAAGTATATGCGGTAACCGGATTGCTCAGGATTACACATCCTGAGCAATCTGGTTCCTGCACCGCTCCGAAAACTGCAGCCTGCATGATTTTTCACAAGGGCTGCAGAGCCGGAGACGGAAACCGGATTGCTTGTGAAGCAATCCGGTTTTTATGATAGGCTCCTATGAGGTGTGTTTCCTGATCCGGTTTTCAGCTTTTTAAAAGCTCAAAACCGGATCAGGTTTAAAAAAAAACAAAAACGGATGTGTGACCCTAGCCATAGGCCTTGTTCACACATACCTGCATTTTTTGCATTCTCTGTTTTTTTTGCTGTTTATAAAAAAACGCAGATGCGTTAACGCATGGTACACTTAAGTATAGCTGCGTGTTTTAGCAACACATGTGTTTTCTTTCACCATTCCAAAAAACACTGCATGCAGTGTTTTTTGGGTGCTATAAAAAAACGCTTGGGTTGTTTAAAAAATGCATGCGTTTTTTAAACATGGGGCCCAATGGGAAACGCATGCATTAACACATGGCACATATAGGCACCTGCGTTAATGCATATGCGTTTTTAATGAAAAAATGACTAAGGCTAGGGTCACATCTGCGTTCGGGATTGCAGAACCTGATCCGGTTTTGATGTTTCAAAATTCTCAAAACCGGATCCGGATCTGCAGCCCATAGGAAACCATTGTATAGCAGGCTCGTACAACTTGATATCCGGTTACAGCATTCCAGTTCCAGGTATAGAGAGCACCGCTCCACCAGCTCTATGGTACTGGAGGTCTGGAGAAAGCAGGCGACGGGCACCGCTCCACACAGCACAGATACGGCTGCAGAGTGTGGACCCCGGCTGCACATGACCGGGACCAGGGCAGACGACCACCGGCTGCACAGGACATGGAGGGTGAGCGGCACACATATGCAGCGGGTCCCCTGCTGCACTGACACAGTGTGCCGGAATCGCTTTCACAGCAGCGGTTTCGGCACCTTGTATCAGTGCACTGGGGACCGCTGTTTTGCAGAGGGTGGGTGATGATGTCAGGGGCTGGGGCGGCATGTAGGAGCCCTGGGGGTGGTGGCATTCCATAGTGTTTAGTGGGCAGGGGGCGGGCATGTATGGCCTGGGGGTGGCTGGCCATACTAGGAATAGGGGAGGGGGCGTGATTGTGCTAGAGTAGGTGTAAACGACCAGCATGCACAATCACGCCCCCTGGACATTCTCTGCCAGCCGCAAATGTGTTATATCTAGGAAACCCTGCAAAATGTTGACAACATGTATATTGCAGATTGTCAACATTTTGCAGCCTAGATATAAATATGAAATAAAACATAAGCCCGGACAACCCCTTTAAACCCATTTCCCTGTTCTTTTGATCATATGCATTCACATATGGGTGTTAATACCTCTAATTTTTTTCTACTGTGGGTTCCATGATATCCTTACTTTTGTTCCGTCGCTCTATACTCATGGAGATATGCACAGATAAAAAAGACAAGTCTGTGTTCCAAAAACATAGACAACACACAGATGCCATCAGTGTACAGTCCATGTGCTGTCCCTGATTAAGGCTGGGGTCACACTTGGCATGAGTTTTTTTAGTGACTTAAAAAAACTCATGCGTTTTACCATGTGTTTTTTCATGTAATTATGAGTTTTTCAAGGTGTGTGATGGCTCCCTGCGTTTTTGGCTGCGTTTTTAAATCTGCACAAAAAGATAGTGCATGCACTATTTTTTGGTGCTTTTTTATAACATGGGCCCCTATGGAAAACGCATGCAAAAACGCATGGTACATTAGTACCTTTTAGTGCCATTCTAAAACGTATGCGTTTTCCATAGGAGCCCAAGTTAAAAAAAACGCATGGGCTCCTATGGAAAACGCATGCGTTTTTGGATGGTACTAATTGTACATGCGTTTTTGCATGCGTTTCCCATACGGCCCCATATTAAAAAACGTATGCGTTTTTGGAAATGCACCAAAAACGCATGGTACTGTCACACATGCGTTTTTGCTATTAGGACATGCGTTTTTTAACATGGGGGCCTATGGGTGCGTTTTTTACATGTGTTTTTGAAAACGCAGGTCTCTAAAAACGCTTGTAAAAAACGCAAGTGTGACCCTAGCCTAACACTGCAAAGGGTAGGAGAAGCTTTGTAATTTGTTAAAGTATTTATCCATCCATGAAAAACTGATGACACTTTACTGATGGTAAAAATGGACACATGGATGACACACTGATCCAGAACATGAATGACACATGTACCATTTTTTGGGTACATAAACCACTGATGTCTGAATGAGGGATAAATGGCATATTTAATATACAGCGTAAAATGGCAGCCGGGCACATAGTGAATAGTGTATATATCACAGAGGTGGTTGTCCTCTGTGATGCAAACTTGGATGTCTGCTCTGCAGGGGCTGGCTGGTAGATCTTGCCCTGGGGGGCAGTCTACATCTTCCAGCCTGAGCCCAAGTGAGGACCAGGGAGGGTGCTATCGGTGCAAACCGGGTGAAGAGCTGTGGAAGGGGGGGTGATGCCACTCACCGGCCTCCACCACGCTGCGAGCCGCTGCCCGCTTCCCGGGTCCCACTGTCATTGCGGCAGCTGCGGCCGCAAACCACCGCCGCATTACATCATTACAGGGGGCGGCCCTAAACTAGGGCAATACCACCGGCCTTGGGGGCAAATGCCTCCCTGTCACCTGGGCCAGTCCGCCCCTGCTGCTCTGGTACCTGTAGTGTCACAACACTTATTAAGGTTTTCCAGGGCAAGATGTTGTGGATGGCAGAGAGATGGTGTAATAAGTTGCAGCTCAGGAGTCTGTGGTGTATATTAAATGTGTTTATTTCTTTTGGACCTGCAAGGGCTAATGTCTGTTTTTCTCTGCTTCTATTGCTGGTCAGTTGATGTGGTTTGATGACCACTCTCACAATTCTTTAAATAGTCCCATGATACATCATCTGCATCCAAGCAGTAGTACACAGCATAGAGTGTTAGCGTAGGACCCGGTAAGATGAGAGCACTTTGGCGTAGTTACCGGGCTCTTCCACAGTGGCGCCAATGTTGAAGCTAAGTCTCTCTTTTTCTTTTTTCTAGTGCAGTATTTACTGTGATCCTATTTCATATATCCCCTTTAGCTGTACATATTGCCCTGCTTTTCATTGTTATCCCTTAGTCATTAGCTTTTCCACATTCATATTATGTTTAGTGTTGCAGCAATTTCTCTTTTTGTATATATTGGATTTTTTGGTTGCACCTTAACATTGGTGATGCCAGTCCCTTCCTTATATATTATAGGCGGAGAGATGGTGTGATAAGTTGCAGCTCAGGAGTCTGTGGTGTATATTAAATGTGTTTATTTCTTTTGGACCTGCAAGGGCTAATGTCTGTTTTTCTCTGCTGCTATTGCTGGTCAGTTGATGTGGTTTGATGACCACTCTCACAATTCTTTAAATAGTCACATGATACATCACCTGGCATAGTTTATACAATCTTCTATGCATGACCTTACTGGTCTGTGGAGCTCTCCTGCTACTGCTGGAGACCTACAGTCTAGGAGTTGAGCTGTTGAAGCCTTTTGGAGTCTGGCTTCTGCCTACAGTTTGTGATATCCTTTTCGTCTTACCCCAGTCTGTCTACCTATCCCTGTGTGTTATTGCCCTAGAGATCAGCCCCGCCGCGTCACTTCCGGTGTCCGGAAGACACGGGGATTTGGCGGTCTTATAAGACCGAACTGAAACAGTGCCAGCTTATTCCCCTGATGAAGTGGCCCTAGGGTTTCCTAGGCCACGAAATGCCGTTGGGGTCACCTACTCAGGTTGTCCCTGTGTGTGCACACTGTCCCATGGCTTCGGACAGGCAGGGTAATGTTATAGGTTATTACCCTTTGGACTAATACCTAGGTTCTCTTGTATGGTACCTTGAATACATGTTCACCTCTGTGTAAACTATGCATTTATTCTTAACCTAAGTGGCTGTATATTACAAACAAGATGCAATTGTAATTTTTATGTGAATGGCAATTCTGTTATATGGCCAATGTAGGAGTTTTTTTCTCTGCAAAAAATGTTCCACTAATTTTTGTGGGACCAAATGTTTGGTCTATTCACTTTGTATTTGTGTGCAATCTTTTATATCTGCCATTTTTTGTACACTGTTCGCTTATAGGTGTATTTCTGTACATATCAAACCTTTGTAAAATTTTCCCTGCTTTCTTGCATTCAATGTGACTTTGTTCACCCTGCACTGCCTCCCCTCCAAGGGCTTTTTATGGTGTATGTCCAGGGGTGGTATGAGCCCGGTTCGCTGGAGCTGGTTGTTAAAACAGCAGCCGGCTTCCGGAACTGGGAAGATCAAGAGCCGCGATCTGTCAGCCACAGCCCACGGACACTCTGCTCTCATCACTCCCCGCACACTGTGAGGAGCAGATCCACGGGTTGTGACTGCAGAGAACAGGGAGGAGCAGAGCGGCAAAGTGCAGTGGCTACTGCATCAATGGCTGCTCTGTGCTGCTTACAGGACCTGTGATGATATCACATGGATGGGAGGAGTCAGGGGTTATAGGATCAGCTACTCTGCGTATGCAGGACTCTGCTGTGTCGGTTGTCATGGAGATGGATGAGGTAAAGTTTATGTGTGGTGTTAGGAGATATTTACAGTGTGGTTGTATTAGAGTTGAGTCTATACAAGGTGTACAAAGTGGAGCCGAGTGTGTATGAGATGTTCGGAGTGGAGCCGCGTGTGTACGGAGTGGAGCCGTGTGTGTACGAGGAGTACGGAGCGGAGCCGCGTGTGTACGGAGTGGAGCTGCATGCGTACAAGGTGTGTGTACAAGTGGTGGCCCCTCGTGGATGCCGCTTCCGCTCCTATAGTCCCGGTCACCTCTGCCGGCAGCATTCTTCTCCAGTGTCCCGGCCGCCGCTGTATGCCATCTGCAGCTCAGCACGGCGGGGTACAATGATGTCATCACTGAGCGCCGCTGTACTGAGACGTGCAGAGCGGCAGTGCAGATGATGAGGAGACCGGAGCAGAAGAGATGTATTTACTTTATATTTTTTAATCAGTGAGTACACTATTGAGGAACTGTGTAATGGGCAATATAATATAGGAGGGCTGTGGAGGTGCAATATACTATATGGAGGACTATGGGGGTGCATTATAATATACTAGATGGCGGCCCCATTCTAAAGAATTGGGTATTTTAGCCTATGGTTAGCAGGGTATACGGGGGCTCAGTGGTTAGCAGACTATACAGTGGCTCAGTGGTTAGCAGTGTATACGGAGGCTCAGTGGCTCGTAGTCTGCCTCAGGGCAGAGTGCAGTGGTCAGGGCAGAGTGCAGTGGTCAGGGGCCCGATGCAATAGCATCGGGAGCGCGGTGAAATCAATTGTGTGTATACAGGCGGCTCTGTGGGTAGCAGAGTATAGAGGCGGCTCTGTGGGTAGCAGAGTATAGAGGCGGCTCTGTGGGTAGCAGAGTTTACAGGCGGCTCTGTGGGTAGCATCGTATAGAGGCGGCTCTGTGGGTAGCAGAGTATAGAGGCGGCCCTGTGGGTAGCAGAGTATAGAGGCGGCCCTATGGGTAGCAGAGTATAGAGGCGGCCCTGTGGGTAGCAGAGTATAGAGGCGGCCCTGTGGGTAGCAGAGTATAGAGGCAGCCCTGTGGGTAGCAGAGTATAGAGGCGGCCCTGTGGGTAGCAGAGTATAGAGGCGGCCCTGTGGGTAGCAGAGTATAGAGGCGGCCCTGTGGGTAGCAGAGTATAGAGGCGGCCCTGTGGGTAGCAGAGTATAGAGGCGGCCCTGTGGGTAGCAGAGTATAGAGGCGGCCCTGTGGGTAGCAGAGTATAGAGGCGGCCCTGTGGGTAGCAGAGTATAGAGGCGGCCCTGTGGGTAGCAGAGTATAGAGGCGGCCCTGTGGGTAGCAGAGTATAGAGGCGGCCCTGTGGGTAGCAGAGTATAGAGGCGGCCCTGTGGGTAGCAGAGTATAGAGGCGGCCCTGTGGGTAGCAGAGTATAGAGGCGGCCCTGTGGGTAGCAGAGTATAGAGGCGGCCCTGTGGGTAGCAGAGTATAGAGGCGGCCCTGTGGGTAGCAGAGTATAGAGGCGGCCCTGTGGGTAGCAGAGTATAGAGGCGGCCCTGTGGGCAGCAGAGTATAGAGGCTACCCTGTGGGTAGCAGAGTATAGAGGCGGCCCTGTGGGTAGCAGATTATACAGGAGGCTCTGTGGGTAGCAGAATATACAGGCGGCTCCGTGGCTAGCAGAGTACAGAGGCGGCTCCGTGGCTAGCAGAGTACAGAGGCGGCTCCGTGGCTAGCAGAGTACAGAGGCGGCTCCGTGGCTAGCAGAGTACAGAGGCGGCTCCGTGGGTAGCAGAGTACAGAGGCGGCTCCGTGGGTAGCAGAGTACAGAGGCGGCTCCGTGGCTAGCAGAGTACAGAGGCGGCTCCGTGGCTAGCAGAGTACAGAGGCTGCTCCGTGGCTAGCAGAGTACAGAGGCGGCTCCGTGGGTAGCAGAGTACAGAGGCGGCTCCGTGGGTAGCAGAGTACAGAGGCGGCTCCATGGGTAGCAGAGTACAGAGACGGCTCCGTGGGTAGCAGAGTACAGAGGCGGCTCCATGGGTAGCAGAGTATGATGTGGCGGGAGGCTGGAGGGGTGAGGAGAGGTCCGGCTGGAGGGGTGAGGAGAGGTAGCACTGGAGGGGTGAGGAGAGGTGGCGCTGGAGGGGTGAGGAGAGGTCCGGCTGGAGGGGTGAGGAGAGGTCCGGCTGGAGGGGTGAGGAGAGGTGGCGCTGAAGGGGTGAGGAGAGGTGACGCTGGAGAGGTGAGGAGAGGTGGCGCTGGAGGGGTGAGGAGAGGTGGCGCTGGAGGGGTGAGGAGAGGTGGCGCTGGAGGGGTGAGGAGAGCTGGCGCTGGAGGGGTGAGGAGAGGTGGCGCTGAAGGGGTGAGGAGAGGTGACGCTGGAGAGGTGAGGAGAGGTGGCGCTGGAGGGGTGAGGAGAGGTGGCGCTGGAGGGGTGAGGAGAGGTGGCGCTGGAGGGGTGAGGAGAGGTGGCGCTGGAGGGGTGAGGAGAGCTGGCGCTGGAGGGGTGAGGAGAGGTCCTGCTGGAGGGGTGAGGAGAGGTGGTGCTGGAGGGGTGAGGAGAGGTGGTGCTGGAGGGGTGAGGAGAGGTGGCGCTGGAGGGGTGAGGAGAGAGGAGGCTGGAGCGGTGACATCACCGCTCGGCACACCTCTCCTCCTCCAGGCTGCACACCTCTCTCCCTCCCTCCAGGCTGCACACCAGCTGGCTCTGTATCCCCGGGGCCACTTGGCCTCCTGCTCGGCGTCTGGCACAGGGCTGACCCCCAGTCCAGGAGCGGAGGCCGGTCCGTGCAGCCGCCATTCCGCTGAGAGGCGTCAGCAGCCCCGGGCGCCAGAAGTTAGGGGGAGGAGCCTGCACCTGTCAAAGCTGCCGGAGCGAGCGCGAGGCATCGGGAGACGACCGGCATTAGCCGGTCATCTCCCAAAGTGGTGTGTGGCGGGCAGGAGTCTCCCACCCGTGATGTGCGTGTGTTTTGGGCAGTGTAGGGGTGGCCGTAAGCGTGGCAGGGCTGCCTGTTGGTCCACCCTGGATGGGTGTAGCACTGTGGTGACGTCACTTTGGCCGTGACAAAGTGACGGAAGTCCTGGCCAAAGTGACGGAAGTGAGCCTTCGGGTTTTATATATTAGATGGAGAGTTATGGCGATGAATTATAATATATGAAGAACTATGGATGATGTATTATAATATATGGAGGACTCTATGAATCCAATTATACTATATGGAAGCCATTATAATATATGGAGGGCTCGGTGGAGGGGTATGAGGGAGCCTCTATACTTTATGCAGGGCTATTTGAGGGCTGTGTTGGGGCCATTATACAGTGTGGAGGGGTATAAGGGAGCCTCTATACTTTATGCAGGGCTATTTGAGGGCTGTGTTGGGGCCATTATACAGTGTGAAGAGGTTTTAGGGGCCATTATACTGTATGTAGGTCAATTATATTGTATGGAGGGCTGTGTGGCTGTCACAGTTGGAGAACATACTGTGTCAGGCTAGTTGAGTGGAGTACTGTAGGGTGATCATACTGCGCGTGTGGAGGAATTCACTGTGGGGGATCATACAGTGTTTGTGGGGAACTTCTATTGGCATAATACTTTATGCGGGCAAAAAAGAGTAATCTAGGGGCTTCAATAGGAGAAGAATTACTTTGAAAGGGCAGCAAAGTTGTGAGATATGTATATATCTATGTGACCCAGCCAAATATTTTTATGGGGGGGAGCCCAATTAGAATTTCTACTATGGGGTCCCATGATTTCTATGTGCGCCCTTGGTGCAGGGTGCATTGTCCCTTTCACATGCACCTCTGCTGCAGGACTGGATGGCTATAACTTACACACCATATCGAATGCTGCCCCTTGGTACATACAGGCATCCAGTCATGTTTCTCCCGAGTGGCGGTTGGTCAGTGGCGCTCATCCCCCTTCCTGCTCTCATATCCTTTGCTCAACCTAATTTTAAGGCCCCTGCTATTAGCTCCAGACAGCCCCGTGTGCGGTGCGTTTCGGGAGAAGGAGGCATGGTCTGTTGGAGGAGACACCCCATGTTACCAACTTAGTGCAGTGGCGGCTTGTTGATGCTCAGACTGTGGTTGTTGTATGTGATGTGTGGATGGTGCAGCATGGTGACATGTCTGACTAGTCAGTGCCAGGTAATCACCGCCTTGGAGCCGCTCAGAGTTTTGTAGGTGTGTGCCATAGATAATAGGTTGGTAATCAGTGCTGCCTCCTGTGCTATAAGAATGCAGGACTGTGTCTACCTAAGGACCACCGCTCTGCCGCCATCATTGTGTGTCTGTAGCTTGTGCCAAGTCTGCCATTACCATTAATAATCCTTGTTCTGGATTCTTCAGTGTGGTTCTTGTATATGCGTGTGATGGCGCAGACATCTTTCTGTTTGGACAACAATGTCCACTATTGTACTCCATTTTACAGGATAGATATAAATCTGGTGCATTCAGATTTATATTTCCAAAGACTTAAAAAATTTACGGGGGGGGGGGAAGGAAAGGGGTGCCGTTTTGCCACACCGCACCGGCCCTGGGGAGAAGGGGTATTAACACCACACGGTTAATACCCCTAACCTTAACGGGAACTTCTCCCAATAATTACATCACTGTAACCGAAGCCACTATTCCACCTTAGTGGCTTCCCCGAAGGAAATGACCAATTATCCAGCCTTTGAACCAGACCTATCCCCTGCTGCTGTGACAAAAGGTTACACATACAAAGTACATTATATATTTATGCATAGGTATGTTGTATATCAAACACTATCCCATACTTCCAACTACATATTCCACCACCATCTCATCAACACATGTTCATAATATCAACATAATATCATCGCCTCCCCCGCATGTTTCATGTGACTCGAGGAAACCGTATAGACATGAACCATAATCCTGACCCATACAGGCCAATTTATGACTCCCCATGAAAGTTGCCTTGCCCGTGAGGGCTCACATTCTACAAATTTACATCCACATAACCAATGTACCAACATATATCTTAATCAGAAAAGAGGGTGGGTGGGTGGGTGGGCGGTCACTTCTTGATATGTAAAGCGATAGCGCTCGCCCCCTCCCATTTCCTTTATCCCCTCTATACTCATGCCCACTTTTCCTCCCACCAATCCAAGAATCTGCAGGTCTCCTCCCCTGCCCTGCTTGCACACCAGCATTTTACATACCCTCATTAACCTCTTCCACTCCCTACCCCTATGTATTGTCATGCCGCCTGTCCGTCTATGGGGCTCCCTGGCTTTCTGTCAATCTTTCAATGATAGTTTTTCTCTGCAAGTTCCTCTCCTGGTTTTGGCATGGCACACAAACCGATGGAACCTGATCAGGGAAAAAACTGCAGTGTGAAACCATCCTTAATATGTAACTAGTTATCCCTGAGTAGCTTCCCAGGACTGGCTTCATACCGGGTTCTCCTGGTCTTCTTTATATATGGAACTAACTGCTGTAATATTGCCTAAGGCTGGTTTCACACTGCAGTTTTTTCCCTGATCAGGTTCCATCCGGTTTGTATGCCAAAACCAGGAGAGGAACTTGCAGAGAAAAACTATAATTGAAAGATTGACACCTGTTCTGAGTTTTGGAGGCACTCCTGGTTTTGGCACACATACCTGATGGAACCTGATCAGGGAAAAAACTGCAGTGTGAAACCAGCCTTACTTTGCATCAACAATCCCGGGCACGATCCCAAACTGTTTGCCCATTTCTATTCACCATACCTCTCCAAACATGGGCAATAAAAAAATAAATCGTTCTACAAAATAGAATAAATAAAAACAACAGTCTGTCATGCAAAAAAAATAAAAAATGCCCAAAATTATGCAAGTTTGGAATTGCCTCGGTTGTACTGGAGAAATTCGTTTTTTGTCTCGATTTCACCATTCTTGGAATTTTTTTTATGTTTGAGTACATTATATGGTAAAGTTAATGGTGTCATTTAAAAGCACAAATCATGCCACAGAAAAACAAGCCATCACATGATTACATTGACGGAAAAATAAAAAAATTAAGATTCTTGGATAGGGTAGGAAGAAACTAAGGGCACGGCCACACTGGCGTGAAAATCGGACGACTGCAATGCGTGATTTTATCGCATTGCAGTCGGACCAATGTTAGCTAAAGGTGTAGAACAGACTAGTGTGTGTCGGATGCTTTTTTTTTTTTCATCCAGATTCTGGATGAGAAAAAAGTTGCAACATGCTGCAACAATATGCGATTCTCGCGCGAGAGTCGCCAATACAAGTCTATGGGTCTGACAAAAAATCGAACCGCACAGGGACAGCACACAGACCATCCTAGTGACATCTGATTATTTTCACGGATACATTATCATTCTGTATCTCAGGAAACTGTTAAATGTTCCTGTAAATGATTATACAGTAAATAGCTGCGAAGAAAAACAATGGATTGCACACGTATGCCACATGGATCAAAAAGCAGATGTTGCTCGTCCAGCTCTCCTGGATGAGAATTGGACCGTTTGTTTTTACGCCAGTGTGGCAGTACTCTAAAGCAAAAATATACTCGCTTGGTTTCACACTTTAAACAGTCATCATATAACCACTGATATGTGATTTTGTATGCTTGTGATTATGTGCCGACCACTTTCTATTTTGATTCTCTCAATAGCGTCACTTGAGAGAAGCGGAAGAGAAATAGGTTGGCACGTTGCTGAGAGTAGCGTTAAAAGTATGTGATTGCTGGTCTTATATGAGATAAGTGGAAGAGAAAGTGGTCAGTACTTAATCACAAGTATTCAAATTGCATATGAGCTGTTACGTTGACATGGTGGCTGCCGGTAATATGGAACAGAGCAGAATACTAAAGCCTCGCTCGCATGAGGGTATGAATCTGATGAGTGCAATGAGAGAAAAACATGCACTGCACCCTGACCAATGTAAGTCAATGAGCCATAGCAGATGAGAGATTTATCTCTCATCCAGATCCTGAAAAAAGCATATTGCATATGGATGTCATACGGATGCTGGTCGAGAGAAAAAAATTGCCCACTCACATAGCACTTGTCCTACTCTCCTGGATGAAAATCAATCAGATTTTTCATACACACGTGTGACTTCAGCCTAAGGCCACAATCACTCATTCAGTGTTATGTTAGTACTTTACATTAGTATTTGTATGCCAAAACAAGAGTGAGTAAAAAATGCAGAAGTGGTGATGTGTTTCTTTTATAATTTCCATCTGATTTTTCCAGTCCCGATTTTGGCTTACAAATACTGCTGTAAAATACTGACCAAACGTGTGATCATGGCTGAACAGTGAGTGTAGACTCCTCTAGGGGTATCATATCCCCTATAGAACAAATGTATTGGCTGTTGAAAATCCAAAATGCCATATCCTTTAGGCCTTGTTCACACATACCAATCCGTTTTTTTAGCCCTTAGCAAAATGGATCCGTTTTTCTAAGGTGCCAAATAGTGTCCACTGAGGTTCTGAACGTTTTTGGACTTAGTTATTTTTTCATTAAAAATGCATATGCGTTAACGCAGGTGCCTATATGTGCCATGCGTTAACACATGTTTCCCATAGGGCCCCATGTTAAAAAAAACGCTGCATAAAGTGTTTTTTGGAATGGTGAAAAAAAAACGCATGTGTTGTTAAAAAACACAGCTACTCTTAAGTGTACCATGCGTTAACGCATGTGCGTTTTTTATTAACAGCTAAAAAATGCAGAAAATGCCAAAAATGGTGTGTGTGAACAAGGCCTTAGTCCCCTAACATTATCGAATGGAGGAGATTTTGGAGGTACTCATGCACGTTAGACTGCTGACTGATCCCACTGATAATGGTTGACTCAGCCTAAATTTAGACTTGATGTATGGGGGGCCTTCAGGATTCAACGTGTGCTCTCTCTCTAGTCTTATATATGGTCCAGAGAATTCCTTTATACATATTATAATTTAATAGACATGACTTCAAGTGTCAATTAAATTCCTCTTTTAATAGCAGAACTAATTTACATATTTTGTAAAACTTTTTTTGTATTCTAGTAATAGCATTAAAATAATATGGGAGTGGGCTAATCCTATTTGATTGCCTATATAACCAATAACACATACACATTGTTCCAGTTGTGAAGTAGTTTCAAACTTGAACTCAGCAAACGTGTCTGGACTATTTTTGCTTATGGCAGCATAGCTATAAAATTGTTATTGAATGTCCTCTGATTCCTAGAGTTAAGAAAAAACGGAAAAACTCCCACGTATTCCCATGAAAGAATACTTAACAAACCCTCCCAGCAGAGGAAGAACATAAAAGGGAATAGAAGATAAGACAGCAGACTAGAAGGTGTCTGTAGCATCAGCTGCTCACTGGTGAGTCACTTAGAAATCCGCAGCCTTTTATCAATCGGCTACAAAGTGGATCGGATGGTACTGCTTTCATCTTCCTGCCATCCTTCACAGAAAATGTGCCAACGTAAAAAATACTATTGATAGAGACAAGTCCAATTTTCCCACGTTCTTCTGTATAATTCATTTATATGTTCTGATTCATATTTGCTTTACATCATCATAGTTAGGCAAGGAAAGTGTTCTGGCAGTGAACATCTCTACGAAATGTCTGTACTTGACATACTTTTATTTCAGTGCATTACATATTTCCTCACAAAAATGAAAGAGGAAGGAAACATCTCAAATATTTTGTTTCGTTGAAGAGGATATTAAAGGGAACCTGTCACCAGGTTTTTCCCATATACAGTGCGGCCAACACAATTAACCCTTATATACAACATTCTAGAATACTGTATATAAGTCCCCAGGCCTAACTAAAATAGCCAGCCCAATGCTAAAGATTAAACTTGGGTGATGTATTTCTTCCAGTCATGTCCAGGGAGCCACTCCCTGTTCACCTATACAGCAGGGTGCGCACACTCCCACCATTGGCTTACACCAGGCAAAGCGGCGTCCTGCACTGCCTGGCAATAGGGAAACACAGCATCCCATGTCTCCCTGGTCATGAAACAAGTGGAAGGCACAGTGCCCCGTGTTACCACTTTGGAGGGTCAGAGGTGTTATTACCCTGTCATCCAAAGGATACATTATGAATTTTGCATTTGTCTTGAAAAACTGTATGTTCCATGTGTATGTGACCCTCTACTGGTTAAAAGTGAAGGTTGCTCCCTGAACCCCATTAGCCAAATAAGGTTATTGATAGTGGATGTTCCTTGTGGGTGTGGTGCAGTCAGTAAAAGGGCTTGCAGCATAAAAGACAGCAGGAGAGTCCCCAAGTAGGAGAAAGTATCGGGAAGAAAAGCCTCCCTCTAAATTGTTTGGACCCTGAGAGATACTCTGGGTGTTAGCCTAACATTTAGACTGTGGAGCAGAACTTCAATCAACCTTGTTACCCCGGAGTTGGTGCCGGAGAATACCTGGACCTCAACTATCCTGTTTGGTGTTGGTTCGGTGGGCCCTGAGCAGAGTTTCAAAGATGGATGGCTCTCCATTGTGAGTGCAGTGAAGGAATCCAGAAAGAGGTACAAATCTGGCTCAAACATGTAGCATAAGTGTTTTCTTTTTAAACAAATTGATGAAGGTGCATTATAAATGACACAGTGAACTTGACCAATGTCAATACGTTTTGAATGCAAAAGCGCTTGAGTCTTGATAGCAGGGTATGCTCTGACTATTTGTCCCATGGTTATTTGTAAACCTACTCATTTCTCTATCAACAGTACAATTATCCATATATTGAAAATCTATGTATTATATTCTTTATGTAGTGACAATGTATAATGTATTTTTCTAAGGGCGTGGCCTGCAGCTAATGGCGCCGGCTGCTTGATCCAGGAGCTCCAGCAAAGACAGACTCCTAATGCAGCACTCAGCAGCTTTCTCTTCTCCTTCTCCCCCTGCTGACTTTGCTGACTCACCCAGGTGCCCAGCCATGCCAAAAGGAGGGATCAGGAAGCGGGAGATTCAATCCAAAGTGACGGATTCCTTCCCCAGGGACAGAGCACAAGAGGCTTCATCTAACATGGTGCCGGCTTCCTCCTCCCAATCTGCTGGGTCCTGCTCTGCCTCCTCGCGCTCCTCTTCAAAGGGCACAGCTGCAGAAGCTTCTGTTGACGCTGATGATATGCAGAAGCTACTCTCCACTCTGAGGAAAGCACTCCATGAAGACATCAGAGGTATGGTGGGGGAGTTGAAAGCGAAGCTGGGTTCCCTGCGGTAGCGCACTGATCACATCGCAAGAAAAATGGGTGAGTATGCTAATGTTCATAATTCCTTGGCAGATGACTTTGCTATAATGTACAATAAAATGGCAGATTTTCAACTAAAATTGTGGGATCTAGAAGACATGTCCAGGAGGTGTAATATCCGCCTGGGGGGCTCCCAGAAACAGTGGAGGATGGCGACCTGGCTGATTTTTTTGTCTACTTTCATCAAACATGTCCTTGCAGATGTTTCCCCAGACAATATGGGGATAGAGCATATTCACAGGCTCCCAACCCCCCCCCCCCCCCCACAAATTAACCGATTCCTGCCTCAGGATGTTTTAGCCTGCATGCACTGTTTCCATACAAAGGAGAACTTTATGCAAGCTTTGAGGAAGCGCCCAACACTTACAAAGCCCTTTTCTGGCTTGGCTGTTTTCCCTGACCTTCCTGCAGGTACCCTGGCCAGACGGCGAGAATTTGCCCCAATGTTTAAAGTACTGAGAGACCATGATATTTTGTACAGCTGGGGTTTCCCTGTGAAGGTCAGGTTCACCCACAATGGTTCCCGCCATGTCTTTAACTCTCCCCAGCATCTAGAGAAGGTTCTGAAGACCTGGAATCTGATGCCCGCCAAGGAGGCTAAATCGGCTTCTAAATCCAGATGCCGTGGAAAGAAAGTGGCCACTGACAGGGAAAGAGTGGGGTGAGGCAATGGTCTCTCCTGCTCCATTTTAGGAGGAGTCTGCTTCTCTCGCTGGCTACTTGCCCCTCTCTGATACTTACTATTGGGGCAACTTGGTTGCATAGCTCCATTTTAGATCTTGGACCCTTGCTTTCCCCCCTTTTCAGGCTTTAGCCTGTTAGTTTCGTTTACATATGTATTCATCATTTGTCCCCCTTTCCCCCATTCTTTCCTGGTAATTGTGCATCTGCTGGTCTTTTACAGGTACTTTGACTATCCACCATGAGTGTAAAATTTGTGCCTCTGAATGCCAGAGGACTGAACTTCCCTGCTAAGCGTTCTCTGCTCTGGGCTGAGAACAAAGGCGGACATTTTTTGCATCCAAGAATCCCATTTATTGCAAGGAGATCATTTTAGAGTCCGCAACCAAATGTATAACAGATCCTTCTTCTCTAACCACCATCATAAGAAGGCGGTGGGGGTTTGCATCTTTATTAAGAACTCTGTCCCATTTCAACTACTGCGTGTTGTCTCTGACCCTTTGGGTCGTTATATTATTTTAATATGTGTGTTGGAGGGTGTAGAGGTCTCCATTGTTAATTTATATGCCCCCAACTGTTCCCAGATTAAATTTGTTCGTATGGTTCTGAAGGTTTTGGAGGGAGAAGTCAGAGGGAGGCGTATCATTCGTGGCGATTTTATATTACTCCTTCTAGAGATTTGGACTCCTCCTGGCTCTCCACCCAAACGGAATGATCCAAGCTCCTTATGTAAGGAGATGCACCTTCATGACATATGGAGATATCTCCACACAGCGAAGAGGGACTACTCCTTTTTCTCACACAGACATAGATCTTATTCTAGGATTGATTATTTTTTAGTGGACAGTGGTGCCCTCTCTGCCTGCGTGGCTGCAGAAGTGGGGCTGATTACGTGGTCTGACCACGCACCTGTGAGTCTAGTGTTATCAGGGGCCTGTAGATCTTCTCTTCCGCAGACTTGGAGATTAACTACTGGGCTGTTATTGAGACATGCTGCTCTTGTGGAGATTGGGGCAAGCCTATCCAATTTTTTTTTCCACAGATAATGACAACAAGGAGGTATTGGACAAAACGCTTTGGGCTTCCACAAGGCTTTTGTTCGGGGCCTCTTCATTCAAAAAGCCTTACGGCTTAAAAAAGAACGAGAGCCGACGAGGGCCACCCTCATCTCTCTATTGCAGCTTCTCGACCAGGCCAACAAGAGCGCTGCCTCCCCACAGACCACACGGCAAATTTTCCTAGTCTGTTTGCAGCTTCACACTTTTCTTCTAGAGCAGCATGAAAGAAATTTAACAAAAATTAAGTCATCTTATTATGCCATGGGAGAAAGAGGTAGAGCTCTCTTAGCTAGGAGAATTAAGAAAAGTGAATGTAATAATTTTATTGAGTCTATGCGAGACCACTCTGGTAAGACCCTTAGAAACCCGGCAGAGATAGCGGAGTCATTCACCCATTTATATTCCCATTTGTACAGTTTAAAACACGACCCCACCATAATCCAACCCACAAAGGATATACAGCGCTTTCTGCAGGGACTTCGGCTCCTTTGCTTAATAGATTTCCATCTAGCGAAACTTAATGCCTCTCTTATGGTAACAGAGGTTGCTGCTTCTATTAAAGAAACTGTCTTTTAGCTGCTGGCCCCTTTCTTATTGCGGGTTTTCTCACAATGGCAGTTCCTTAGGGTTATTTCCCCACAGGGTTTAGAGGCTTCTATCATTGCAATATCCAAGCCTCGGCAGCCCCCAGATGACCCAGGAAGCTATCAACCAATCTCACTCCTCAACTGCGACGAGAAGATCTTTGCTAAAATTATCGCTGCGAGGCTTTAGGCCATCCTTCCCCCACCTGGTCAACCCAGACCAGGTGGGGTTTATTGAGGGCAGAAAGACCAAAGACGGCATCAGGAGAATGGTGAACTTCATAAAGAGCACTGAGGCGAGGGGATCCCCGGGGCACTTCTGTCTTTAGATACCAAAAAGGCGTTTGACAGAGTGCACTGGGGATATCTCAAACTGGTGCTGGAGAAGTTCGGCTTTGTGGGCCCGATTCTTTCAGCAATATTATCTTTGTACTCAGCCCCTAACGCCAAAGTCTTCTCCAAAGGCTTTCTTTCATGTGGCTTTAACATCATAAATGGGACTCGCCAAGTTTGCCTGCTGCTGCCCATAAATTTTACATTATCTATAGAGCCCTTGGCGGAGGCTATCAGCTCTCATAGTGAAATCTCTGGCTTCCAAGTGGGGTCTCCGAATCATGTTGTGGGGTTATATGCGGATGACATAGTTATCGCCTGTACTAACATCGAGCAGTCCCTCCCTGCGGTGTCAATATTAGCGCTTTTCTCCAAAATTTCATACTATAAGCTAAATGCCAGTGAATCCTTGATTCTCCCTATAGCGGTCCCTGCAGAGATTATAGACTCGTTAAAATTATCCCTCCCATTCAAATGGGAGGTGGAGGGCATTCCTTGGGAGTGGACCTCACCCCTTCACACTGGCTGATCCCACGCAACTACAAAAATGTAATTACCTCCCTTAGGGTACGGACACACTGGCATGAAAGTCGGTCGACTGCAATGCAAGTTTTTCTTGCATTGCAGTCGGACCATGTTATTTAATGTCCGATCACACATTTGCGAGTGTCGGGCAATTTTTTTTCTCATCCGATAGACGGACGAGAAAGCAGTCACAACATGCTGCGACAGTATGCGATTCACACGCGAGACTCGACAATGCAAGTCTATGGGTCTGACAAAATCTCGGACCGCAGTCGGACCACACACGGACCATCCGACTCAGACACAGTTTTTTGGCAGCTGAAACTGTTGTAATAATTGTTCATAAGGAGGCGTCACATGACTACCCATGAATTTAAAGGCGGCAGAGATCTCACAACTGTTGCAAGGAAGTCCCCACAGATCCTGCATGGCGTAGCACATAAATGTGGAAATGCTGATTGTCCTTGTCCAGGAGAGGCCAAAGCTCTGGGACCCTAGAGACCAAGGGTATGCGGACAGGAGGAAGAAGGATGCCTTCTGGACCTACATCACAAGGCAACTGTTCCCCAGTTTTGATGACAGCTCGCGGGAAGTCCAGAACAAACTTGGTAATGTAACATTCCTATCAATTTACAAGACAACTATAATTGTACTAGAGGGGTCAGTGTGTAATGGGTGCTGTATGTAGAAATGTAAATCAATGTGTTTTTTTTTTTTTTTTAAATCATGCAGTGGACCTGGTAGCTAAGCGATGGCGGAGTTGCCGTGACCAATATCGCCGGGAGCTGAACATAGTGCCACCCAGTGGCTCTGCTGCACCAAGGAGGAGGGTATACATATACTTCCAGCACCTATCTTTCTTAGCACTTGTGATGCACCTGAGACCATATGTATTCTGATATCAATCTCCTGTTGAAGATAAGTGTTCATTTTGAAACACAGGTGTAGTCATTGTTTTAATTTGTTCAACCATAGAACTGACACCAACTTGAGGCAGACTTCTACGTCTGAGTCAGTGCCCCATATGCTGGAACATGCAGAGTCTTGTGACGAGCATGTGGGACCTTCGTTGTCCGATGAAGAACCACAGGTATCATCCAATGCTGCTGTCCCGAAGTCGCGGTCATCTGAGGAGGCCTCACAGGGGCCACCGTTGATGTCTGCCCAACCCCAGCCACCAGGGGAGCAAGGTCAAAGTGCCACAGCCACCTTACCCAGGGCCATGTCTCTACTTTCTCCACCGGTGGTACGTCGCTCAAGGCGTCGGAGGCAGTTGTCATCATCAAACCTTCAGTGTGACATGGACACGGGGGTCTTGCAGTGCCTTGCGTGGACTGTGAGCGATGATGGGGAGGAAGCCTTTGCGCACAGCCTCAGCAACTATTTGCATGAGATCCCGCGCCCACTGAGGCTGCATGCAAGGTCTGCCATCCAAATACTGCAGGATGCTTGTGTGCCACCAAATCACCTCAAAGGGTCTTCGACATGCTGGAGCAATGGCAGAGGTCGGCAGAAAATTTATTGAACACGACCAGCAGCCAGCAATACCATCAGCCCCAGCATCCTCACAGGCCTCAGATTCTCTTGGAAGACCTCCTATGCCTTGTCCAGTGTGGCCCCCATTTCGGCAAATGCTCTATTTGCCAAATGAGCTCCCTGTCTCCCTCATGCCACCCACCCAACATGACAACAGTGACAATATGAGGTCCACACACACCCAAGCTGGAATGTTGGCCAGCGTTACACAATCCGGGACATACAAGGTGTGGCACACACCTCAGACAGCACACAGTGGTACACTGGACCCAAGTATGGCGCACCATGTCAGCAGACAACTCAGCTGCACCAGGGTGGCCATAGTGCGCAGCAGAGGGGGAAATTTTGTGTGCATGCCAATACCCATAAGACGCCACACCGAAGCATCTGTAGGCAGACAACAGCAGGAGCACATGGAGCCCAGTTTGCCAACATATATGCAAACGTATTTGGCAAATAGGCCCTCTACAGAAGACGTACACCCGCCACTAGATGTCATCAATGCTCAGGGTAGCCAGGGAAGTGGGCAAGAGCCACACAACAACCCAGACCAGACCACCTACACCAACATGTAGGTTTTGTTTTGGCAAGTCTACCTTTTAAAAGTGGGTCCTGTCCACATAGTGTGTGTGTTGTGTAATTTTACCCAAAATAAAGTCATATGAGGCAAATATGTCTGTGATGTAAATTTTTAAGCTTAATGAATAACGTGTATTTAAAAATCAAACTACCGTAAATCTCTGTGTTCTCTTCACATGTAAAACATAAGAAGTTCACAAACATACTAACATTACACAACACGTTACAAGTCACACAATGCATGCAGTTTCGTTTAGTGGACATACCAAAAAAAAAACACAATCGTGATGTGGTCACGCTACAAACACATATGGTGGGTTTACACGCTCAGATATCTGAAACGATATTTTTTAAACGTCACACTTTTAACATCGTTCAAACAACATCGTTTTAGCGTAGTTGCGTTGTAAACGCAGGATATCTGAAGGAAAAATCGTTGGATCGGACATCTCAGGACCTCCCTTTAATCGTTCGTCGTCCAATTAACGCTCCAGCAAAGTGCAGCATCGTTCAGTGTGACACCAAAATGAACGATATCGTTCTGAATTCTCCTATTCCTGCCACTTTATCCAATCGTTCACAAAGTTGTACTGAACGACGCTGGCGCGTTGCCAAATTACACGTCGTTAACAATATCCTTGCGTTTGACATTGCACTAACGATGTCGAAATGATCGCAGTCACGGGACATTCCAAACGATATCGTTTCAGATATCGGACTTTGTAAACCCACCATTAAGGGCCAGTGACAAAAGTCATCCTGGTATAGACATAAAATTTATCAGGATGGCTGCATAACTTGCTATGAAGTCTATGAAAATAGCCGCGAGAAGTACGCAGCAGGAGAAGCGGATGTGCCCACATTCAACGCCACCTCCTCGGATCACACACATTTGGGTAGGGAGAGCCCTACTGCCAGGAAATGACCCAATGAAACAACACCCGCTCAGTGGTATTCAGGGTAAGGTTTTTCTCCATTCTGTAGGCAGGTGCACCCGTACAAAACACTGCTTATTAATGGGCTAGAGAGTCAGCTCAATGCACACATGTGTCATGGGATATAGACTAACAAGAGCCCTGATAGGCACACATCATTTATCTCACAATTGACACACGTTGTAAGCAATTTAAAGGGTAATTTCATAAAAAAAATTGCAGGCATTGCGTGGATTGCACACGGACCACACTCGGATTACAGTCGGACAGCTCTCGGATGTGATCCAAGGAAATGTTGGACACTCGCATAGCAGTTGGTTGCAAAACAGACCAAAAAACGGATGACACTCGTACTACCCTCTGGAACGACAATCACACCGCATTTTTGCTCGCCTGTGTGTTTCCACCCTTACCAAAGAAATTGCAAGACACCCCCTGCCCTACCTGTCCTGGATTGCTAGAATTCATTCCTTCAAAATGCTTTTACTCCCTAAAATTTTATATAACTTCAGAAGTCTTCCCCCTTAATACCCCTTCTAAACTACAGAGGTTGACTAATAAATATATTTGGGCCAATAAAAAGCCGAGGGTGACAGGGAACACTCGCCTGAGAGAGATTCAAGGCTCTTCCAGATGCATCAATCATCTGGAGACGATAAAGAGGATACATCTGAGATGGTATCATTCTCCGGTAGATCTGGCTCTATTCTCTCCGGGCCAATCGCCGCTATGTTGGAAGCTTTGTGGGGAAAGAGGCACGCTGGCCCACGCTGGGTGGCACTGCCCAAAAGTGTTCTCTTCTGGCTAACTATTGCTAGCCTTGTGAAAACAATTACGTCTATTAACCTACCTCTCACCCCCCAATTGACAGTTTTAAATATAGGTATTCACAGTGTGCCACGGGAAGTTAGTGGTGTGGTCTCACTTATATTGACTGCCGCGAGGATCAGTCTTGCGGCAAACTGGAGGTCTCACTCCTCCCCAGTTTTAAGGAATGTCGTAGAGGGGCTTAATACCATTTTTCACTATGAATACTACCTCTCACTGAATCGACCGTCTAGGGACAAGGTCCTAAAGTCCTGGGTTTTATGGACCTCTCACCCCTTGGAAACCCCGATCCCCTAATGAACTTATAATTCCTCTGGTAATTTACTGTTTCTTCATTAGCAATGGTCTTG
This sequence comes from Allobates femoralis, assembly GCA_033576535.1. Taxonomy (NCBI): domain Eukaryota; kingdom Metazoa; phylum Chordata; class Amphibia; order Anura; family Aromobatidae; genus Allobates; species Allobates femoralis. The sequence continues at coordinate 220,105,529 of JARQOC010000005.1, read as the reverse complement.
TTGTGTATATTGTATGGTAACTTTTGTCAGGTTTCGCACCATTGTCTCCAACCACCCCCTCACTCTCACTCCCCAGGTGTTGTTTTATGTTAATTATTATGATGCTCGTTGCAGTGTAAATAGTTTTCTTTGTAATGACTTTTAATATGTTTACATAATTTTCAATAAAAATTATTGGAACAAAAAAAATATTGATTTTTCTCCTGGTTTTGGGCTGGGTGTCGTAATTTGATGGCAGTTTTGGCACCATGTTTTTAATATGATTTTAATTTTTTGTATTGCTGTTTTTCACTAAATAAAATTGTTCATTTTATTGTGGTGTGCCCTCTCTGTGCCAGATCTTTTCTCTGTTTTGATAATGTTGCTTCTTACTGACATGTAGCACCCCTTCATCCTCGCTATTTGATGCTAGTGGTGCACCCCATTTCTTTACATTTATTGTGAAATCTTTAATATGTGCACCAGTGGAAAAGGGTAAGTAGCAACTGCAAAATAAGGATTCTCTCATCCTTTTGTGTCTAAATATTGAGTAAGCTAGTAGTCGGTTACCATCTGCTTCTGAAGTTGATTTATCAGCTTCCCCTGCTGGCTATCTTTTCTACAACCTGCATCTTCTTCCTGACTCAGACCTGTTGATTAACCCTTCATCTGCAGTAAGCATAACAAGCTCATCCTGTAAGAGGGGCCAGGGGGTGCCATAATCATGGCCATGAGGCTTGCAGATTTCTCAGCCGCCCTGGCTACCTCCAGAGGGAATTCTGGAGAAGTGTGTGTGATGTGGAGCTTTCATACCTGCTACCTACAGGCCAGAGACATCTTGCTGTTTTTCCAGTTACAGTGGGGGAAAACACTGCACTAGCAATTCACCACACAAGGAGTTGACTTTTAAAGCTTTACTTTCGTAGGTTAAGACATACACTTTGCCCCTGAAACCGCTAATTGCTATTATACACAAAGACATACACTTTGACACACTTTCCATCTTTTTGTCACACAGTCTTTATTCATTTCCTCAGAGGCACTTTGCATGTTGCTTTACACCAGGGGTCTCAAACTCAGCTGGGTTGGTGGGCCGCACATAGAAAAACATTTATAGTGGGGGGCCGCATCTCTTGTGGGACTAAGTGATATTTTTAGTAATACCAGAATTTCTTGCTCAATGTAGTAAAGTACAAGTCCTGATCCCTTTCTTGTAGTAATGTCTCCATCCTGTAGTAATGTCCTTTTCTACTGATGTCCCCCATCCTGATCCCCTTTTCTAGTGATGTCCTCCATCCTGATCCCTTTTTCTAGTGATGATCCCTATCCTGATCCCTTTTTCTAGTGATGTCCCCCATCCTGATCCCTTTTTCTAGTGATGATCCCTATCCTGATCCCTTTTTCTAGTGATGTCCACCATCGATTATGGTCCCCTTTTGTAGTGATGTCCCCACACTGATCTCCTTTTGTAGTGATGTCCCCATCCTGATCCCCTTTTCTAGTGATGACCCCCTTCCTGATCTCCTTTTCTAGTGATGTCCCCCTTCACATTCCCCTTTAGTAGTGATGTCCCCCATCTTGATCCCCTTTAGTGATGATGTCCCATCCCGATCCCCTTTTATAGTTATGTCCCCCATTCTGATCTACTTTTATAGTGATGTCCCCCATCCTGATCCCCTTTTATAGTGATGTCCCCCATCCTGATCCCCTTTTATAGTGGTGTCCCCATCCTGATCCCCTTTTATAGTGATGTCCCCCATCCTGATCTACTTTTATACAGATGCCCCCCCATCCTGATCTACTTTTATAGTGATGCCCCCCCATCCTGTTTTACCTTCTTACACACTCAAATACACACTCTATCACACTCACACACAAACCCACACACAAACCCCCCCCACACACACACATACTCTCAAACACACTCTCACACATCCTCATACACACTCTTACACTCACACTCATACACACACTGACACTCGCACACACTTTCTTATACACACATCCTCACTCACACACTCACCCTCACACACACACCCTCTCTTACACACGCACACTTTTCTCACTTTAATGATGCATCGTTCCAGTGCAGGGGGCCGCCGCGGTCCCCACTGTACTGACTTCCGGCCTCCGCTGTGCTATGACTTCCTCCAGCCGCCGCTCAGACAAGCTCTGTTGCTCATCAAGATCAATGCAATCTACCAGCCAGAGGCCTGCAGGTGATGTCATATTCTGCCGTCAGCTGCGGGCCTCTCATTGGCTGGCAGCTTGCATTGATCTTGCTGAGTGGCAGAGCTTGTTAGTGCTGCGGACAGAAGTTATCACACAGCGGGGACTGCAGCGGCCCCCTGCACTGGGGCAATGCATGATTAAGTTGTCCAAGGTGCCGCGGGCCGCATAGTGAAGCCCCAGGGGCCGCATGCGGCCCTCGGGCCGCGAGTTTGAGACCCCTGCTTTACACCTTAAGAGGATGCCACAGGGATAGGGAACAGATCAAGAACATTCCAGCATCTAACCACTAAGTGGATGTATGGGGGTCCATGTGGAACACTTAGAAGATCCCCCAGAGATACTTGCAGTTTTCCTCCTCTAACTTGGTACTTCAAAAGGGGTGCCTGGCAGCTCAACCCCTGATAGGAACACTCCTAAAACAGCCCAGTCCCACCTTATCAAAGGCCTGAAAAAAGAAGTCCCTCTTTCCTGCTGGCTCTATCCTCTCTTGATTTTTCTCATGTTGCTCTATGGAGCTTACTGCATCTTCTTCCTTCTCAAGGCTGACCAACACACATTACCCTCTCTCTACCATGTTCTAATCCCTCCCCACTCATCAGACTAGGACCTTTGCTAACCCACACCATCCAACTGAGGCTCACTATAAGAAACCAGGAAGGGTGACCCCTAGTTGTGGCCATAATTGTTTCAACATAGAAAATGCACACAATTATATATAATGACAATGATGTCTTCAGGGAAGACAAAACATTCAAGGGGGGCACTGATTACCCCCCTACATTCCCATGACTTTTTCATACTTCAAACACTGCTAGAACAGAGGCTTCTTTTTAAATAAGGTTGCCTCTTTATATTCGCTGCCAGCTTCTAGACATTTATTTGCAGAATCTTTTTTTTGTTTTCTGTAAGCATAAAAAAACTCTTCCTCTGGAACGTTCAACATTATGCTTCAGCAGCCCTGGACTGGCTATAAGTCTTTGGATTCTGTATTTGTCCACTTCCCTTTCTCTCGGTCTTCTGCTGTATAATCTTCTGTTTGCCATCCAGCTGTTCCACGTCCCTCCGGTTCTAGGTACCTTCTGGAAAGTGCTGCTCACTGAACCATCTCATGTGGTCTAATCTCCGGGTTAGTGAATCCATCTCATCAGGTGATCTTTAACATATATATTGTTGCATTCTTTGTTGCATACCCATATATTGTTGAATACATTTTTTTTGTCTTTTGTACATTAACTTTACCATACGAACACCAAGGCTTTTATGCAGTATACAAATATGAAGATAGCCTATCTATCTGATATTATCCATAGGAGCTGACATTTATACACTTGTAAAGTATAACTTTAGATGTTTTTGTTACATGTAATTTGTTACACTAAAGAAAGGATTTTTGCTATATATTGGATGTGCAATCATTTCCTACACATGTTTTTTTTTAAATTTGACCTTATATCTTCCAACAACCTTGACCAACACAGAACTTCAGAGGTCTTTTAGGTATGACAAAAGGTACAAAGATTATATCACAAAAGGGTGAGGAAAGTGCCACACCAGAGGGAGTTTGTATGCTGATACCTGTGGGTGAAGAGGCTTACCGCTAGAGTTTGTAAAGAGACTGGTGCTGGAGTGAGAGGGCCTTATATGTGGTAATTGTATGAGTAGTTAGACATGATTTTGCCAGTCCTCTAACTCTGCTCCAGCCACTGCCTCATGAGAGAATGTATGTAACCACCAAGCACATTGTCCCATAGAGCTTATTGTTTCTTTGTGAGTAAAGTTACAGGGACATCCATCAAAAATACATCCACCACAAATTCATGAAAATTAATTTTTAATACAAATAATTAAAAATAGATATACCCACGTACAAATTACAAAAAATAGAATACCACTAATATAGTACAAGTAGCAATTCACCCCAAGCTAGATAATCAATTTAAGCACCTGTAGAGGAGGCCAGCTAATCCCATAATTAGTCCTATTAAATTACCTGTACCTGACTGCGAAGGTTTCACCCTAAGATTAATTGATTCCCTCACTCCACAATGGCTCTCCTAAGTTTTATTCATTCCACTACATCTCATCACTTAAGGGCAACCCCAGAGAATGACTAAACCAAAGGGTCAGCAATTTCACCTCGGTTTAGAAAAAGAACAAAAAAATTATATTATTGAAAGAAAGAGAAAACAAAGTAAAGGAGCATACCGTGATGTAACCATTTGGTTTCTCAGTAGAGATAGCTCATTCAGATTTTGCCAATTGTTGCATATATCCAAAAAGGAGAAGGAAAGAAAGGAATATGGTCCGTAATCAATAATTAGTCTCCCATCATTCTCTAACATTGCAATTAGCCACTAGCAAGAAGTTCGTCAATATATTGGAGAATAAGCTAATAAGCATAACCAGTTATACTTCTTCATACATGTGTTTCTGGAATTTACACAATCAATATCTTGCTCATTTCAAGTGGTACTGTAAATGAATATAACTTAGCTGGCTGTTATTCTCTTTTTATTCTTTCTGTTTGCCTTGACGCCTTTAACCCTTTCATTAGGTTTATCGGGAGGCTTCAGAATGTAAGTGGCATCCTAATATTCTCAGATGTCCATGGGTACAAGAATATGCCAATAAACGAAAAGCTCTACAGATATATAATAGTGAAGTAGCTGATATCAACATTAATTTTTTAACAATAACCACTATATTCACCATTCATAATCTTCCCAATAATGGTAGTAAACTGTGTGAAGATACTCTTTACAGAAGTATTTTATGCATGAGGTTTCACAATGCCTCAGTTCCCAATATAATGGATAAAACAGAACTTACTTTTCTAATTACCATGTATGCAAATCCTAAAATCTCTAGGCCCAGGTATCCTCGGCATCTGCATTGTTATCATGGGTTACTTCATTTTAATATTCTCAGGTTGTTAACCTCATGTATATGAACAGATCCAATGATTCATAATATTTTTACCTACAGTACATTCCCGATACCATCCCTCATGCAATCTGTGATCCTCTCAAGAGCTCCTCCTTCACTCTCCCCGCATCTCCACCTCCCACAATTGCATACAACACTTCTCTCGTGCATACTCTGGAACGTTCTACCACACCACATCAGGCACTCCCCCTCCCTGGGAACCTTCAAGATAAACCTGAAGACCCACCTCTTCCTCCAGGCCTTCAGCCCACACTGAGACACATCCAGCTGCACCACCTCACCCTCACTGTCCCGTCTTACTGTCTCCCTCCCACCTCCTATAGACTGTGAGCCTTCGTGGACGGGATCCCCACCCTATTGTGCCTGTTTGATTTAACTGTTATCACTTTTAAGTTACTGTTTTCGTCCTTGTTCTACCCCCACACATGTAAAGCACCATGGAATCAATAGTGCTATATACATCTATAATAATAATAATAATGTTGGTACTGTGGGATACTTAATTTTAATATTCTCAGGTTGCTAATTTACATAGTAATATAGTAACATAGTTTTTAAAGTTGAAGGAAGTCTTTAAGTCCATCTAGTTCAACCAATAGCCTAACATGTTGATCCAGAGGAAGGCGGAAAAAAAACCCATGCTGCAACACTAAGAACCAAACTGAGGAAACAAATTCCTTCCTGACTCCAGATACGGCAATCAGATTAATTCCCTGGATCAACGCCCTATCAAAGAATCTAGTATATATAACTGGTAATATTATGGTTTTCAAGAAAGGCATCCAGGCCCTTCTTAAATGTTAGTTGTGAGTCACTCATTACAACATCATGTGGCAGAGAGTTCCACAGTCTCACTGCTCTTACAGTAAAGAATCCACGTCTGTGGTTATAATTAAATCTTCTTTCCTCTAGACCTAGAGGATGCCCCCTTGTCCCCGTCTCAGGCCTAAGAGTAAAGAGATCATTAGAAAGATCTGTACTGTCCCCTCATATATTTATACATTATTATAAGATCACCCCTAAGCCTTCATTTTTCTAAGCTAAATAACCCCAAGTTTAATAACCTGTCTTGGTATTGCAGACCCCTCAGTCCTCTAATAACCTTGGTTGCTCTTCTCTGCACCCACTCTAGTTCAGCTATGTCTTTCTTATACACCGGAGACCAGAATTGTACACAGTATTCTAAGTGTGGTCACATTAGTGACTTGTATAGAGGTAAAATTATGTTCTGCTCATTAGCATCTATGCCTCTTTTAATGCATCCCATTATTTTATTTGCCTTTGCAGCATCTGCATGACACTGGCCACTAAATGTGAGTTTGTCATCTACTCATACACCCAGGTCTTTTTCAGTGATAGTTTTGCCCAGTGTTTTACAATTAAGAACATAATTATACCTTTTGTTTTCTCTGCCCAAGTGCATGACCTTACATTTATCCCCATTAAAGCTCATTTGCTATTTATCAGCCCAAGCTTCTAGTTTACATAAATCCTCCTGTAATATAAAATTGTCCTCCTCTGTATTGATTATCCTGCAGAGTTTAGTGTCATCTGCAAATATTGAGATTCTACTCTGTATGCCCCCTACAAGGTCATTAATAAATATATTAAAAAGAAACGGGCCCAACACTGATCCCTGTGGTACCCCACTGTTAACTGTGACCCATTCTGAGTGTGTTCCATTAATGACCACCCTTTGTTTCCTATCACTAAGCCAGTTCTTAACCCACTTACACATATTTTCCCCTATCCCCATTGCTCTCATTTTATGTATCAACCTTTTGGTGGGCACCGTATCAAAAGCTTTTGAAAAGTCCATATACACCATGTCCACTGCATTTCTTTGGTCCAGTCCAGAACGTACTTCTTCATAGAAGCTTATTAGATTGGTTTGACAAGAACGGTTCTTCATAAACCCATGTTCATATTGGGTCATGAGGTTATTTTTCTTCCAGTATAGGGTCATTCCATGTCAAGTGAACCAATGATTATTACCTCTATATTTTTAATTCTTTTGAGATTTTGTTATTTGATAATAGCATGTCAGACAATGCAAAATGTGAAGAGAAAATTTTTTTAAAAAATTTATTTTTTTTTTAAATGATTTTCAAAGTTCGGAAAAAGTGTGAATTTCGCTGTTGCCTGCCTTTACGTTTCTCCTCATAACTAAGGCTAGGAATAAGATAGAGAGACAAAATAAACACCATTCTACTCAGAACTATACAGGCTTTCACCAGATATGTCACAAGAGGATCTTTGTTAATATTTTACCCATGTGATCGCAAGCGCAAAACTTTAAAACGTATTTCCGAAAAATCGGCGCGCTTTAAATATTTCAAAAACTGCCCATGTGTCTGCTTTGCTCTTAGCCACATCTGTACCAAATTTCAAGTTGGGATCGCAATGGGATCATATTTTAACATATTTTACTATTAATAGCGTCAATGGGTCATTCCATAGCAAGTGATCTAAATATGAATATTTTTTTTTTACCTGACGTCTTTAGATTTTTTTTTTTTTTTTCCTTTATGAAGTACTACTTTAGTTAATTACAAATTAAAAGCTTGGAATTTTTTTCTTCATCAGTTAATTTTTTACAGATTTTTAAAGTTTAAAAAAAGGGTGAATTTTGGCCTGGTACGACTTTAAATTTTTTTATCTCGGGCTAGAAATAAGATAGAGAAACAAAATAAACACCATTCTACTCAGAACTGTCCAGGCTTTCACCAGATATGTCACAAGAGTATATTTGTTAATTTTAATTTTTTACCTATGCGAATGCAAACGCAACATTTTGAAACGCATTTCCGAAAAAAACATTTTAATAAAAATTTTCCAAAACTGCCCATGTGTCTTTTATGCTCTTAGCCACATCTGTACCAAATTTCAAGTTGGGATCGTGATGGGATCATATTTTAAAATATTTAACTATGGTTAATCTCATTTTTATTAAATTTTGAAAAAACATATGAAAGACATACATTCAATCTTTTAACAAAATCTTGAGACATATAAAATATACAAAAAGAGAATTCACAAAGTTATTAGTAACTTTAAGATAAGCTGCAAATTTACTTTTGCGCTTATCTCTGGTGCAATATATACTACAATCTAAATATAATTCCAAACACTCAAGTATACAACCTTTCTCAGGGTTTTGAGATGTTCTGATGTCAAGGGGACAAGCAGCCCCAGCAGAATGATTTTTATTACTTGGCCCCTTCTAACAGGTTGACCACGTAAGTGGGTCATTACCCGTTGAGGCCTAGTTGGAATAGTCTATCGACTGGTGTACCGGAAAGGAAGGCCGAAATATTAATGATCTACTCACAGCTCAGAGTTTTCGATACCTGTCTAATGTTCACTAGAATTCTGAAGGTATAGGCGTAGAAAGGAAATACCTAGACTGAATGTATCAGATGGGAAGAAAAGAGAGATAGAAAAGAAGAGAGAGAGAGAAGAGAAACAAAAACCATTAGAAAAAGTTATACTGGGAAAGAAAAGCCACGTAAGAAAAAAAGAAAAAAAGGAGGGGGGGGGGGGGGGGTGAGGTATGGGAAGGAGAAAGGGTACTCATCCCACTGGCTCCCCATCAGCCAGAGGTCGAGCCATATTATCTGTGCTGGAAAAGATACTCCTAAATTCTGCAGAGTCGTGAAAAAGAATCCATTCAACCCAAATCCCTAAGAATTTGTTCCGAGATCCCGACGCATCAGCTGCGAGCTCCTCCATTCGATATGTGTCCATCAATTCTTTGAACCAATCAAGTAGAGATGGAGCCCGGCTTGATTTCCAGAACCTCGGGATCACAGCACGAGCAGCCGAGATGCAAAAGCGGAGAATATCCCTCTTCTGTAGCCCAATAGGACCTGGAAAAATGGATAACATTGCCGATTCTGGGCAGCATTCGGCTTGTTTACCTGTTATCCGGGCGTATGCATTGAAAACCTCAGACCAGAACCGCCGGATTTCCCCACAACTCCACCAAATGTGTATCATTGTACCCTTCTCTTCCCCACAGCGCCAGCAGGTATCAGGGGTTCCAGGGAACATGTTCCGGAGTGTCGTCGGGCACAAGTACCATCTAGTGAGCAGCTTATAGCTTCTTTCTTGTGCAGAACAAGCGCTAGCTAGTGAGTGAGTAAATATAAAGCATTTCTGCCAATTAGCTTCTGAAATGCTACACCCCAATTCCCTCTCCCAAGCACGTTGGAAGTAAAGGGTGCCCTGCTCTCTCATGGACCCTAAGGCCTGGTATAGAAATGATATTTTGCGCCTCGGTGGAGCCTCCAGTTGGAATAACCTCTCCAATACGTTGGGCGTCAATCTTACCCTGCAAGAGCGGTCAGCTGAATATAAGTATGCTCTGTATTGGAGAAATTCGAATCACTTAAGAGGTCTCGTAGGTTCTTTGAGTTGTAGCTCTGCCATCGGGGGCAAACCACCACTGGACAGAGTCTGTCCTACTCGGGTGTCATCCACAATCCGCCAACATAAAAATCTCTGCCTGTCAAATCTGGGTGGGAAAGATGGGTTGGAAAAAAGGGGAGTCAAAGGGCTAAGTCTGTCGTTTAAGCGGAGGGTTTTCGTCACTAGGTGCCATACCTTCAAGGTGTTTCTGGTCATGTCTGTCAAAGGTACTAGGTCTGTGGAGTCTTTAGGGGAAATCCAAAGCAGGTGTTTCAGCGGAATCCCCAAACCCTCTTGCTCCACCCCTACCCATTTCTTGGAGGACGCATGATAATGCCAATCTAGAGCTCTAACAAGAGAGGAAGCCTCAAAGTACGCTCGTATGTTGGGTAGTCCAACCCCTCCTCTGGTCTCGGGCAAGGATAGGATATTAATTCGCAATCTGGACCTCTTGCCCCCCAGACAAATCTAAGGATCATAGATTGCATTTTGGAGAGGAAACCTCTATCCAATAGAACAGGAACTGTCTGAAAAGTATATAAGAGTCGGGGCAAGACATCCATCTTGACTACGTTTATTCTCCCGAACCAGGATAGCTTTATTGTCTATAGGAGGTAAATGCCGATTCCGCGTTAGTCAAAAGGGGTTGATAATTTAAATTGAATATTTGTTTAAGATCTTTTGGTATAAGGACTCCCAAGTACTTAATGGCTTCTACTTTCCATTTAAATGGGAACTGTTTAGATAGATGAGAAACCAATTCTCCAGGCAAAGAAATATTGAGTGCCTCGGTTTTGGAGCAATTCACTTTAAAGTTGCTCAATTGTCCGAACCGTTCAAACTCCATTAAGACCGAAGGGATGGAGACCAGGGGCTGGGAGATGTAAAGTAGCAGGTCATCTGCAAATAAGGCTAATTTGTGATGACTCTGTCCCAGCTTGACCCCATGGACGCATTCATTGGACCTAAGTGCAAAATATTTAACTATTATAGTGTCAATTCAAAAGTCACCAAGAACACAATCAGTCATTTTTTCACAATTGCCCGTCAATAGTTTGAATTTGATATAAAGAAACATAGTCTTGTAACATCTCAAATGAAAGCTGTTACCGTTCTGAGTAAAATGATGCCTCTCCCACTTCATTATCTTATTTCTAGCCTGAGATAAAAAAATTTAAAGTCGTACCAGGCCAAAATTCACCCTTTTTTTAAACTTTAAAAATCTGTAAAAAATTAACTGATGAAGAAAAAAATTCCAAACTTTTAATTTGTAATTAACTAAAGTAGTACTTCATAAAGGAAAAAAAAAAAAAAAATCTAAAGACGTCAGGTAAAAAAAATATTCATATTTAGATCACTTGATATGGAATGACCCATTGACGCTCTTACTAGTAAAATATGTTAAAATATGATCCCATTGCGATCCCAACTTGAAATTTGGTACAGATGTGGCTAAGAGCAAAGCAGACACATGGGCAGTTTTTGAAATATTTAAAGCGCGCCGATTTTTCGGAAATGCGTTTTAAAGTTTTGCGCTTGAGATCACATGGGTAAAATATTAACAAATATCCTCTTGTGACATATCTGATGAAAGCCTGCACAGTTCTGAGTAGATTGGTGTTTATTTTGTTTCTCTATCTTATTTCTAGCCCGAGATATGATAGAAAATGTAAAGCCATACCAGGCCAAAATTCGCACTTTTTTAAAACTTTAAAAATCTGTAAAAAATTAACTGATAAAGAAAAAAATTCAAAACTTTTTTTTTGTAATTAGATAAAGTTGTTCTTCAGATAGAAAAATTTTTTTCAAAATCTGAGGACGTCAGGGAAAAAAAATATTCATTTTTGGATCACTTGACATGGAATGACCCTATAGCATCTTTTAGAAAACCCTCTAGGATTTTACCCACAGTAGAGGTTAAGCTTACTGGCCTATAATTTCCAAGTTCAGTTTTTGTCCCCTTTTTGAATATTGGCACCACATTTGCTATACGCCAATCCTGTGGTACAGACCCTGTTATTATGGAATCTTTAAATATTAAAAATAATGGTCTACCTATGACAGTACTTATTCCTGGAGCACTCTGGGGTGTATCCCATCCGGGCCCGCGGATTTGTCAATTTTAGTGATTTTTAGACGATGTCGTACTTCCTGCTGGGTTAAGCTGTTGACATTTAATTGAGAGTTTTAGTTATCACTGATCATATTGTCTGTCATGGGATTTTCTTGTGTAAATACTGTTGGAAAAAAAGTAATTTAGCATATTGACTTTTTCCTCATCCTCATCCACCATTTCATCCAGATTATTTTTAAAGGGGCCAACACAATCATTTATTAGTTTCTTACTATTTATGTAGTTAAAAAATATTTTGGGATTATTTTTACTTTCTCTGGCAATGAGTCTCTCTGTCTCAATCTTTGCTGCCTTGATTTGCTTTTTACAGATGTTATTTAATTTTCTGTATTTATTTAACGCTTCATCACTACCTACTTGCTTTAATTCCCTGAATGCTTTCTTTTTGCCATGTATTGTGCCTCTTGCCGCTTTATTTAGCCATAGTGGTTTCCTCCTATTTCTAGCATGCTTATTCCCATAGAGTATATATTGTGCAGGGGTCCTATTCAGGATGCTAATAAACGTCTCCCATTTGCTTTGTGTACTTTTATGTCTCAGGACATTGTCCCAGTTTATTGCACTAAGATCATCTCTCAGCCGTTGGAAATTTGCCTTCCTGAAATTTAGTGTCCTTGTAGCCCCTCTACTACACATCTTATTAAAGGATACTTGAATACTTATTATTTTGTGATCACTATTACTCAAGTGATCTCCAACCCGTAAATGTGATATGCGGTCTGGCCTGTTGGTTAATATTAGGTCCAGCAGTGCCCCCCTTCTTGTTGGGTCCTGAACCAGTTGTGAAAGATAATTGTCTCTCATAGTTGTCAAAAACCTATTACCTTTGCAGGAACTGCAGGTTTCTGTTCCCCAATGTATTTCAGGGTAGTTGAAGTCTCCCATAATAATGACTTCTCCCTGAGTCGCTGCTTCATCTATTTGCTTTATGAGGATATTCTCCTCTACTTGCATTATTGTTGGAGACTTATAACAAAGCCCTATCGGTAATTTATTATTTTTTCCCCCTCCCCTTATCTCCACCCACAGGGACTCTACATTTTTATTAGATTCACCTATATTATCACGCAGGATGGGTTTTAAGGATGATTTTACTTATAAACAGACACCTCCCCCTCGCTTATTTGTACGGTCATTTCTGAACAGACTATAGCCCTGTAAATTAACAGCCCAGTCATGACACTCGTCCAGCCATGTCTGGGATATCCCCACCATGTCATAATTATTTTCCAACAAAATCAATTCTAATTCCTCCATCTTGATGGTGAGGCTTCTGGCATTAGCATACATGCACTTTATGCATCTCTCTTTACCTCTATTCCTTCCTACTATATTGTCTGTTCTAACCCCACCCCCATGCCACCCCCAATTTGAATACTTGTGCCCCGGTTACTATTTACATTATCTTCCCCTCATGTACAATGAATTCCCCCCCCAATCCCTAGTTTAAACACTCCTCCAATCTTCTAGCTATTTTCTCCCCCAGCACAGCTGCTCCCTCCCCATTGAGGTGCAGCCCGTCCCTAGCATAGAACCTGTAGTCAACAGAGAAGTCGGCCCAGTTCTCCAGGAATATAGACAGTATATTAACAGAAATATATACAGTATATTAACAGATACAATAATTCATAACTAACAATTCATAATACTTTCACCTCCAAGTACATATGTCCTGGAAGTAAACTGATTTAATATCACTCATTATATCCCCAGTGAAGGTTATTTATATAGGAATAGTCATATCTCATCCACAGCACAAATTTATAGAACCCATAAAATAACTTCCAATCATCAGCTTTTCATTTAATTCCATATAAATTCAGTTATTTTTCCATGGTTTACCCAGTCCTCTCATTGGATACGCATCCTGGAGGTCTTTTCCACTACCTCAGTACACAGTATGATGTTTACATCCCGGCCATCCACCTTTAAAATGAGTCTGAGACTCACCCTGTTTTAAATAGAGCCTGACCTATGTGTATCTGGGATGGGTTTTGCACCACAAACCACATCGGCACATGCCCCGTCCTGCCTGTTCACGCCTGTCAGGGGAATACTCCTCCCCTGCATCCCTATTCTAGAACATGCTCCCGAACTGTTGCTGATGCTGATGTCCAAGGCTCACGGATGCCCAAAACACATTTACTCACTAGGCTTCACTGCCTAGAGGCACAGGGACATCACAAATCACTGTACCAAAGGCGGTTTTGTATGCTATATTTAAATGGCACACCAATATTCAAGCAACTTCCCATTGCAGACTCATGACATTGTTATTAATTATATCACTAAATATATTCCTAGTATTTTATTAAGTTACAAAACATGAAATTTTTGCACCATCAGCACTCTAAAAACTTGTTCTTTCCTCCCTGTCAAATGCTTTACTTTAAAATTGTCTGGAAAAGGTCAGTAGCACTTTGCACAAATTGAGTGTATGCTTTCTTTTTTAATACTTGACCGACTACTGGGACCTTCCTTTTCCTTATCATGTACACCTGAATCATTATGTATTCATCCACAAAGAGTAACTCAGGTGCCACTTTATCTACTAACACTGCATGCTCTGTTTTTAAAGAAAACATGAAAGCATTTTGACAGATCTGCTTCATAGTTTCTAGGTCATACATGCTTTATATCTAAACATACGCTTAAGAAAACTGTAGCTATGTAAAATATGATAGCTGCTATACGATAAAAAATGGCAAAATATATTACTGTCACCTGTGCTGAAATAAAAAATGAAAATTGTAGTCTTGTCTGATCAGGATAAAACTACAGCTCAATGAACACCAAATGTAATACAGATGAAGTAGTGCATAAAATATATTACAATTACCGTATGTCACAATTTCTTCTGTGTGTTTTGGATGCAATTGCTGACTTCTTGGTTCACTACAGATTCCAAGTATGCAGAATTGTAGGTATGCTGATAGACCAATCAGTTGTCCAATCTAGTGTATGCTGAGCTGTTGATGTGTTCAGTGAGGGCTCAGCCATAGAATCTGAGTCTGGGAGGTTCTGGGATTTTTAGGTGTGCCCTGTTCTGTTTGATTGTCCAAACATTTAGCTGGGCAGGGAGTCCCAGAACAATACTACTATTAGTCTTCAGTTCAAGTTGTGCTAGTTTGCCTCTTGTTCTGTATGTGAATTTATCTTTGCTGTCTAACCATTGAATGTGTGTGGCCATCCTCTTGTGTGGTGCCCCTGCGGCTTAGTCGCCACAGTGGTACTGCACCTATCCAATAGATGTGACATCATGCTCGAAGGTAAGATGTGAAAGCCCTGCTAAGATACACCAATCCAAAATCCAGGCCAGGGAGAGACTTGCTGATAGAGCAGTCCCCATCTGCTGGCTAGAGGGAGTAGTAGGTCTAGGGGGTGGGAGGAGCTAGTCAAATAAGTAGTTAGAACGAGAGAAGGAGAACAACATGGCAGGAAAGGAGTGAGTTTTAGGGAACCCAGGCAGCTGGGGAGAGAGCGGAACCCATCCAGAAGGGTCGGCTGCTAATTTCCAGGCCTGGGTACCCAAATCTACAGCTATCCGGACGGCCGGGTAGAGGAACGAGCTGCGCAGGGGTGCCGGCCCCAATTCGGTCCGGAATCTGCAAGGCCAGCTGAGAAACCGGATGTCACTGAACCTGCAGGAGCAGTGGCCACCCCCGTGGACTCTCCCATGTGAAGGGACTACAAAGGGTCGAGAGGACTTGCAAGGCAGTCGCTCAGAAAGGACCCACAGTCACCTACTTCGGGACTTGTAGCCCGAGGACACAGGGAAGAAAGGAGTAGAGAACTGTTAGAGAGAACAAGGCAGAAAAAAAGGCTTTATACTCCGTGTCTCAGCAGAGTGGACATGGACTACTTGTGAGCTGACCAAGCTGCAACCTTTGAGAACACATAATCCTGGCTAGGTTGTCTATGGACTTGAACTGCAAGTAAAGGTGACTGGTAAGAACTTCAACCCTTGTGTCTGTCCACTCTTTCCTGCACTTCCCTGCTCTAACAACTACAACCCCCATCATCTACATAACCACCTTACTATATCCCAGGGGCCCGCTCTGTTTGAGGGGAGTGTTCCAACAAGCTGTCACAACACCTATTCCCTGGTGGATCACTACAAGTAGTGCTGGTCCAACCTGATCAGAAACCTCAGATGGTGTCACGATAAACTTTATTTCCCTTTTTAAACTTTTCCCTCTTAACATGCTCGGTCAGGGCCACAGCTTCTGAGGTTGCCACCTTGACTTCCATCAGACTGACACCCCGGATTGTCTGAGTACTCTCCCCCTAGCAGCTGATGCATTCTGGCATCATGAACAGGATCCAGAACCGTATTAACCGGGTCATGTGTGCCAAAGACTGTGTGTAATGGAACTGTTTAATGGTCGCCACCATACTGTGAAACCATGTGCTGGGGGAGTGTTGTGCACTCCCATCGTGGGAAGAGCCAGCGAGTGGTGCCAAAATATGTGCCAACTCCCTCTATTAACTGCTAAACAAAATGATCCGTCCATCAGCTGGTCCGCTCCACTCCCTGCTGTGCAACCCATAATCGAGAGCGAGGACTGCCCATGAAAAGGAGGGGCGGTAAACAGAGTGAAGCGTGCGAGCAGCAGGAGAGATGTGGAGCTGCGGGCAGCATGTGCAGCTGGGACCATGTGATGGCGCATAATGCAAAATGGAGGAAAATTGACTAGGGAGGTGGATTGGCCAAGGCCTCAGCGGAGGAGCGGGCCATTCTCCGGTATGTGTGAAAGCTGCTCTCTCTGGATTCCTATGCAAAGTACCTACTAAGCTGGATGCATAGCATGCATGTGATCATGCAGAGGAGATGGGTAGAATAAGCTGCAAGAAGAGCGCAGGGTTGTTCCACAAGGCTATATGTGGAGCTCCCTCCTACTGTGACGTTAGCTGGACTGATGGTTTTAGAGCTACAGCTGGTAGAGGAGCTCAAGAAGGAGGACGGAGAGGAAGAGACCACCGACCAAGGACCAGTAACACCACTGGTGAATCTCGCACCTGAGGCGGCGAAGGTCCTGACCCCTCCACCGGCCGCAGAGGAATATCAAGACCCGGTGTCAGAAACACGGAATCACCCGAGGGGACCGAAGCTCTGGACACTGTAGCTGCACCGTCATATGCAACACCATCTGCACCAGAGATTGAGGCAGAGACACCACCAGAACAGGTAGGACCACAGTGTGACCTGGTGTGTCTTGTAGCGGCCCAGCCTGTAGTAACGGCCTCTAAAGATATGGGGGTGGAACGCGACCAACTCCGGTCCTATTTGTTGATGACTCCCAGTTTCTTGATGACACTGGAGATAGCCAAATTAGAGCAGCAGCTTACCCCACTCCAGGTGACCCAGCTCACCGACTGGAATAGGAACCAACGGGAAAGGGGATTACAAGCTGAGACGAGGTCAACCAGGAGCTTGCGGAGGAGCAAAGTCTCTGTTCTTCCTCTGGCCGAGGAAAGAATTAATTGTGGACCCAGCACCAGCCACCCCTATTTTGGCCACTGCTATGGCTCACTGCAATGTATTCATGGGGTACCCTCCGACTTGAGCGGTATCACCACCAGGCAGCATTTGTAGTGGCGCAAGTGGTTTCTTGGCTGATCCATTAATAGTTTGCAGTTAAGTTAATAGGAATGTTATTAATGTTTATGATGCATAACATTAGTGGTAAAAATAGCATACTGGCTATGGAAGTGATTAGAAGTAAGAATACTGTTAAGTGTGTGTAAAATAATGTTAATGTTTTAAGCATCTTGTTGGTAAGATAATTAGCTGACCCAGCTATGGTCAGATTAGAATTACTAGTGTATATAGAGAGTAAGACACTAGATAGCCCGATTAGGCTTTAGAATATTTGAGTTTAATTTACCGGCTAGGTTATGATAAGAAACCTAATGATGGACAATTGGGCCACAGGACTGTGTGGTGGCCAGGACTCAACCCTGTAAATAGTTGCACTTCTTAAGGTGCTCTCCTGTTGGTTTTCAGCTCAGGACTTTAAGGTGCCTTGTGGAATTAGCTGCACTTTATGGAAAAATTCTTGCTGTTTGGAAAATCTTTGGCTGTAGACAGTTTTGCACTTCAAATAATGCACCCTAAGTTACAGACCTCAAAAACTGTTGGCGTGGCCGAATACTAAGGTCAATATGGTCTTTGTGCCCTGCAGCCACGTCCAGGGACAAGTCTCAAGGTGGTTTGGGGTGGTAACCCACCAGTTGAACTTGAGAAGCCGCAGCGTGACACACCACACTGGCATCATTGCAGAGTTGTTGAATGATTTATTGTGATTTTTGCACTTTTTGTATTTTTTATACTCTGTAACATTCAAGAAATGTGCCTCAGGCTCCCATAAAGGAAAGATGTTATTTGTTACTATGCAATATAAAAATTTTGCATGCTCTTATCATTACCACCTTGTAACTTTTGTCTTGCAGCCTGTGAACTTGCTGTGTTTAACAAGGGCGGAAAGGTGTTAAATGGAATTTAGATTTGGACCACTTCAGAACTCTCCAGCAGTTTGTTTCCATCCATTTCTGTTTTTTTTTTGTAAGTATGTTTGGGGTCATTGTCCATCTTGAAGATCCATGACCTAGGATGCAAACTTAGATTTCTGGCATTGGAAATTACATTGCGACCCAAAATCCTTTGGTAATCTTCAGATTTCATGATGCCTTGCACACAGTCAAGCCATCCAGTTCTAGGCAAAACAACTCCAAAAAACTTTGAACTTCCACCATATTTGACAGTAGGTACTGTGTTCTTTTCTTTGCAACTCATTATGTTTGGATAAACAGTAGAATGATATGCTTTATCAAAAAGCTTTATCTTGGTCTTATCTGTCTACAAGACACTATCCCAGAATGATTTTGGACTACTCGCCTATATTTTGAAAAACTGCAGCTTTTTTAAGTCTTTGTGTCAGCACTGGGAGAGGGTCCTCCTGGGTCTAGTGCCATAGCATTTCATTCAAATGTGAACAGATAGGGTGCATTAATGTCAGTGTGAACTAAGCCTGCAGGATAACTTGAATTTCTGTAAAGGTAAAGAATATTTATACCGTGTTAGCCAGTAGATAGAAAAATATATTGCAATCTGAGAGTCCTCAGTGGTTGATACCTTTTAATGGCTAACTGAAAAGATGGTAAACATAGCAAGCTTTCGAGACACTGTGGTCCCTTCATCAGGCTGGTAATGACACAAATTCTGAAGACACATACATATATACATAAGCGATAGAAAGAAAAAAGAAAAAGGCAAAACAGTGTTATATGCTCTGGTGGATATGACAGGTGACACAAAGCAGCAAAGCAGAGAGGGGTTAGGGAGGGTGGAGGAGCAGGGACAGAGAAACCATATTTCTAAGATAAGCGGAACCAATTGTATTAGGTAAATGGTTAGCAACCCATGGAGACCTGAAAATACTTAGTTCTAAGTGAGACAGTTCACAGAAGTGTCAAGAGTTCATAGTCCTATAATTTTAGTGTGTTGCAAGATGTCTCCAAATGCACTTTCATTTTATATAAATATGCATGAACCTACTATCCCCAAAATGTCGTTCATTTTACATAAAATCCCATAAATCCATGTGAAATATTTAATCCTGTTTTGAATGTGTCAAAGTTTGTTATCAATTTGTATTCCCAAATTCTTCTCTCTCTCTGTGATTTGAAGTTACTTTTTAAAATGAGCAGCCCCATATCGGATTCAGTGTTGTGCTCAGAGCTGCAAAAATGGTTCGCTACAGGTAGGTCCATACGCTTTTCTTTTATTGAGTGGCAATGAGAATTCATTCTTGTTCTGAATTGTAGTCCAGTCTTCCCTATGTACATGCCACCTGTTGGGCATTTGGTACATATAATTAAATACACCACATTGCTTGTGGTGCAGCTGAAGTTACCTGGGAATTTCTGTGGAACTTGCTTGGGGCTGCTTATCCACCATCTGGACTATCCTGTATTGCAACCTTCAATTAATTTTTCTCTACTGTCCACATCTAGGGAAATGCTATAGTGGCATAGGTTGTAAACCTCTTGATATTGTTTGCACAGCGTACAAATGAACATCAGCATCACTGGAAGTGGACTTGTCAATTTAAGATTATTGATATTTTTGAACAATTTTGTTTCTCATGTCTTCAGAAAGTTCTTGCCTCACACAGACACATAATGCACAATTTGGGTCAACTTCTTCCCTTTATATCTTTCTTTAGGTGTGATTTTCATATTGCCCGCATCTGTTACTTGCCACCGGTGAGTTTAAATGATCATCACATGCTTGAACCAAAGTTGTTTATCCACAATTTTGGAAAGGAGACAACAATTTCGTCTGGCCCAGTTTTGCAGCTTTGTTTGAAATTATATCAATTATATCCAATTTGCCTTTTTTCTGTTTTTCTTTTCTTTTTGTGCTGTTCCACTACACACAAAGGCAATAATCGTGTATAACAAAACATATGGAGTTGCAATAATTTTCTCGGAGAAATACTTCATATTCTAGAACAACTTCAAGGGTGCCAACACTTTTAGCCATGGCTGTATATGACTTCAATGGCTTTTAAACTAAAACTAACATTGTTGGTATGTAAAATACAGATGAGAAATTTACTCTGTAGCTAAACTCTCAACAGACACAGATCCTGCAGATCATTTTAATGTCTTCTTAAGAACACATGAAGGATTACGAAAAAATAAGACTTGCCGGATGAACAAACAAATATTTTGTTTTTGCGATAATATGAAGATTTATTTTTAGAATTTCTTGCCATCGGTATCAATAAAAGTCAGTTTTCATTTTAGAGCCTAATGTATCTTTGTGAGAACAAACCTAAAACGATTCTGATAGATGTCAAAGCCAAGCTATCAGTCAGGAGGTAATGGAAGGCATACGTTTCAGAAGTCTGGGGGGAAAACAAAGATGCATATGTATGCTGTCTTCTGCTCTCTTTGACCTTTCTAGGAATCAACAACTAGGATAGAAATGGAAGAATGGGATGTTTCCTGTCACTGGGCAGATTCTGTCTTTATTTCAGTTCATTATTTTTCTACCATTTTATGAACAGAAAAATATCAAATATTGTATAATATTATGTAAAAGGTAAAACATTATTAAGAGTGAGTAATTCTATATCATGAAGAATAAATCCTTAGAAAAACCCTGAATTGGGGAAAAAGGAAAAAGACAAGTGCGGCGCTTTCTCTGGGCATAAGACGTTTTTACCAAAGCATTTTCATAATGTAGTTATGCTCACCTGCAGTCAGCAATAGATGCACATTGAGATTCTCAAGGAATCAATTCTCCAGGCGCCTCTCCTCTGTGTCCTGTGTAGTCCAGATAGATGTGAATCTCACTCTGGAGAACTATGTAGTGATCCAGCTTTCAGGTAGTAAATCAGTGGGGGACCTTGAGCCCGGAGGGCCCTTGTGCAACAGCAGCCATGCTAGTGAGGCGCGGGGGGGCGGGGGGTGCTAACGGATGTGGGCGATGAGTGGGGGGGGATGGGTTGCTAGCGGACGTCGGCGGGGAACTGGGGGGCTGGGGGGTCGGATTGGTGAAGCGGCTCTCCTACTTGCGCTCCTGTCTCCTACCAGTGCAGTCCTGGGAGCCGGGGCGGCAGAGGAGAGGAGGGGCGGGATCAGCCAAGAAAAGCAGAAAGCTTCCCTCAGTTAACCTCCTCTCCTCTGACGCAGGGTCACAGGGGTCGGCTGGAGGCCCCCTGCTGGTTTAAGGGGCCCCCTAGCCGGTCGGGGCCCTGGTGCACCACGGTAGGTCTGCCCCTGTAGTAAATGTACAATGAAAAAAAAGAAACCTCCAGGTTGTTGTGGCGCTAGTCACCTTAAGACTTCCAAATGGATCTAATTCCCAAAAATATTATACTGAAAAATAAATTTTTATTCTTAAAAAAAAAAACTATTAAAATACAATACAACGCATTTCAGCTGCTATTTTTGCGGTGCAGCCTTCATAATCATATTTTAGTGCTCATATGCTGTATATATTATGTTTGTTTTTATGTACCTGAGAAGGGTGCGCCACAAAAATAGGCAAAACGCGTTGTATTTTAACTTTTTTTTTTTAAATAAAAATAATTTTTCGGTATAATATTTTTTGGAATTGGATCCATTTGGAAGTCTTAAGGTGACTAGCGCCACAACAACCTAGAGGTTTCTTTTTTATTGTGAATCATAAAGAATAAAACAATGGCAAGTTAAAAATTATAATGGTAACAGACAATCGCTGATAAATAGGTTTTACTTAATTATTTTTTATCAAGTCCTTCAAAATTTCTTATGTCAGAAGTTCTTCCTAGGATACCAACAATTAGACAACAATTTGGATGTAGATGAGACTGCAGCTTTGTATAATGTGCACTAATGGTACTGATAAATCATTGTCGCAGCTAATACTTGGAATGGAGGATTTGCACTTATCTTTCTAACTTCGGTCTTTATAATACTAGTACTACTCCTTTAAAGTTAAAATGTCACCAGGTTTTTACCATTCAAACTGCGCCCACCACCAGTAAGCCCTTAAATACAGCATTCTCGAATGCTGTATATAGGTCCACAGGCCGATTCGTAAAACATAAAAAGACCTTATATCCTACTCTCCTACAGGGAGGTCCAGGCCTATGGACTTCATTAATCTTAAGCCAGAACCTCCTCACTGCTTGCAATCTCCATCCTCCTTCCCAGCTTCATGTGGATAACGCATCCTACGTTATCCACACAGTGCCCTCCATTGGGGTCCTGCATAGGCGCACTTCTCTGTGCCCTGCGGAGGGCAAAGCAAGGTAATGTAATGTGTCCCTTTGCCCTTTCCCTCATCTGCGCATTACAGTACTTTGCTTTGCCCTCAAAAGGGCAGAGAGATGTGCGCCTATGCAGGAGCACAATGGAGGACACTGTGTAGATGACGTAGGATGTGTCATCCACGTGAAATAGGGAATCAGGATGAAGATTCCAGATCAAGATCAGCGATGCCTATTGGATTCGACTGTCCCGAAGGTGAGTATAATAAAATTACTTTTTTATGTTATACAGATTGACCTGGGGACTTATATACAGCATTCTAGAGTACTGTATATACGTAATTACTTACTGGAGGTGGCTGCACTTTACATGGAAAAACCTGGTGACGGGTTCCCTTTAATTTGATTTTCAATGTGGCACAGTGTCAGGTTTCCCAACTTGTCTTATTATTTTTTTCTAGACATCTTAAAACAATTATGGATAATCATAATTTTTTATGGACATAGTGGACACCATAATAAATAATTTTAATTTTAAGTGATACATGTCTATAGTTCATAATTCTGATGTGAAAACATCTGTCAATTCACTGATAAATTATAATTACAGTCAAAATAATCTGAATAAGATGTTTCAGCTTCAAAAAAATCACTGATGTCATAAATTTTGACTTTACATGGCAAATAAGTGTCCTATTTTTATGACGGTCCTGGAATTTCTGGACAGTTGGCAACCCAGCGCAATGTTTCTGTACCCAAGAGCTGGCCCTGTCCACTATACGGTTTTCTTGAAGATGTAAAGGGGCCCCATACACAAAAAATAGCTTTGCCTAAATGATGGCGGATCATTTGATCAGCAGCTATTTCTCCCAAAACCTCCATACACAGGTGCTCTCACTCTGCTGAATTCACCTGCGTTCATATGAAAGATTCGCTGACAGACTCATCTGCTGGCAGCTTATCTGCTAAAGAATGAAAGGATTGGCAACAATCAGATATGGAAGATCCTTATCACCACCAATATAATCTCACAGAGGAGAGTTGGGAGGTCATCATACATATTAGACTGTTGGCTGAACGCACCGATAACAGCAGATTCTGATGACATTTCTCTAATGTGTATGGGGGCCTTAAAGGAAACCTGTCACCCCCTTTTGGGCATTTTAAACTGTGCCCATCATCTGTAACATGCTGTAATAGGGGTTCCTGTAACCCTTCTATGTGCCCAGATGTCCCCCTGCATACCTGAGAAATGCACTTTTATTCTGTCCCGCGCTGTATGCTAATTAGCGCTGTAAAAGTCCGGGAGGGATCCCTCTATATTGTCCTCGCCACCCCCTGCCTCAAAAAGCCGCCCGCTCTTTTGAAATTCCCACCCTCCTGTGTAAGGGCGTTGATTAACAGACTTATATTCGCGCTGCGCAGTAGAGCGGGTCACTGTGCTCCATTGAAGACACACAGTGCCCTAAGTCTCGCGAGACTTCACAAACCTTGTGCATTAAAGAAGACTTCATAGGAAAAACATACATTATACCAGTTAAATGAATATTCTTTGGCTTAAGGAGTGCACCCAAATATGACTGATTCTTTTATAGCTGTAAATTAAAAAACACACCATATTATATTCTGAGGATGATGAGAGAAGTGGGATTAGACAAAGATGACTAAGGGCCCTTTCACATCTATGCTGGGCATTGCGTTTGGCTGCATTGCGTCTTCATTGTGTTTATACCGCAAAACACAATGAAATGCATGCATTAACGCACCCATTGATTTAAATGAGAAACGCATTGCAAACGCAAGTAAAAATGCATGTCATTTTCTACAAACACAGAATGCATGTGTTTTTGCAAATGCAGCCCAAAACGTGTCTAGCCACAATGCAGTGCAAAGACGCATAGAAACGCTTAGATGTGAACTTAGCCTAATGGTATGTGCGCACATTTTGTATTTGGTGCAGAAATATCTGCACCATTTCTGCATCTCTGGAAAAACACAGTGTAAAATCCATGTGTTTTTGCAGCGTATTTGACATGCGTTTTTGGTGCAGACTCTTCCTCACTAATTAGCATAGGTGAAATCTGCCTCAATAACTCTGAAAGAATTGACATGTTGCAGATTTAAAACTGCACCAAATCTTCAAGTCAAAAATGCATGAGTGGACCTGTTGAAGCACACCTGTGTGCGAAACAGCTCTAGTCACATCTGCAGCCCACATCCTCCATGTCCACCTGAATACTTGTTGAAATGAAGTGCATGTAGAAATACCTCCAGTGAATGCAGCTTCATTCCTTCTATCTTTGATGCATTATATTGGAAGTTCCTTTGGAAGTATTGTGCACCAGAGCAGTTTTTTTTTTGTCTAGATCTGCACTCTATGTCCTGTTTCATTGGACTGTGGTGCAATGCGTCATGGTGCAGGTCGGACCTTCTATTATATTTATTTGCATGAACTTTCATGATTCTCATTCACTTTGCTGCATAAACAAACCCTTCATGTTTTGTGACAAATCTGCACACAAAAAAACACATCAAGAATGTAATCTAAATGCAACATGTACACACAGCCTAATCGGTCTGTCTAGGTCTTAAATTATTTTCTGTATGGGGCTAAGAAAGTACAGGCAGGTAGTTGTAAACTACCTGCCTGTTCTGCTCGGCAGTGATCTTTGCTTGCTCAGAGAGGTCATGGACCATTCCTGCCAGTAATTCTTTGACTTCTGATAATGACATGTCATCAGCAGATTCTTCTTTTCCACTCAGCTCTGTTAACGGGGTGTTTCTTCCTAACTGCAGAAAGCCAGCTCTCAATCAGTATGATGCTGGGATGGTGTCAGTAGTTACGCCCATAGTGATACCTTTGTGGAGCCCACTGGAACGGTGGTACTGTTGGGGATGTCACGGAGGTCCTGGTCCGGACCGTGTCCCGGGTTCTCACAAGGGATATTTACAAGGGATAAAGTTTGTCGTGACGCCACACACGAGTTGTGGTCTGTAATGGGACCACCGCTGCAGCGTGCTCTGACAGGAGGATGGATGGATAATGGGGCTGCAGCCAGATGGATGAGCCTGCTGCGGGTCGGGCTGCTCCTGACTGGATAAAAGGTATGATGCACAGTTCAATATACCTGGAATTAAACACGGACACTCAGGCAGGGTTCACTGGGTTTACTTGTCAGCTCTTCAGACAATTTCCAGCAGTTCTCAGTACAGTTCTCAACACAAGTTACAGTCAGTTAACTCCGGTAACTCTGAACCCTCTGCAGCCAGGCTGTCACTCTGAGACCCCTCACTCCTTCTAGGTGTCCTTTCAGGCTGTTCTCTTTCTTGTTCTTTCTCGGGTTGTATAGCGGCAGCTCGAACCCTTGTGGGTCCTCGTGGTTGCTGCTGTGCTTTCAACCCTTGTGTTGGGTACCCCAACCTGAAATTGAAGCTCCCCGTCGGTGTGTCTGGGAAGCCGGGTGAATCATCGGTCCCCTCCAGAGCTGACACTCTGCTGTGTACCTAGCCTGCAGTAGCCCCATCTTCCAAGGTGCTACCAGGCTCCGTCTAACCCTTGTGACTCCAGCCCAAATCAGGGAAAACTACTCCGCCTGTAGTTGGTCAGTGCTGCTGTGTTCCTCGGACCCAGTACTGCTGGTCCAGTCTCTTTCCTCACACTCCCCTGGGATGCCGGCTATGGACGAGCTTTCACTCCATGGTTTCTGTGACTGTGGATTCTACATCTCCATCAAGCCCAACCCCACCTGGATGTGTGTCACTCTCTGCTTGGTGTCTTTACAGCTCAGTCTACTCCGGCCTACTAACTCCTTCCTCCTCTTTTCCTCTATTTAAGCTTTCTGTCACCTGATCTATGTTCGTTCCCACACACTTTCCTTTAAACCCACCACCCCTTGCCCGCATAGAGTCCCGGGCTCCAGGTTGGGTGCTGCCTCTAGTGGGTGTGGTGTTCTGTGAGGGTGTTTGGTGTACAAACAGTCTATCTTTCTGCCTGGCTGCAGTTCCCTATGTGGCCACCCTGGTCACAGGGGCACCACACCTTATCTACAGATCAGAGTAAGAGCTGCTCTATTGATGTAAGGTCAAATGAAGCTGCAGAATAGCCGACAGGAGCGGTCTGTGACTTGTCTGAGCCATTAGAAATCATCACCCAGTAGAACAGGCAGGTAGTTATCAACAAGGTGCCTGTAAGTTCTTAGCCCCATAGAGAAAAATAGTAAAAGTCCTGCATAACCTCCTCTAGTATTGGTCTTTCATAATAATGTTTATCAGGTTTGAAAATTAAATACCTATGTCTGAATGAAAAAGATCAAATATTAACTTGCTCTGAAATTTAAAAGATGTTTAAGTACAGTCCTTCAGCTCATTATTAAGTTCCCTGGTCTTGCTCAAGATTGGCATACTGTGGGCAGTGATCCGCAAGAAGTGTTTGGCACTAGCACACTGGACTGCATTGTCTAAGGCATAATATTGATGCTGTTCTCGAAAAGAATTTGGCATGTAGTTATGGCATAAACCTGACGTAACAATCTGGAATTGTAGAAATACTGCAAATATTTTGGTATTATTTACCAAATTAAAAGCTTTATACCAAGAGATTATCATAGTTCAAATGGCTTTTTTAATTTATTGACTGCAGACTTACTTGTCATTTCAGGCAATTTATTAAAACAGGATAAATAATAATTATGTAATACAATGTTTTTGATAAATTCTAAAATGATAGTCCACTTTACAGGCAATCTGTCACCAGCATCATCTGAGAACATCATAATATAGAGACACTTATTGAGCTGTTTGAACAGCAGGAGATTATCACTAGAAGACTGGAAAACCTGGTGCCTTATAGTCCTCCATATTCATGTGCTTTGTATAACCTCTCCCCCTCACCACTGATTGGCATATTTCTGCATATGCACAACATACACAGAAAGCTGTCAATCAGTGCTGTGGGTAGGGTAATCAAGAGCTCAGCATTCAAAGAACTAATAGATTTGCAGCAGATAAAACAGGTGGGACTGAAGGGTGGCGTTTCACCTAATGTTTCACCTACTCACAGGTGACAAGCATGGGTAGCAAATCTCTGCAGGGACTCCTGCAGAGTTAGACGCGCACCCCCCTATGACCCCCTATGACTCACAACTAGCACAAGACAGTTAGACTGATTTTCAGGTACTGGGAGTAGAAGAGTAGACCAAACAGTGAATGGGCCTTAGAAGGCAGACAAGTGCCCAGTGTAACAGACCGATTCTTTCACAAAGGTCAGTAAAAGCAGACTTCAATGGGAGGGACTGGATTTTATGGATCTATGGAAGTGGTACAGAATTAAAACATTTTGGGCCTAAAATGTTATGAAGCAGATGTAATTTTGCTGTTATTGTTTTGCTAACAGCATGAATGTACCATGACTTAATTGTGAAATTAAAGCGGATAGAATTTATAAAACAGAATTGTCAATGTTATGAAACTTTTCTCCTTGCATTAATTCAAAATTCAGTTCTTCTCATACCAGTTATATCCACATTTTTTACGGAGAAAATTTGTGCCTATTGTAGCTTATTTTGAAATAAGAGATAAGTGAAGATTGTCATCTCACCATTAAAGTCCTACTCACCGATATCGATATCCTCTCCTCAGCAAGGGTCATAACTTGGCGGCTGCCAACGTCGGACACCAGGAAAGAGGTAGTAGACCCAGCAAACAAGGAATCGGCAGCACGTTGAGGATATAGTAAACCTTTCCTTTATTGAAGTATATTCAGAGATCATGAATAAGGCTGCAATTGTAGCCAAAACGTGTCATCTTTAAATTGTCCACTGCCGATTTCTCATTCGCTGGGTCTACTACCTCTTTCCTGGACTCCAATATTGTAGTTTATAGAGCTTCTCACATGTTTCTGTGATTTACTGAAGACCATTTGGCAAAAATACAGAGACATGTCGGATTTTGATATGAGTCTCAGATCAAACTTGACATTGCAAATCTATGGTTTCATGAAAAAAATCTGATTGCATTTAGGTGCCATCTGCCCAATGTGATAGTAAAAGCTGGAGCAACATCAATTAGTTCATTTCTTCTTACCTGAGAAAAGATGATGAATTACTGAGTAATCAATGATGTTAAAAACTGACACACCGATCAAACTATGGTGACACTCAGATTAAACACACTGATGAAACTTGGACCATTTTTGTTTATGAAAAAATTCACTGAATTTTGATTTAGGATTTCTCTTCTGGCACTGTTGTAATTTGCTTCTCGTACTGTTCTGCTGTGTGTTATGTAGTTGAAGGACAGAGGTGGGGAACTCCGGGCCTCAAGAACCGCAAGCAATGCATGTTTTCAGAACACAGGAGTTGGAATCATCATCAGTGCAGGTGATTATATTATCACCTGTGCAATGCTAAAGAAATCCTGAAAACATGCAGTGTTAGTGGTTCTTGATGACTGGAGTTCCCCACCCCTGTTGTAGGATGATGCCTTTGGAGAGTCAGCTGATTGACCGAGAACCCACCTTTTAATTGAGGATATACAAGATCTTATGTTGCAAAATGAAGACTGCAGACCATTTCGTCAACATAATATATTTTAGAGCTACTACTTAGACTGTTTTACATTGCTAAAAGTGTTGACAGTTTTTTTTTGCATATTTTTAATCATAATGCATATAACTATTCTATTTTTATAAAAAAAAAAAATTGTTGAAATAAAAACCTTTATCATAATTAAAATTTTCCACATGGAAGACTATTATCAGCACAAAACTTAATTATCCGTGTTCCTAATAAAGTATAATAACTATACTTTTCACTGGATGAATTTCTATTCTCTTTTAACAATGTTCTCTTTTATGAACTCACCTTGAAATAGCATAATAACTTTCTTTTTTATTCTACCTTCACAATATTTAAATTCTCTTGATGTGCTGCATAAGATAAGATTAATGCTTTAGTCAGTGTGATCTCCAATGCCTCAGGTGATTCTACGAGAAAAAGTTTTATCATAAGCGCGCTAGGTGACAAACCCATTGTTGTGTTGAATACCTAAACCATACATGCAGTGCAGAGATTAGTTGGATATGAATTTATCTCTGCATTTACCTTTGAGTTCAATAATTTCACTTGTAGCTGTAGTATCAATCCATTGTTAGGTAGGTTGGATGCCCAGTCGTCTAGGAATAATGAAGAGTGAATGCTGGACTACACTTATCTTGTACTTTTCATGTAGCCACCACTGATGAGTAGAGCTGAGCAAATAAATTCAAGTGAAATTGAATTCTATTCCAACTTAAAGGGAACCTGTCAGGTTATGCCCCAACATCTATAAATTCAAATTCCCAGGGGGCAATGCACCATGGATTTCACTGTGTTTGAGCGCTTTAGCCGGCTGCCCACAGTGTTTTCCTCGACTGGTCTCCCTGAGATCAGTGAGAGCTTTGTGATGTTAAGTCTTAAATTGACTTAGGTCTTGCTAAATCAAAAATTTAAAAATTTAAAAAAAAAATCTTCATGTTTAAGAGCTGGAATCCATTTACCGTATCTTTATTTTTGTATTCACAAAGTCACAAAGTCATGCAGGACTGGAACTTTGCTCCATGGAGGTGGGATAGAGGCATATAAGGTGAGCTGGACTTTTACGAATTATTATTCTGTTCCTGTAACACTGTCCCTACCAGATTAAGCCCATAATACCTTGTGCACAGTGACTAATGCTTATTTTGGGGGGAATTGAAGCTCCTGATCCAGCTGCACGCTGTTGAAAGATTGAATTTTAAACACATGTATGCATTCCTTGAACAGCCGGTCGAGGGTGCATACTGCTGTGTGAGATGTGAGTATGTTGTGCATTTGGAAGCCCAGATACTGCCAATGTATGCATTCCTTGAACAGCCGGTCGAGGGTGCATACTGCTGTGTGAAATGTGAGTATGTTGTGCATTTGGAAGCCCATATATGGATCTAAATGAACAACTGACAACACTGAGATGATCCATAGACAATATGGAAAGGAGTCTGCTGCTCACTGAACAGCTGCTCAATGGGATAGATGTGGGGGAGGATGGTAGCATGGTGCTGCAGGACAGTGAGGTAGCCAGTTTGGTGTCAGTTAGAAGGAGGGGTAGAGGGAAGAGTGCCAGGGAGGCTAGCCCTGATCTGGCACACCCCAATAAATTTGCTATGTTGGCAGATGAGGGGGGTGTGAGTTCAGGTACAGCACTGCTGCATGACCTCTGAAAGCCAGAGGAGTGTCTGCTCCAGTAAGGGGGAAGACAGGAGAGCAGGGCAGGACAGACAGGTGCTGGTAGTGGGGGACTCAATTATTAGGGGAACAGATAGGGCAATCTGTCACAAAGACAGGGATCGCGAACAGTGTGCTGCCTACCTGGCGCTCGAGTCCGGCACATCGATGATCGGGTTGACAGAATTATTGGGAGGGGCTGGTGAGGACCCAGCGGTCATGGTGCACATTGGCACAAATGACAAAGTTAGAGGTAGGTGGCAGGTCCTTAAAGATTGATTTCAGGGAATTAGGCTGCAAGCTTAAGGCAAGGACCTCCAAGGTAGTATTCTCTGAAATACTGCCTGTACCACGAGCCACACCAGAGAGGCAACGGGAGATTAGGGAGATAAATACGTGGCTCAGGAATTGGTGTAGGTAGGAGGGGTTTGGGTTCCTGGAGAACTGGGCCGAATTCTCTGTTGGCTACAGGTTCTATCTAGGGACGGGCTGCACCTCAATGGGGAGGGTGCAGCTGTGCTGGGGGAGAAAATGGCTAAAAGGTTGGAGGAGTGTTTAAACTAGGGATTGGGGGGGAGGGTATTCATTGTACAGAAGGGGATGATAGTGTAAATAGTAACTGGGCACAAGTAATAAAATTGGGGGTGGCATGGGGGGTGGGGTTAGAACAGTCAATATAGTAGGAAGGAATAGAGGTAAAGAGAGATGCGTAAAGTGCATGTACACTAATGCCAGAAGCCTCACCAACAAAATGGAGGAATTAGAATTGATTTTGTTGGAAAACAATTATGACATGGTGGGGATATTGGACATGGCTGGATGAGAGCCATGACTGGGCTGTTAATTTACAGAGCTATAGTCTGTTCAGAAATGACCGTACAAATAAGCGAGGAGGAGGTGTATGTTTATACGTAAAATCATCCTTAAAACCCATCCTGCGTGATAATATAGTGAATCTAATGGAAATGTAGAGTCTGTGTGGGTGGAGATAAGGGGAAGGGGAAAAAATAATAAATTACTGATAGGGGTTTGTTATAAGACCCCAACAATAATGGAGGTGGAGGAGAATATCCTCATAAAGCAATAGATGAAGCAGCGACTCACAGAGAAGTCATTATTATGGGGGACTTCAACTACCCTGAAATACATTGGGGATTTAGAAACCTGCAGTTCCAGCAAAGGTAATGGGTTTTTGACAACTATGAGAGACAATTACCTTTCACAACTGATTCAGGACCCAACAAGAAGGGGGGCACTGCTGGACCTAATATTAACCAACAGGCCAGACCGCATATCAAATATATGGGTTGGAGATCACTTGGGTAATAGTGATCATAAAATAATACGTTTTAAAGTATCCTTTACTAAGATGTGTAGTAGAGGGGTACAAGGACACTAAACTTCAGGAAGGCAAATTTCCAACAGGTTGAGAGATGATTTTAGTGCAATAAACTGGGACGATATCCTGAGACATAAAAGTCAGAAAGCAAGTGGGAGACGTTTATTAGCATCCTGAATAGGGCCTGTGCACAATATATACCCTATGGAATAAGCATGCTAGAAATAGGAGAAAACCACTATGGCTAAATAAGGCTGTAAGGGGTGCAATAAGTGACAAAAAGAAAGCATTTAGGGAATTAAAGCAAGTAGGTAGTGATGGGGCATTAAATAAATACAGAAAATTAAAATATTTGTTAAAAGCAAATCAAGGCAGCAAAGATTGAAACAGAGGGACTCATTGCCAGAGAAAGTAAAAATAATCCCAAAATATTTTTTAACTACATAAATAGTAAGAAACTAAAAAATGATTGTGTTGGCCCCTTTAAAAATAATCTGGGTAAAATGGTCGATGAGGATGAGGAAAAAGCCAATATGCTAAATGACTTTTTTCAACAGTATTTACACAAGAAAATCCCATGACAGACAATAAGATCCGTGATAACAAAAACGGTCAATTAAATGTCACGTGCTTAACCCAGCAGGAAGTACGGCATCGTCTAAAAATCACTAAAATTGACAAATCCCCGGGCCCGGATGGGATACACCCAGAGTACTGCAGGAATTAAGTACTGTCATAGATAGACCATTATTTTTAATCTTTAAAGATTCTATAATAACAGGGTCTGTACCATAGGACTGGCGTATAGCAAATGTGGTGCCAATATTCAAAAAGGGGATAAAAACTGAACTTGGAAATTATAGGCCAGTAAGCTTAACCTCTATGTGGGTAAAATCCTAGAGGGTTTTCTAAGAGATGCTATACTGGAGTATCTGAAGAAAAATAACCTCATGACCCAATATCAACATGGGTTTACGAGGGACCGTTCCTGTCAAACTAATCTGATAAGCTTCTATGAAGAAGTAAGTTCTGGACTGGACCAAAGAGATGCAGTGGATGTGGTGTATATGGACTTTTCAAATGCTTTTGATACGGTGCCACACAAAAGGTTGATACATAAAATGAGAGCAATGGGGATAGGGGAAAATATGTGTAAGTGGGTTAAAAACTGCTTAACGATAGGAAACAAAGGGTGGTCATTAATGGAACACACTCTGAATGGGTCACAGTTAACAGTGGGGTACCACAGGGGTCAGTGTAGGGCCCGCTTCTTTTTAATATATTTATTAATGGCCTTGTAGGGGGCATACAGAGTAGAATCTCAATATTTGCAGATGACACTAAACTCTGCAGTGTAATCAATACAGAAAAGGACAGTTTTATATTACAGGAGGATTTATGTAAACTAGAAGCTTGGGCTGATAAATGGCAAATGAGCTTTAATGGGGATAAATGTAAGGTCATGCACTTGGGCAGAGGAAACAAAAGGTATAATTATGTGCTTAATTGTAAAACACTGGGCAAAACTGTCACGGAAAAAGACCTGGTGTATGGGTAGATGACAAACTCACATTTAGTGGCCAGTGTCATGCAGTGCTGCAAAGGCAAATAAAATAATGGGATGCATTAAAAGAGGCATAGATGCTCATGAGGAGAACATAATTTTACCTCTATACAAGTACTAGTGCGACCACACTTAGAATACTGTGTACAATTCTGGTCTCCGGTGTATAAGAAAGACATAGCTGAACTAGAGCGGGTCCAGAGAAAGCGACCAAGGTTATTAGGGGACTGAGGGGTCTGCAATACCAAGACAGGTTATTAAACTTGGGGTTATTTAGCTTGGAAAAACGAAGGCTTAGGGGTGATTCTTATAATAGGCCTGAGACTGGGACAAGGGGGCATCCTCTACGTCTGGAGGAAAGAAGGTTTAATCATAATCACAGTCTTGGATTCTTTACTGTAAAGCAGTGAGACTATGGAACTCTCTGCCACATGATGTTGTAATGAGTGACTCACTACTAACCTTTAAGAAGGGCTTGGATGCCTTTCTTGAAAACTATAATATTACCAGTTATATATACTAGATCCCTTCATAGGGCGTTGATCCAGGGAATTAGTCTGATTGCCATATCTGGAGTCAGGAAGGAATTTTTCCCCCCAATGGGGAGCTAGTGTTGCCACATGGTTTTTTTTTTGCTTTCCTCTGGATCAACATGTTAGGCTATGGGTTGAACTAGATGGACTTAAAGTCTTCCTTCAACCTTAAAAACTATGTTACTATTTACTATGTTAATAAAAACTAAGTCGACAAATCCTGCTGAAAAATAGTGATAGGAAGATTTTTATTAACAATGAAGAGCACAAACCTGTATGCACAGTGGCGAGGGTTAGAATTTTTTGGCAAAATTTTGTGGACACATCCCGGTGCTCAGTCTCTACTGCTTAGATTTCTTTGTGTTAAACAAAGAACAATGGCATACCTTCAATAAAAAATGTTTTATTTTTTTGGGAGGGATTGTTTGAGTTTTTCAGTGAACAGAACTTACAGGAAGCTCTCCTCCTTTCCCTCAAAAAAAATTGTTGGCAGCGGATCATTCAGGATGCACTGAAAGTATGTTGACAACATAACTTAGCTTTAATTAGCAACAAACAGGTACAGACATGAAGGGTTTCTGTGGAAAGCAAATATACATCTTAAATGTCCCTTTGCAGCATCAGCAAGCTGCTGTGCTTCTCTTTAACATGCACATACACAGGAAACTGGTTACAGTCACATGGTAATTCCTGTATGTTCTTTTTTTTTCTTTAAACTAACTGTACTGACAATGCACAAACCTAGCAATATAACACTTAGGGCCGGTTCACATCTATGCACCCCTATGTTTGCCTGCCCTGCACTAGTGCAAATGCAAACATAGGTGCTCCCACAGGCAAGCGCCGACAAGCACATTGGCGCATAGATGCAGAGCCCTTGCGATTGCTTCCGCTTTCGCCGCCATTACCTTCTATGGCGAGTGCACAGGAGTGGAACCGGAAGTGCAGGTCTGCAGAGGGGCACAGTCAGAGTGAATGCGTCACCTTGGACGCACCAGAAACGTCGCATTACATGTTTCTGGTGTGTGGATCGTGGTTGAATAAGTGTTAGCCAACTGGAATTTTTTTTTGTGTTCCTTTTTTTTCCAATTTAACTAATGAACATAGCTTGTAGAAAGCTCTTACCTCCTAAAACAAAAAACAAGGAACCTGCAGGAGGCGGTGGTAGAAGTGGAGCAGGTTCAGGTGGATGTGGCAGTGTTGGTCAAATAGACGTTAGCCAACTGTAATTTTTTGATATGTTAATTTTTCTTTTTACTTTATTTTTTCTACTTTATTTACAAACATGAATTGCAGAAATATCTAAACCCCCTTCCCCTGTAAACAAAAAATGGATCCCGGAGGAGGTGGGGAAGTGAAGTAGGTTCATTTGGATATGGCGGTGCTGGTCCAAAAGACGTTAGCCAACTATAATTTTTTTGTTATTTAAAAAAAATTCTACTTTTTACATTTTTTTTCTACTTTATTTATGACCATGACTTACAGAAACCTCTAACCTTCCCTCCCCATCCAAGACAAAAAAAAAAAAGGAACTCAGAGGTGGAGGTGGAAGTGGAGTAGGTTCAGGTGGACCTCATCGTGTTGACCAAAGAGGCGGCAGAGGAAGATGAGGTGGAGGAAAACAATTTATTTAGAAGTGTTTAAATTTTTTTTCTTTTGTGGGGTTACTGTATTTTATGGATTCTCCAAAACCGTGGTCATGTCAAATAGAGTATACCAATGTCTGACTGCGTCTGAAATAGTTGTCATGCCAAAGGTATGGACAAGTCTGGTGTAATCCATGACTTATTTATTTTAATAAAAGTCAGCTTGTCGACGTTGGCTGAGGACAGCCGGATGCGCCAGTCTGGTATGACCCCCCCATGCTGAACACCCTTTCAGACAGCAAATTCACAGCAGGTGGAGCCAGCACCTCCAAGGCATAGTGTTTTAGCTCAGGTTATATATTAAATTTTGTCACCCAGAAATTAAATGGTGCTGAACCATTAGCTAGCACTGCGAGACATGTAGACACGTACTGCACCACCATGCCATCATAACCCCTCCTTCCATGCTATGTCCAGTGCAACACCTACGTTTTTCATTTCTTTTACTCTTCCTTCTCTTTTTGTTCCACTCTCACTCCCGCTGTTTGGTAAGTAGAATGTTACACAGTTTGGACTTGTATTCATGCATTTTTCTTCTCACTCCAGTGGCAAAAATAATGATGGTGTCTTTGTAGCGTGGATCTAGCACAGTCTCCAATCACCACTAGTCAGAATCCTTGCAACTCAAGGGTCGTTGCACAGGCACAACAGCATGTATTGACTCGTGTGCCAGGTTGCCGAGAGTCAACGATAAGCTGTCCTCAGCTGCAGGTGTGTGTACTGGTTCCTCCGTATCCCTCCAGCCACGCTGCAGTGGTGACCCTGGTAAATCTACCCGACCACTCTGCTGGGCATATAGTCCCTCTTCCTACTCTGACACTGTTTACTGGCTGGAAAGTTAGTGACATGGCCACTGTCAGGCCAGGAACCCAACACATCGGACCCCTGTGCGGACACGAGCCCAGATAAAGGGGTCAATATTATTATTATTACCGTATATACTTGAGTATAAGCCGAGTTTTTCAGCACAAAAATTGTGCTGAAAAGTGCCCCCCCTCGGCTTATACACAAGTCACTCAGTATGTGCTGTGGGGGGGGCAGTGTTTGGGGGCTGGAGGAGGCGGGGGGAGGCTGCAGTGGGAGGTCACGTGGAGCCGCTCATTAGTGTAATGAATATGCACTGCATCCCCCTGTCCATCAGCAGCAGGGGGAGCAGCGCATATTCCATTACACTAAGTGTAATTGCGGCTGCAGCAATGATGTCACTGCTGCGCCGGTCACATGACAGTGGCACAAGCAGGAAGACTGGAGGACGTGACGGTGCCTGTGGGAATTCGCCGAAAAGGTGATGTGTAAATGCTTTGTTGTTTTAACATGTGCCGCAGCATGGGGGCCAGAAACTGTGATGGGGGGGCGTTATATACAATGTTGGGGGCCAGAAAGTGTGATGGGGCACTATATACAAGGTTGGGGGCCAGAAACTGTGATGGGGGCGCTATATACAATGTTGGGGGCCAGAAACTGTTATGGGGGCACTATATACAATGTTGGGGGCTAGAAACTGTGATGGGGGCGCTATATACAATGTTGGGGGCCAGAAACTGTGATGGGGGCGCTATATACAATGTTGGGGGCCAGAAACTGTGATGGGGGCACTATATACAATGTTGGGGGCTAGAAACTGTGATGGGGGCGCTATATACAATATTGGGGGCCAGAAACTGTGATGGGAGTGCTGTATACAATGTTGGGGGTCAGATACTGTGATGGGGGCGCTATATACAATGTTGGGAGCCAGATACTGTGATGGAGGGGCTATATACAATGTTGAGGGCCAGATACTGTGATGGGGGGGCTATATACAATGTTGGGAGCCAGATACTGTGATGGGGGGCTATATTCAGTGTTGAGGACCAGATACTATGATGGGTGGGGCTATACACATTGATGGGGGGAATGTGCCAGCATGGGGGACTATATACATTGATGGGGGGGCATATGCCAGCATGAGGGGCTATAGATAATGATGGGGGGCATGCACCAGCTTGGGGGATATATACAATGATGGGATGCATGTACCAGGATGAGGGGGCTATATATAATGATAGGGGATATATACATTAAATTGGGGCTATATACTTACTATGATGGGGGCTATATACAGTGATAAGGGTCTATGTACTATGATGGGGACTATATACAGGGATAAGGGGTTATATACTATGGTAGGGAACATATACAGGGATGAGGGGCTATATATCAGGATGGGATAGGCTATATACCGTGATGGGGTGACTATATACCATGATGGGGTGATTATATACCGTTATGGGGGGCTATTTAGCAGGATGGTGTGCTATATACCAGGATGGGGACAGATATACCAGGATGGGGGCTACAGCATTTCCCACCCTAGGCTTATACTCGAGTCAGTAAGTTTCTCCCGTTTTAGAGGTAAAATTAGGGGCCTCGGCTTATACTCGGGTTGGCTTATACTCGAGTATATACGGTATTTATTATTATAGCCCCATTTATTACATGACACTTTACATGTGAAAATGGGTATACATAATACACACAAGTACAATATTCATATATAAAAGGTACAGACAGATACAGGAGGAAAGAGGACCCTGCCCATGAGGGCTCACAGGCTACAAGGGATGAGTAAGGATACATTAGGTGAGGGTAGAACACGTCATGTAGCAGTATAGTAGAATGTTACTGCAGGTTCAAGGCTTGTTGGAAGAGGTGGGCCTTCAAGTTTCTTTTGAAGGTTTCCACGGCGGGCGAGAGTCCGACATATTGGAGCAGAGAGCCCCAGAGCACAAGGGACGCATGGGAGAAATCTTGTATGTGGTTGTGGGATTAGAGGGGAATAGACAAGGAGATCCTGTGAGGATCAGAGGTTACATGCAGGTAAGTCTATGGAGACCATGTCACAGATTTACGAAGGAGACAGGTTGTGGATGGCTTTGTATGTCATGGTTCCCTCTTCCTCCTGTGCCGCCATCTCGTCCATCATGGTTATCTAGCGTTTTTTTCCAGCAGGCATAAAATCGGTATAGTTATGCTAATTATGACATCATCAGCAATAGCCATGTTGGTAGAGAATTCAAAACAGTACAACATGGCACACTAGTCCTGTATGAGGCTCACTTGTTGGTGGTAAAGTGGTTTTGGTACACAGAACAATTCTGCCGTGCGTCCTTCAGCTGAAACATGACTATTGTCCAATGCCGTTCCCAGTCTCTCCACCATATGCAAAAAGGAGTTCCACCTTGTTGGTACATTGCATATGAGGCAGTGAGCAGGAAGGTGGAAGTTCAGCGCAGACATGTGAGCAGCATCACGGTCAGCTTAACAAAAGTGCACACAGACTACTCGCAGTTTTGTCAGCAGCTCTGACATATGTGGGTAATTTTAGGAAGCTGTGCACCACTAAATTTAGCACATGCACCAAGCAAGGGATGTGTGTATGTGGCTCCCCGGAGTCCAGTTGTGACAATAAGCAAGGCAAGGCATCCACCAGCTAACACAAACAACACAACACCTTCCTGACTTCAGGCCAGAAGGGGGAGCTCTAAAGCTCGGGTTCAGGGCAGGTCCCTAATAAATTCTGGTCTGGGGGAGGGGTCATGCAGTTCAGTTCCCGGGAGGACTGTAAAAGTCACCCTACGGATGGAGCCAGGCAC
Organism: Allobates femoralis; assembly: GCA_033576535.1. Lineage (NCBI taxonomy): Eukaryota > Metazoa > Chordata > Amphibia > Anura > Aromobatidae > Allobates > Allobates femoralis. Next base: position 220,066,108 of record JARQOC010000005.1, on the reverse strand, counting down.
GTCCTAGGAGACTGACCGGACAGTGTGTGAGACTCGTGGTGAGGGTCAGGGGAACTGGAGACCTAGGTCTAGGGAGTGGAGCCAGTGCCGGATCGCCCCAGTACCTAGTGCAGTACGGTCACTGGAGACCGAGGTCGCCAGGAATTCTACATCCAGCAACCAAACCTGGAGGGTGGGTGATTTCACGTTGCCTGCCCAACCTAAGGCTAGGAGACACAACCGCATTATAGAGCTCAGGAGACCCAGCTAAGACGGGGAGCCATCAGAGAGCTCGCACCACCTGTCACACAGCTGTAGCAGACTATAGGAAGCCTCAGCACCGCTACACGCAGCCAGGGCCCACAGACACTGAAGCAGTAGGTAAACCTCAGAAGTTGCCCGGAGAGGGTCGCCCAACTTGCTTCCAAGCCTGGATCCCAGACAACAGCTTTGGACAGTACCTGGACAACTCTACTAATAAGTAAAAGGTAAAAGAGAACTGTGCCCTCTGTGTCTGTTTATGCTTTACATGCTAAACACTGCACCCCCAATGTTCTCCATTCACATAGACTGCATCCCCAACTCCTGCTCTGGGGAACACCAAGCCCTGCCCATGGAGGGCTCACCATTCCGGCTGCCGCCTTCTTCATTATTCCCCAGAGTCCTGGACGACAGTGGTGGCTTTACTAGCCACAAATCGCGGGTGGTGTCATGACTTTAATTTTTATTTTTGTTGTTTTTCCCTTTTCCTATTTTTATTGCTGCACCTGGGACCATAGGAGTGGGTCACATCACCGTGACGACCCCAGCAGCCCTAAAGACAACAGGGCCCGGTCTTGAGTACCCCCGTCCCCATGGTGCGACATGTACACCAACCTAGGCCCAGAACTGCAACGAGACTTCTGCTATCGCTCACCACCAGGCCAGGCTCCAGGTTTACCGGTAATAGTCACTCATTTGTTGTTTTATGCCTGTTGTAATGCAGTGAAGGGTGTGATGCTGGATGGGAAGTATATTCCTCCAATGAAAATGCTCTGGCACTGATTAGCTTCAGCGAAGGAGGTTAAGTCTGGCCTGGACTTAGACTCATGTTCTGAGTTTTCAGGGCAATGCCAAAGTGCACGGCTGCCGCAATTCAGTCTGTACAAATGTTCAGTCAGTTGATCTCAGTGTGTGGAGTTGGAATACTGTTGGACTACATGGTTTGCTTTCTATTTAATTTGGACTCTTGCAGACTCAAAGCTTCCCTGGGAGTAGCATCTAGTGGTTGCTTGTAGCCGAAGTCTAATTACACCACTAGTGACACCAGTGAAGTCTAGGCAGCTGCTTAGTCACATCTCTCCCATTGTAAAGGTGAGTCTCGGACCCATGGTATTACAGGATTGAATGCATTTGTGATTTTTTATTTTGTTAATGGTGTAAATAAAACATTACTGCATCCCTGCAAATGCCTACCAGAGCAAATCCCTACACCGTCCACAGCTCCGGTACAGAGTGAGGTTTAAGAAAAGCCTGCTGTCATTTATCCCTTGCTGTTATGAATTTGGTGGTGCAGGTTTTACTGTGACCAGAGGAGGAAGAGGAAGAGGAAGTGGTGGAACAAGTGAAGTAACAGGAGGCAACATTGACCAATAAGCATCCAGCAAGGTGTTGGTCAGAAATGAGCTGGAACGCTTTGTAGGTCAATCCCAGCTGCCACTATGTGTGGCGCCCCTGCGACCAGGAGGCCACATAGGGAACTGCAGCCAGGTAAGATAGGAAGACAGTTGCACCACAACACCCTCACAGACATCCCACACACCACTAGAGGGCAGCACCCAACCCGGAGCCCGGGACTCTAGGCGGGCAAGGGGTTGTGGGTTTAGAGAACAGTGGGTGGGACAGCAAGCAGGTCAGGTGATAGATGGTAGAAATAGAGAAGGGGAGGAGGAAGGAGTCAGTAGGCCGAGGTAGGCTGAGCAGTACAGACCAGAAGCACATGTCCTGGAGGAGTGGGGTGTAAGGAGCGCAGATCCTGAAGAGCTAGTGTGGAGCCACAGAGAGATAGCCTATCTGGAGCCAGCACCTCAGGAGTGTAAGGAAAGAGAGGACCAGCAGCACTGGGTCCTAGAAACACGGCTGACACGACCGACTGCAGGCGGAGTAGCCTTCTGTATGGAACCAGAGTCAGACGGTAGAAAGAGCCTGATAGAGCCTAGCACAGCAGGACTATTGGAGGCTAGGCTAACAGCAGAGTGTCGGCTCTGAAGGGGACTGACGATTCACCCGGTTTCCCCAGATTAACCGACGGGGAGCTCTAACTCCACGTTAGAGTTCCTACCCCAAAGGACAGGCAGCTTAGTGGCAACCACAAGGACCCACAAGGGTCCGAGCCACCGCCATACTGTCCGGAGACACACACCAAGTGAGAAAGAGAGAGTAAAAGCCTGGAAAGGACAGAGAAGGAGTGAGGGGTCACAGAGAGGAACAACCTTGCTGCAGGGAGTAAAGAGGAACCCAGAGGGGAAAGTTGTCACCCGTGTAAAGACCTGTACCTTGAACTGTAACTGAGCTGTCATGCTGAACAAACTGCTAAGTAAACATGGGGAACCCTGCTACTGACTCCCTTGCATGATTCTCTACTGCCGGCACATGATTCCCTCCTACAGGACTACAGAGAGATCCCAGCCTGGAGAGCCACAGCCTGTCAGCTCTGAACACTGAAGGAAAGCTGCAGCAGCAGGACAGTAAGTGTATTGCATCCACTACAAGTTTACACTACACCATAGACTTTAACATCACTGCCCCGGGGAACCAAGTTCTACCCGCGGAGAACTATTCCATCTACAGCTGCTATAACAACATCCTCGGAGGTTCTGCTGCAGCGGTGGTCCCATTATTGACCACAAGCCGTGGGTGGCGTCACGACAAACTATTAATCCCCTGTAAATATTCCCCCTTTACTTGCCAGGGCCCGAGACACGGTCCGGATCAGGACCTCCGTGACATCCCCAGTAGCAACCCGGTCCGGTACCGAGTACCTCGTCCCAGTGGGCTCGACATATGTTTAACCAGTGCACAGTTACAGAGATATACTGTCCCTACCTGTGGATACTTTCCCACGTAGTTATTTTTTCCCGCTAAATGTGTGTACAAGACAAGGATGGCATGCCTTGAAAATTAGTGGTGACTGGTCACAATGTACTGTGGTACAGCCACAGACATCATTTTTTGAAAACTCTCCATCTGGACCAGCTGATGGCAGCATTTCAAAGGCAAGCATTTTTGAAATGATGTCATTCAGGACTAGGTCATGTGTAGGTAGGGAGGAATTTCTTCTTTTTATCTAGGGTTTGAAGTATCGAGAGCTGCAGACTTCCATGGAACAGTGTGGATTCTCTTGGTAGTAGTGATGTTGCTGCCACATCATGTGCTGAAGAGGCCGACACCACAGCTGAAGAAGCGGATACTGCAGCAGAAGAGCGAGACGTAGGAACCTAAGTTCTTTCCTGATTTCTCAGGAAATTAGTCCACTGCAGCTCTTGCTTGGAAGTGAGGTGATGCATCATACAGGTAGTACTCCAGTTCACAAGATTTTTCCATCTGTTCATGCTCTGAAGGCACAGTCTGCAAACCACCACTTTCTTGTCATCAGCACATTCCCAGAAGAAAAGCTACAGCAGGGAGCTCTTTTGAGCAGATATTGGTGTGATTTTTCACTGGCTCGGCGGGCAGTAGCAGTTTATGTACTGGTTATGGGCTGTCCGCGGGGCTTTTGCCTCAAGCTCTCTCTTTTGCTCTGACTATGTTTCATCTGCATGAGCACCTCCTCTTCATAGGACCTGCACATGTCCCTATCATGGCCTTTGCTCCAGGTGGGGTCAAGTCCTCTTCATCCCACACATCATCTTCTACCCACTCCTGCGCCCTGCCCTCCTTCCTGTTTGCACACTGACAAAAGCTACAGCAGTTGGCACATGTGTTTCATCATCCTCTGAGCTGTGGAGCAGTGATCCGCTGACTGTGTGCACCAGCCCTTCCACTGACTCATCCTTCAACACAAGAAGTTATTGGGTGTCCATGCAGTCAGTGTCTTCCACTTCAGGGGAAAGGGAAGATGGATGGGCCATGGATCCCCAGCCAGGAGAGTCCTCAAAAAGCATAAATGGCTGCTGCATGACTTGTGGCTCACACTGCTTGGCTGATTTTAAAGGAGTTGATGGGGAAGGAAGATGGCCATGAAATTCAGAAGCCAACTATGAGCTTTCAGCTGTTGACCAGATGGAGGACAATGTAAAGGAACTGGATCCACTGGTAGCCATATAATCTAAAACTACCTCAACATGTTCTCCTCACCATTCGTACTTGGGCCTAACCAATGACAAAGACCAACCTGTGGCCTGTGTTCACCCACCAGAGAATGCTGTTTCAGTTTGGAGTATAGGATGCACAGATCTTTCACGTCCTTACCCTGAAGCAACTTCACCACCAGCAGCACCACCAAGGCCATTTTCCCTATTCGTTGTTCTCCTCATTCTTTGTCACACAATTTAGTGCAGATTATTACATGGCCTTTACATAGAGAGACAGATTATTATACTGCCTATACGCAGCTACCCAAAGCTGCATGATAAAGCTCAGTATGTGGTTTGTGAGATATTTACACAGCAAGGCACGCTGTATACAACCTCTGCTTTTTGGTAGATTAAGCAATTAGATCACACTGTCTGCATGCAGCTGTTTTTGAAGCACTACGCAAAGCTGCTTGATGCAGTGCTGTATCAGATTTTTGTTTAATTGCAGCTATCACCGACTCTCACTTCAACATTCCTATCCCTATACCACTAGGTTTTCGTCATTATGTTTGACTTTTTCTGGAAAAAATCAGTATGTTGTGCTATTTTGTCCTGTAGAAATGATGGAAACAGAAACAGGGGCTCCTAATTGTGTTTTTGATACAGAGCCTTATTTATTTTATATTCATAGCATCATACCTGCAGGTTACAATAGAACATAACCTTAGATGTTGAACTGATTTGGGTGAAGAGATATTTTATTATATATAATTTGCTTATATTTTATTTGTTGCAGTTTATTTATTCTGGATTAGGCATATACCATGACTAGGCTGCAGTGACAATAAGTGAACTAATATTTGTACCATAGGTTGCCATGCTATTAATATCTTGGTTCTGAGAACTCAGCATAATTTTATGAAGATTTTTAATAAATGAATCTGTAATAGGTTTGCTTGAACACATTAATTATTTTCTGATGTTGAAATATGTTCTTTATTTATATTTTTTTAAACAAGGATAAAATCATTTATAACAGATTTTTAGTTGGTCTACATATTGTCCCTAATCTCATCATCACCTTCAAAGACCTGAATTGTAGATGTTGAGTGTAAATGAGTTAATTAGTTGTCTTTTTCTCAATTTTGTAGATTCTCTAGATTTTCATGTATATAGAAATCTGGCTTATATATTCATCCAAAGTGAATCTCAACATGGGGACTGTCATGCGCTTAGATGGCGCTGACATTGTTGGATGCTGCTGTGTATGTGGTTTGTCTTTAAGAGCTGCATGGTTGATGGTTGTGAAGGTCCTTGCCTCCTCTGGTGTGCTCCAGAACTGCAGTCACTATTATGTTCAATTGCTGGTTCAGGAGTTAATGTGTGACTCACCTGGAATCCCCTCCCCCTGGCTTTAAATAGCCTTCCCTCTCCTCTTTCAGGTGCTGCTGATAGCTATGTGCTTTAGGTCTTGGTGCTGTGCTGATGCTTAGCTGCTGGGCTATAGTCTTTCCTGGGGAGAAGCTGTGATCCCTGACCCGAGGGTGGAGGTAGGGGCCCTCAGCCTAGGGCTAATCAGGAGTTTTAGGGTACAGGATGGTGGCTCGGAACTCCTCACCATCAGAGGTACCTCCGAGATCTGGGCGAGCCAGGGACCCCAGCATCAGTGTCAGATTAGTCTCTCCTGACCCCGTTTTGCCCAATTCACCTACCTGTTACCTGATACCCTTACCTCCCAAGTGTGACAGGGACACAATTTGTCAAAACATTTAATATCATGTTCCCTGAAAAAAAAACTCTAGTAGGATTTCTTAGAAATACAGTTAATATGTAAACCCTACTCCAAAACTAATCCCTAGTTGCAGATTATCCACTAACTAGCTGTGAGCCCGATGCAAATGCATCGGGTGTCTAGAATATTTTTAATTTTTTTTTTAGATTTTCAAATAATAATCCAATTATTCCAATGACATCTTTACACCAACCTGCAAGTGTAGCGACTCGCAATGGCCTCGCGGCCATTGCTCGCGCTACACAGCGAGTCGCAATAGATCCCCATTGAAAGTATAGGGGGAGTTGCGACAGGTGCGGCGACTGAGGTAGCGACTCGCAATGGCCTCGTGGCCATTGCTCGCGCTACACAGCGACTCGCAATAGATCCCCATTGAAAGTATAGGGGGAGTTGCGGCAGGTGCGGCGGCTGAGGTAGCGACTCGCAATGGCCTCGCGGCCATTGCTCGCGCTACCTCAGCGGTAAATCGCTAAGTTTGTGGCCGAGCCTCTGGTTCTATTTTCGGCCAGCGACTCGCAATGGCCGCTTCGCGGCCATTGCTCGCGCGTGGTGACGTCACATAGTGACATAGCCACGGCGTTTTCGGGGTCCGACACGATTTTGCCTACGGCAATTATAGAGTAGATTAATCTATATAATGTATATATATATATATTATATATATATATATATATCAATATATATATAATAATGAATATATCAATAAATAATCCATTATATTGGGCCAAAAAGATATCTTAGCTGATATATATAGATTAATATACAAAACATAAATATATATATACTAATCATATACATTATATATAATATAATAATAATAATAATAATAATAATAAAGCTTTATTTATATAGCGCCAACATATTCCGCAGCGCTTTACAATGTAGGGTTAGCGTACAGAAAATATACAGTAAGTAATTACAATAGAGAACAAATAAAGTACAATCATTGGATACAAAAACAATAGGCATAGAATCAATGTGGAAAAAAAAAAAAAATAATAATAATAATAATAATAATATGACATTATATATATATATATATATATATATATATATATATATTATTATTAATAATAATAATAATATAATAATAATATGACATATATATATTATATATCTATATATATTAATCTATATAATATATATATATATATAGAATGTATATATATATATATATATTTTATATATATCTATATCAATATATATATATATATAATAATGAATATATCAATATAATAATAATATTAATAATGGATTAATAATAATAATATTAACAATAATACTAATAATATTAATAAATAATCATAATGAATAATCAATTCTATTGAGCCAAAAAGATATATAATTATGAATATATCAATATATAATAATATTAATAATATATTAATAATAATAATTAATATAAACACTAATAATAATAATATTAATAAATAATCATAATGAATAATCAATTCTATTGAGCCAAAAAGATATATAATTATGAATATATCAATATATAATAATATTAATAATATATTAATAATAATAATTAATATAAACACTAATAATAATAATATTAATAAATAATCATAATGAATAATCAATTATATTGAGTCAAAAAGATATCTTAGCTGATCTTGAAGGGATGAGGTTCCAGCACTGGTCTTCCGACGTCCGTCCCACAGGATCACCAAGCCATAATCGATTAATAATAATAATTAATATTAACACTAATAATAATATTAATAATTAATAATAATTACTAATCGATTATATTGGGCCAAAAAGATGTCTTGTAGGGATGAGGTTCCAGCACTGGTTTTCCGACGTCCGTCCCACAGGATCACCAAGGCAGGAATGATTTGTGAGGAAAAGTTAAACTAAACACTATAAAATTGCGGCAGGTGGGAGCATAGTGATTGGTAGACAAAGGAGAGTATGGTGATTGGTAGGCAAAATGGGTTGCTACCCAGCAACAGCAGAGTCTGCCACGGAATTTTCGCGGGCAAACCTGCTGCAAGTTCAAAACCGCACTTGCCGCACCTGCAAAACCGCACTTGCCGCACCTGCCGCAAGTCCCCCTATACTTTCTATGGGGATTACCGCAACCGCGCCGCAAGTGTAGCGACTCGCAATGGCCTCGCGGCCATTGCTCGCGCTACACAGCGACTCGCAATAGATCCCCATTGAAAGTATAGGGGGAGTTGCGGCAGATGCGGCAGCTGAGGTAGCGACTCGCAATGGCCTCGCGGCCATTGCTCGCGCTACCTCAGCGGTAAATCGCTAACTTTGTAGCCGGGCCTCTGGTTCTATTTTCGGCCAGCGACTCGCAATGGCCGCTTCGCGGCCATTGCTCGCGCGTGGTGACGTCACAGCGTGACATAGCCACGGCGTTTTCGGGGTCCGACACGAAAATGCCTACGGCAATTATATAGTAGATAGTATCATGAAATTGGGCTGGGACAGCCCTTTCAGGATGGTGTATGTTGTCCTGCTGGGTTGCTATATGCCCCGAAGTGTATAGTCGCATGCTGGCTAGTTAATGGAATGAATATTCACTCTTTTCCCCGCCCATAATTCCACCCACCCCTCTGCCGCCATCAGTGATTCATTCACAATGCCATATTACTGCCCAACGATCACAGCATAATGCTTGCACTGGACAGAAGCTTTCGTCACCTGAGCATGACAGCTGCATAGAAATATAAACTGACACAATCGGGTTAGAAGAGCTACCGGGCAGTGCTGCGAATCTCTGGCAGTAATACAGCAGTCTGACTGAATCACTGATGCTGGCGCAGATGGGTGGTGGGGAAAGGGGTTGAATATTCATTTTTTCATTAAAACAAGTTCCAATCACTGATGTTGACAAAGGGGTGGAAGGGATTATGGGTGGGGGAAGAAGTGAATATTTATTTTTCATTAAAGGGTGACCCAATCACTGACACCAAAACAAAATAACCTATCCCGAAAATAAGCCCCGGTGCTTCTTTTGGAGCCAAAATATTATAGAAGCCTGTCTTAGTTCTAGTGAAACATAGAAATTAATGGATTAAATGAAAAATTAATTGGATAAACTTTAAACATTTGCTCAACTCGGGAAAATCGCCTGTTCATTTCTGCTTAATAAATATTTACATGTGGCCATGTTTAACTTTTTCTTTAAAATTTCAAAAGACAAAAATCAAAGCACAATAGTCAGAAACTATTAGACTGTGACAGCGGGAAAGTAACAGCTTCCATCATTGTGTCAATTACTGGCAGCTGGTGATCTCAGTGGACATCCATCAGTAACCAAGCATACCGCTTCTGCTCTAATGCAGATGACATAAAAAAGAGTACACAGGAAAAAGAAGATCAAAAGTTTCAGTGACATTTTTATGCCGTTAATAATCGCATAATGGAACAATGCACTGACTATTCCATATCCATTTACTTTGCTTGGCTGGACACAGTATGGACCGTATTTCTGCATGCTGTTTGGTATTTTGCAAATAGAAGGTATGGAAGAACATGTCCACATAAAAATATGAAGAAAAGTTCTTGAGTTGTCATATCAGGTTGATTAAAAATAAATGCCGTAATTGTATCTGGAAAACATCAGTTACAACCATTATGGTTGCAATTTTTTCTCCTACAATGGTTGTTGCCAATTTTTTTCCAACATACAATATGGCAAATCTGCAGCTATATGCACATGTAATAAAAGGGGTTGTATAACTACAGAAATATATTTCAATTGTTAAAAGTCTTGAGAAGTTTCCCTTTGATTTCTATTATTGGCTGCTGTATTGCCAGTGACACAGTTACGTGCTCCTTCTGTGTTCATTACATCACAGAATAGATCTACATTGAAGACAGGTGGGGCATGAAACTGATTTCTCCTCCCCTCTGAAGTCGCTCGCTAAACGTCTTAATGTAGAACCGAGGTGCCATGACAAGAGGCAATAATGAATGGGGGACTGCCCCCATACTGCCTGTGTGCCACTGACTCCTGACTTACTGCAGGGTATTAGGGTTCAGACAATGCTCGTTCTGGCTGGGTTAACGCTGCCAGTCAGAGTGAAAGGGAACCTGTCAGCTTATTTAAGCCCCCCCATCCTACCACTACCCGTCCCTGTACCTTGCTAGCTCACCCCGAACCATCCCTCTCAGATCTAAAACTGCACTATAAAGTTTTAGAAAAACGATTTAATAACTTACATATTCCTATGACAATGAGGACTCCAGTCTATGGCATAGACTGACATGGGTGGTCTCCTGCTCTCCATAATCCCCCCTCACAGGTTCTTAGCACACCCTGCTGGGCATCATCATTCCTTCTCTTCTTGCCCAGTTTTAAAATTCTCACCTCATCCACACAGTATGACGCACAGCCGGACATCAGTTCCGGTCCGGTGTATTGTGGGGGCTTATCAGGTGTACGGCCTGGCTTTAATATGCGCACTGCGAATGTGACAGAGCTGGACCGTACAGATGATACACCCACACACTGCGCAGGACTGGAACTGACATCTGCTTGTGCATCATACTATGAGGAGAAGGTAGGAATTTCAAAACAGGGGGGGCATGCTAAGAGTCTGTGAGGGGGGGAGAATGTAGACCTGTACGTAGACCTGTAGAATGTACGCCGTAGACCAAAGTCCTCATTATCATAAGAATATGTAAGTTATTACCGTAAATTATTTTTCACAAGCTTTATAGTGCAGTTTTAGCTTAGAGAGGGATGGTTAGCGATGAGCTAGCATGGTGCAGGGACAGGTAGTGGTAGGATAGGGGGCTTAAACGAACTTACAGGTTCCCTTTAAGGAACTGCTCAGTACACAAATTGAAGGAGGCATAATGATACACCAAACTCTTGACAATAAATATAGATAAACACATTTTAAAAGGCAATAAAGTTAATTTTCAATAAATATTTCTGTATTAAATTTCCAACATATACCAATAAGAATTAAATAGGAATATCCATACAACAAATATATTTGTTATTTCCCATTATCATGGATAACCAGTGGTGTAACTTGAAGCTCATAAGCCCTAATGCGAAAACTCCAACGGGGCCCCTAATTATTGCAGATCTTTGATAGCATTAGTCTTTTGTCTGTAGGCCAAAGGGACTTTTGGCCCCCCCTAGGCTTTAGGCCCGGGTGTGATTGCAAACCCTGCACCTGTTGTAGTTACACACCTGGGTATAGCACACTGTATTTGGAAATCCTGAAGAAACATACATCATATATTGCACACTATCCCAATGAACCATATTCCAAACATTATAAGTTATCTCAAACAATATTGCATATTATGTATAGACTTTTCTGAAATATCCTGAGTGCAGTGGCGTGGACAGTTTCCAGGTGTACTCACTCTTTCTATATGCATATTATATGCTGCAGTCCAACAGGCACCTATACTGTTTTCTGATGTATAAGTCCATCTACTTATCATATGCATAGTGAAGTAAAGCACGAGTTTCCATTACTTTATGAAACATCCGCACATACTGACCGCTAAAGAGCTCTATACTCAGCACAATCCTCGGATACCTTCACTTCAGAAGCTGGAGCAGTGACCAGGAAAAACCTTCAATCTCTTCATGTCGTCCATATACGGGGATGAAAGTGTGAGTGTGATTGTTATATAGGAGATCAGAGGGTGGCACAGAGGTTTAGTAATTATTACATCTGGGTAGGTAACACTTTACACAGAAAAGAGAGCTGTCCAGAATCTCAGGTAGTGTGATACGTAGTGCAGGAACTGGAGCAAGAACATTTCTGACATGCTTGCTTTAAAAAGATTCCTTATTTTAGTGAAGATTTTCAGTCCACATTCCTAAAATGTTTTTTTATTTATACCTAGGAAGCTCACCCTATTAACCAAAGACAGATATGTCTGTCAAATGTGGGCCATTTTTTATGCAATGTGAAGGGAATATTCATCATAATGATTTTGTGGGTACAGCCAATGTACCACATGATCAGTGACTGAAGCGCTACTTAATAACATGACTGCTTGGACCAACCCTTCTTGGAATAACAATTATCAGAGGTAAAACAGAACAGTAAAATCATAACGCATGTATCAGTGGTAGTTAAATAGGTCGGCTGAATCCAACCTGCTTTGATACACTTGTAGCTTGTTAATGTTTTAAGAAATAATGCTCCAGTAACTTAGTTCGGCCACTGGAGGTCATCATTGAACATGAGTAGAAAGGACTTGAAACAGGAAGTAGTCCTCTGAGTTTCCTGAGGTAAATTGAGAGAGACAGGGTTCTGAGGAGATTCCTGAAGGGTCAAGACGTGTCGATGGTTCAGAGAGGCACATGGAGCTGGAAGTGCACTGAGTCCAAAGTGAGATGATGTGCTGGGCCTGAGATATGTTGGAGTTCCCCAGAGACTCGATCTGCACATTGGGCTGCAAGATAAGCCATGCCCTGTGAGTAATACAGAAGTCTGACCGGTCAGACGTAGTCAGGGCAAGTTAACAGAGATTGCAGAGAACTATTTGGTGTGTATTCCTGTGAAGAAACTGACCAGGCTTGGTCTTAACAAGATTCTGGACACTGAGAGACTTGAATAAGTGTGTGACACAGAGAAGAGAATTGTGGAATTACACAGTAAGACTGAGAGAGTGACTGCCATCACTCTTACACAGGGCTGTGCTAAAAAGCCCGTTTAGGAAAGATCTGATATACCCCAGTGGCCGGGGTTTAGAGTTAAACAAAATACACTCTGTTATCTGTATGTGCATTATAAAAGCTGACTAAGAGTTTTACTCCTGCAGGAGGAGGCACTGCATATGTTGTAAATAGTTTGTGGGATAGATTTATAAAGGGGAATCAGGGATCCCGAATCATATTGTACATAGTGTGGGAGGTGGGTGTAAGATTATATCCCGAGAGGAACACGTGCCGTGGCCGCAGTAAAATCCTGGGTAGGCCCTGTACTAAATAAGGTGGGGTGGGATAGTCCTGGGGTATTCATGTCCTTCCCTGCGAAACTAGCACATGAGATCCCTCAGGCTGCATAAGTTGTGATTTGAGTTGGTGCTGTTGTGGCCCATACCTCTGTAGAAAAAGATATCTCTGTTAACTGTATGGTATTCATAAAGAAAGTTAATTTACCACTATAAGGGAGTTAGAGTCATTCACAGCAGCGCTGTATTCCTCACACACAAACGACTGGCGTCCCAGTCGTTACACACTGACTACCTTTCTTCTGCCAGTCAGACAGGTGTTAAAATTGACTAAAACCGCCACCAGTAATTCTAGTCAACCAATAAGGGGTATAACTACAACAGGTGCCAGGGTTGGAATCACACCCGGGCCATAGAGCCTAGGGGGCCCCAAAAGTCCCTTTGGCCTCTAGAAAAATAATATTGCTATTTTAATAATTTTAATAACTGGGGACATCGTTAGAGCTTTCACACCGGGGCCCATGAGCTTCAAGTTACACTACTGCAAGCAGCCAATTGCATGTTCTTCCTGCCAGCGCATGCTCAAAACACGAACTGACAGGTCCAGGCAGAACACACAGTTTCTGATAGCTTGGCTCTTAAGGGGTTAAATTAAATTTTGGACTTTTACTGGATAAAAGTCAAGAATCTAGCATTGTTTCTCATGAATACAATTATTTATTGTGTACCATAGTTTAGACGCTTTTGTAACAGTTTTTTATTGTTGCTAAAATTAATTAAATGAGTTTCCAACCAAGTCAGCCATATGGAGTCTAGTAATTAGCATTGTTTGGAGGAATTATGCATTACTACAATAACAATGTTTACTTTCCAAAAAAAAAGATATCAAAATCAAAATAGAGACTGAAAGTAATTACACATTTATGGGAACACTAACTAATCACATAAAAGGTGCAGATATCAGTGCTACAATGAGAGTTACCAACTTACTATAAACTTTACAGAATGTATAAAGAGGACCAATCGCGTAGGGTGGTTTGCCAACTTCCGGGGAAAGGCAAGTATTTTGCAACCTGTGGATCATTAGATATAACATTTTTTAAACTAAAGTTAGACATTGTTTATATTTTTTTACATAACCATTTTAGTAACATATCCTTAAACCTAATCCTATTTGTAATGCTAGTCCCATGCAGTTTCTTCTGCTGTTATTATCTTCTCAGACTCCTGTGATTTCTACAGTTTGCGCCTACAGTTTGTGCCTTCATAAGATCTACAGGTTAACCCATCATTTTCTGTATGTATTATGAACTGTTATTATGTGGCGCCCCCAAAGGTACTGCACTCCCCAATTAGAGGGAGAGTTGTGCCTCTGCTCTCCAGGTGCTGGGATGGCGCAGTTGAGCTTCACACACACAACACTTAGGGACCCTGGGACGGTGGGTGGACCGAGAGGGATGACCCAAGCGTAGCTGGGAGGGAAAAGAGAAGTGCACGAGAAGTCAAAAGAAAAGAAGGAGTAGAAGCGGAAGAGTAGCAGGAGGATGAAGTATTAGCTCCCGCAGCTTGAGCACGGTCACGCTCGCCCTAGGAGGGAACGACTGAGGGGTGTGGAGGAAGAACAGAGTCCTTGGGATACGTAACGAGATGTAGATCCCCAAATGCCCGTAGCTGGTAAGAGAACAGAGGGGCTGGTGGATGACACAGGGATGCGGTAGGCCCGAACCATTGAAACTGGAGGCTCTGAGATCCTAATGGGAGCTGTGGCGAACACCTGACACAACTTGGAGAAGGCGGATGAACTAGGGAGCAGTATCAGGAAGTGGTACAACTGAGCACCTGTGGCTGTCAGTACCTGAGCTCTGTGTGCGGAGGCGCTGTGAAGAGCTGAGAGACTAATGAGTTGGTCGACAGGGTAGGGGGTACTCTGATACTGGGACAGGCTGATACTTTAGTGGGGATCACGGCTGGTCGGGTCTCGGTCCCATGCCCTGGACACTCAATGGCTGAGGGGAAAACTATTTGAGATGGGGGATTATTATACCTATGGTACTTGGTAATGTAGCCGGCCGCTGAGGTGTTGGTGATGCAGCTTTGGGTAGTACAGCTCCCTACAGGTGGAGATTTACCTCAGGGCAGCGAGGTGGATGAGGGGTGTAGTAGTCCTTGGCTTTGTGTAAGTTCTCCAGGCGGCGGCGGCGGTGAATCAGGCACACACACACAATAGTCTCTGTTTCAGTATATTTTTTACTGATGTTAGGTAGCAGGTACGGTCCAGGATGGAAACCAGGTGGCTGGTGCAGTTTGGGACATCCACCTTTGGAGGTTATGAAGCCTCCTCTATTTGGTGTGTGGTGATTTGGGAAAGTTCTGCCTCAAGCTGAACCTGAAGCTTTCTCTCTCTTTCTCTCTCAGGATGATACTCCACAACTGACGATGAGGACCTTTATGTGGGGATCCCTACTCCTTTCCTTGGGTCTCTGGTCCTATGTTTGGTCAGGTTTTGGATCTTGGTTTCCTGAGCCCCAGGGGGATCAAATCCTCCTGTCTGTCCGGGCTTTCTCTCCTATGACTGGATCAACAGCAGCTCTGGACTCCGGTGTCCGGGTGGGCTAATAGGCAATTAATTCTGTTCCGCTCTTTCTATAATTTTCTAACTTTCCACTTGCCGCCGTCCCTTTCTAGAGTACTACACAGTTCCAGTGTCAGTCTTTTCTGTTTCTGGGCCTGACTTGGTCCCAGCAACCAGCTCTTCCTTCTTCTTGACTCCTCAACTGTCACTCCTTGACTCCCTCTGTCTGACTGACTGACTACTCACTAACTAACTAACTGGCTCCTCCCCCAGGCCTAAATCTTTATAGGGAATTAAGGCAGCATGTGGAGCTCCACCTTCAGGCCTGGGGTGGAAAGTGTTGTGTGCTGTGTGTGCCAAGGTGTACATCCTACCCTGCGCCAGTGGGTCCTGTGGCAATCTCTGCAGGGGTGCCACACTAACTTATAGCGCTGAGGGACCACCAGAGAAAGAGACACCCAGTAAGAGAGAGAGAGTAAAACCTAATGAGGCTCAACTGCACTGTCCCAGTTCTGGAGACAATGCTGAACTGGAGGTTGGCAAAGGGAAGCACCCGGCGGCCATGCTGAAACAACTAAGTAACAGTTACGGAACTCCAGCTGTGTGTGTGAGACTTTCCTTAGTGGCGACCACCGGCCACAGAGGCTGCATGAAACATTGGGGTGCTGATGACCTAGCGAACATCTGCCAAGGTATGAGCTGAACCCTCCTTCCCGCTGCCCTGGAGACCGCACTCCACCTGCGGGGAGCAAAACCATCCAAGGTACTGGTCATGTCCCCAGAGGTTCTGAAGCAGTGGCGGCCATCCATGGGTGCGCACCGCGGGTGGCATAATGAATACCCCTTTTCCCTTCATTCATTTTGTCATCTGAACTTTTAAATGACACTGCCAGGGTCATGGAGCCGGGTGGCCACCCACCTTGACATCCCCAAAAAGAACCATAAGAACTGACCCGGTAACGAGTACCCCCGACCCTGAAGAGTGGGCATGTTAATTAGAATCTTTACACATAACTATCATTCTGTTGTGGATTCTTCATCTTTTATCTACTGCTTCTGTGTCCTGATGATTCACTTATTTTGTTTTGTGAGGAGTGCAAACTCTTATTAGAGTGTGATTCCATACTGGAGTCTATAAACTTACATTTATAGCTTCTCAGACCTCTTGGTTAACCCATTGTATGCTGGAAGCTTTACGAACAGGTAAAAGCATATGATCATATTTTGCTACAATATTTTTTGGAATTTACAACCAATATCTAAGTTCTCCTTTAGACCTGATGTTTTAAACTGCCCTTCTGATATTGTGGCTTCTGGTGTGTCATGTCTCATTTTTTTGTTGTAGGTCTGCATATTGTGTTGTTTGGGTCCTTATTAATCCCAGTCCTTGACAACCTGCTGTACCATTGCTCTGGATCTGTGTATGCAAATCCACCTCACTATTTAAGCTTTAAGAATAGTGTTTAAATTTGGGACAGCTCCCCCAGCAGGTTCCATCATTCCTCTCACAAAATTACAAGTGAGGAGAGAGCTGGGGAGCTGTTTGAGAAAACAATGCAGCCTCCATCATCTCAGTTAAAAGGGTTGTCTCTAGGGATGGGCGAATCCTAAACTACTCGGAATCGCTAGACTCTAACGAGTCCGAGTCAGATACTCGCTACTCGTTGCGAGTCTAGCGTTTCCAATGTTAATGAATGGGTAGCGAGTATTGCAGCGATTCCTCTGCTGCTGGACCCTATAAGGGGTCTGGCAGCAGAGGAAAAACCTGCAATTCCCCATTATATTCTTTAAAAGCCAGCAGCAAAAAGCAGCCGGCTTCTAAAGAATAGTAAAAAAAAAAAAAAAAAAAAAACAGCTTCCCCGCATGCTAACAGCTCCCTAGCAACCCGCTGTGTTTACTGGTTACCAGCTACACAGCGGGCTGCAGGAAGTGCAATTCACCCCCCCCCCATCATGATGAGTTCCCTGTGCGGGGGGTTAATCGCACTCCCTGCAGCTCGCTGTGTAGCTGGTATCCAGTAAACACAGCGGGTTACTAGGGACCTGTCAGCTGGCCTCTGGAGATTTCCCAAGTGCAGTGAATAAATTAACTTCCGGAAGTTAATTTATTCACTTCACTCGGGAATCTCCGGAGGCCAGCAGAGAGAGTGGCTGTGACAGCAGGGTTCAGCTCTGAACCCTGACTGTCACTTCTCAAGCCTGCTCTCCCTGTGTACAGACATGTATGTCTGTGCACAGAGATGTAGCAGAGCTGAGATTGTTCTCAGCCTGCTCTCCCTGTGCACAGACATGTATGTCTGTGCACAGAGATGTAGCAGAGCTGAGATTGTTCTCAGCCTGCTCTCCCTGTGCATAGGCATTGTATGTCTATGCACAGGGATGTAGCAGAGTGGACATCGCGTTTTGGACTACGTCGGACGGAAGAGGAATTTTTTAATTAAAGATGGAGTCCCTAATGGCTTTTTTGTTTTATTTCTAATCAAAAAAAATTTCTCTGTGTTGTGTTTTTTTTTAAACAATTCAATAGAAATTCATGGCGGTCAAGTCTAATATTGGTGTGACCGCCATAAATTTCGGGCTTAGGGCCAGCTGATAATAAAAAGCTGGCCCTAACCCCTTTATTACCCAGTGAGCCACCGCACCAGGGCCACTGGAAGAGCGGGGTTCAGCGCCAGAGGATGGCGCTTCAATGAACGCGCCATCTTCTGGGGCGGCTGCGGGCTGCAATTTGCAGCGGGGGGTGCCCAGAAAGCTTGTGCCTCCCTGCGCTGTGGATTCCAGCCCCCAGCTGCTTAGCTGTACCTGGCTAGACATAGAAATTGTGCGGAGCCCCACGCATTTTTTTTCTATTATTTCATGAAATTCATAAAATAATTAAAAAAAAGGGGGCTCACCTGTATTCTTGTGTCTGGCCAGTACAAATAGGCACCTGGGGTTGGGGGTAGCCCGTCGCTGCCTGCTGGATCCGGCTGGTTACAAAAATACGGCGAAGCCCATGTCATTTTTTTTTTTTTTTTTTTAAATCAATAAAACAATCCTAAAAAAGGATTGCATCTTTACTAACCCCTCGACCATGGTGGAGGGGTTAATAAAGATGCAGTCCCTTTTATTTATATTGTTTTTATGGATTTTTCAGAAAAATTTTACGTGGGCTTCGCCGTATTTTTGTAATCAGCTGGCAGCGATGGGCTGCCCCCAACCCCCTGGTGCCTATTTGTACCTGGCCAGACACAAGAATATAGGGGAGCCCTTTTTTTTATTATTTCATGAATTTTATGAAATAATAAAAAAAAATGCGTGGGGCTCCGCACAATTTCTATGTCTAGCCAAGTACAGCTAAGCAGCTGGAGGCTGGAATCCACAGCGTAGGGAGGCCCAAGCTTTCTGGGCACCCCCCGCTGCGAATTGCAGCCCACAGCCGCCCCAGAAGATGGCGCGTTCATTGAAGCACCATCCTCTGGCGCTGAACCCTGCTCTTCCAGTGGCCCTGGTGCCAGGTGGCTCACTGGGTAATAAAGGGGTTAGGGCCAGCTTTTTATTATCAGCTGGCCCTAAGCCCGAAATTTATGGCGGTCACGCCAATATTAGACATGACCGCCATGAATTTCTATTAAATTGTTTTAAAAAAACACAACACAGAGAAATTTTTTTTATTAGAAATAAAAAAAAAAAGCCATTAGGGACTCCATCTTTAATTAAAAAAATCCTCTTCCGTCCGACGTAGTCCAAAACGCGATGTCCACTCTGCTACATCCCTGTGCATATATATACATGTCTGTACACAGGGAGAGCAGGCTGAGAACAATCTCAGCACTGCTACATCTCTGTGCATAGACATACATGTCTGTACACAGGGATAGCAGGCTTGAGAACAATCTCAGCTCTGCTACATCTCTGTGCACAGACATACATGTCTGTACACAGGGAGAGCAGGCGGGCTCTAGGACCCTGGAGCTGCCGCAGCCCGCAGGACCCGAAGCCCAGCACAGAGCACACAGCAGACAGCCGGAAGAGAGGTAAGGAGCATTTCTCCCCCCTCCCTTCCTTCGCTCCCCGCTCGCTCCCCCCAGCCCAGTCCTAACTTAGGATCGGGGGGAGAGGGGCGAACTCGCTACTGTTCGAGTAATCCCTGCGATTACTCGCAAAGTAACAAGTCGGGCGAATCCCTTACTACTCGGCGAGTACCGAGTAGTAACAAGTAGATTCGCCCATCCCTAGTTGTCTCGAAGTATTTTATTTTTTTACTTCGAGCCTAAAAACTAACATGCTGCTAGTTGCAACATACCCGTCACTTCTACCCAGCATAGATTTTATTACAAGACAAAGTGGTCACAGACTGCTCTTGCCAGCCATTCTTCAGCTTTTGCTGATGTCATGTCGACAGAGCAAGAACTTCTCTTCCACTCTTCCCTATTGATGAATCGTTACTGCTGACGTTATACTGATTGACAATCAGCTCCTGGCTGCCTAACTGCAGAAAGCCAGTGGTCTATCAGCTTGACACTTGACAGTCACTCCCCACTAAGGCTGCTTTCACATCAGTGTTATTTGAAATTTGCAGCACATACGGCAGTTTTGCCGCATCTGCTGCATAACAAGAACACGCGGCAAGCCCCCATTCATTCCCTATGGGACTTGCGCTCAGGTGTGGCAAGTGCGCTTTTGCCGGATCCGGCACTTGCAGCAAGTCAACAAAATGCTCCTAGCAACATTTTTTTTTGCGCTGCCGCAAGTGTCGGATCTGACAGGAAAACTGCACCTGATCGCAAGTCCCATAGGGAATGAATGGGGCTTGCCGCAAGTGTTCCGTTACGCGGCAGATGCGGCAAAACTGCCGGATCTGCCGCAAATTTCAAATAACGCTGATGTGAAAACAGCCTAACAGAGCAGCCTGAAAAAGTAAGAGCTGCGCCTACTCTGCTGCCATGAAGCAGCAGGATTATCAGCGGGAGCAGTGCATGACCACTCTGAGCTAGCACTTGGCATAACAAGAAAGTAGTTAGCAACTATCTATCTGCTAATTTTTAAGCCCATAGCTAAAATATAAAATTGTCCAGACAAACCACTTAATGCCTATGCTAAGTGCAGCAGTTGAGATGAGTTTTCCATTGGTTGCTCTGCTCTACATATGCAGTGACTAAGATAACATAACTCACTTAACCATGATGCATAATAAGGCTGCCTTTACACTTGCGCTCCCCGCAGCTGTGTATTGCGGCGGAGAAGCACAAGCCGAGCGCAGACACCGCGCGCCCCTATGTTTAACATCAGGACGCACGGTGATGCGCTCGGCTGCGGATTGCCGTGAGCACCCATTCACTTCCGCGTGTGATTTGTACGCATGTGGATGCTTGCAACGTTTTTGTGACGATGCAGCGACCTCATAGTGAAGCCGCTGCGTGTGACAAGTATCAACGACCATGATCGCAGATCGCTGATAGCTGGTAAATGCCCAGGACCATTTTCGATCGTTGGTCTCCCGCTGCGCGGCCAGCATTGGTGTGTGTGACAGCGGGAGATCAACGATCAAACGACCTCCTGGGTGATGCCCAGCGCCGCACAGCACACCCTGGGTATACATCGGGTAACTAAGTGCAGCGCTATGCTTAGTTACCTGATGTTTACCCTGGTTACCAACGTGGTCGCTGTTGAGTCTTCCCATGTGACAGCTCACCAGCGATCATATAGCGATGTCCCGGCAATCCCGATCGTTGGTCGGATCGCTGGAACATCGCAGCGTGTAACAGGGCCTTTAGTTTCTCTCCGTTCTTATAGTGCATTGCTTGTTTTTCAATTAACCCTTTCTATAATTCTTTCTTTGTAATATATATATATATATATAATATATATATACATATTAAAACTTCTTATATTGGTATGTACCAAGCAAATATAAGAGATTTTATTTTGGCCCTTGTTTTTCACATTCTTTCAGCACTCCATTCTTGATCCTGTTTTATTTGTGTCTTTATTGTTTTTATTTTTTCAGCACCTTACACTTTGTCGTTCCCCTTTTTGTGCCCTTCGTCAAGATCAACCCTTCAACAGTATTGGGATTTGGGATCATTCACACCACGGATACAGTCATCTTTGGAACATGAGCATTAGAACTTTTTATGGTGTATTTACATTTGGTCTCTAGATTTACCAATATCTATGCTTTATATATTGATCTTGTACATATTTATATCTCAATTTATTGGTAGTAGTAGATGTGATGTGCAATGATATTTATCATGTATAGTTTGCTCTTATGCTCACTTTGGAGAAGAATTCTTCTTTTTGCTCCATATTAGTTAATCTGACTCTATTAATGAGTCTTCATGGAGCAATATCAGCCTGTATCTCTATTTCTAAATGTAATTTTTGCTGCCCTTAATATGTGCCCGCTTCTAAAATGGAGGTTCATGCTTCCATGTATGTGCGGGGCATGTCCAGGCTCTGGTCACATGGCTTTTTCTATTGACGTCACTCCGGGTTAACAGACGTCTATGGAGTTTTCTCCTCCCACAAACGTGACATCAGAATGCTAGCTGTCACCGTTATGGCTCTCGGTTACGCCCCCACTATTTGCAAGTGATGGATTTCAGCTGTGTGTGGGCATTTAAAAAGGCAACTTTTTCTGACACCAACCACACCCCCTGAGGAAGTGCCAGTAATGGCACTAAACATGTAGGGGTGGCCCCTTACTGAGCTGTGGACCTCCTTTTGTAACATGGAAAGTGCTGGACGCTGGCTGTTGGATTACATTGTGCACTTTGTGTAGTTACCTGTCTGGTTCTCTGTGCTGTATAGCTTACTGCAACTGTGCATATGTGATAGTAGCACCCTGTTTGCCTGACAGCACATACTTGACCAGTTTTTGCACTACAGCTCCCAGCAATTTGTGCTCTTAACCAGTGGCGTAACTACCCGGTCACAGCGGTCGCGGCCGCGACCGGGCTCGCCCCCTGGGGGGGCCCGCAGCCCCTGGGGGGGCCCCATGACCCGTGCTGACAGCCGGCCGCCACCGCAGCGGTCCTCACATGGGGCCCGAGGGCAGATCTTGCACCGGGGCAAGCTAGTTACGCCACTGCTCTTAACCCTTGTACAAATTGTATTTCAGTTTTGGTTCAATACAGACACCAACACTTGCATTACGTTACAGATTTTCTGAGACTATTGGAAATTTAAGGTCTGAATTAATTACCAGGCTGTTGCATAAACTAACATTTCTGATCCCAATTTTCTATTAGGGCAAATTCCTAACACTGTAACCTGTTTTTTGAGTTTATGTATCTGTACAACGTATTTTTTACCTGTCCATCCCCACAACAGTGGTCATTTGTTCTATTCCCTCCTCCACTTTTGACTTGTCCATTTTAACTATGTGTTTTTGTAATGCAGTCAATTTAGATCTTTTTGTGACTTTCCAAGGCTAGGGTCACACTTAAAAATCAAATTGCGTTCACCGCATCCAGATCCGGAGAAGCCGCAATTCATTAACCGGATTGCTGAAGCCGCAATCCGGTAACCGGATTGCTTTGGATGTGTAATCCGGAGCAATCTAGTTCCCGGATAGTTTGCTCATCCCTGGTGCTGCAGGCATGAGCAAAGCGTTCTCTGTCTTTTAACATGTTAAATTTTATTAATAAATATGTCTATACTGTCTCTAGGGGGTGCCCACCCCCCCTAGAGACCTACCACCCACTCAGGTGGGCATATAATGATGTTATATCTTATGTACAGTAGCCGGCTTCTGGCGGCTGCTGTACATTTTTATGAATGAAGCCGCCAGCTTCCCTGAGTGCAGCGCTCTTACTATATCTATTGTAGATATAGTATGTGCGCTGTCCGAGGTCCTGTACGCATTTACAGTAGATCTATGGGCAGCGCTGCCCAAAGATCTTACTGTATAAGCCTTCAGGACCTCGGACAGCGCACATACTATGCTTACAATAGATATAGTATGAGCGCTGCACTCAGGGAAGCCGGCGGCTTCATTCATAAGAAAGTACAGAGCCGCCAGAAGCCTGCTACTGTACATAAGATATAACATCATTATATGCCCACCTGAGTGGTTGGGAGGTCTCTGGGGGGGTGGGCACCCCCTAGAGACAGTGGGTGTGGGCACCCCCTAGAGACAGTATAGACACATTTATTAATAAAATTTAAAATGTTAAAAAACAGAGAACACCTTGCTTATTCCGGCGGCAGCCGGGATAAGCAAAGTATATGCAGTAATTGCATTGCTCAGGATTACACATCCTGAGCATTCCGGTTACTGCATTGCGGATGTTAGAACCGCTCTGAAAACTACAGCCTGCATGATTTTTCACGCAGGCTGCAGAGCCGGAGGCGGTAGCCAGATTGCTTGTGAAGCAATCCGGTTTTTATAATAGTCTCCTATGAGGAGCGTTTCCTGATCCAGTTTTGAGCTTTTTAAAAGCTCAAAGCCAGATCAGGTTTTTTAAAAAAAAAAAAACGGAAATGTGACCCTAGCCTAAAATTAATAAAAGGACAAATTCTCACCTTTGCAATGAACTTACATTGCCAGCTTTTGATCTTATTTTTGTACAGCATTGCACACATTTCTGTATCTGCATTAAAAACTCAGTTTTCTATTTGGGTTCTTATGTGGTGTTACCAAATCTGTGTGTTTATTTTTTATAGTTTTATTTTCAATAAGGCAAAAGGGGGAGTGATTTGAACTATTTTTTTTTAATCTTATTATTTTGAAAAGCATTTTCTTGCACTTTTTATTGATTTTATTAGCCTTGACTGTGTGATCGCTCATGCTGTTCAGTGCCATGCTTCAGCACCCCTTTGAACAGCAGAAAGGTGGCAGAAAACCCAGATACACCTCTGGTTAAGGGGTTAAAGTACAGCAGATTGCATAATACAAACTACATTCGTTAGTACATACTGTAGATCTCTTTGACTTGATGATGGAGTACTTTTAAATGCACAACAAAAATGATTATATGATTCTTTTTAGAAGTCTGTCTAATATTAAAATACTCATTTGTATTTCAGGATTATAAAACCAAATTTACAAGAATTTTCATAGTAAGTACTTCAGCTTCCCCCAGTGCAAGAATACTATTATTTCTTTAACCCCTTAGTAATATGTGCAAGTCAGTAGTGGGTGAACCCGCCCCATATATGACAGGTGTTACAGCCAGAATCTGCCCTTAAAAAGTGTGTGTGGAGGAGTGGAGCCCTGCTTACATTTGTTAAAGGGAACCTGTCAACTCTTTTTAGGCCCCTATTCTACCACTACCTATCCCTGCACCTTGCTAGCTCATCCCTAGTCATCCCTCTCTGAGCTAAAACTGCACTATAAAGCTTGGGGAAAATGATTTAATAACTTACTTCCAGTCTATGCCATAGACTGGAATGTGCGGTCTCCAGGGACTCATTATCCCCTCCTCACAGGCTCTTAGCATGCTCCACTGAACATCATCATTCCGTCTCATCTGTTGAAATTCCTGCCTTCTCCATGCAGTATGACGTGCACCAGGACGTTAGGTGCGGCCTGTTGTGCCTCCACCCTTATACAAACTGTCCAGTCTTTCCCTGAAGTCTGTCAGGATATTTGGTTCCCCAGAGTTCTGCAGCAAACACGCCGCCCCTGGTGTGTACGGTATCAGGAACGGCATTACCGGGCCTATGGCTGGTGTCGCGGCGGCTGTGGCTTCGGCTGGTATGGGCACTGCACCTGGAACATGTGTGCTGGGCTGCCACCGCCCCTTGAGCCAGCTCCTCTCCACCCGGCTCCGACATTTTTCTTCCCCCTTGTGAACCTTAGCCCTCCGGGTCCTTCACTACCATGGGGATGATCAGCTTTAGTTTCTCCGCCGGTGGAAAAGGGTTTCTCTTCCCCACCAGATGTCGTCAGAATGTAGGTTGGGCTTTCTTTCGCGCTCTTTGCAGGATGCCGCCCACGATGATACATCCCCTCAGCTTCCCCCATGCCTCGTGTCTCAGTAATGGCAACAGTCAAAACACACAATTCAAAAAAATTCATGGTACACAGTACCCGGTGGTACCAGGCTACTGGATCCTGTTTGTGCCGACAAAAACTGAATGTGCCCCAGGGCTGTGGGATACTTGGATCTGGGCTTTAGCGGTGCTTCTTCTGAGGAGTCACAGGGGTCTAGACCTGGCTCCGTGACCCTGGGTTTAGTGTTAAAGAGTTCTTATGGAAAAATATAAAGATTATTTGTGACGCCACTTGTGGGTAGCCACCGCTGCTGCAGAACCTCTGGGGATGATAGACAGGCAGCTGGGATGGATTGGCTCCCCACAGGTGGAGCGGATCCCCAGGGCAGGGGATATTGAAGGGTGTATGGTGCAGGATGGAGGGTGCGCAGTAACAGACAGGCTCACAGTTTGTTGTTTCCTCAAGTCCTTTACTGACAATACCGATTCAACCACAGGTGATGTTGCTATGAGTCTGTGTGACCTGGGAACAATTTGGGGTTCTCCTCACCCGGCAAGTTCTGAGGCCTCCCTGCTGCGCTTTCTCTTGGCGGGTCCCTGTGGCTGCTTAAGCTAAGCTGCGGCCCCCTCTTTCTCTCTCTTGTGTGTGCAAAGTTTAACAGGCAGCTCAAGTCCTTCTCTAGCCCCACTTCTCAGACGACTGCTCCAGGGCTCTTAATGCTGCTTTCCCTGCGGGCACTTGTGTGGCTGGGGACCTTGGAATTCCTCAGCCTCTGGTGTTGGCTGCTGGGACGTTAGGCCCTGCAAAGCCTTGGACTCCGTTGTCTGTTTTCTTGGCGCTTGTTCCTTTGGGGTGAGATCAACACTGCTCTACTAGCCCCAGGCTCTCCTCTACCTTCTCTGACTCTTGCTTACGGGTCCCTCAAGCTAGGCTTTAGCTTTCCTGAGGCAAGCTTAGCACTACTGCAGCCCACAGGATGTCTTCCTCAGTACTACTCCATACTGAACTGTTTAACTCCGCCACAGACCAGAATTTATAGGGGAGCTGCCCTGAACCCGGATTTTAGATCTCCCCCTTCAGTCCTGGAGGCAGAAAGGTGCTGTGTCTTTGGTTTGCCTGGTGTGAATACCCTCTGTTGCTCTCAGGTTCGACACTACTCCCCGAGGGAGATAATGACATTGTGGCATCCGAACTCTGGGGTGCCATATACGCGCCCATCTGCACACCTGTGACGTGATCGCGGGGCACCAATGGGTTGCTATGACAGCCAGGAGCCTGCTGAATAGAGATAGGTGAACTTCTCCAAACAAGGTTTCCACATTTCAAATTCGATATAAAGAACATCAAGTCCATTTCAAATCAATTAACACATGGAAATAATCCATAAATATTTTCAAATGATATGGACTAAAGTGTAAATCGCTAAAAATGAATAAAAAAACAGGAAAAGAGAACGACGAAACACCCAAGATTTATGAATGCCAAAATGTATTAAATATTTTAAATATAGTGGAGCTCAGGAGTTGAATGTAAAATACATACTAGTGCATCTCAATTAATTAGAATATTCTAAAAAAAAATTTTAATATTGCCATGTTTCAGGGCGTTTCTGGCAGCCTTGCAACACATTGAATAATAAATCAATATTATATTCACCCTTCGATGCCTCATGGAATATGGCAGCACAGTTTTTAACCCTTCCTCCTCTGTACTTTAATTTTCTGAAACAATGACCTCTGGGTTTTCATTGGCTGTAAGCCATAATCATCAACATTAACAGAAAAAACCCACTTGAAATAGATCACTCTGTGTGTAATGACTCTATATAATATATGCATTTCACTTCATGTATTAGAAGAAAAAGTAGTCTCTCTGAAGTCCTGTAGCAGAGGTGTTGTGAATAATGAGTATTGTAGGTATTCTGAATAGGATTCTTTAAGCTTAGTCCTTTGGGTATTAAATGTTCTTTCTTGCATCTGGTTAAAAAGAAGATGTTACTATCCAGTTGTGCTAGTCTCCTCTTCCAATGTGGTATATTTAATTATGAACACTATATGCCCAGTGGGGGCTTTTTATGTTGGTGAGACTGCACAACGTCTAAGGGCCACTTTACACACACCAACTTATCTGTCCAACTTCTGACCAACTTACTGGTTGCAGTGAAATCATGGACACATTGTTCCATTTTGTGGCTGTGTACAAATGGAACAATATGTCCATGATTTCACTGCAACCAGTAAGTTGGTCAGAAGTTGGACAGATAAGTTGGTGTGTGTAAAGTGGCCATACGAATAAGGATGAGGTCTCATCGTCACACAATTACACACATTTTCCAGTAGCCAAGCATTTTTGTAGCCAGGGACATAACATTAAAAATATGAAAGTTTTAATTTTGAGAGATAATTTCAAATCACAAAAACATTGAAGAGTCTGTGAATCCAAGCTAATTACATCTTTCAGTTGTATCCAGAATGGTCTAAAAATCTCTGACGGTTTCATGGCTCATTACCACATCTAAAGAATGTTGTTCAAAGATACTGAAATCGTAAAGACACCAAGTTTTCTTAAAAATTAGCGTCATAAAAACTTTCAGACCACTAGGCCTGCCTGATTGAGGATCCTCACCAGGCTGCTTTGCTTATTTAGCTAAATATCCAGGCCTGAAATGTTTATTCAGTTAAATGTCCAATCATTTTAGTTGTTCATGTATATATTTTGAGTTTCTTTCAGTATTTTGATTGCTCTCAGTGTGAGAAACAAGATAAAAATCTTGTGGTTGTGAATGATACCTTTTCAATATTTTGTCATACCATGCTTGATGAAGAGACCTGAGACGTCTCGAAAGCTCGCCTTATAACATCATTTATTTTATTTTTGTTAGCCATTAAAAGGTATCACAACTACAAGATTTGTATCTTGTTTCTCCCACCGAGAGCAATCAACACAATTTATTTCAGTAATTCAATACATAAACTTTTTGATGATATTCTAATTCATGGAGATGCACTAGTATAAGGAATGGCATCACTAACATAGTAAGATAAACACTATGATTATGTACAAAGTGGATAACCGTATATAAAAGATATTGCCAGGTAACAATGAGAGATGGTAAACAATAAATACAGGTTTAGGATATAACTTTGTCTATGAGCATGTCGTATAAGAAGTGGCAAAATACCACATAATACACCACTGGTTAATAACTTATATGCTGTATATCACCCCAATAGAAAGCCATATTGAGCTATATGGTATATTAGATGATATAATACAGCAATATACATTATGACACACACTGCACAAAACTGGTGATTAAGATGCAAATAGATTTCACAGGGAGCTTAAAGTCAGATTTTACTTATGAGAATATGCCAAACCCACACTAACACACAGTGCATTGGAAACAGAATCATTGATGGCAGGCCTGCTCAAGAAGCCCTGATAGCATAGCTATACTTAGCATATTAACATAACCCTTGCTGGGGAGGAGAAGAACGACCCTATATATAAATGTGTATATAATGCCACTCTTCCATAAAGGCCAGATTTGTGCAGTATACGACTATTTGTTGTCCTATGGACAGACTCTCCCACCTCAGCTGCAGATCTCTGCAGTTCATCCAGAGTGTTCATGGGCCTTTTGGCTGCATCTCTGATCAGTCTTCTCCTTGTTCGAGATGAAAGTTTAAAGGGACGGCCGGGTCTTGGTAGACTTGCAGTGGTCTGATACTCCTTCCATTTCAATATGATCGCTTGTACAGTGTTCCTTGAGATATTTAAAACTTGGGAAATCTTTTTGTATCCAAATTTGGCTTTAAACTTTGCCACAACAGTATCTCGGACCTGCCTGGTGTGTTCCTTGGTCTTCATGATGATCTCTGCACTTGATACAGAACCCTGAGACTATCACAGGACTTGATTACACACAGGTGGATTCTATTTATCATTACCAGTCATTTAGGACAACATGGGATCATTCAGACATCCTCACTGAACTTCTGTAGTGAGTTTGCTGCACTGAAAGGAAAGGGGCCGAATAATATTGCACGCCCCACTTTTCAGTTTTTTATTTGTTAAAAAAGTTTAAAATATCCAATAAATTTCGTTCCACTTCACAATTTTGTCCCACTTGTTGTTGATTCTTCACAAAAAAATTAGAATATATATCTGTATGTGTGAAGCCTGAAATGTGGCAAAAGGTTGAAAAGTTCAAGAGGGCCAAATACTTTCACGAGGCACTGTGGGTTGTCTGTGAATTTTATTTATAATAAAGGATTTTTCTCTGTGTGTTTTATTTGTAATGATGGATTCTTTTCAGTGTCTCTTGTTTAACTATTTACTCACTAGATTGGTAATTTGGGTGTACCATAAACATTATCAATCTAGGGATTGATAACAGCTGACAATATGAAAATATTCATCTGTCATTGACCCCGTCTATTACCACATTTGCCACTGGAGCAGGAAGGGCTTGGATGAAGAGCCAAGATGAAGCTTCTAATGAATGCACCATATTCTGGAGTGGCTACAGGCTTTTATTCTTACACTGTGGGGGAAAAATAACTATGTGCCTCCCTGGGGTAAGAATACCAAAACTCAGCCGTGCACTTTATCTTGGCTGGTATCAAAAATGGGGTGGGGGGGGGAAGAGGAGGGTCATATGCCAATTTTTCAAGAAGTAATTTATATTTACAGGATTCTAACATCAGTTTGGCTGCCATACTAGCAACCAATCACAGACATCGGCAGAGAGTGTGGATAGGGCTATGTTTGACTTCAACCAATCACAGGGAGGGTAAGCAGTGAATATGTCTGTGGTTCATGAGTGGACACAGAAGTAGGGAGACAGTGGCGCTGAAGCTTGGTAAGCAATAGTCAAGGAAGTTAATATCTGTGTCAAAATAGCCGGGCTCCACTGTAAAATGGTTTGAGGTTTGTTTGGTAGCTTTTGGGCCCCCATAATGGTGTTTTCTAGGGTCTTAATTTGCCTTCCATTGATCTGAATGGGGTTCAGAAGTTCGGCAAACTGTTCGAAGATCTATTCATCGAACACATGCCTGTTTGGCAAACCGAACTTAACTCGAACTTCAAAAGATTCGCTCACATCTACTGCTGAAGACCTCCATGCTTGTCATTACAGAGCTTCTGGCTGGCTTTTAAAGGAAACCATGATTTTTAATACATACTGCAGTGTTGTGGTATTGCTGTATATAGCACAAGTGATCAGATGACAAGTGAAGGAAGGTTTATGTTCTCTAAGGAGCCTATCAAATACAGTGAAAAGATAAAAAATATTAAAACATTTTTAAAATTTATAAAAACATAAAAATTCAAATTACCCTTTTCAAATCCCTTTTCCCCCATTAAGAATAAAGATAGTAAAAACTAAAATAAAATACACATATGGGTATCTCCACATTCAGAAAGGTTCATCTATGTAGAAATAAATATAATTAACCAATTGTTAAACATTGTAAACAGAGAGAAAATCAAAAACGTCAAAATCAAGCATTTTGGTCACTCCAATATCACAAAAAAATGGTATAACAAGCGATCAAAACATCAGATCTAACTCAAAATAGCATTAATAAGAACATTGTCTTTTTTTCCAGTAAAATAATAAAAGAAACTGTTCATGTTTGGTATCGCCATGATCGTATTGATGAGAAGAATCATACTGCCAAGTAATATTTACCATATAATGTACGCTGTGAAAACAATTCCCCCAAAACAATGTCAGAATAGCTTTTTTTCACAATTTCACTGCACTTGAAATTTTTTTTCCCGTTACTATTTAATAGAATGAATGGTGTCATTCAAAAGTACAATCCATCCAGAAAAATAAAGAAGTTATGGCTCTTGGAAAACAAGGAGGAAAAATGAAAGCACAAAAGTACTGGACATGTGAACAAAACATTTTTTACACGTCCATCTCAATGAATTAGAATATCAAAAAATTACCATATATACTCGTATATAAGCCGAGTTTTTCAGTACAAAAAAATGTGCTGAAAAGTCCCCCCCTCGGCTTATACACGAGTCACTGTATACAGTATACAGGTGCTCCCCCTTGCTGCCACACACCTGTAAAGTAATACATCATTATACTTATCCCTGTCGCTGTCGCCGCCGCCGCCGCTCTGACACCGCGCTCCTCCGGGTCTTCAGGCTTCTTCCTGCTTCTTCATGCTTCCTCCTCCGCCGGGCGCAGGCAATGACGTCATTGTCTGTGCGCCGGAGGAGGAAGCAGGAAGAAGCATGAAGACCCGGAGGAGCTCGGTGTCAGAGCGGCAGCGGCGGCGACAGAGACAGGGATAAGTATAATGATGTATTACTTTACAGGTGTGTGGCAGCAAGGGGGGGCCCTGTATACCACTGATGGGGGGCGCCTGTATACCACTGGGGCCTGTATATTCCACTGGGGCCTGTATATACCACTGGGGCTGCTGTATATATTGCTGGGGCCTGTACATACCACTGGGGCCTGTATATACCACTGGGGCCTGTATATACCACTGGGGCCTGTATATACCACTGGGGCTGTTGTATATACTACTGGGGCCTGTATATACCACTGGGGCCTGTATATACCACTGGGGCCTGTATATACCACTGGGGCTTCTGTATATACTGCTGGGGCCTGTATTTACCACTGGGGCCTGTATATACCACTGGGGCCTGTATATACCACTGGGGAGGCTGCTGTATACCACTGGAGCTGCTGTATATACTGCTGGGGCCTGTATATACCACTGGGGAGGCTGCTGTAATACTGCTGGGGTCTGTATATACCACTGGGGAGGCTGCTGTATACCACTGGGGCTGCTGTATATACTGCTGGGGCCTGTACCACTGGGGAGGCTGCTGTATACTACCACTGGGGAGGCTGCTGTATACTACCACTGGGGAGGCATGTATACCACTGGGGGGGCCTGTATACCACACTGCTGGGGGCTGTATACCTGTGCTGGGGTCCACCCTCGGCTTATACACGAGTCAATAGGTTTTCCCAGGTTTTGGGGGCAAAAGTAGGGGGGTCGGCTTATACACGGGTCGGCTTATACACGAATATATACGGTAATTTGTTTTCAGTAACTGAATACAAAAGGTGAAACCCATATATTAAATAGAGTCATTACACACAGAGAGATCTATTTCAAGTGTTTATTTCCCTAAATATTGATGATTATGGCTTGCAGCCAATGAAAACACAAAGGTCATTATCTCAAAAAATTAATGTAGGGAGGATGAAGGGTTAAAAACCGCGCTGCTGTATTCCATGAGTCATCAAAGGGTGAATATAACATTGATGTATTAGTCAACACGTTCCAGGGCTCCATAAAACGCCCTGAATCATGACAATTTGATATTGATTTGTCCTGAGGAAGGGCCAGGGAGCCCTAAACGTGTTGACTATTAAATCAATATTATATTCACCCTTTGATGTCTCGTGGAATACAGCAACACAGTTTTTAACCCTTCATCCTCCCTTCTCTATATGTACCATGCTGGGGACTGCAGCAGCCATGATATGCTTTTATAGTGGGTGTGACTCTCACAACCACACAAGGTGAAGCCTCTGATATCTATTTAGGTAATATTTTTCATCCTCCCAACTTTAATTTTTTGAGATAATGACCTTTGGGTTTTCATTGGCTGTAAGCCATAATCATCAACATTAACATAATAAACACTTGACATACATCATTCTGTTTATAATGATTCTATATCATATGTGTTTCACTTTATGTAGTGAATTACTAAAGTAAATTAATTGATGATATTCTAATTAATTGAGATGCACCCGTATATGTATAGCTAGCAGCTACAATATTGCATTGGTTGTCAGAAAACACCTCTGCTCCAACAAATTCCTGTCCCTGATTGCTGCCTGAATACCTGCAACAGAGGGAGAGAGCTGGAGGAGCTTTATCTTTTGTTGTGTAGTGTGAGGCAGCAACCGGGGAACCCGCTTGCAAAACGACAAGAACACGTGTTTATAAGTTAACCAATGTCTACCCGTTTATTTTTCACATATAATCACATAACCCGGGTAGCATGTTTGACACATATCACATTGATTATAAACACTTTACATAAATACACCATACATTTACATTTAACATCACATAACACTTATATTGCACATAACGTCTTATAGTAACCCGGGACCTGTAACCATCTCTGTCCCCATTGGAGCTCTACTAACAGCTCCCGTGGTGGCTACGGCCTCCGGCCTACTCACACTATACATACGTTACAGTACGACGATGACCCCTCCGGGTTCATAACAGGGATTGAGCAACCTGAGTACCGGGTATGTCATGTATCCCTAAGGGGCTCTTTCCTGGACGCATCTCCGCCTACGTCCCGGTCAGAGTCCACCTGGTTCAACCATGGTGTCCCCACTCTAGGAGCCCTTTTAACCCCTGCTTCTGACCTTTGTTACATACGCCTCAACGGGCCCTGTGGGTCCCAATGGCGGTACCTGCCGCCTGGCTTTAGTCCCCCAGCATGATGATATACATTCACCCGTAGTCAGGATTCCTGCCTGACCGGGACCTTACATACCGTATGTGATCCATCCTTCAAACGTCCATGGATCACACACCTGCTCACAGCCCATCATAACACATCCATGGACTGTGGCCCCTCCATGACCATAACAGGGACCTGGTCAACCGTAGAATCCGGGCTAACCATGCGTCACCATGGCCTACTCACCACGGTACGGGCTATCAGTCGCCACCAAACCTCCATCTCATGGCAGGTCTCCAGGTCCACGACTGTACCCTGCGTCTGAGTAGCACCCTAATGGATCAGCCATGGTTCCCTTCTAGGAGCCTTCATGACTCCTGTCTCTGGCCACAGGCACACCCACACCATTAGAGGTCGTGGTTGAGGGACGGGTACCCTCTGCAAGCAGCAGGGCAAGCCTCCCTCTCGTCCCACAGGGACGGAACGCCTCCAACATCATCCATACTAGCTGGGTCACTCTCTCCCCACATCATTATACATGGGTCTTACATATAGGCCATCATCTCTCATTCAGGGCCATTACCTAAGCCCTCATACACATAGTTAAGCACATTCCGATTCATCAGGTCCTTTAACTGAGTACTCCGACTCGGACCCAAAGGCGGTCTATGCCCGCCTGGCACACTACATACGATTGCCTCCAAAGGCTACATACATTCGCCTCCCGAAGGGCTACTTTCATTCCGGTTCATCAGGACCTTTATGTGACTCCACTGAGTCGGTCCCAAGGGCGGTCTATACTCGCTTAGCATGATTTACACACAAGGTGCACAGTTCACACAATCATTCAAGAACTGCTTTTCTTACCGGGCACGGATCCGGGTCTCGCTACCTGTGTCACAGGTTCCACCAGGCATCCCCACAGGCTCCTTCCCGGACGTGAGGTGAACCACGTCCGGTCTAGCGTCCACGGGTCAACCACGGCTTCCCCCTCCAGATGCGGACACGACCACGGACCTCGGCACCGGCATGGAGCTAGCTAGCATGCTCCCGTGTCCACACACAGAGCCTTGGACTGCTCTGCACTCAGGCTGCTCTCAGCCCACATGCTCTCAGGCTGGCAATCTCTGGATGAATCTCAGCAGGATCTCAGCTTCCAGAATCCATCTCAATCTGAATCACTCAATCACTCACCTGGCTGCCTCTTATCGTGCCAGCCACTCCCACATGGACACACCCCCTTAGCTGCCGGTAATCAGCCTTTCACACAGCTCAGGTTAACTCCCTGTGTTCTGGGTTGTCAGCACTCAGCCCTTACATTCCTTAGGGACTCCTCGATCTCATCTCACTCTCACTGCCGCTCATTAGGCTCATGAAACCCTGTCCAAAGTTGGTTCACACAGCATTATCAGTCAAACCGGCCAGTGTGCACAGGATCATACCTCGATCCTGCATGTGACGCGCCCCGGCCATGAGGATCATGCCGGCGGTGCCTCACAGTAGCTAGAACTGAACATCTGCAATGTTACAATAGAACTAATGAAAACATATATTCAGGAAATGTTCCTTATGACTCTATATCACTGTGCTGCTATATGTCACTGGATGTGGAAATAAATCTCTTCTCCAGATAATGCACCTCTAATCTCTAATGACGCTTCAGCTGTTCTCATCTCATTACACAAGTATCCCATTTACATTAAGGCAAAATCTGTTTTACTCAGTTAAACTTTGCTTTCAGCAATAGAAGATTGAGGTTACAGGCAACTAAGAATAGCGCAATATTGATCTAAACTGTTCCTCCAGGACAGGATTTAGTTACAAAATCACGATAGGCAGAACTTTAGTGAAGGGCGATTAATTACCCATAAAAACAGTATAATTATACATGAATTTAACAAATAAAATAGCAGTAAGTAATATACTGTATGTAACTACAATATCCTGTGTATGGGCATATATAAAATGTCTATAAAGATGTGCTAGAACGTATAGACTCACAGAACTTTTTAGATTAAACCTTAAAGGGAATCTGTCACCAGGTTTTTGTCATCCCATCTGAGAGCAGCATAATGTAGAGACAAAGACCCTGATTCCAGCGATGTGTCACTTACCGAGCTGCTTGCTGTCATTTTGATAAAATTAGTTTTTTCTCTGCTGCAGATTTAGCAGTTTGTGACAATGCCAGACTACCAGACTGCCAGACTAATGATAATTTCCAGATGGTTAAACAGTGATTTTATCAAATCTACACTGAGCAGCCCTGTAAGTGACACATCGCTGGAATCAGGATCTCGGATCCTATATTATGCTACTCTCAGATTAGATTGTAAAAACCTGGTGAAAGGTTCCCTTTAAGGACTGAACCACTTTGTATGTTAATGACCAGGCCTCATTTTTCAATTCTGACCATTGTCACTTTATGAGGTTATAACTCTTGAATGCTTCAATGTATCCCAGTGATTCTGAGATTGTTTTTTGTGACATATTGGACTTCATGTTAGTGGTAAACTTTGGTCGACATTGTTTGTGAATATTTACAAAAATATTTAAAAACTTGGCAAAAAAATATTGAAAATTTCAGTTTTCAAACTTCGAACTCTCTGCTTTAACAGTATAAAAATTCAATCACACAAAAAAGTTAATAAATAAAATTTCCCATGTGGCTGCTTTAGATCAGGACAATTTTTAAACAAATGTTTTTATTTTTTGTTAGGAAGTGAAATGGGTTCAAAGTTCATCAGCAATTTCTCATTTTTACATCAAAACTTTCAAAACCATTTTATTTAGGGACCAGATCACATTTGAAGTGACTTTGAGGGGCCTACGTGACAAAAAACACCCATAAGTGACCCCATTCTAAAAACTGCAACCCTCAAAGTGTTCTAAACCACAGTTTATTAACTCTTTAGATGCTTAATAGGAAGTAAGCAATATGCAAGGAAAAAATTACAATTTTACTTTTTGCCACATAAAAGTTACTTTCACCCTAAATTTTGCTTTTTTTTTTACAAGAGTAACAGCAAAAAGTTAAAGGCACCATATAATTTGTTGTGCAATCTCTCCAGAGTGTCGAGATACCCTTTGTGTGGTGGAAAACGTCTATCTAAGCGCACGGAAGGGCTCTGAGGGGAAGGAGCGCTATTCGTCTTTTGGAATTCAAAATTGATTTGAATCATTGGCAGGCGACATGTCATGTTCGGAGATCCCATGATGTGCCTAAAGAGTGGACACCCCCCAGAAGTTACCCCATTGTGGAAACTAGACCCCTTAAGGCTGGAATCACACTGTTCGAGTGACTCAGATGAGTCTCGGATGACTAACTTGGATGACCTCTCCCCTGTATGGACCGGAGTGTCAGCTGCTTGTGTCTAAGCAGCTCCACACTCCCATCCTGACACAGGGGAGGCCATTCCAAGTTAGTCTTCCGAGACTTGCATGTCACTCAGACAGTGTGATTCCAGCCTTAAAGGATTTATCTAGATTTTGCTAGCAATGGTTGGCTAGCAATGGTCAGACCATTCTAACTTATATCTTTCCTCTGTAGAAGTGAGTGCCTTGTGTTTGCTGTTCTGATCTTTTGCTGCCTGACCTTGTATCCTGCCTTTTGGCTACTCGTTAACAGAGTCCCTTTGTCTTTAAGTACTGTTTGGATTTGACCATGGAAAGTGATCTGTTTAATATTTTTACCTTTGACATAGACTCTTAGTATTTCACCCTGGACCTCTTGACTTCACTGTCTCACAGCTTGCCGTGAGAATTGACCATAGTTAGCATCACAATGGAGGCCTTTAGACTTGTGTATCTTGAAATGAGCCAGTTTATAGAGTCTTTGCTGTTTGATTAATCTGGCTTATCTTTAGACTGTGATGTTACATTAATTTATAATTAGCTTACTTTGTGGAAATAATTTCGGCACATGATGTTGTATTTTAGGCTACACCACCTTCAATGAGGTGCGGAAAATATCTAAAGCATAAAGCATTAAGATAGCGTGCAAGTCTTGAAAGACAGGTTTGTTTGGTCAAAGTGCACCAGAATAATGGCACATATAGATTTATAAGGGTATGGACACACATCTGAGTGAAAAAACTGTCCTATTCACGGAACCGAGAGTCGGACGAGTGTGATTCGACTTTTGGTCAGTGTAGCTTGCGAGTGCTGTCCGAGTGCAATCCGTTTTTTTCCTCAGCAGCTATTTACTGTATAATCATTTACAGGTGCATTTTGTACAATTGTCTGAGCTACAGAATGATAATGTATCAATTAAAACTCGTATCAGACTCGGATGGTGCGAGTAAGGTCTGAGTGCAATCCGTGTTTTTTGTCGGATCTATAGACTTGCATTGGCGAGTCTCGTCCGTGACTCGCATAGAATCGCAACATGTTGCGATTGACTCG
The DNA here is from genome assembly GCA_033576535.1 of Allobates femoralis. Lineage (NCBI taxonomy): Eukaryota > Metazoa > Chordata > Amphibia > Anura > Aromobatidae > Allobates > Allobates femoralis. Next base: position 220,027,790 of record JARQOC010000005.1, on the reverse strand, counting down.
CAATTCGAGAATCGGATGCGGAAAATGCGTACGAGACTCAGAAATGTGCACTCGGACATTAGTTAACATTGGTCTGAGAGCAATGTGATTTTTCCACACAGTAAACTCGGACAAGTTTCACTGATGTGTGTCCGAGCCCTAAAGTGTATGATTTCAGATGGCAGGACCCATTGCAAAGAAGAGTCATGTAAAACTTAAAAATGCTTAATAAAAATGTGTGAGCAAATCTTAATTTTGATATTTTTTTTGCAGCAGTTACCATTTCCAGTGGAGCTGGAAAAATTAAAAATTCTGAAAGATAAATGGACAATAGGAGGTATTAAGCAAAGCTTTCCTGATAAATGTACATGTATTAGATACTTATTTAAAACCATAGTTTTCATCTTTCTGCATGTTAGGCGACATACAAAAAAATAGATGCTTTGAGTTAAGATTTAATTAAAATCTAAAAGCTTAATTTGACCCAATTCTGAGGGCAATAGTCTGAAAATGCAGTGTAAATGATATTCTGTATGCTGCTATACATGCAATCTATGTCATAGATCATTGTTTTAATGCAGCATAAAGTAAGAGAATATGATTTCATGTTAAGTGTCCTTTGTAAGAAAGCTTTTAAGATACTGCTAAAAAGAGTTTCTGGCAGATAAAAGGACAAGTCATCTGTAGACACTTTCTCCCGTCACCAATTAGAACAGGAATCGCAACTCACCCAGAGAGTCTAACTTCTTTGTCAGCAGTATCTCACAGCAGCACATCCTGCATATTTCAGTAGACAGTTTACGATTGGGTCTTTGGTGAACAGTTTCAATTAAATTACATACATAGTTACATACAGAATGCTGAAACTTGATAAAAATGTATCTGAAAACAGTAGTTTCAGTCTACTGCATGTTTGAAGAATATTGTGACAAACTGGTGCTTAAAGATTTTTTAAGGATGGGATTGGCAACCATAGTTGCACTATGTAGTAGAGGTAAACTTAAAGGGAACCTGTCACCTTGATTTACCCCCCTATCCTACCACTACCTGTCCCTGCACCTTCTTAGCTGATCCCTAACCTTCCCTGTCTCACCTAAGAGTGCCCTATAAAGAGTAAGAAAAAGACTTATATAGTTACGTGTAGACCACATCTGTAGTCTGCAGTGGGTGGTCCGGGGCTCCATTGTCCCCTCCTGGCTTGCTCTCAGCACGCCCTGCTGGGCATCATTATTCCTTCTTCTGTCCGTCCTCTATTTGAAATTCCCACCTCTTCTGATGAACGTCATGTCCGGCCTGGTGCATTGTGGGGGTTGATCATGTGGTACGGGCTGGCTTAAATACACGCACTGAGGCAGCCCTGAAATGCGTTGACTAATAAATCAATGCTATATTCACCCTTTGATGTCTCATGGAATATAGCATGGTTTTTAACCCTTCGTCCTCCCTACTTACTGTAAGTTTTCTGAGGTAACGACCTTTGGGATTTCATTGGCTGTAAGCTATAATCATCGACATTTAAAGAAATAAACACTTGAATTAGATCATTCTGATTGTAATGACTCTATGTTATATATGTGTTTCACTTTATGTATTTAATTACTGAAATTAATTAACTTTTTGATGATATTCTAATTCATTGAGATGCCCTAGCACCATGGTCAGCGGGTACCATGATACCTCAGCTGTGTCCTCGGGTGACCTCACTTTCTTACTGCTCACATGGCCGCAGCTCTCGATGCCGTCATCTTGTGCTCGGAGGCCGCTATGAAAGAATGCTTCTTCTTCAGCGCGGCCTCCAAACAGAGCTAAGATGTGTTGTGGGACCTCGTTGTGGATTATTGTCAGAGCAGGCAATGTTTTGGGGTTAATAAATAGGATAATGAGGGTTGTCAGTGTGTTTTATTGCTAACTAGCTGTAGAGCCCGGCATTGCCCGTGCATAGTAACTGACTGTTCTTAGTTAGAATAGAATGATTATTTTCCACATAAAAGTCTGCATCTAGCTCCTCCCTCTCCATAGAAAGTTGTCTGGTTGTGCCTCTAGCTCCTCCTCCATAGAATGTTGTCTGGTTGTGCCTCTAGCTCCTCCCCCTCCATAGAATGTTGTCTGGTTCTGTGTATAGCTCCTTTCCCTCCATAGAATGCGGTCTGATTCTTCATATAGCTCTTCCCCTCCCTAGAATGTTGTCTCGTTCTGTGGGCTATGATGTGGGTGTGGATAACTGGAGTTATCTATTTGTCTTGTCTATCTATTCTAAGTTTTTACAGCATGGGAAAGACCGGGAAAACTGTATGACACTCACAGGACACTCTGCTACTTTTCTCACTGATGATCTCGGAGAGGCAAGATATGCACATGTGTGCGTACCCTACTCTGTATTCCCGCACATCACAAATATGGGGAATGAAGGATAGCCTGAATGGTTCTGTCCCACAGTTACTATAGCACAAATAGCTGAAAAAGTAAAGGAGATTTTATATTTTATATAGTGGTTACATACTATCAGGATTTGCCATTATTTGTAATTGGTTGTGATTCAGTCATTGGGATTCCCACAATTCAGAGCTTAAAGGAAATGCAACATTACTGTAGAGCAGTATGCCTTCTAAGTTTACAGACCACAACAAGTCATGATCCTTATCGCTTTTACCTCAAAATATGATCTTTACCTTAATGATCAAGCTCTATTTTTCAATTCTAACCAGTGTCTCTTTATGAGGTTATAACTCTGCAACGCTTCAACGGATCCTAGTGATTCTAAAGGTACCGTCCCACGCCGCAATCTCGGCTGGCGATGTGTGGCGATCTAACGTGTGCGCTCACGTTTTTCGTGTTCGCCTCAGATCACCCATGGCAGCTTCACACGCCACAATTTCGCCCTGAACCTAAGGCGATGTGTCGCTCCAGAAATCGCCTCACCCACAGCCGCACCCTCACCCTCAACGGTTCATCTTGCCTAATTCCATCGCCCTACTCTGGAAGGCTGGCTAATACATGACGCCATTGCCATTGTGTGGTGCTGAACGGACAGCTCTTGAAATATGGTGCGGTGTCAAGTGACAGCCAATGGGAACACAGTAGCCCACACCAATCATCTCAGACAGGGTGTGGACTACAGCACGCTGACGCACGCCAACGGGAATTCATAGGCAACGCTTTTTCCATCACCATCGACCTCTCACATGCCACAACACAGAAATATCGCCTTAACGATTGCGGCTGATTACTGAGCACTGTTCAGGAATCAGGTGACGGCCGAGGGGCGATTTATCGCCGCAAAATTGCCCAATCACAAGCGCCAACCGTGAGGTAATTTCATGACGATTGCTTCGGGGCGACATATTGCCTTTTAGATTTCCAGGCGACATTGCAGCGTGGGACAGTACCTTAAGGCTGCGTTCACACAGTGCGTATTTTGTCGCGTATTTTTACGGACGCGTTTTTTTCTGCATGTGTACTGCAAACACATAGAAATGAAGTTTGTTAAGAAAAAAAAAAAGCAAAAAAAAAGCCTTGTGATGTCATTTCCTTTCTTTTCCATTATTACATTCTCCATTGAAAAGTGTACTAGAGAATAGACAATCTACATGCTGCATTTTCTATGTCCAGCAAGGGTAACCCAAGCAGCTGGGGGCTGGAATCCTCAGCGTGGTGAGGCCCAACCGTTCTGGGCCCACCACGCTAAGGACCGCAGCCAACAGCCGCCCCAGGAGTGGCGCCTCAATGAGAGATGCCAAACCTGGCAGGTACCTCGCTCTTCCAGCTGCCCTGGGCGGTGGCAGTCTGGGTAATAACGGGGTTGGTGACACCTTTTTTGACAGCTGCCACCAAGCCCCTATTGGTAATATCAACCGTCAGTGTGACAGCCAGCTATTAGCAATAGAGAAATTGAGATTGGAAACAAAAAAAAAAATTGCTATTGCATCGGGAGTGCGATGAAATGAACAGGTGCCGTAGAAATAGCCGCTGAATAGCACAGTCCTCTCTCCAGAAACTACACTGTTGTTGCAAGATTTATATGGAGTATATGGTGGCTCAGTGGTAATCACTGTACAGTGGCTCAGTGGTTAGCACTGTATATGGTGGCTCAGTGGTTAGTACTGTATATGGTGGTTCAGTGGTTAGCACTGTATATGGTGGCTCAGTGGTTAGTACTGTATATGGTGGCTCCGTGGTTAGTACTGTATACGGTGGCTCAGTGGTTAGCACTGTATATGGTGTCTCAGTGGTTAGTACTGTATATGGTGGTTCAGTGGTTAGCACTGTATATGGTGGCTCAGTGGTTAGCACTGTATATGGTGGCTCAGTGGTTAGCACTGTATATGGTGGCTCAGTGGTTAGCACTGTATATGGTGGCTCAGTGGTTAGCACTGTATGGTGGCTCAGTGGTTGGCACTGTATATGGTGGCTCAGTGGTTAGCACTGTATGGTGGCTCAGTGGTTGGCACTGTATATGGTGGCTCAGTGGTTGGCACTGTATATGGTGGCTCAGTGGTTAGCACTGTATATGGTGGCTCAGTGGTTAGCACTGTACGGTGGCTCAGTGGTTAGCACTGTATATGGTGGCTCAGTGGTTAGCACTGTATATGGTGGCTCAGTGGTTAGCACTGTACGGTGTCTTAGTGGCTAGCACTGTATATGGTGGCTCAGTGGTTAGCACTGTATATGGTGGCTCAGTGGTTAGCACTGTATATGGTGACTCAGTGGTTAGCACTGTATATGGTGGCTCAGTGGTTAGCACTGTATGGTGGCTCAGTGGTTAGCACTGTATATGGTGGCTCAGTGGTTAGCACTGTATATGGTGGCTCAGTGGTTAGCACTGTATATGGTGGCTCAGTGATTAGCACAGTATATGGTGACTCAGTGGTTAGCACTGTATATGGTGGCTCAGTGGTTAGCACTGTATATGGTGGCTCAGTGGTTAGCACTGTATGGTGGCTCAGTAGTTAGCACTGTATACGGTGGCTCAAAGGTTAGCACTGTACAGTGGCCTCCTCTCCTCCCTGGCCTCCCTTTCCTGTCGTCCCTGGCCTCCCTGGTCTCGTCTCCTCCATGTCCTCCTTAGCCTCCCTTTGTGGGGGAGGTCCAATGTGGAGACACACAGGGACCCTCCAAACATGGTGTCCGCTAACAATTTGAGCTCATTTTCCATTCAAATTGTTAGCGGACACCATGTCGCGTTTGGAGGGTCCCCGTGTGTCTCCACATTGGAGCTCCCCCATAAGTGACCCCATTTTGGAAACTAGACCCCCAAAGAAACATATATAGATCCATATTGAGCACTTTGAACCCCCAGATGCTTCACAAATTGATCCGTAAAAATGAAAAAATAAATTTTTGTGAAAATAAAAACGTACTTATTCCTTATTACGGATCAATTTATGAAGCACCTGGGGAAACAAAGTGCTCACTATGCATCTAGATAGGTTCCTTAGGGGGTCTAGTTTCCAAAATGGGGTCACTTGTGGGGGAGCTCCAATGTTCAGGCAAGCAGGGAGGGGCTCTCCATACGCAACAAGGTTTCCGCTAACAATTGGAGCTAATTTTCCATTGAAATTGTTAGCGGACACCATGTCGTGTATGGAGAACCTGTGTGCCACCAGCACAAGGGCAACTGGAAGAGTTGGGTTGCAGCACCAGAAAATGCCGCCTCTAATGAATGCGCTATTTTCTTGGGTGGCTGTGGGTTGCAATTTGCAGCGTGGGGGACCCACAACATTTGGGTCTCTCCACGCTGAGGATTCCAGTCAGCCAGCTGCCAAGTTGTACCTGGCTGGCTACCAAAAATACAACGAAGGACTTTTTTTTATTTCTAGAACTAATTCTAGAGAAAAAAAAATGACGTAGGGCTCCGCCATATTTTTGGTCCAGCCAGGTACAACTTGGCAGCTACAGACTGCCAGCAACCCCCAGCTGCCTCGTTGTACCTGGCTGCAACCAAAAATACAGCAAAGCCCATTTTTTTTTATTTCTAGAACTAATTCTAGAAAAAAAAATGACATGGGGCTCCGCCATATTTTTGGCCCAGCCAGGTACAACTAGGCAGCTGGGGGCTGGAATCCTCAGCATGGAAAGGCCCAAGCGTTCTGGGCCCCCCATGCTGCGAATTGCAGCCCGCAGCCGCCCCAGAAAATGGCGCATTCATTGAAGCGCCATTTTCTGGCGCTGTACCCATGCTCTTCCAGTTGCCCTGGTGCCGGTGGCAAACTGGGTAATAAAGGGGTTAATGCCAGCTTTTTATTGGCAACTGGCACTAAGCCCGAGATTCATAATATAGGGCCAATGTTAGACCCGCCATTAGGAATCTCTGGTAAATAGTCAGAAAATACACACATAGAAAAATCTTTTTATTTGAAAAAAAACACAAACAAAATTCGGACTCCATCTTTATTATAAAGATCCGACGTAGTCCACAACAAAGGTCCCACGACGCTCGATCGCCTCCGACGTAGTCCACAACGAAGGTCCCACGATGCTCGATCGCCTCTGCTCAATCCAGAGACTACAGCAAGGGATCAAGTGTCCTCTTCCTACAGTCTCGGGGGTCAGAGTTGTGGTGCACTGTATGACAATGATCTGTTATACAGTGCACCATGACTATGATCCCAGAGACTATACAAGGGGACACTTGATCCCTTGTTGCACCCATCCATCCATCCATGTATGCACCCATCATCCACGCACGCACACAACCACGCACGCACATCCAAGCACGCACATCCACGCACGCACATCCACACACACATCAACGCACGCATGCTGACATCCACGTTCGCACACATCCACGTACGCACACAACCACGTTCGCACACATCCACGCACGCTGACATCCTCGCACGCTGACATCCACGCACATGCACACACACATCAACGCACGCATGCTGACATCCACGTTCGCACACATCCACGTACGCACACAACCACGTACGCACACATCCACGTTCGCACACATCCACGCACGCTGACATCCTCGCACACACATCCACACACACATCAACGCACGCATGCTGACATCCACGTTCGCACACATCCACGTACGCACACAACCACGTACACACACATCCACGTTTGCACACATCCACGCACGCTGACATCCTCGCACGCTGACATCCACGCACGCACATCCACACACACATCAACACACGCATGCTGAGATCCACGTTCGCACACATCCACGTACGCACACAACCACGTACGCACACATCCACGTTTGCACACATCCACGCATGCTGACATCCTCGCACACACATCCACACACACATCAACGCACGCATGCTGACATCCACGTTCGCACACATCCACGTACGCACACAACCACGTACACATACATCCACGTTTGCACACATCCACGCACGCTGACATCCTCGCACGCACATCCACACACACATCAACGCATGCTGACATCCACGTTCGCACACATCCACGTACGCACACAACCACGTATGCACACAACCACGTTCGCACACATCCACGCACGCTGACATCCTCGCACGCTGACATCCACGCACATCCACACACACATCAACGCACGCATGCTGACATCCACGTTCGCACACATCCACGTAAGCACACAACCACGTACGCACACATCCACGTTCACACACATCCACGCACGCTGACATCCTCGCACGCACATCCACACACACATCAACGCACGCATGCTGACATCCACGTTCGCACACATCCACGTACGCACACAACCACGTACACACACATCCACGTTTGCACACATTCACGCACGCTGACATCCTCGCACGCACATCCACGCACGCATGCTGACATCCACGTTCGCACACATCCACGTACGCACACAACCACGTACACACACATCCACGTTTGCACACATTCACGCACGCTGACATCCTCGCACGCACATCCACGCACGCATGCTGACATCCACGTTCGCACACATCCACGTACGCACACAACCACGTACGCACACAACCACGTTCGCACACATCCACGCACGCTGACATCCTCGCACGCTGACATCCACGCACGCACATCCACACACATGTATGAAAAATACATATACAATACACAGAACAACAATAAAAAGAAAAAATGTTTTTCATTACATATATACCAACATAAATAAAAAAATGAACAAAATAACAATACATAAAATCAATTAGATAAACATTGAAAGTGATGAAATTTATAAGTCTTGTAATCCATAGTTTTGTTGGGATAGCAGAAACCCATTCAAAAGATCACGGGAAAATAAGTAGCTTCATTGTCATACTACTATAATATACAATATTTATATTATAGTAGTATGACAATGAATATACTTATTTTTCTTATCAATGTTCACATTGTCAGGCTTGACAGATAAATAAATCTTTATTTGAGCATCATTCATCGGGAGCTGGATCATCACTTCTTTTCTCACAGGACGCAGGTCTCTTCCAGGTTTGGGTATCATTCTAATATGTGCGTCTAATGCCTGGGGTGCAAAATCAACGCCCTCTGTAATGGAGTTAAATGTGGCAAGCATTTGGGGACTCAGTGCAGATTGTAAAATTTTGTAAAAAAACGGAGTGAAACCATCTGGACCCGGGCATTTTGAGAGCAGGGTGGTTTTAGTAGCATCCAGCAGTTCTGAATCTGTTATGTCTGATTCCAGAGCTGTCACTTCAGTTTCCGTCAAAGTGGGGAGAACAGTCACCTCAATATAGTCTCCAATTTTGACAGATAAGTCCGCTGGGGCAAGGTCAGCATAATTCCCCCTGATATTATAAAGTTTAGCATAGTAGGTCTGAAAGACCTCAAGGATCTTAGATGGGTTATATGTTACTGAGTCTCCCTTGAGCTTACATTTCTGTACATGAGTGCAACCCGATCTAGGGTGGAGAAGACGTACCAAGGGACGTCCACACTAATGAGAGAATCTATAAAAAAAAGCTCTTTGTTCTTTCAGTTTGCCTCCTGACGTTTCTTAAGGAGATCCGCTAATGTTGTGCGGGATAATGTTCGCTTGTGTGCAGTTTCCAATTGAGTAATCTGTACAAATAAATCATTGATCAACTCATTCCTGGCCTTTCTAAGATGAGAGCCGTGCTTGATAAGGGTTCCTCTTAATACGCATTTTAAAGCCTCCCATTTAAGAGGTTGCGCTGTGTTATCATCCATATGTCAGTTTGTAAAATTTGCGATATCCTCCTTCAGTTCCTTAAGGCATAAATTGTCCTTTAGGAGGTGACTATTGAGTCTCCATGTCCACGATTTGTGGAGTGTACCTGGTAATACTAAAGATAAAAAAACAGGGGCATGGTCAGAGAGTAAGATATTGCCAATTTTAACAACAGGATTTCATCCCAGTGCTGCGTGGCAGAATGAAAAAAAATCAATACGACTATAAGAGTCATGTACTGGTGAGAAATATGTATAATCTTTTTCTTGTGGGTGAAGTATGCACCAGATGTCCCTGAGTTGGAGAGTGTGCAGGAGTCTTTTTAGCGACCTCAGTTTTTTGCTCGGTACTGTACCTCTTCCAGAAGATGAGTCCAGCGCAGGGTCTAAAGGCCACTTTACACGGCACGATATCGTAGCCCAACTTCGATAAAAAGTCACGTGGTTCGGGCGTTGCCGCCGATATCGTTCGTGCGTTGTATGGTGTAAATGAGCAATGCAACGCAAGAACGATGCAAAAACTATATCATTTGGGAATTGTGCAGGCTCTCCAACTGGCCAATATTGGATGGACGATCTGGCATGATCGTCTGTGTGACAGCGCTACTATGATTTGGAGCGCAACTTCCATATTCACTCCAATGTAAATTGCTCATTCCCTGAGTTGATGAGACGCAGTGTGCAAGAGGGGCGTACGACATCGTAGTTGTGTTGCCTGCCGATATCGCACTGTGTAACATCTCCTATGCGATCTTGGACAAACGCCAAAAACAGGCGCTCCCGTGAGATCGTATGGAATATCGTAACGATATTGCGACTTGTAAAGTGGCCTTAAGACAAAATTGAAATCACCTCCAATGATCACTGTGCCTTCAGCAAAGTAACAAACCACAATAATAGAGATATGCAGACAGGGGACTGATCCCCATTTGGGAGATACCAATTAACAATTGTTAGGACAGAGGCAGCAACCTGTACTTTAAGGAATATATATCTTCCACCAGGATCAATAACGCTATCCAAAATAACATGAGACAAATTTTATGTATCGCAATAGAAGCCCCTCTAGATCTGGTATTTGGGTTGGGGCACTGAAGCCATACTGGGTAGCATCTATTTGAAATAGCCGGCATTGAACCAGATTTAAAATGTGTCTCCTGCAATAGAACTATCTGTGCATGTTGCTTATGAAGGCCATGTAATATCTGGGATCTTTTTTGTGGAATATTAAAACCCCAAACATTCATGGTGCTGATTGTTAAAAGGTCCATTATTCAAAAAGAATTGAACCTCAGACGCAGCTGATAACCTGCAACCATGGTTATGCTTCACCGGTATGTACCGTAGACCTTAGGGATGGGAAGGGAATAGATCAGGGAAATACAGGGAGATTAGGGTAGGTAGATCAAAACAAAATGAGAAAAAGGGGGGAAGTGGAGAAGACGAGAAGAAGAAAGAGAGCAGGAAAGGAAAAGAAGAGTAAGAAATATACTTTCGTGTGAAAGAAAGATATGAGAATCTAGCCGATATGTAAAGAAGAATAGAGTTAGGCGTTAATGTAGAAAGAAAAAGAACCGGAAACTGGTTTAGTTTTCTGGGTGGGGTGGTCTAAAATCTCCACACTTGCCAGCAGCGTGTGGATTCCCCAGTGGTGCGTGTCCTTTCCAAGTGCAGAAGAGGACTCCACATACCGCTGACCAAAAATATACTAAAACATAGTATTAAACGTTCCTGAAAACATTTTTGTATACAATAAAACAAAAGTTATGAAAAAAGGCATACCATAATAATAATCGCTGTCATTACAAAAAGTGGCTAAGATATATAGTAAGCAAAAATAGTGTCCGCCATATGCTCCATAATATGTCCCGTCCTTCTCCCCCCCCTCCCCCTCAAAGAAAAAAAAAAAAACGGGGAGAAAAAGAGAAAGAGAAAAGGGACATCTCAGTTCCCAAATAGGGAGGGATAAGTTGACAATAGCCTCAAGACATGTCAGGATATCTCATCCATCCCCGGTTGGACCCATGGCTCCTTCCTTGCCATCACATCTCTGACTGGATTCCCTCCGCTGGCGACGTCTTGCTTTCGGATCCCAAGGTGGTAGACCCCTGTTAATGGTCATTGGAGGTCCCGGCCAGTCTATTATAGATACGTCCGGGAATGAAAGATCAAGCTGATGGAGAAAATCCTGAAGTTCCCTTGGGTGTGTTAGCAAAATAAGGCGTCCCTCTCTCCTAACCTGGAGGCGAAATGGGTAACCCCAAGTATAAGGAATATCATGGGAATGCAGGATGTCAAGAAGGGTCCGGAGGGCTCTCCTTTTCAGTAGTGTGCATCGGGAAAGATCAGCAAGGAGTTGTATAGGCTGACCTTGGCAGGTCAATGGCTTACGACCTCGGGCTCTGGAACATATCTCATCATCAGTCTATAGTTGTGAATTCTACATGTGACATCCCACGGTCTTGCCCTCTTCAGGTGGTGGTGGTCCTAGGGATCTATGAGCCCTGTCAAATTTGAAGGGGAGAGTCCACAGGGGCATTGCGGATGCCGTTCAAAAAACCAAATAGGTCACATCTAGGTCTCTTGATGATACAGACTCCAGTAGCCCCCTAATCCTCACATTATTCCTGTGATCCCGATTTTCAAGATCTTCCATGAGATCAAGAACATAGTCAATATGTGATGTCTGGTCAGCCACTTGTCTTTCTAAAGCACCTAGCTGTTTGGTAATAGTGTCAGAGGCAGATTCAGAATTGGAAACTCTAACAGTTAAATGTTGGACTTCACAATGTAATGCCACTGCTTCAGCTTAAAAAGATGTTTCAAGTTGGCCCACAAACTTTTCAATCTCCTTGCAAGTCGGAATCGCAGCTATACATGCTTTAAAATCGTCCCATATTTCTCTATTGTGGCTGGTGGCATCAGATGAACTAGATTGGGAAGCTGATACTGATATGGGGTCAGCTATAGATGTTGATGAGACCCCTTTGGCATAGTGAGTCCCCCTGAAGCATCCGTTCTGTAACAGGCAGAGTCATATGAGAAATGGGATCCATCCACCCTCTCCTGATGGGCCCAGGGATCTGCTGAGGGATTCAGGGGAAAATTGCAGGCCAGAGATATAGCATGGTCAGGTGTATGGGGGCAGGCTGTATAATGTCAGAGGATCCCTGAAGTGGCTGGCCTTCTAACCCCTCTTCACTGCCCCTCCACAGCCCCTGGATGTCCTCCATGGGGTCCACAGCCTCTTCTATATATGGATCTTCTCCCCCGCCTCCACTATGGCACCATATGCTCCCTCTTACCGTCTCAGCCATGACTGGCTTCTCATTCGCAGTGTTCTGCAGCAGCCATGTGCGGTCTGCCTCATCAGAAGCTGTCCTCCGGTCTTTGGCTTGTCCGTGCTTCTCTCCTTCCCCGCCGGGTTGCAAGTTGGTGGGGGAGGCCTCCGGAGCTGTGGATTGTTGTGGTGGTTCCTCTCTGGTGCGGGAGCTAGTGCAAGGGCCCGCTCTCCCTGGATCCGCTATCTTGGAGAGTGTCAGGCCCTGCACGTTTCTCCCTGTGCTGCGGAGGTAGTGGGTGATATCTGCGGCGGGGGACACCGCAGAGCCCAGATCTTGTGCGGGCTGGCTCCCCTTCTTTTTCGGCGGCATATAGGGTCCAAATTATCCTGCGGTGGCCAGTAGAACAGGTCTAAAAGCGGCTAGGGGAGCAGGAGTTGTGCATTCAGACTCCTCTCTCCATCATGGCCAGGACACGAGCTCCACATTTTTTTAAAATTATTTATTTATTTCACACCCTATGATAGCAGGTTGGTTGCCATGCCAACCAAGCAGAATCCCCATCCAGATGGAGGAAATTCAGTCTGACTACAACAGCCAATCACAGAGGCTCTCATAGAGAGTGAGCATCTCTGATTGGCTGTTTGCCTGACAGTGCAGTGAATATGCAAGTAGCTTAATAGGTGACCCAGGAGTAGCAGCGGGAGATTGGTAAGTTCGATCTAGTATTCTATCTACCTGTATATTCTAACTTTTACCAGCATGAGAAAGCACACGCTACAAACTCGCAGTGTGCTGTCTGTGTGTGATTTTTTTTTTTCTCACACCTGTAGACTTTTGTTGGCCTCTTGCACGTGAAACTCGCATACAATCGCAGCATGCTGCAATTTGACTCGCATTTGACTCGCAATGTGATTTCAGCTGAGGAAAAAAGTAACAATCTGACCTGATAGATTGTTTAACACTAGTCCGAGTGCAATGCAAGTCTTTCTCACATTGCACTCACGCAACTTTAACGCCAGTGTACCTGCACCCTTAAGGTACCTTCACACACAGCAATATTGCTAGCAATTTCACTGGCAATTTGCTGGTTGCAGTGAAATCATGGACACATTGTTCTATTTTGTTGCTGTGTACAAATAGAACAATGTGTCCATGATTTCACTGCAACCAGCAAATTTCCAGTGAAATTGCTAGCAATATTGCTGTGTGTGAAGGTACCTTTAGAGGAAATAACAACAATATCGCCATAAGTAAAACTGACTCATATATAGGGAAAACCTGCACCACTGCCTGGGGTTTCAGCGACTTAATGGAATCGCCAGCTATAATCCAGAGAATATGTGGCACCCCTGTGACCAGGAGGCCACATAAGGAACTGCAGCCAGGTAGGAGGAAAGACAGTTGCACCACAACACCCTCACAGACAACCCACAACCACTAGAGAGCAGCACCCAACCCGGAGCCCGGGAACTCTAGGCGGGCAAGGGGTGGTGGGTTTAGAGACAGTGGGTGGGCCTGCAAGCAGATCAGGTGACAGAGGGTAGATATAGAGAAGGGGAGGAGGAAGGAGTCAGTAGGCCGGTGTAGGCTGAGATGCAAAGACAAGAAGCACACGTCCTGGAAGAGTGGGATGGAAGGAGCACAGAATCTGGAGAGCCAGTGTGAGCCACAGAGAGAAAGCCCATCCGGAGCCAGCACCCCAGGAGTGTGAGGGAAGAGAGGACCAGTGATACTGGGTCCTAGAAACATGGCTGAGACGGCAGACTGCAGGTGGAGTAGCCTTCCTATTGAACCCAAAGTACACGGTTAGAAGGAGCCTGATAGAGCCTCACCCAGCAGGACTATTGGAGGCTAGGATGATAGCAGAGTGTCGGCTCTGAAGGGGACCGATGATCCACCCGGTATCTCCAGATTAACCGATGGGGGACTCTAGCTTCAAATTGGGGTTCCTACCCCAAAAGACAGGCAGCTCAGTGGCAACCAGGAGGGACCACAGGGGTCCGAGCCACCGCCATACTGTCTGGAGACACACACACCAAGCAAAAGAGAGAGAGTACGAGCCTGGAAAGGGCAGAGAAGGAGTGAGGGGTCATAGAGGGGAACAACCTGGGTGCAGGGAGTAAAGGAACCCGGAGGGGAGAGTTGTGCCCATGTAGAGACTTGTAACTTGAACTGTGACTGAACTGTAACTGAGAAAGCTGAGAAGTAAACACGGTGAACCCTGCTTCTGACTCCCTTGCATGATTCTGCCTGCACATGATTCCCTCCAACAGGTCTGCAGAGGATTACAACCTGAAGAGCCACAGCCTGTCAGCTCTGAATCTTGACGGAAGAATTCTGCAGCATCAGGACAGTAAGTGCACTGCACCCATCACCAGCCTGCACCATACACTACACCAGGGGTCTCAAACACGCGGCCCCCGGGCCACATGCGGCCCGCGAGGCTTCACACTGCGGCCCGGGGCTCCATAGAAACAAAAGCCATGCCCCAGTTCATTATGCAGAGAGCCGCCGCGGTACCCGGTTTATTGTGACTTCCGGGTACCGCCTACACAAGCCCCTTCACGCTTGTACATCAATGAGAGGTGGCGGACCAATCAGAAGCCTCCTGACGCCGACGTCAGCTGCAGGCTTCTGATTGGTCCGCCGTCCGCCGGCTTGCATTGATGTACAAGCCGTGAAGGAGCTTGTGTGGGCGGTACCCGGAAGTCGCGATAAAGCGGGTACCACGGTGGCTCCCTGCATATGCATAATGGACCACAGCATCATAAAGGTGTGTTTGATTGAGAGCGTGTGAATGTCTGAGTGTGTGTGTATGTGTGAGTGTATTTGTGAGTGTGTATATCTGTGGCAGCTGTGATGGTGAGGAGGAGGACAGAGGAGGCAGTTATGGTGAGGAGGAGGACGGAGGGGGCAGGTGTGATGGAGAAGAGGACAGAAGGGGCAGATGTGATTGTGAGGAGGACGGAGGGGGCAGGTGTGATTGTGAAGAGGACAGAAGGGGCAGGTGTGATTGTGAAGAGGACAGAAGGGGCAGGTGTGATTGTGAAGAGGACAGAAGGGGCAGGTGTGATTGTGAAGAGTACAAAAGGGGCAGGTGTGATGGTGAAGAGGACAGAAGGGGCAGGTGTGATGGTGAAGAGGACAGAAGGGGCAGATGTGATGGTGAAGAGGACAGAAGGGGCAGATGTGATTGTGAAGAGGACAGAAGGGGCCGGTGTGATGGAGAAGAGGACAGAAGGGGCAGGTGTGATTGTGAAGAGTACAGAAGGGGCAGGTGTGATGGTGAAGAGGACAGAAGGGGCAGATGTGATGGTGAAGAGGACAGAATGGGCAGATGTGATTGTGAAGAGGACAGAAGGGGCAGGTGTGATGGTGAAGAGGACAGAAGGGGCAGGTGTGATGGTGAAGAGGACAGAAGGGGCCGTGTGATGGTGAAGAGGACAGAAGGGGCCGGTGTAATGGTGAAGAGGACAGAAGGGGCCGGTGTGATTGTGAGGAGGACGGAGGAGGCAGTTGCTATGGTGAAGAGGACAGATGGGGCAGGTGTAATGGTGAAGAGGACAGAAGGGGCAGGTGTGATGGTGAAGAGGACAGAAGGGGCAGGTGTGACGGTGAAGAGGACAGAAGGGGCAGGTGTAATGGTGAAGAGGACGGAAGGGGCCGGTGTGATGGTGAGGAGGAAGGAAGGGGCAGGTGTGATGGTGAGGAGGACGGAGGGGGCAGGTGTGATGGTGAGGAGGACGGAGGGGGCAGGTGTGATTGTGAGGAGGACAGAGGGGGCAGGTGTGATTGTGAGGAGGACGGAGGGGGCAGGTGTGATTGTGAGGAGGACGGAGGGGGCAGGTGTGATTGTGAGGAGGACGGAGGGGGTAGGTGTGATTGTGAGGAGGACGGAGGGGGCAGGTGTGATTGTGAGGAGGACGGAGGGGGCAGGTGTGATTGTGAGGAGGACAGAGGGGGCAGGTGTGATTGTGAGGAGGACAGAGGGGGCAGGTGTGATTGTGAGGAGGACAGAGGGGGCAGGTGTGATTGTGAGGAGGACGGAGGGGGCAGGTGTGATTGTGAGGAGGAGGACGGATGAGGCAGTTATGGTGAGGAGGATGGAGGAGGCAGGTGTGATGGTGAGGAGGAGGATGGAGGAGGCAGTTGTTATGGTGAGGAGGATGGAGGAGGAAGGTGTGATGGTGAGGAGGAGGAGAACAGAGGAGGCAGTTGTTATGGTGAGGAGGATGGGGGAGGCAGGTGTGATGGTAAGGATAACGGAGGAGGCAGTTGTTATGGTGAGGAGTAGAAGGTTGGAGGGGGCAGGTGTGATGGTGAGGAGAAGGACGGAGGGGGCAGTTATGGTGAGGAGGATGGAGGGGGCAGGTGTGATGGTGAGGAGGACGGAGGGGGCAGGTGTGATGGTGAGGAGGAGGACGGAGGGGGCAGTTATGGTGAAGAGGAGGGAGGGGGCAGGTGTGATGGTGAGGAGGACGGAGGGGGCAGGTGTGATAGTGTATGTGTGTGAGTATGCGTGTATGTGAGTCTGAGTGTATGTGTGAGTGTGTGTATGTGTGAGTATGTGTAAGGGCCGCTTCACACTGCGGCATGATCCGGTCTGGTTCTGTCCGGGAGGACCCAGACAGCTGCGGACCGGATCATCACACATGACTGGGGGGCTATTATGCCCTTCGGTCCTGACCTGTCAGCAGCTGCAGCTGCGTGCGCTGCGCACAGGACCGGAGGGCATAATAGCCCCCCAGTCCTGTGTGATGATCCGGTCTGCAGCTGTCTGGGTCCTCCCGGACAGAACCGGACCGGATCATGCTGCAGTGTGAAGCGGCCCTTAGTGTGTGTGTGAATGTCTGAGTGTGTGAATGTGTGTATGTGTGAGTGTATGTATTTGTGTGAATATGTCTGAGTGTGCGTATATGTGTGTGTGTATATGTGAGTATGTGTGTGAATGAGTATGTATGTGTATATTTGTGAGTATATGTGAGTGTATATGTGAGTGTGTTTGTGTGTGAATGTATGAGTATGTGTGTGTATATGTGTATGTGTGAGTGTGTATGTGTTTATATGTCTGAGAATGTGTGGGTGTATGTGTGTGCATGTGAATGAGTGTGTGTGTATATGTATGAGTGTGTATATGTGAGTGTGTGCATATGTGTGAGTGTGTGTGAGTGAGAGAGAACAAAAAGAACAGAGAACAGGTTATGGGGACATCACCGTAAAAGCGGATCAGGATGTGGGGACAGCACTACAAAATGGCGTCAGGATGGGGGACATTACTACAAGATGACAAGGGAGGGAACATTACTAAAAGACATTAATATATGATGGGGACCAGTATGGAGACATTATTACAAGAAGGGGAACAGGAAGGGGGCATTACTACATGATGAGGACCAAGATGGGGACATTACTACAAGAAGAGGACCATGTTGGTGTACATTACTACAAGAAGAGGACCAGGATGGGGACATTCCTGCAAGAAGAGGACCAAGATAGGGACATTACTACAAGAAGGGAACCAGGATGGGGACATTACTACCAGAAGAGAACCAGGATGGGACATTACTACAAGAAGGGGACCAGGATGGGGACATTAGTACAAGAAGGGGACCAGGATGGGGACATTAGTACAAGAAGGGGACCAGGATGGGGACATCACTACAAAAAGGGAACAGGATGGGGACATTAGTACAAGAAGGGGACCAGGATGGGGACATTAGTACAAGATGAGGATCAGGATGGGGACATTCCTACAAGGGAACCAGGATGGGGACATTACTACAAGACGGGGATATTCTTACATAAAGGAGATTAGGGTGGGGACATTCCTACAAGAAGATGATCAGGATTTGTACTTTACTATATTGAGCAAAAAGTCTGGCATTGCTAAAATGTCACTTAGTCCTACAAGGAATGCGGCCCCCGATATCATTTTTTTTCTATGTGCGGCCCACTAACCCAGCCGAGTTTGAGACCCCTGCACTACACCATAGACTCTATCATCACTGCCCTGGGGAACCAAGTTCTACCCGCGGAGAACTATTCCAACTCCAGCTGCTATAACATCATCCCCAGAGGTTCTGGAGCAGCAGTGGTCCCACTATTGACCAAAGCCGTGGGTGGCGTCACGACTGACATTATCCCCTGTAAATATCCCCCTTATTATTGCCAGGGCCCCGGACACGGTCCGGACCAGGACCCCGTGACATCCCCCAGTAGCAAACCCGGTCCGGTACCTTCCACCCCACTCTTCCAGGACGTGTGCTTCTTGTCTTTTCATCTCAGCCTACACCGGCCTACTGCTGTCTTTCGGCCTGTGCCATGCTTCTCAGCCTGCTGCTGGTCTGTGTCTTGGCTGCTTGGCACCCTGGGCCTACTGACTCCTTCCTCCTCCCCTTCTCTATATCTACCCTCTGTCACCTGACCTGCTTGCCGGCCCACCCACTGTCTCTAAACCCACCACCCCTTGCCCGCCTAGAGTTCCTGGGCTCCGGGTTGGGTGCTGCTCTCTAGTGGTTGTGTGGGCTATCTGTGAGGGTGTTGTGGTGCAACTGTCTTTCCTCCTACCTGGCTGCAGTTCCCTATGTGGCCTCCTAGTCGCAGGGGCACCACACTGACTTTAAAGAATTCCACCTGTGATAAATACACCCTTGTGATCATCTCAGTCTCCTTGAGCTCCAATCGTGAAGACCTCTTTCCTCCTCCTTCCTTCTTCTCTCCAACTACACCAATATCATATGCTGGAAAGGTGAATATCTCCTGTATAATGCTCACTTCTCACCAGTAGATGGTGACATCATTGTACATAGACCTTCTAACCTACAACAGTCCTAGAGTTAATGCGGATGCCAGGAAATTGGGGTTGAAGCAGGATGGAGTTTTTATCATGTAAAGCATGCTCCCTCCTTATGTATGTCCCTGCAACAAGAAAAAGCTTTTCGTTGTATAGGAGAATCCTACAACTAAACTCCATTAACAGACTTTATTAATTCATTTGTCACTAATAATGAAATATTAAATATTCTGAAAAAAGAAATGGCAATATTTAATGTGCTGGTTAAGTAACTTCAACCTTTTTTTCCAAATGAGTTTCAAAGTGAAATTTACCTTTTTCTTTAAAAATGCAAATTGTCACTTCAGTGAGGATCAGCACCCCAAACAGCAGACACTGTGTTTCGGGGTAACTGCCTACACACTGCACTGATGAGGGGCAGTTACCCCGAAACATAGCATCTGCAGTTTGGGGTTCTGATCTGGCACAAATCCTTAAGTCATATTAAAAGGCTTGATAAAGAGTCAATTATCAGGTCCGTCCGGGTGAGGAGCCGGGGGGTTCGGGTGCTGTCAGCTGCGGCGCTCACTCACCGCTGTGCTCCCGCTCTGTCACAGTACAGCAGCTGCAGGCCACAAACTGAGAGCCCGGCTGGCCCATTTCATTAAAGGGGCAGCCCACTTGCCCCCCTGCCACCTGGGCCAGGCCGCCCCTGTCAGTGGCGCAGGATTCACATCTCCCGCCAAGGTGCCAGGCGTTTTGCTGATTGGTCGCCGCTCACCACGGCGACCAATCAGTGCTTTTGACACATGATTTAAATGGTGGCAGAGAGTTTATGTGGCTCAGTGGTTAGCAGGGAGTGGTGGCTCAGTGGTTAGCACTGTTCGGTGGCTCAGTGGTTAGAACGGAGTGGTGGCTCAGTGGTTAGCATTGTATGATTGGCTCAGTGGTTAGCACTGTATGGTGCTTCAGTGGTTAGCACTGTATGGTAGCTTCAGTGGTTAGCACTGTATGGTGGCTCAGTGGTTAGCACTGTATGGTGTGGTTCAGTGGTGTTAGCACTGTGTGGTGGCTCAGTGGTTGGCACTCTATGGTGGCTCAGTGGTTAGCACTGTATGGTGGCTCAGTGATTAGCACAGTATATGGTGGCTCAGTGGTTAGCACTGTATGTTGGCTCAGTGGTTAGCACTGTATGGTGGTTCAGTGGTTAGCACTGTATGGTGGCTCAGTGGTTAGCACTGTATAGTGTTCAGTGGTTAGCACTGTGTGGTGTCAGTGGTTGGCACTCTATGGTGGCTCAGTGGTTACACTGTATGTAGCTCAGTATTAGCACTGTATATGGTGGCTCAGTGATTAGCACAGTATATGTTTGGCTCAGTGGTTAGCACTGTATGTTGGCTCAGTGGTTAGCACTGTATGGTGGTTCAGTGGTTAGCACTGTATGGTGGCTCAGTGGTTAGCACTGTATGGTGGTTCAGTGGTTGCACTGTGTGGTGGCTCAGTGGTTGGCACTCTATGGTGGCTCAGTGGTTAGCACTGTATGGTGGCTCAGTGGATTAGCACAGTATATGGTGGCTCAGTGGTTAGCACTGTATGTTGGCTCAGTGGTTAGCACTGTATGGTGGTTCAGTGGTTAGCACTGTATGGTGGCTCAGTGGTTAGCACTGTATGGTGGTTCAGTGGTTAGCACTGTGTGGTGGCTCAGTGGTGGCACTCTATGGTGGCTCAGTGGTTAGCACTGTATGGTAGCTCAGTAGTTAGCACTGTATATGGTGGCTCAGTGGTTAGCACTGTATATGGTGGCTCAGTGTTTAGGTGGCTCAGTGTTTAGTACAGAATGGTGGCTCAGTGGTTAGCACTGTTTGGTGGCTCAGTGGTTAGCACTGTATGGTGGCTCAGTGGTTAGCACTGTATGGTGGCTCAGAGGTTAGCACTGTATGGTGGCTCAGTGGTGAGCTCAGATATGGGAGGCAGGCACACGGGAGCCAGAAGGCACAGAGGAGGCAGGGGCACAGGGGAGGGAGAAGGCACAGAGGAGGCAGGGGCACAGGGGAGGGAGAAGGCACAGGGAACTCAGAAGACACAAGGGAGGCAGAGTCATAGGGAGAGACAGCACACTCGGGGGCTGAGAGCACACAGAGCAGAGAGAAAGGCACAAGACAGAGCGCACAGGGGAAGAGACAGCACAGACAGGAGAGAGCGCACAAGGGGACACAGGCACAAAGACTGCCCTCCCAATGCAATAGCATAGGGCCTATTTCTAGTTTTATATAATCACAATCACCTTGCCACTGATTTACAGGTCCCTTATCCTGCTTTCCACAATGATACATTTAAACCAGAGAGTTATATAACGCAAAATAATTAATAAATAACATTTCCCACATGTCTACTTTACATCAGCACAATTTTTGATACATATGGTAACTTTTTTTTGTTGAGAATTTAGAAGGGTTAAAAATTACCAGCAATATCTAATTTTTCCAGCAAAATTTACAAACCACTTTTTTAAGGACCACATCACATTTGAAGTGACTTTGAGGGGTCTATGTGACACAAAATACCCAAAAGTGACATAATTCTTAAACCTGCACTCTTTAAACTGCTCAACACCACATTCAAGAAGTTCATTAACCCTTCAGGTGCTTCACAGAAATGAATGCAAAGTGGAATGAAAAACATATTACAATTCACCTAAAAATATTGCTTTAGCCCAAATATATGAATCTTTACAAGGGATAGCACGAGAAAATGGACTTGAAACTTTGTTTCCCAGTTTCTTCTAAGTGTGTTGATACCCAAAATGTAGTGAGAAACCTCTGTTTAGACAAACTGCAGGGCTCAGAAGGAAAGGAGCGCTACTTGAATTTTGTGACACATATTTGGCTGAAATTCATTGTCGCATTTGCAGGGCTCCTAAGGTACCTAAACAGCAGAAATACCACACAAGTGACCTTAATTTGGAAACTAAACCCATTGAGCATTTTATCCAGGGGTATGCTGTCTACCCCCTTGTGTGCTCTCTCTCCAGTAATGCTCTCTCCCTTTCCCTGTGTGCTCTTTCCCCTAGTGCTGTCTCTCCCCTTGTGCTGTCTCTCCCCCTATGCGCTCTCTCTCCCCTTGTGCTGTCTCTTCCCCCTGTGTGCTCTCTCTCCCCTTTTTCTGTCTCTCCCACATGCACTTTCTCCTCTTGGGCTGTCTCTCTCCCCTGTGCGCTCTCTCTTCCCTGTGTGCTCTCTCTTCTCCCTGTGCACTCTCTTCCCTTGTGCTCTTTCTCTGTTGTGTGCTCTCTCTTCCCCCTGTGCACTCTCTCTCTCCTTGTGCTGTCTTTCACCCCTGTGCACTCTCTCTTCTTGTATTGTCTCTCCCCATGCACTCTCCCTTTATGCTGTCTCTCCTTACTGTGCGCTCTCTCTCCTCTTTTGCTGTCTCTCACCCAGTGCACTCTCTCTGCCCTTGTGTTATCTCTCCCCTCTGTTCACTCTCCCTCCTCTTATGCTGTCTCTCCCCCATGTGCTCTCTCCTCCCTTGTGCTGTCTCTCCCCCCTGTGCACTCTCTCCACTTGTGCTCTCTCTTCCCCATGTGCTCTCTTTCCCTTTTTGCTGTCTCTCTTCCCTCTGTGCTCTCTCTCCCCTTGTACTGTCTTACCACCTGTGTACTCTCTGTCCCCATTGTGCACTGTCTCATTCACCCGTGTCGATGTCTCTTTCCTTTTGTATGTTGAGAAGCCACGGCGCCAGCCTGCATTCCAAAATGGAACTCAAATGGAATAAAGTGCAGCAGCAGGATAAGTCTGCCCCAAGGGTATGACAAAGCGAACCAAGGCGTTGGCGAAAATAAATGCCTGCACTATGGCCAGTGTCCTGGACAGCGTATGGGTCCACCCATCACAGATCCTATAAGTGGCTCTATTTTCTTTGACTGATCAACAAAACTTATGGGCTTCTTCACATTTCAGTTTAACTGTAATTTACATGATGTCCTAATGGCAGGGCCACCACCAGCGCATGCGTGCTCTGACAGATGTATGGGGGCCCAAGGAGATTAACAGGAGAGGGTGCCCAGAGGAGAGGTGAGGGGACAGGCCCAAATCTCCTCTGGGCACCGAACCCTTACCACTTCTGCGGGACCAATCTCCTCTGGGCCCCGCACCCTGTCCAGTCTATCTACTCTGGGCTATGCACCCTGACCTCTTCTTTGGGTCCTCTCCAGTCAATCTCTTCTGAGCCCCCCCCCACCTCTTCTGTGGGCCCTCTCCAGTCAATATCCTCTGGGTCTCACCCCTCATCTCTTCTGCGGACCCCCAGGCAATGGCAGAATGTGAAGGATGGAGCTGCTGCAGCTTCTGGTGGTCTCTGTCTGTGTGTGGCTGTGGCTGTCCGTTTGTCTCTGTGTGTGGCTGTGTGGCTGTCTGTGTGTGGCTATCTCTGTCTGTCTATCTGTGGCTGTCTCTGACCTGTCTGTGTGTGGCTCTGTCTGTGTGTGGCTCTGTCTTTCTGTGTGTGACTGTCTCTGCATGTGTTTGGCTCTGTCTGTCTGTGTGTGGCTGTCTGTGTGTGGCTGTCTATAGGTGGCTATGGCTGTCTGTGTGGCTGTGGCTGTGTGTGGCTGTCTCTATCTGTTTGTGAGTGGCTGTGGCTGTCTGTGTGTGGTTGTCTATGTGTTGTTGTGGCTGTCTTTGTGTGGTTGTCTGTGTTATAATATAGCAACAAAAACACTGTTTGTGTTATTGTGCAAGTGCCAAGCTTAGTGCCAAATCAATGACAATGTCAAAACATTACCCTTTTTGCAATCTCTCTAATTTATGTCCAAATTGTTTTGTCAACAGCCAAGATTTGAAAATCTATTGCAATTTAGTTTTTTGGTAAGAGATACATTTTTAGCGCACATTCAGATGTTCTATCACTGAATTAAAATTACCGTATATACTCGTGTATAAGCCGACTTTTTCAGCCCAAAAATTGGGCTGAAAAGTCCCCCCCTCGGCTTATACACGAGTCATATACATGGGGGCTGTGTCCGGGAGCAGGAGGAGGCAGGAGGAGGCTGGAGGAGGTAGGGGGAAGGCTGCAATATGAGCGGCTCGTGTCATGGAGCCGCTCATGACTTATTCATGATATGCACTGCATCCCCCGCCCATCCGCGGGGGGAGCAGTGCATATCGCCTTACAGCCCCCCAGCACGGGGTATACAGCCCCCATTATCCCTCACAGTATGGCGTCCCCCCCTCCATGCTGCCGCTGCTTAGTGTATAATAAATATAGTGTTATTATCTCTCACCAGCCCGGTCTCCGTGCATCCTCCCTCCTCCCTGTGTGTCATGTGACCGGGGCTCACAGCGATGACGTCACCGGCCGGTCACATGACACGCATCCTCGCAGGGAGGAGGGAGGATTCACTGAGACCGGGCCGGTGAGATAATAACACTGTATTTATTGTACAGCAGCGGCAGCATGGAGCCTGGGGGCCTGTGCCCCCTGAGGCTGGGGGCCTGTGCCCCCTGAGGCTGGGGGCCTGTGCCCCCTGAGGCTGGGGGCCTGTGCCCCCTGTGGCTGGGGGCCTGTGGCCCCTGTGGCTGGGGGCCTGTGGCCCCTGTGGCTGTGCCCCCTGTGGCTGGGGGCCTGTGCCCCCTGTGGCTGTGCCCCCTGTGGCTGGGGGCCTGTGCCCCCTGTGGCTGGGGGCCTGTGCCCCCTGTGCCCCCTGAGGCTGTGCCCCCTGTGCCCCCTGAGGCTGTGCCCCCTGAGGCTGTGCCCCCTGTGCCCCTGAGGCTGTGCCCCCTGTGCCCCCTGTGCCCCCTGAGGCTGTGCCCCCGTGCCCCCTGAGGCTGGGGGCCTGTGCCCCCTGAGGCTGTGCCCCCTGTGTCCCCTGAGGCTGTGCCCCCTGGGGGCCTGTGCCCCCTGAGGCTGTGCCCCCTGAGGCTGTGCCCCCTGAGGCTGGGGGCCTGTGCCCCCTGAGGCTGTGCCCCTGAGGCTGGGGGGCCTGTGCCCCCTGAGGCTGGGGGGCCTGTGCCCCCTGTGGCTGTGCCCCCTGTGCCCCCTGAGGCTGGGGGGCCTGTGCCCCCCTGAGGCTGGGGGGCCTGTGCCCCCCTGAGGCTGGGGGGCCTGTGCCCCCCTGAGGCTGGGGGCCTGTGCCCTCCTGAGGCTGGAGTCCACCCTCGGCTTATACGCGAGTCAATAAATTTTCCCAGTTTTTGGGGGCAAAAGTAGGGGGGTCGGTTTATACACGGGTCGGCTTATACACGAGTATATACGGTACATGCTTTTAGCTTTATACAGGTGCATCTCAAAGAATTAGAATATCATCATCATAAAAAAGTTAATTTATTTCAGTAATTCAATAAATATAGTGAAATGCATATATTGTATATAGTCATTACAAATACAGTGAACTATTTCAAGTGTTTATTTATGTTAATGTTGATGATTATGGCTTACAGCCAATGAAGACTCAAAGGTCATTATCTCAGAAAATTAAAGTAGGGAGGATGAAAGGTCTGAGATTTAAAATATTACCTAAATAGGTATAAGAGGCTCCCCTTGTGTGGTTGTGAGTGTCACAACCACTATAAAAGCATATCACGGCTGCTGCAGTCCCCAGCGTGATACATACAGAGTAGGGAGGGTGAAGGGTTAAAAAAACACGCTGCTGTATTCCACGAGACATCATAAGGGTGAATATAATATTGATTTATTAGTCAACGCATTCCACGGCTCCGTGGCCCTTTCCACAGAACAAATCAATATCATATTGCCATGTTCAGGGTGTTTCGGGGAGGCCTGAAATGCGTTGACTAATAAGTCAATACTATATTCACCCTCTGATGCCTCATGGAATAGGGCAGCACAGTTTTTAACCCTTCATCCTCCCTACTTTAATTTTATGAGATAATGACCATTGGGTATTCATTGGCTTCAAGACACAATCATCAACATTTATAGAAATAAGCACTTGGAATAGATCACTCTGTGTGTAATGACTCTATATATGTGTTTCCCTTTTTGTATTGAATTACTGAAAAACGTTTTGATGATATTCTAATTCATTGAGATGCACCAGTACATACTATAGTATTTCTGTTCTCTACAAATGGTACAGAGCTGTAATATGTCACCTCAACAGTTTGTGCCATCTCAATGTACATTTTTCTCTTACATCACAGCTGATGAGGGATTATAGAACTTTCTACTCATCAAATAATTGAACATCATAAAACTTTTTTACAGTAGAATATAACAATCAACTTTTAAATTAACATATCATCATCTGGCATATATGCAAATGTAATCATAATCATTAATCTCCAGTTTACTGTGCACCTGTGTCTGTCATTAAAAAAACCACTACAAATAATGATGTGAAGTTGTCTCCTACTGAGCCAGTAACTGTAAATCTTGTAAGAAGCGCAGAGCATATTTTGTAAAAAAAAAAATGACTAATTAAGTAGTTAAATAACATTTATAGCTCTCTAGTTATACTAGGAAAAATTAATATTTCATAAAAGTTTTAAATAATTGAAATCACTACTGCTCAAAATCAATTCACTTTGCTGAAACATCTAGTTACAGATATAACAGATGAGACATTAGAGATTGCCGGCACATATACCGTATTTTCAGATTATAAAACGCACTTTTGTTCCCCCAAATTTAGTTTTATCATCTGAATCTACTAGAGGAGGGGCTGTAGGGAAGGGGGGGTGGCTTTGGACGATGTCCAGGGGCTGGAGCGCGCTGGCTCAGACTGCAGAGGCAGCCTCTTGTCACGTGTCCTTGCTCATTAGCATCATATAATATGCACTGCATCCCCTGTCCATAACCTCAATGGTGAATCTGTGCTGAGATGTGGGTGGGGGAGCAGTGCATATTATATGAGCCTGCACTCACACCCCCATCCCGGATATGGCCCTCCATCACTCTATATGTCTCCACTGCTGGCTCGCACAATAAAATATTAAATATGAAATGTTTTTAACTCCGTGCTTTCAGCTCAACGGTGTCTCTACTTGTGTCTGTTGCCCGCATCGGATCATGTGACTGAGATCACTGTGCTGTACTGGTCACATGATCCGATGTCGGGAACAGACACAAGTAGAGACACCGCTGAGCTGAAAGCACGGAGTTAAAAACATTTAATATTTTAGTGTGCGAGCCAGCAGGGGGGAATATAGACTGATGGGGCAATATGGGGGCATTTCCAGGACAAGTGGGGCTGTGTGCCAGCACACGGGGGCCATGTACCAGGATGGGGGTTATATATTTGATGTGTAAGTTGGACACTGGCATAATAAGACAGGAATATTTAATTTTAAATTTACAAAAAATGTTTTCTCTTTTTCCTTCACCAAATTTGGGGTGCATTTTATAATCCAGTGTGTTTTACAAAGTGAAAAATACGGTAATTGACTAGAATTGAATTAGATATTAAAAAAATGTTCACTGCTAAAAAAAAATGATAATAAATAGACTTCAATGATTGAAATATTCAAGGTGAACAAATCTTCATTGAGAACAAAATTACCATATTTTTCGCTTTATTATACGCACCTGATTATAAGACGCACCCCCAATTTGGTGAAGGAAAAGAGAAAAACATATTTTTAATGTTAAATGGGGTCCGTTTTATAATCCAGTGTCGTCTTATAATCAGTATATGTGTTCCTCATCCTGGTACATAAACCCCCCCATCCCGATATCCTGGTATATATGTCCCCCCCATCCTGGTATATATATGCCTCATCCTGGCATATATGTCCCTCATCCTGGTATACATGTCCCCATCCTGTATATATTCCCACATCCTGGTATATATATCGCTCATCTGGTATAATATGTTCCTCATCCTGGAACATAAACCCCCCCCATCCCGTATCCTGGTATATATGTCCCCCCCATCCTGGTATATATATCACTCATCCTGGTACATATGCCCCCCCTTCTGGCATACATGTCCCATCCTGTATATATGGCCCCCCATCCTGTATATATACCCGCATCTTGGCATATATGTCCTCCATCCTATATATATGTCCCCCATTCTATATTTATGCCCCCATTTTGTATATATGCCCCTATCCTAAAAATATGTCCCCCTATCCTGTATATATGTCCCCATCCTGTGTGTATGCACCCATCCCCATCCTGTATACTGTATATGGTGTGCCAACCTTTTGTGTATATGGCCTCCATCTTCCCCCCGGACCCCCATGGCTTACCGGTGGGGGAGCCGCGGCTGCAGAGCGGGGGTGTCGGAGGCAGGTTCCGGAGGGTAAGGGGCACAGCTACAGGACAGGAGCTGCGGAGGATGAGAGCAGGCAGCTAGTGGAAGGGCGCACATGGTTTTTGTGGCTGGCTGCATTCCTAACTGTGCAGCCAGTCAGTAGAGACTTCAACAAAATTGCCACAGCCATAATGGAGACCCGCAGCCGTTTTGAAGTCTCTACCTCTACCGGCCGGCTGCATACTGCCAGTGAATGCAGTGAATGCAGCCGGGCACAGAGAATATGGCGGCGCCACCGCTCGCTACCGCCGGTCATCCTCCGCAGCTGCGGTACTCAGCTGTGCCCCTCACCCTCCAGAACCTGCCCCCCGGTAATATTTAATTTTATATTTTTTATTTCTTTACATTCGCATTTTAAGACACCCCCGCTTCTCCCCCAGTTTGGGGGAAGCAAAAGTGTGTCTTACTTACCGTATTGTTCAGAATTTATCAATGCTCGAGTGCACATTACTCGAATCGAGCAGTTCTGATGCTCAGATGGTCTCAATTCAAGTAACGAAAATCAATGGAAGTCAATAGGAAACCCAGCATCTTTCCAGCAGACCTCCCTAGGAAGGCGGGGCAGAAAAATATTGTAATTGATGTAAACAGAGTTACAATGGAATGCGAACAGCATGAGGACGATGCTTGGACCACTTCGGACTCCCAGTTTATTGCTGGGAAGTGAATAAATAAAAAAGGCATGAGGTCCTCTCCTATTTTTGATGACCTGCTAAGTTAAGTAAACATCTGCAGGCGGGTATTATGGCTCATGGTTATTTGGCCCTTCCCAACCTAAATATAGTAGCCCACAGCCAAATGGGACATCACATTAAATGCACCAGTTCTGGTGCTTCGCCCCAGCTCTTCCTGATTGCCCTGGTGCAGTGGCAACCGGGGAAATATTTGTTGGGGTTGATGTCAGCTGTATAATGTCAGCTACCATCAAACCCGGCTTCCATACTGGCATCTTGGACGTACAGCGTGTAATGATGGTTGGTCAGAGATCCTTGCCAGACTCCAATTCTTCCAGTTCATATTCACAGCTGGTATCGATTGAGCAAGGATCCTTGTACAGCAAATTGGAGGTGACAGCCACATGTTTTCGCCAAGGCTAAATATGTCTCTGAGTCCTATTCTTCAAACAACTTGGCACAGGCCAGTGTAGATGTGGTGTCACTGCTCAGGAGTTACCATGGCAGTTTCTACTACTAGTACATCATCAGAGAGTTCCTGCCTTAGTTCATGACATGATATGTCACCCCCCCAGTGCCGTGGGATACTCAGAACGGGGCTATAATACTGCTGGGGAGTCATGGGGATTGAGACCCGGCTCCGTGACCCTTGCGGTTTCAATAAAAGTTAGGGAATTGAGGTTTTGGGGATTGAAGTCATGACGCCACCTACGGTATTCAGCCAGGGATGGCCGTCACTGCAGTTCAGACCTCGGGGCAGATGACGATGCAGCCAGATGTTGTCGCTCCCGTAGGTGGAGCGGTACCCCGGGGCAGTGTACAAGTCTATGTATAGATGGTGGTTAAGTTTCAGTGCAGGGCAGAAGACGCCAGAATAATTCATGGACACAGCTGGTGCAGTTCCACACTTTTACTCATGGTTCTTAGGTGGTCACGTCGGTCGGGATGCTGTGTCCTATGAGCCAGGGGGTCCAGCCACTCCCACGTAGATTGGAGACACTTAGCCGGCACCCCATTGTGTACTTGGGTCGTCTCCCTCTTGTGCTGGCTCTCTCCCTCCTCCCCTGCACCTCACGCTCAGTGTCCCACGCCAGTGGCCTCAGACCCTACTGGGTGACATACTCTTCGCCCTTTTAGCCCTATCTTGCAAATGGCGTGGATTCAGCTGCTGCTCCTGGAGATGCAGCAGCTCCGGTTTGCTAGCTGAGGCCTGAAGTCTAATCTACTAGTTTGGCCGGTGACCCTCTGCACCCCTGGTCTCTCCACTTGCCTGCGACCAGCAATGGATGCAAGCCCCATGGGTGGATTTCTAACTTCTCGTGACTCTGGGACTCCTTCCTTCTCTCTGGAGCCTTCATCAGGTCACGTCTTCCTTGTGCTGGGATGAGTCTCTCTGCTCCACTTCCAGGATGCCTTTGCTCACATCTCTCCTGATAGTCCTCTACTCCTCACTCCCTCTCTCTCTCTCTCTCAAGGCATCCCCGCTTCCCCAAAGTCTCCTCACCACATGATATCAGGTCGCCAGCCATCTCCAAGCCTCCATACCAGGCAGGCCTCCACAACCACGGATGCACTAACAGGCCCAAAGCGAGAACCCTCCAGGTTCTGCCAGGATTCTCAAATGGTCTGGAGCTCCACCAACCTCGCATCTGGCCACAGGCTCATTCATCTCAGAGTAACAAATGTCTCTCCTTTCAGAGGGACAGTACGTCCCTCAACATGCCAGAGGGACGGCTTCCTCTAACTCCTATTTTCTCTCACTGACCTCATAGCACTAGGTAGTTTATATCCCACCTGACACACCCACACCTGGGAAGCTGTGAGTAATCAAACATTCACACACACAGACCTAGCTGCACTTAACCCTGTGTGCACCGCTCAAGGCCCATGTGACATGTGATGTATACCTTCATATGCTACAATGCCAGTCATACCTCACACTGTATATTATATATCTTTTTACCATTAGCCACCTCAAAGGTCTCTGTTCTTTGCATATTAACGGCAAGTTAAACATGAACTACTAGAAAAAAACTAACACATGGTTTTCCCCACAGCTATCAGTGTTATACTATCTATATAATGACTATGTACTAGGTTGTCGCGTAGTAGGCTACTGCTCCTCCTGGCCATCATCAATGGTCTATCTGAGATGGATTGTCTAAGTTGGGTTCCAGTTGGAGGACCCCCAATGTTTGTTTAATATTGCTCTGATCCTGTCCCACTTATTATTATAAGTCAAGATAAATCGAATTACATGTTCAGGCAACCCATCCTTGATATTGCCTTTTTTATATCCTTATTTGCCAAAACGTCATTGTGCTGGGTCTTACAGGCTCCCTGGTAACCCCATTTCACACTCCTACTTCTATACCCTCTTGCAACACATCTTTCCCATAAATCTCGGGCTTGTTCTTGAAAAAACATGTCTGAGGAGCAGACACATTTCACTCATAAGTATTGCCCTATCAGAATAACAGAGATTGTTGTTGGGATATAGGCAGAAGTGGCATGTAGCAGAGTATTTACCGAGGTCCCTTTCCTAAACATATCTGTCTGGATGGAATTATTGGGATGTATGAGGAGTTTGATATCCAGAAAATCTATATATGACACGTGATGTCTGTGGGTAAGTTTGATGTTATAGTTGTTAGGATTGAGGGTACTCATGAAATCCTCCAACTCCCTGGGAGTACCCCTCCACAGAATAACACTTTGTCTATGTATCGTAGACAGCACAACACCTGGGCACCCTCCCCGAAATTCTCCTCTTCCAAAAGCCGAGAAAGACCTTTGCGTAGGACGCACATACCGCACCCATGGCTGTACCCCGTTGCTGAGGGAAAAATGATCTTTACATAGGAAAAAAATTATGGGTCAATATGAACCATAAGAGGTCCAGAATTAGAGAGCAAATTGGTGCCTTTCACTGGCTACCTCCAAATAATAATGAACTTTTCGTAAATCATCGTGGTGTCAGATGCAGGAATAAAAAAAGATTCCACATCAGCAGTAGCCAACATAGTGTCAAAATCCACAAAAATACCTTCAAACTGCGTCTGGACGTCTGAGTGTCCATAGGAGGGCAGAGTTTCCACTAATGGGTGCATGTAATGTTCAATAAACCTGCACACCGGGTCAACAGCCCACCTATTCCTGACACACTCAGACATATCAGGGGGTTAGGGGGGATGGGGAAGAGAGGATCCTTTCAGTATTAGGCAGAAAGTGGGTGCCACTGATTTTTCACTAGAAGGGCAGTCCAATACTTTTTTTAGGTATAATGTCCGATTCGAATGCCGTGTCTAAGATTTTAACAACTCAGTCATGAAACTATTATGGAGAAATCCATCACTCAACAATAACTGACTACTCCCATATTACTAATGGGGAAACAAAGCATCCTCGGTAAACGATCTGTACCAAAGAAAAGAGGATTCTAATGCTTATAAATATTTATTAGTGTATAACTGGCCTTACAACAGGATAAGCACAGACATGAAACATAACAATTGCACAGTCCCAGAATCTCATATGATTAACAGGTCCTAAGAAAAATCCCTAGCACATAAAGATATTGCACAACCCCAAAACGGCCTCAGAGATATAACCGCCTACCAACCTAAGGTACCAGCCTCAATAGTGGGTATATAAGTATATAGCAGCTCAATGGGCCAAAGAAAAAGTGCAGA
Source organism: Allobates femoralis (assembly GCA_033576535.1). Classification (NCBI taxonomy): domain Eukaryota; kingdom Metazoa; phylum Chordata; class Amphibia; order Anura; family Aromobatidae; genus Allobates; species Allobates femoralis. The sequence continues at coordinate 219,994,977 of JARQOC010000005.1, read as the reverse complement.
GTATAATGTGCAAACGTTACCTGCCTATAGATGAGTCTGGGGCCGCTGTGGGATAGAGCCTGTCTTTTTCCTGTCTGTGTTTATCCTGTTGTAAGGCCAGTTTACAGTAATAATATTTATAAGCATTAGAATCAGTCATGAAACTGTTTAAGGGTTATAAGGAGGACTGATATCACTCTTAATCTCTCAGCTGTCTAAAGGTAGTGTCACACGTGGCGATGTCCCCGCGACATCGCCGAAAAGTGACGTAACAGCGATGTCGCGGGCGATATCACAAGTGCGTCGTGCTGTGTGACAGCGCGACACAACTGCAAATTATCGCTGGTCGCAGGTTGACAGGTTTATGAACATGTTCATAAACCTGTCAACTGTGACCAGCGATTAGGCTGGATCGCACCGTCTGACACTGTTGGCGGCGCGATCCAGCCTATATCGCAGCATTGCTGAGGATCGCTCGCTGGCTGAGCCAGCCCAGCGAGCGACGGCTCCGCCGCATCGCCGCACGTCACCGCAACGTCGTGCCGTGTGACAGCTGGCCTGCGATGTCGCCCGCACCTGTTGTTCATGCAAGTTGATCAAACAAATGATGTTTCCCCCATATCAGCAGGCTTTATCACCACAACAGATAAGGCTCATAGTTCATCTAATGCCTGATGTTGAGACCGAGATAAATTATTGATGTCAGGTGGGGGGAAGGGGGTGGATTCCCCACCCCGCCCCCATGATCGCTGCGATTTTCTGTTTGAACAGTCAATCCCAGTGATCATCACTCCAGCTATGGAAGGGGCTGTCCAAGCCCTTTCAATAGGCTGCAGCGCTGGAGGGGGTGGTTATCGCCCTCTCCATGCTGATGGAGAGTAATCTGATGATCACTCCCATCAGATGAAGCATCATGGCAGTGGTGCAGGGCACTATGCCCCCGCCTCCTGCTTCTGCCTTCTGCTTCTCTGTAGCCCGATCCCCCTAAAGATCAGGCTGCACAGGAGCAATCTGACAGCTGGACACAGTTATCTGCTATGTGATCGCTATGTACCGCTGTCAGATTGCTCTTCTGCAGCCTGTTCTACATGCAGGGAGATCAGGCAGCAGAGAAGCAGAGGACAGAAGCAGGCAGCGGTGGGGACAGTGCCCTGCACCACCGCCATACTTCAGGGGCTCTGTAATCACCATCTAATGATCACAGCACTTAGGGTTCGGGGAGAGGGAGCTTACCTCTCCCCAGCAGTGATCAGCTCATTGTAATGTAAGTATGATGAGCCAATCACCATGGTAACCATCATGGTAACTTACCTCCCTTGACGGGAGAGCGGTGGGAGCCGTTCTGGGCATTGGTTGCAGTCACTAACGACAGGACCTGCTGTGACATCACCACAGAATGCCCACTGTGATCAAGCGGTTCGGTCACATGACCACCGCCAGGAGATCCCCCGTACAGTGGTCTTTCCAAGCGGTCTACATATCAAGCACCCTGACCTGGAGGCATGAACCTTGGTTATGAGAGGTCCTTGGCACAACCCCTCCCAGGTGAGTGGCCAGTCTTCTAATCAGTTCCTCCCCACCTCATGGGTCCTCACAATTTGTGCTCCTTTTGTTCTTCATTTTAGTTTCCATTATGGGGTCACTTGTGGGAAACTCCAATGTTTAGGCACACAGGGGTTCTCCATACATGACATGGTGTCCGCTAACGATTGCAGCTAATCTTCCATTCAAAAAAACAAATAGCGCTCATTCCCTTCCGAGCCCTGCCATGCACCCAAACAGTGGTTTATGACCACATATGAGGTATCAGTGTACTCAGGATTAATTGCCCAATAAATTTTAGGATCCATTTTATCCTGTTGCCCATGTGAAAATGAAAAAATGGAAATTAAAAGAACATTTTTGTGAAAAAAAAGTACTTTTTCATTTTTACGGATCAATGTATGAAGAACCTGAGGGTTCAAAGTGTTAACTATGCATCTAGATAAGTTCCTTGGGAGGTCTAGTTTGCAAAATGGGGTCACTTGTGGGAGAGCTCCAATATTTAGGCATACAGGGGCTCCCCATACGCGACATGGTGTCCGCTAACGATTGCAGCTAATTTTCCATTTAAAAAGTCAAACGGCGCACCTTCCCTTCCGATCCCTGCCGTGTGCCCAAACAGTGATTTTCTACCACATATGGGCGATCAGCGTTTTCAGCAGATATTTCACAACAAATTTTATGGTCTTTTTTGTGCTTTTACCTTAGTAAAAATGCAATAATTGAGGCTAAAATAACATTTTTGATGGAAAAATTAAAATGTTCATTTTGTCCTTCCACATTGCTTTATTTCCTGTGAAGCACCTGAAGGGTTAATAATCTTCTTGAATGTAGTTTTCAGTAGCTTAAGGGGTGCAGTTTCTGGAATGTTGTCACTTTTGGGTGTTTTCTGTCATTTAGACCCCTCAAAGAAACTTCGTGTGATGCGGTCACTAAAAAAATGGTTTTGTAAATTTTGATGTAAAAATGAGAAATTGCTGATGAATTATGAAGCCTTCTAAATTCCTAACAAAAATTCATTTTGTTTCCAAAATTGTGCTGATATAAAGTACACATGTGGGAAATATTATCTATTAACTATTTTGTGTCACATAACCCTCTGGTTTAACAGAATAAAAATTAAAAATTAGAAAATTGCAAAATTTTCAAAATTTCGCCAAATTTCAGATTTTTTAACAAATAAACACAAAAATTATCAACCTAAATTTACCACTAACATGAAGTCCAATATGTCACAAAAAACAATCTCAGAATAACCGGGATCCGTTGAAGAGTTTCAGAGATATTACCTCATAAAGGGACACTGGTCAGAATTGCAAAAAATGGCCAGGCCAGTAAGGTCAAAACAGGCTGCATGATGAAGGGGTTAATCACCTCAAGATCTGTATTTTATATTCTGCTTAACTTGTGGTTGAGGGGGTGTAATGTTAAATTTCCCCTTTTGTGGATTCTTCATAGGGATTATCCCCTCTCTAGGAGTTGGTATTATACCCACTTCCACCTGAAGTGCCCTCCTCTAAGGATGACAAGGACGACACGGAACTTGGATTTCCCAAAGGGTCCTTTGGAGGACTCTTAGGAGGAGCCTTTGGTTCCTTTTTTCCACTCTTCCACCTATAGACGAAACTGCAGGCAATTTTGTTTGTATTTCTTGGTCTTCACGGAAAGAATCTTTCTCCAATTTTTGGAAATTTTTATCTAACTCATCATTTAGTTTGGCCAAAGCCTCACTCAACAATTCGGCAGTCAATTTTTCTTGAATTGTAATTGATCTCAGATTCAACTGAGACTAGAGAGGCCTCATTCAGCTTTACTAATAATCTCATATAGCCTCTTGAACAGATCGTCGATAGCTCTTCCAAATCCTTTTTAATTTGCTCGTTCTCAACTTTAAAGGATGGGAAGACTTGAATCCTCAAGCCACAAGGACCAAGACCCCCAGCTAAATATCGCTCCATGAAGGCCTTGTTCCACCATGTATGTGTTTTCTGGGCAAGGAGGTGTTTCCACTTGGAGATTAGATTTGAGGTCCCTCTGGTGTTGGTGTTACCTACAACTCCTGACTTCTCACTGAAGACCGAGTCCAATTTACAAAGCCAGGTACTCTCCCGGACTTTATGGTCCATAAGTCCTAAAGAGAGCGTTAATACATTAATACAGTCTGAATGTAGTCATAGACTGTGAAAACGATTTCCAGAAGAGAGTTGAAGTGCGCTAGAAATCAAGGAAGATACTGTAAGTGTATTTAATACTTATCAATTGTTAAATTACATAAATATTTAGGAAGGATTAAGAAAAACAATTGCTGACATACCTTCTTTAACGAGAATACTTAGGCACAGAAGGTATAATTATTAATTACAACAACAGACAGCAGAGCGGAGCACATCTCATGGGAGATATGAATATACTAGTCAAGGGACAGGCTAGACTTAGTGCTTAATTGAGTTATTTCAATGTATGCCTTATGTGAGCAAGTTTAATTTATATGTGGAAAATATGGGAGCCTACTTAGAACATTTTCTCTGTGAAGCCAAACGTCACACAAAGCATTCATCTTGGTTCTTTTTCATCACTAGCTAGCAATGTATTTTGCATTTTGCAGAACTTTAACAGGATAAGGGTACTTTCACATCAGCGTTTTTTTTCGCGGCCGCACCTGCCGCAAGTGCCAAAACCGCACTTGCCGCACCTGCCGCAAGCCCGCATATACATTGTATGGGGCTTGCCGCAACTGTGCCGCAAGTGCAGCCGTTATGCGGTAGTAATCGCGGCAGATGCGGTTTTTTCACCGCATCTGCCGCGATTTAAAAAAAACGCTGATGTGAAAGCAGCCTAACTCATATATTTACTGTTTTAAACTTATTTGCCCAAAATTTGGATATTGATAATTTATGAAAATTGCACCTGTCTGGGTGCCGGCTCTTGTTTCTTTCTTCAAGGGCGAGTTTCCTTTGTGCAAGTCTGTGCCAGATTAGTATGGCAAGAAGGCAACCTACTTTTACATCAACAATCAAGGTATTTTATGGCTGATTTACAGTCATATGAAAAAGTTTGGACACCCCTCTTAATCTTATTCATGCAGAGGAACAATTACAATGTTCTGGAATGGCCATCCCAGTCCCCAGACCTGAATATCATTGAACATCTGTGGGATGTTTTGAAGCGGGCTGTCCATGCTCAGCGACCATCAAACTTAACTGAACTGGAATTGTTTTGTAAAGAGGAATGGTCAAAAATACCTTCATCCAGGATCCAGAAACTCATTAACAGCTACAGGAAGTGACTAGAGGCTGTTATTTTTTAAAAAGGTGGATCTACTAAATATTAATGTCACTTTTCTGTTGAGGTGCCCATACTTTTGCACCTGTCAATTTTTGAAATAATGCATATTTCACATTTTCGGTTAGTGCAATAAACCTCATTTCAATCCTGAAATATTACTGTGTCCATCAGTTATTACATATATCACACTGAAATAGCTATTGCAAAAAAACAATTTTAAACAAAAAAAAAAAAGAGTAAGATTAAAAGGGGTGCCCAAACTTTTTCATATGACTGTAGCTATCTGCTGTCTGAGTACTCAGTAAGCATAGATCTGAGTCACCATTGTGAACTTGTAAAGGTTGCGTCACCATCACTTCACTTGGATGGCTAATCACCTCTGCTTCTTCATTAATTACCTGAATTTATTTCCTGAAAGATGATGGGAGTGTAGGTGTGCCACGGTCCGCGCTGCTCCAGGGCTTAAAAAACTCATCAAAGAGACAGTCAGATTTCCATCCTTTATTCTCTTCCTCCTACGCGTTTCGGCGCCTAGCCTGGCACCTTCATCAGGGTTATCCATAAAGGATGGAAATCTGACTGTCTCTTTGATGAGTTTTTTAAGCCCTGGAGCAGCGCGGACCGTGGCACACCTACACTCCCATCATCTTTCTGGATTAAACCACTGTTCATGGGTCGGTGGAGGTCCTGCAGCAGCTTGGAATAATATTTCCAAAACGCCTTCAAACCAGTTGTGGGGATCACAACTGCACCAGGTGAGTGGCTTCTCGGCATCACCCCATTACCATCAGTGTCACTAGTGATAGGGCACTATTACGCCTCTTGTCCCCCACCCTTTTATATTTTTACAGTGAATTTATTTCCTAGCTCAGACCAGCAGTTAACCATTTGTCTGCTCTAATACTGGTGCTGGTTACGCAACTTTGCAGCAACAATGTATCATTTTCTCTGCTATAAAGTATCCAGTTTGCAACAAGTACATCTCAATAAATTAGAATATCATCAAATAGATAATTTATTTCAGTAATTCAAGTGAAACACATATAATATACTAGCTGTGAGCCCGATGCAAATGCATCGGGATTCTAGAACGTGCATTAATTTGATTATAGTAGTTATAGCTGTTAGCCTGATGCAAATGCATCGGGTATCTAAAATATGTTTATTGTTTTTTTAAAGATTTTTAAATAATAATCGCATCATCAATAGCAATAATATAAGCCATAGCATTATTATTAGCAGTAATAGCAGTATTAATAGCATTATTAGCAGTATTATGAGCATTAATAAAAGTATTAATAGCATTAATAGCATTATTATTAGCATTAATAGCATTATTAATAGCATTATTAGCATTAATAGCATTAATAATGCCATTAATAGGATAAATATTAGCATTGATAGCATTAATAGCATAATTAATAGCATTAATAGCATTATTAATAGCATTAATAGCATTATTATTAGCATTAATAGGATAAATATTAGCATTAATAGCATTAATAGCATTATTATTAGCATTATTATTGGCATTATTAGCATTAATAATAGCATTAATAACATTATTAATAGCATTAATAGCATTATTATTAGCATTAATAGCATTAATAGCATAATTAATAGCATTAATAGCATTAATAGCATTATTATTAGCATTAATAGAATTATTATTAGCATTAATAGCATTAATAGGATAAATATTAGCATTAATAGCATTAATAGCATAATTAATAGCATTAATAGCATTATTAATAGCATTAATAGCATTATTATTAGCATTAATAGCATTAATAATAGCATTATTAGTATTAATAATAGCATTAATAACATTATTAATAGCATTAATAGCATTATTAATAGCATTAATAGCATTATTATTAGCATTAATAGGATTAATAATAGCATTATTAGCATTAATAATAGCATTAATAACATTATTAATAGCATTAATAGCATTATTATTAGCATTAATAGCATTAATAGCATTATTATTAGCATTAATAGCATTAATAATACCATTAATAGGATAAATATTAGCATTAATAGCATTAATAGCATTATTAATAGCATTAATAGCATTATTATTAGCATAAATAGCATTATTAGCATTAATAATAGCATTAATAACATTATTAATAGCATTAATAGCATTATTATTAAAATTAATAGAATTAATAATAGCATTATTAGCATAAATAATAGCATTAATAACATTATTAATAGCATTAATAGCATTATTATTAGCATTAATAGCATTAATAGTATTATTAATAGCATGAATAGCATTATTAATACCATTAATAGGATTATTATTAGCATTAATAGCATTAATAATAGCATTATTAGCATTATTAATAGCATTAATAACATTATTAATAGCATTAATAGCATTATTATTAGCATTAATAGCATTAATAATAGCATTATTAGCATTATTAATAGCATTAATAACATTATTAATAGCATAAATAGCATTATTATTAGCATAAATAGCATTAATAATAGGATTATTAGCATTAATAATAGCATTAATAACATTATTAATAGCATTAATAGCATTATTATTAGCATTAATAGAATTAATAATAGCATTAATAATAGCATTAATAACATTATTAATAGCATTAATAGCATTATTATTAGCATTAATAGCATTATTATTAGCATTAACAGCATTAATAATACCATTAATAGGATAAATATTAGCATTAATAGCATTAATAGCATAAATAATAGGATTAATAGCATTATTAATAGCATTAATAGCATTATTAATAGCATTAATAGCATTATTATTAGCATAAATAGCATTAATAATAGGATTATTAGCATTAATAATAGCATTAATAACATTATTATATAGCATTAATAGCATTATTATTAGCATTATAGAATTAATAATAGCATTATTAGCATTAATAATAGCATTAATAACATTATTAATAGCATTAATAGCATTATTATTAGCATTAATAGCATTATTATTAGCATTAATAGCATTAATAATACCATCAATAGGATAAATATTAGCATTAATAGCATAAATAATAGGATTAATAGCATTATTAATAGCATTAATAGCATTATTAATAGCATTAATAGCATTATTATTAGCATAAATAGCATTAATAATAGCATTATTAGCAATTAATAATAGCATTAATAACATTATTAATAGCATTAATAGCATTATTATTAGCATTAATAGCATTAATAGCATTATTATTAGCATTAATAGCATTAATAATACCATTAATAGGATAAATATTGACATTAATAGCATTAATAATAGCATTATTAGCATTAATAATAGCATTAATAACATTATTAATAGCATTAATAGCATTATTATTAGCATTAATAGAATTAATAATAGCATTATTAGCATTAATAATAGCATTAATAACATTATTAATAGCATTAATAGCATTATTATTAGCATTAATAGCATTAATAATAGCATTATTAGCATTATTAATAGCATTAATACATTATTAATAGCATTAATAGCATTATTATTAGCATAAATAGCATTAATAATAGGATTATTAGCATTATTAATAGTATTAATAACATTATTAATAGCATTAATAGCATTATAATTACAATTAATAGAATTAATAATAGCATTAATAGCATTAATAATAGCATTAATAACATTATTAATAGCATTAATAGCATTATTATTAGCATTAATAGCATTAATATATTATAATAGCATAATATAGCATATATTAATAGCATTAATAGATTATTATTAGCATTATAATAGCATTAATAATAGCATTATTAGCATTATTAATAGCTATTTAATAAACATTAATATAATAGCATTAATAGCATTATTATAGACATTAATAGCATTAATAATAGCATTATTAGCATTATTAATAGCATTAATAACATTATTAATAGCATTAATACATATTATTATTAGCATAATAATACATTAATAAATAGCATTATATTAGCATTAATATAATAGCATTTTAATAAACATTATTAATAGCATTAATAGCATTATTAATTAGCATTATAGATATAATAATAGCATTATTAGCATTAATAATAGCATTAATAAGCATAATTATTAGCATTAATAGCATTATATATCATTTAGCATATAATATATTATATACATTTTTTTATTATAATTATTATATTAGTAATTATTTTTATTATAATAGTTTAATTATATAATTATATTTATTTTATTACATAAATGTTTATAATTATTCATTATATAATTTATATTATTAATTAAATTAGCATTATTTAGCTAAAGCATTTCATTCATATGCATAAAGCTGATTCTTATTAGCATATATATTATTATTTTATTTTTATTAATTATTATTAATTATTGTTATTATTTTTAATTATTTTTATTTTTTTATATTTTTTAATTATTTTTTAATTATTTTTTTATTATTAATTTATTATTTAGGCTGAGAGGCAGTTGTCATTCAGGTCGCAAAGGGCTGATCTTATTAGCATATATTTTATTTTTTTATTATTATTTTTATATGAATTTTTTATTATTTTTAATTAATTTTTTTTATTATTTTTTAATTCTTTTTTAATTATTTTTTTTATTATTTAATTTATTATTTAGGCTGAGAGGCAGTTCTCATTCAGGTCCGCAAAGGGCTGATCTTATTAGCATATATTTTATTTTTTTATTATTATTTTTATGAATTTTTTATTATTTTTAATTATTTTTTTTTATTATTTTTTAATTCTTTTTTAATTATTTTTTTTATTATTTAATTTATTATTTAGGCTGAGAGCAGTTCTCATTCAGGTCCGCAAAGGGCTGATCTTATTAGCATATATTTATATTTTTTTATTATTATTTTTATTGAATTTTTTATTATTTTAATTATTTTTTTTTTATTATTTTTTAATTCTTTTTTAATTATTTTTTTTATTATTTAATTTATTATTTAGGCTGAGAGCAGTTCTCATTCAGGTCCGCAAAGGGCTGATCTTATTAGCATATATTTTATTTTTTTATTATTATTTTTATTGAATTTTTTATTATTTTTAATTATTTTTTTTTTATTATTTTTTAATTCTTTTTTAATTATTTTTTTTATTATTTAATTTATTATTTAGGCTGAGACGCAGTTCTCATTCAGGTCCGCAAAGGGCTGATCTTATTAGCATATATTTTATTTTTATTTATATTAATTTATATTTTATATTATTATTTTATTTTTTATTTTTTTATATTATTTTTTTTATAATTAATTTTTTATATTTTTATTATTTTTTTTATTTTATTATTAATTTTTTTTATTATTTTTTTTATTATTTAATTATATTATTTAGGCTGAGAGGCAGTTCTCATTCAGGTCCGCAAAGGCTGATCTTATTAGCATATATTTTATGTTTTTATTATTATTTTTATTGAATTTTTTATTATTTTTAATTGTTTTTTTTTATTATTTTTTAATTCTTTTTTAATTATTTTTTTTATTATTTAATTTATTATTTAGGCTGAGACGCAGTTCTCATTCAGGTCCGCAAAGGGCTGATCTTATTAGCATATATTTTATTTTTTTATTATTATTTTTATTGAATTTTTTATTATTTTTAATATATTTTTTTTTATTATTTTTTAATTCTTTTTTAATTATTTTTTTTATTATTTAATTTATTATTTAGGCTGAGAGGCAGTTCTCATTCAGGTCCGCAAAGGGCTGATCTTATTAGCATATATTTTATTTTTTTATTATTATTTTTATTGAATTGTTTATTATTTTTAATTAATATTTTTATTATTTTTTAATTCTTTTTTAATTTTTTTTTTATTATTTAATTTATTTATTTTTTTAAGTTTGACTGAGACGCAGTTCTCATTCAGGTCCGCCTTTTTTTGCCCATTGACATACATTACCGGTGTGTCAGCGATTTTATGGCCGCCCACCTGGTTCTATTTGTCGGCCCTAAAATCGCGGACACACCGCTAATGCATCTCTATGGGCAGTCAGGCCGATTTCGGATTGAACGCCGACCAATCAGAATTCGAGCTGACTTGCCCATAGACATGCATTAGCGGTGTGTCGGCGATTTTATGGCCGACCACCTGGTTCTATTTGTCGGCCGTAAAATCGCGGACACACCGCTAATGCATCTCTATGGGCAGTCAGCCCGATTTCGGATTGAACGGCGACCAATCAGAATTCGAGCTGACTTGTCCATAGAGATGCATTAGCGGTGTGTCCGCGATTTTAGGGCCGACAAATAGAACCAGGGGGGCGGCCATAAAATCGCCGACACACCGGTAATGTATGTCAATGGGGAAAAAAGGCGGACCTGAATGAAAACTGAATGAGGAGCTCTTCTGATTGGCTGAGGGCATTATCCAGCGACCAATCAGAAGACGGCGTGAGATCTCATTGAGGTAGAATGGGGGATTTTTCCTCCATTCTATCTTAATGAGAAGGAAGAGGACGTCGGAGGTGGAATTTTCGGAAAAGAAGACAGAAGATCCCCGGGGCCGGACGAAGAGGCGGAGATGGCGGAAAGAAGAGAGAAGACCCCCGGGGCCGGAGGAAGAGGACGCCTGGCCGGACGGAGGATCGGACGGAGGATCGGACGGACGATCAGATGACTTGAAGGCATGTAAGTGATGGACGGGGGCTTCGGGTGTAGGGCCTTAGGTGAGAGCGGCGTTAGGTTAGGGGACGGCGGGGGGTTAGGGTGTAGGGCTTTAGCGACAGGGGCAGGGGACAGTGGCGGGAGCTTAGGGGGTATCGGCGGGGGCCTAGGGGGTAGGAGCTTAGGTAGGGGCGGCGATGGCTTAGGGGGTAGACGGCGGGGCTTAGGGGGTATCGGCGGCGGCTTTGGATGGTGCGAGTCGGGGGTTAGGTAGTCGGGGCTTAGGGGGTATCGGCGGCGGGTTTGGATGGTGCGAGTCGGGGGTTAGGTGGTCGGGGCTGCTGCGGGGTTTCGGCGGCGGGTTTGGATGGTGCGAGTCGGGGGTTAGGTGGTCGGGGCTGCTGCGGGGTTTAGGGGGTTAGGGGCGGCGGTGCCTTAGGGGGTAGGCGGCATGACTTAGGGGGTATCGTCGGGGGTCTAGGGGGTAGGGGGTTAGGGGCGGCGGTGCCTAGGGGGTAGGCGGCATGGCTTAGGGGTATCGGCGGGGCTTAGGGGGTATCGGGGGCGGGTTTGGATGCTGCGGGTCGGGGGTTAGGTGGTCGGGGCTGCTGCGGTGCTTAGGGGGTAGGGGCTTAGGTAGGGGCGGCGATGGCTTAGGGGGTAGACGGCGGGGCTTAGGGGGTATCGGGGGCGGGTTTGGATGCTGCGGGTCGGGGGTTAGGTGGTCGGGGCTGCTGCGGTGCTTAGGGGGTAGGGGCTTAGGTAGGGGCGGCGATGGCTTAGGGGGTAGATGGCGGGGCTTAGGGGGTATCGGCGGCGGCTTTGGATGGTGCGGGTCGGGGGTTAGGTGGTCGGGGCTGCTGCGGGGCTTAGGGGGTAGGGTGCTTAGGGGGTAGGGGCTTAGGTAGGGGCGGCGATGGCTTAGGAGGTAGACGGCGGGGCTTAGGGGGTATCGGCGGCGGCTTTGGATGGTGCGGGTCGGGGGTTAGGTGGTCGGGGCTGCTGCGGGGCTTAGGGGGTAGGGGGTTAGGGGCGGCGGTGCCTTAGGGGGTAGGCTTAGAGCGGCAGGGGGCTGTAGTGTACAGCGCGATGGTATACTACAGTCCCATGGCGCTTATGGGCATGGGACTGTAGTATACTATAGCGGTGTACAGTACAGCAGCGCGTAGTGGCTTAGAGCGGCAGGGGGCTGTAGTGTACAGCGCGATGGTATACTACAGTCCCATGGCGCTTATGGGCATGGGACTGTAGTATACTATAGCGGTGTACACTACAGGAGTATGGGCTTCGGTGGCTTGGTTAGCGGTGTAGCGACTCGCAATGCCCGCTTCGCGGGCATTGCTTCGCTAAGCTGCAACGACTCGCAATGCCCGCTTTGCGGGCATTGCTTCGTGAGTCGCCTTGGCCGCTACGCGGCCACGGACAGAGTCCAGGAGAAGCAGCTCGGACTCGCTAACCAAGCGACCGGAAGCAGCGCCGCTCCGACGGAAGTCGCTACGGCAATTATATAATAGATACAGTAGCGTCACTACAAACTGATGCATCTATTTCAAATGTTTATTTCTGCAACTGATGATAATTATGGCTTATAGCCAAAGAAAACCCAAAAGTCATTATCTCAGAAAATTAGAATATTTTATAAGACCAATTGAAAAAAATGATTTTTAACTCATAAATGTTGGCCTAATGAAAAGTATATAGAGTAAATGCACTCAATACTTGGTCGTGGCTCCTTGTGCATGAATTACTGCATCAATGTGGCGTGGCATGGAGGAGATCAGCCTGTGGCACTGCTGAGGTGTTGTGGAAGCCTAGGTTGCTTTGAAAGCAGACTTCAGCTCGTATGCGCATCGTTGGGTCTGGTGTCTCTCATCTTCCTCTTGACAATATTTCATAGACTCTCTATGGGGTTTAGGTCAGGCGAGTTTGCTGGCCAATTGAGCAGAGTGATACTGCTAGTAGTAAACCAGGTATTGGTACTTTTGGCAATGTGGACAGGTGCTATGCCCTGCCGGAAAATGAAATTAACATCTCCAAAAAGCTTGTTGGCAGAGGGAAGCATGAAGTGCTCTGAAACGTTCTGGTAGAGGGCAGTGCTGACTTTGGTCTTGATAAAACACAGTGGACCTATACCAGCAGATGGCATTGCTTCATGTGTTGTCTATTGGTCATGAGTGGCTTGACACAAGGAATGTGACAGTTTTAGCCGATGTCCTGGATACATCTGTGTGTGGTGACTCTTGAAGCACTGACTCCAGCAGCAGTCCACTCCTCATAAATTTCCCCAAATTTTGGAATGGCTTTTTCTTAACAATCCTTTTTAGGCTGTAGTTATCCAGGTTGCTGGTGGATTTTTTTCTACCACACTTTTTTCTTGCACTCAACTTTCCATTAATATGCTTGGATATAGCACTCTGTGAACAGCCAGCTTCTTTAGTAACAACCTTTTGTGGCTTACCCTCCTTGTGGAGTGTGTTAATGACTGCCTTCTGGACATCTGTCAAGTCAGCAGTCTTCCCCATGATTGTGTAGCCGACTGAACCAGACTAAGGGTAAGCCTTTGTGGGTGTTTTGTGTCAATTATTCTAATTTTCTGGGATTACTTTTGGGTTTCCATTGGCTCTAAGTCATAATCATTTACAGAAATAAACTATTGAAATAGATCACTCTGTAATGACTCTATATATGTGTTTCACTTTTTGTATTGAATTACTGAAAAAAATTATCTTTTTGATAATATTCTAATTTATTGAGATGCACTTGTATGTTGAGGTTAGTCATCAGTCTGCTGATAGCATGCAATTGTGCCTTTTTCAATTGTCTGCTGCAAATCTTGGTTGACTATACTCCTTCGGTTTCTAAGTATATTTACACTCATGGCTCTGTGTATTGTGCTATTTTCTGCTCAGCTTGTCTGCCTGTAATCGTGCATGACTTGCTGTCCTGGTCACTTTTTATCCACTGTGCCATCACCTTTGATTTGTGTTGCTTAACCTGACCTATGGCTTAAAAAATCCATCTTACTTGGTGAGCGCTTAAAAGGTAAATGTATTTCATTTAAAAAAAAAAAACAATACTGCACTGGTTCTTAATGATTGACTACATAGTAGTTAAGATAATGCTTTTTTGCGCCATGTGACTTATTTTCTCAACTTTTTGTGCTCTTTTAAAAACTGCATTTTAGGGATGTGTCGTCATTGCCAGCAGTTGATAGTGAGCAGTGCAATGTGACAGCAGAGAAGGGGCAAGAGAGATCCTGAGCTGTGTGGGGAGTCAGCAGATGAGCTGTATGGTTAGCCAGCAGAGAAGGATCCAGATGACAGATCAGAAAATCTTGTGCCAAGGAAAGGACAGAGTAGTTTGCAAGTGATCCTGACTTTGCTCAGCACTGTGCTGTAGCCTGAGCTAATCTGCTGCACTGTCACCTTATCATCTGCAGTCAGGAGATGGCACACTGTGAGGGGCTTGCCCCCTCCACCCTTATATGGTTATGAGGCTGTATTCAGTGTGATGGATCTGACTGAGAATGAACATATGTCTGCTTCAGACACAGCCTAGTGGGGACACCTTGTGAAAGGTTTATTAATGGTTTTCCACCAGATTTCACTTATAAATTATATTTGAAACTTTATTAAAATCTCTTACTCGGGGGCGTGGCCTGGACATGGCGGGGAACGGATGCTGAAGAGCTGAGCTCCTGTCCCCTTGCTGCAAAAGGGCTACTACAGCCGGTGCATAGCTTGGAAAAAGCTCCATATATGCCGGCTAAACGGAGGAGTACCCGACCCCAAACATCTAGGGAGCCGTCGGTGCCTCCCGCCGCAAGAATCTCACACTATCTCAGGAGCAGCTCCCAGGACTGTGCGATGGCCGCAGGGAAGATGATGGCGGGAGCTCCTCTGGATGACTATGAAAATAAACCTTGTGAAGCTGCTGACAAGGGAGAGGGATCTGTATCCTCTCTCTCACGGCCTGATTCGGCTCCAGGCACAGGAGAAGAAAGCCGACCGGCTGCGGAGGTATGTGCTCCCCCCTCCTCCCCCTGATGCCTGCTACAGACAGACCGAAATGTGTCCTAGATGCCAGGAGGGCCCCTGTAGATAACGATGAACAAAACCAGACCCCTACAGCACCAGGTAACACTAGGGCCCCACCACTCAGTGATCTGACAGCCCCTCAGAGTAAAGGACTATGGCACCTGACAGACACTACCAGAGGTCCGGCGGATATAAGCCACAGACTTCCCCAAGATAATGGGGGAAGGGGAATAGGAACTGGAAGTTACAGCACACAAGATCTGACTGACTCAGGTGCTGAAAAGACAGGAAGAATATGGTCTACCCCCCCACATTCACAACAAAGGGAGAAATGGAGTCAGAGAGGGGGAGAGAATTCACAAGACCTGGTCTTTCAGTAAGAGGATGGGAGGGAGCCCCTCAGCCTATGGCCAGCACTTTAATACAGACTGCTCCACTTGCCAGAAACCCTTTACCTCCCAGCTACCTGTCACTGCCACCAGTTTCTGGGGGCCAGGAGATTTGGGATGACCTCAGACAGAGGATTCAGACCATCCCTACCAATGAAGAAATGGAGGGATTTATCACACGGATGGAGGCCTCCTTTAAAGCCGAGTCCTCTGCACTTAAAGGGGAGTTCAATAGACTGATCCTGAGGGTGGACTCTAGTGAATCGTCCTCTCAAAACTTGGATAAGAGATTGAGGCTTCTTGAAGATACTGTATATGCACAAGCCTCCCATATGGAACGGATATTAGACTCCATGGAAGACCTGGAGAACCGGGAGAGGAGGAACAACATCAGAATTAGGGGGCTCCCTGAGAGTGTCGGACCTAGAGACCGTGATAATGTACTTAAAACCATCTTTAACTCTATTAGAGAGGTACCATCGGACTTGGTGTTGGAGTTCAATAGGGCCCATAGATCCCTAGAGCAGCTCGACCCCACTAGGCCTAATTTCTGTGGATGCCGAGAAGGCCTTTGACAGAGTCCACTGGGGGTTTATGAAGGAGGCACTGATACAACTTGGCCTGGGCCCACGGTTCATGCATGGAATCCTATCCTTGTACTCCTCCCCTTCTGCTAAAGTGAAGATAGGAGGAGCCCTATCCTCTTCATTTAAAATAGCAAATGTCCTTTGTCACCCCTGCTATATATTATTGTAATGGAGCACTTGGCCACGGCACTTAGGGCCAACACAAGTGTTCACGGGATCAAACAGGGACAGAGCCACCACAAATTGGCCTTATTTGCAGATGACCTTTTATTATATGTCTCACAGCCAATGGTCTCAATCCCTTCTATTCTAAGTGAGTTTGAACGGTTTGGACAATTAAGTAACTTCAAGGTGAATTGTACCAAGACTGAGGCACATAATATCTCTCTGCCCGGAGACTTGGTTCTCCATCTATCTAGATAGTTTCCGTTTAAATGGAAGGCAGAGTCCATTAAGTATCTAGGAGTTTTTATACCGAATGATCTTAAGCAATTATTCAACTTGAACTACCAGACCCTTTTGAGTAGTGTGGAACTGACATTTTCCTCTTACAGACTGCTAAAACTATCCTGGTTTGGGAGAGTAAATGTGGTCAAAATGGATGTTCTGCCCCGACTCCTGTATACTTTCCAAACAGTCCCTGTCCGGTTCGATAGGGTTTTTTTCTCCAAATTACAATCTATGATCCTTAGATTTGTTTGGGGGGGCAAGAGACCTAGATTAAGGATGAATATCCTCACCTTGACTAAGTCTAGAGGAGGGGTTGGTTTACCCAATATGCAGATGTACTTTCTGGCTTCCTCTCTAACTAGAGTCCTAGACTGGAACTACAATGCGTGTTCCAAGAAGTGGGTGGGGGTGGAGCAAGAGGGTCTGGGGACTCCATTGAAGCACTTGCTTTGGATCTCCCCTAGAGACCTTGCAGACATAGGACCCCTGACAGATTTGACCAGGACGACCTTAAAGATATGGCACTCGGTGACGAGAACCCTTCACTTTGAAAATAGCCTCAGCCCTCTGACCCCCCTTTTCTCTAATCCATCTTTCTCTCCTGGATTTGGAAGACAGAGATTTTTATGTTGGCAGAGTGTGAACGATACCCGATTGGGTCAGACTTTGTCCGACGGGGATTTACCCTTGTTGGCAGAGCTACAATCCAAAGATCCCACGAGGCCACTTCGGTGGTATGAATTTTTCCAATACAGAGCATTTCTATACTCAGCAGATCGCTCATGTAGGGTGAGATCGACACCCAATGAATTGGAGAAGTTATTCCAATTAGAGTCTTGCCCGAGACGCAAAATATCGGCCATATATCAGGCTTTGGGGTCCTTGAGAAATCAGGGTACTCTATATTTCCAGCGCGCATGGGAAAGGGAGTTAGGGACTAGCATCTCGGATGGTGATTGGCAGAAATGCTTTATATTTACCCATAAACTAGTTAGCGCTTGTGCTGCACAAGAAAGAAGTTACAAGCTGCTTACTAGATGGTATTTATGCCGACGACTCTTCGGAGCATGTTCCCTGGAACCTCTGACACATGTTGGCGCTGTGGAGAAGAGACAGGTACAATGCTGCACATTTGGTGAAGATGCAGGGGAATCCGGCGGTTTTGGTCTGAGATATTTAACACATACACCCGGATAACAGGTAAACAAGCTGAATGTTGTCCAGAGTCGGCCCTGCTATCTATCTTTCCTGGCCCTATTGGGCTCCAAAAGAAAGATATTCTTCACTTTTGTGTCTCGGCCGGACGTGCTGTGATCCCGAGGTTCTGGAAATCGACCCGGGTTCCATCCTTACTTGACTGGTCCAGGGAATTGATGGACATTTTCCGAATGGAGGAGCTCTCAGCGGAGGCATCGGGATCTCGTGATAAATTCTCTAGGATTTGGTTCGATTGGATTATTTTTCGGGAGTCTACTGACTTTAAGAGTATCTTGACTGATACAGCCATATCTACACGACCTCTAGTGGACGGGGAGCCAGAATAATATGTACTCTCCCCTTTTTCCCTTGCCTTAACCTTCTCATTACATGGCCCCACTTTTCCTTGTTCTGCTAGTCTTCTTGATCTCTCATCCTCTTCTTATCTTTCTTTTCTTCCTCTATTCTGATATATTTTTTCTTTATTGGTTTTTGTGGTCTCATTCTGTGTTCACCACACCTTGAATTTTGGTGAACACCAAACAGTATTACCTGTATATAGTTGTGAACAGCCCTCTAGATAACGGCTTCCCTATTGATATAACAGGCATTGGTTGAGCCTGTAAAGGTGCTGTCACACATAACGATTGCTCCAACGATCCCAACAGCGATAACGACCTGCCGGGATCGCTGGAGCGTCGTTACCTGATCGCTGGGGAGCTGTCAAACAGGCAGATCTCCCCAGCGATCAGGCCATGGGAGCCACCTCCGACATCGCTCCCTGTTTAGCGCTGCCTATAGGCAGTGCTAAGCAGGGAGAATGCTGGTAACTATGATAAACAGCGGGTATCCAGGCAGCGCGCGCTGCCTGGATACCCGCTGTTTATCATAGTTACCAGCGTTCTCCCTGCTTAGAGCTGCCTGTAAGCAGGGAGAACGCTGGTAACTATCATAAACACCGGGTATCCAAGCAACGCACGCTGCCTAGATACCCGCTGTTTATCATAGTTACCAGCGTTCTCCCTGCTTACAGGCAGTGCTAAGCAGGGAGGACGCTGGTAACCATGGTAAACGCCGGATATCTAGACAGCACGCGCTGCCTGGATACCCGGTGTTTACCATAGTAACCAGCCCTGTGAGGTCACAGATCGCTGGTTTCTTGCAGTCACACGCAGCGATGCGTGCTGACCAGCGGGAACCCAACGATCTAAAAATGACCCACAGCACTTTGCAGCGATCAGCGACCTCACAGCAGGGGCCTGATCGCTGCAAAGTGTCACACATAACGATATCGCTGGAGAGATCGTTGTAACGTCACAGTTACAACGATCTCTCTAACGATAACGTTATGTGTGACTGGGGCTTAAGAGTCTTTTAGTAGATAGATTAAAAGGGAGTCACTCTGAATACTGGGTAACTCTAGTGGGAGTAGCAAAGGGAAATTGATTTTTGCGGGAGCTCATCTTCTCCAGGAAATCGGTTTATCTCTCCACCCAAAGAAGAGCCATATACTGGCGTATATGTTAGTTTTGAATTGTTATTTGAGCTATAATATTATATTACCAGGTGAGATGCTGTTTGATTGTGACTGTATATTCCAGTGAAGATAGCTCCACTATGTTTGTTTCATTTCTTACCAAACTGTCAATTAAATTTTTGAATATTTTTGTTATGCCATTTAAAACTCAATAAAAAATAAGATTACGGTAACTTAAAATCTCTTAGGGCCCTTTCACATCAGCGTTTTTCGTAATTCGCGGCAGATGCGGTGAAAAAACCGCATCTGCCGCGTTTGCCGCATAACCGTTCCACTTGCGGCGCGGTTGCGGTTTTTCCCATACAAAGTATAGGGGGACTTGCGGCAGATGCGGCAAGTGCGGTTTTGCACTTGCGGCAGGTGCGGCAGCGAAAAAAATCGCGGCTGACCGCGGTTTTTTTCGCTGCCGCACCTGCCGCATGTGCAAAACCGCACTTGCCGCATCTGCCGCAAGTCCCCCTATACTTTGTATGGGAAAAACCGCAACCGCGCCGCAAGTGGAACGGTTATGCGGCAAACGCGGCAGATGCGGTTTTTTCACCCCATCTGCCGCGAATTACGAAAAACGCTGATGTGAAAGGGCCCTTACTCTACTCTTATTGTAACAATTATAAAAGTTATAAAAATTTAAACGGCGGTTACACTTTAACACAGAGAAGGAAGTCTCAAGCACTAAAATAAGATAACACATAGAAAACCAATATTTAAAAAAAAAAAAATTTCTAAATCAATAAAAATACAATGCTATGTCTTTTCAAGGACTGTGTCTGATGATAAAGCAAAAACTATTCAAGCAAACAACGCAAAACTGCAATTTCACACACAGCCTATGGACAGATCCTGGACAACCCATTTAGGGAAATACATTATAGGCATTTCATCCCTGCTGGAAACATTTTTTAAGGCAATATGCGTTAGTATAGATCAGTCTCTTATTTATGATTCTTGTCTATAGGCCTGACTGGCTTAATAGATCATTTTCCTCACTGGAGGGCCTAGTTTGTCTGTACCTTATTTATAGAATGATTTGATAGAAACATTTTAATGTTTTAATTGCCCGGCAATGGCACCATAGAAGAATTAAACACTTGTTACAAGGTTTCAGTATGTGGAGCCCACTGGGACAGGGTACTCAGTACCGGACCGGGGTATCACGGGGGTTATCACGGCGGTCCTTGGTCCGTGGGTCGGAGCTGCTCCTGACAGGGTGTAAGGGTGTAATAAAGTTCTATTGGCAGGGAATCACACAAGGGAGACTGAAGCAGGGTTTACCGGGTTTTACTTGCAGTTCTTTCACAGTTCCCACAGTTTACAGTGCAGTTCTTTTACACAGTTAACTCCGCACACTCTCTGAACCCTCTGCAGCCAGGTTTCCTTCCTGAGACCCTTCACTCTCTGAAACCTTTCAGGCTTTCCTCTCCTCTGTTCTTCCCGTGGGCTGTATGAGGGCAGCTCAGTCGCTTGTTTGGCTTCTCCCGGTGAATGGGTAGAAAGCCTGGGTCCTATATGCTGCTGTTTCTCCAGCCCGTGTGTTGGGTGATCAGACCTGGAATCTGTGCCTCCCCGTCAGTGTGTCCGTGTACCGTCGTGTAGCTACGGTCACCCAGAGCTGACTCTCTGGTCCCAGCCTAGCCTTGGATGTCCCTATCTTGCAAGGGATCACCGGGCTCTCTCCAACCCGTGTAACTAACTGGGTACGTCCGGGGAGTCTGTCCTGTCAGTAGTTTGTCAGCGCTGCCGTCTTCCCTGGACCCAGCTACATTGGTCCGTTCTCTGTCCTTCCCTTCCTTTGGGCTGCAGGCTATGGTGCGGGCTTTCTCTCCAGGGAACGGTGACTCGCAGACTTCTGCACCTCCAGGGAGCCTCAAGCCTTCAGGAAGTGTCACTCTGTCTTCTGTCTGCTCTTGTCTTTGCTGTTCAGCCTACTCCGGCCTACTCTTTGTCTTTTCTGGTCAGCTCACTCTGGCCTACTCCTGGTCTTTTCAGTTCAGCACCCAGCGGCCTACTGACTAACTCCTCCTAGTTTCTCCCTTTTGTACCTGGTTGATCACCTGACCTACGTCCCCACCCACTATGACTGGCCCTACCACCCCTTGCCCGCCTAGAGTCCCGGGCTCCGGGTTGGGTCTTGTGTCGGTGGGTGTGTGTTTGAAGATGTTCCTAAAGAACGGTCTACTATCTGCCTGGCTGCACTTCCTATCTGTGGCCACCCTGGTTACAGAGGCGCCACAAGTACAGATTGTAGCTCATCGCTTGGAGTCATCACAGTGAAATACCCTAGTGTTAAGATTAGGTTCCTGGGAATATTTTAATAAATGAGAGGGACAAAAAAAAAACACTTTTAAGAAAATGTTATATAAAGTATTGCTTTAATTAAAAGATGCAATTGATTTTTTTTTTTTTTTTAAAGCAAATACTGATGCTGCGGGATGTTAGCCGTTAGGCAATAGGAAACATTGAAATGTATGTCAACCTGTGTATTGTTTGTTGAGTCTGTGCATTTTTAATGATTTTGCATTTTTTTTTCAAAATGTCAAATAATATTCATAAAATATATTCTTTTTTTTCTGCCATTTTAACAAAGGCATCTCTATAGAACAGGAAAACATCTGAAAATAAGGCAGGTGTGCACAAAAAATGACAATACATTTATTTTACTCACTAATATAGAGCCATTAATTCTACAGCATTGTACAATAATCATCACTGTCCCCATTGTGGCTCGCAATCTATATACTCTATCAGTATGTCTTGGAGTGTGGAGGAAACTACAGTACCTGAAGGAAACCTATGCAAACAAAGGGAGAAGACATTATGTGTCAATCATGCCCTTTTGTGGATGACAACTATTTTAATTACAACATTCAACTCTTTTTTTTCAAACAGGAAATATTTCAAGTCATTTTGACAGCCTGGCATTGTATAGTACCAGTGTATGTCTAATCAGACATACAATATACTTGACAACCTATTGTGAATGCATGATAAGTGTGTGATCCATACTGGCACATCCCATAAGATCCTACTATGTAACAGGGAAGAAGGCTCTTTTATCTGACTTTCAAGACATTGTGGGGGAAAAAAATGTGAAAATAATTGGGTTTCTCTATTCATGCCATGATTAATTCGACCAATTGAATGCCATGATCAAATTGTTAAGTAAAGCTCACAAAAGAAGACTATAAGAAATCATGTTTTTAAAAAATTAGTTTACAATTTATCTAACTGTATGTAGCATAGTTTTATGAATTTACATATTACTCTGCATACTATATTAGCATTATGCTGTAAGGTGACTGATATGTAAATGCTGGACTGTGGTTTTTAAAAAAATTATCGTATTCACATTATCAAACATGAGTGAACTGCACAAGACCTGAGAATAATCAGGGTGAAATCAGATTCTGTAGTACTTATGTACATTTTTTTTACCATGATCTGGGACTAGATATGTTACACTGATTGTACACTGACTTTTTGAAAATGTTGCAAAACGTGGTGCAACTATAGTCCAGTGGCCCCTTGGGCTGATCTAATGTATGCCAGTTAAAAAGTCGCAAAAACAATGAAAGGCAGAAAAGCCAATTAGAGGTCATGCACAAAAATTCATGAAGCACATGTACATTTTAATGATTTTATGAATGAAATGAGAGCATTGCTGGGCACCAATAACACTGCACCACTTTTTCAGCCCATGTGGCCAGTTTTTAGGTTCAGCCTAGTAATCACTTGTATAGCACCTGGGGACCGGTGTTGCATGCTAAGGTGAGCCGTAAATGCATTACTTATTAATGAATAAAGGAAAAGCGACACTCACTGATGGTGGTTTTCAGCTCCGATTATTTATTCATCCTGTGCACAGGACCCGTGGAAGTGGTAATACTGCAAAACGATATGCCGTCATCCGCCACCTCATACTCCCTCTCCCGCGCAAATGTCATTCCTTGAGGATAAATAAATAATCGGAGCTGAAAACTGTCTAGCCCCAGGCCCTGGGGTGCTCGGGTATCAGGCTCGGAGGGGTTTTCACAGGGATGTTAGGGGTGGCAGCGCCTGAGCCTGTGGCCTGAGTGACACTTCGATAAAGGGGTTATGTACAGGGGATAAGAGTTATTGTCACGTGACGCCACCTGTAGAACCTGGTGAGGTATCACCAGCGCCGACACAGTCCTCCGGAGGGCGATGGTATTGCGGCAAGGATGGCAAAGCTCCCTACAGGTGGAGCTGGTCTTCCGGGGCAGCGTTCCTGTAAGCAAACAGGTTGAATTCTGCAACACAAAGACACGGAGGCAAAGTCACTCTCCCAGGTACTTTACTGTAAACAGTCATCAGCATACAAGTCCACAGTTCAGCAAAACTTGTTAATGAAACAGGTAGCTCTACAGGTGGCTGCAAGTGGATGCCAGGTGGTATGGTGGCACCCGAGTATGCCTTAGTTGACGAACCAGTGTCCTTTCTTCCCCGCCTAGGATGAGTTTATACCCAATGGGATGAGTTTATACCCAATGGCTCCTTGTAGGTAGACTTAGGACACCCCTCCCTCGTTGTGAGGAAGCAGGCAGACTGTTCCATCTGGCAGGATGCCGCAGCCGGTGAACAGACCGCAGCAGCCAGGTGACGACTTCAGAGGTAGACTCTGGCCATTTCCTCGGGTCCGGCGTTCCCGTGGTGGACTGGGGAATTCACTGGAGTATGGTCGCTCCACGCTGGGGTTCCCCTTTTCTCTCTCGGGCCCAGACTCCCGCGTCAGGCACACTCTCTCAGGATCCTCTCTCATCTTTCCTCCGGATCAGCGTAGAGCTGTCCGGGTTAACCTTCCGCCTCGCTCCCCACTCCTCCTCGATTCCTCTCCAACTCCCTTCACCTCACTCTCTCTGTTCCGCTAACTAACTTCTACTCCCTTAGAGGTGAATATATCTCCCTCCCAGGAGTAACCTCCCACTCCTATTCTAATGTGGGAGTGCAGGAATGGTTCCCACCCACCAGCCTAGTATCCACTTACACCTGGGGAAGATTGCACTACTTTTACGAGTGCAATACCCCACTGTGACGCCTGACCATGTGGGGCGCCACAAATCCATCACCGGTGAGTGCCACTTTTCATTTCTTCATTAATAAGTAATGCATTTTGATGAATTTGGCACAAAAAAAGGTCAGAGATAACAAGTAAAAAAAAAAGTGACTTAAACCCACCACAAATGATAAATTGGGCACAAAGTCATTATTGCCTCTCCATGAAACCTTAAGTACTCTATATGTTTCTCTACGGAGCTCCATACAGTATTGGCTCATGGGTTTAGCAATTCGGCATTCATAGAAGTAACAGCAGGGCCGCACTGTCCATTGGACACTGAGCATTATGCTCAGGCAGGCAGGGGAGCGGCAGTGCTGCAGGGAGGCGGAGCCCTGCACATAGCGCTCTCATGTCCCCTCTCTGCTTCCTTGTTCGCCGGGTCGGCCGCAATTCCCCCCCCCCGCTCCTCACTCCCACCGTCAGTGCTAGCACACACCCCCTCCCTCGCTCTGCGGCTGGCTCAGGCGGCGGGGATGCTAAGTACACCCCTGAGTAACAGGTATCTTTTCTCTGTTGGATCTGTATAGATAATAAACTATTTTGGTGTATAATTTATCTTGTTGTGACACCCAGACAGTTATCTCTGGAAAAACTGCTATATTTCAAGATTATATATGTAGCTGCACGACTTAATTGGGCTCTGTCTGGAGGCATTATTGCATGAGAATAATGTGGACAATAAAGGGAACCTGTTATGTAAAAACTGCTATTAATCAGCAGGTATGGAGAAATCTGCAGGTTAATAGCATTCTGACACTGTTCGACCATCACACTGAAAGCCCTGGTGGTCGCTACCAGGAAGAAATGAACTTTTATCCTACTGGCAACCTCAGGCTTTCAGTCACCACTCTGCATAGTGAGCAGCTGCTGTAACTACACCCCTGCACTGACTGATGGCCGGCTATGCACTGATACAAAACAGATTTGGCAATGAGTCAGTACCACAGGCATGGTCACAGACAAAACTTCTATGCACAAAACAGTGAATGAAACCTCCTCGGCACCATCAATTTGACTAAAGCCCAAGGTTCCTGGGAGGAATAAAGTTAATTTCTTCCCTGGCAGTGGAACTCTAAGGGCCGCTTTACACACACCAACTTCTGTGTCCAACATCTGAACAGATCTCTGGTTGCAGTGAAATCATGGACACATTGCTCCATTTGTACACAGCCACAAAATGGAACAATGTGTCCATGATTTCACTGCAACCAGAGATCTGTTCAGATGTTGGACACAGAAGTTGGTGTGTGTAAAGCGGCCCTTAGTGTGGCAGTCGGACAACATCAGAATGCTATAAATCTGCAGATTAACCACAATATCTGCATATTAAGTGTTTTTTCTTACAAGACTGTTTCCCTTTAAAATAGCAAAATCCACAATTAAAGCTACTATCTGATTTTGTTTTTTTTACTACTTCTTAAAAGAAATCTTTTAAGGCTGTGGTCACAGTACCGTTTTTCACATGCATTTTTGGAGACCTGCGTTTTCAAAAACGCATGTAAAAAACGCACCCATAGGCCCCCATGATAAAAAACGCATGCCCTAATAGCCAAAAAGCATGTGTGACAGTCCCATGCGTTTTTGGAGCATATCCAAAAACGCATGCGTTTTTTTATAAGGGGCCTTATGGAAAACGCATGCAAAAACGCATGTACAATTAGTGCCATTCAAAAACGCATGCGTTTCCCATAGGAGTCCATGTTAAAAAAACGCATGCGTTTCCGGAAACGCATGCGTTTTTTTAACATGGGCTCCTATGGGAAACACATGCGTTTTTGAATGGCACTAAAAGGTACTAATTGTACATGCGTTTTTGCATGCGTTTCCCATAGGAACCCATGTTATAAAAACGCATGCTTCTGCATGCGTTTTTCAAAACGCACAAAAAAATACTACAAGCACTATTTTTAGGTGCAGATTCAAAAACGCAGCCAAAAACACACCTTACAAAAAACTCATGCTGACATGAAAAAAAGCATGAGTTTTGTTAAATCACTAAAAAAAAACGCATGGCAACTGTGACCACAGCCTTACTCAACGTTTAAAGAAGAACCCCATATACTTACACTTGACTCCTGTGTGTAAGTTATGTTCTTACCGGTTGCAACTTGCAACCATTCTCTTTTTACAAGAAAGAAACGACAGTAATCCAAGGAAGGCTACTCTGACAATGAGATCAGAGGCACATTAAAGTGCCAAAGGGTTTTTACAAGAGTCTTAAACGTTATGAGGTTTAACAAAGAAAAATGTAAAGAATCCATAGATTGTGAACATAAGTCAACACATTTCTAGACCCATGTATTTTCATGTAGATGTATACAATCCTTAAAGCAGTAGTTCAGGCTCAGAGCCAAAGTATGCAGTCACTCTATGTTACTGCAGACTTGTGAATCTTCACTGCACATGCACTGTCTTGATTTTCCGGTATCAGCTCTGGGCCCGATTTTGCGTATGACCACGAGTATGCGGTTTGTGTGCATGCAGTCACGTGCTGATTAGATGTGTGTGCAGGCACACTCAACACATGTGAATTGCATGGAAGCTGGACACGTCTAGTCAGAAGGTGTCCTAGAAATGTGCAATGCGCATACTTGCAGTCACATGACTGCCCACTCCTGATGCTGGCATCAGAGAGTCCAAGACTGGACAACACCTTTAAGTTTTCTTGAATTGTCTTAAAGCATACAACCTGCAATGCTATCAAGACTCCAGTTAAAAAATGCATATTTTTTTTAACATGGTAGCTTATGGGTGATGGAGGGCCGATGGGGGGCATTTATTAAGGCATCCATTGGATGTATACTTTTTAAAAGATTCAACATATCACAATACGGGTTTGAGATGACGTAAGAAACATATGTACATTTTTCGATTATATAGGGTGTGAAAAGGTATGGTTTTTTTTGTGTACACATTACTGTTATATAATATCATGCTCAAAACCAAACCACTTATTTAGCACAGAACCCATATTTGTCAATCAGGTACATGGCTCGAGAAGTCTGTTTCCCTGGAAACCAAGTAACTCGTTTTGGAGAGTTAAGTGTTTTTTGTTCTAGCAAAAGATCGCAGAATTGGGACTGAGGATAGCGGAGGAATCAGTAAAGCTTTGTTTACTTTTTTCTTTTAGTAGTCGTCCTTCCATTTATAATTATTTGTATCATATGTGTTCTTTTATTAAATATTGACTTCCTTGTAACACTCAACATTTTTAATGCTCTAATTTTTACAAATTTTCTCCGTTAAAGTCAATTACCCATTTCATTCTTTCATAATCTCCTTAAATACGATTATCATTCTCTGCCTGCATTACTGTGTTGTGAATGTATATAATGAAAACCATCCCAAGTGTTTCAATTATATCATTATGTGTAGGCGAAGTCAATATAGACACTAGGTCTTCTTGTCGTAGAATTGACAGAACCTAAAATATTGCAGCTTTTATCAGTCTACTTTTATTGAAAAGTCCGGCCTCTTGGAACACGTGCTATTTTGCCATATCAGTAAGGGCGGCTTCACACTGCGGTATGATCCGGTCCAGGGCTGTCAGGGATGACCCAGACAGCCGCGGACTGGATCAGCACACAGGACTGGAGGGCTAATATGCCCTCCGATCCGGTGTGCAGCCGCACGCAGCTGCAGCCGCTAACAGGTCAGGACCGCAGCGCAGCGGTCCTCACTTATCAGCAGCGGGAACTGCATGCAGCTGCACACCGGATCGGAGGGCATATTAACTCTCCGGTTCTGTGTGCTGTCCGGCCCGGGGCTGTCAGGTTCACCCCTGACAGCCCCGAACCGGATCAATCCGCAGTGGGAAGGCACCCTTAGGAGGTCTGAATCTTGGAAATGAGAGTCAAGTGCTTCCGCATCGAATACACTACTTTATAGCTCAATCAAAGTACTTTATTTCCCAGCTTGCACTTTTACTGAATATAAACTATCATTCATAAGATATTCTACCCATGGATACTTGTACAAAACAAGTAAATGAATAAGGTAAAAATCATGTGTATTTACAAGAATCTGTCTTTGTAATAATAATAATAATTTTATTTATATAGCGCCTACATATTACCGCACTCAGGGACATTTACACAATTCATAAGAGTAACCAAAAATTCAAAAACCATGAGGAGTGAGCTCCCTGCTCACAAGCTTATAGTCTATAAGGAAATAGGGGAGGCACAAAAGGTAAATGGTAAAAAGTGTCGTCATATATGGTCCAGCCATCAATCAATCTATGAGCAGCAATAATGTAAGAGCAGAGAACCTGATTCCTGCAATGTATCACATACTGCTTGTTTTCCTTGTAGATGTAACAGTGGTCGGAATGTTGCGCCCAGTGTAACTCCGCCCACACCATTGTTTGACAACTTCCTGTGTACATTGTCAGCAAGCTGCCAGTGATTGGTGAGGTTACACCAATTCTTTTTACTGGCTTGTAAGTAAAGGCCCCATTACACGGTACGAGATCGTGAATGATATTGCTCAAACGTCACAGGTTTGGAGTCATTCAAATGACATTGTTAGGACGTTGTTGCGTGTAACACCGAGATACGACTATGATAAATCGTTGGATCGTTGATCGCAGATTTGAGAGCATGTTCTCAAATCAAACGATCCTCGATCAGCCAACTGCTGCATCGTTGTGTGTGACACTGCGACAATTTATGTAATTCACGACTTCGCCCATTCACATCAGTGAACAAGGATCGTTTGCTGGGTTGTGCGAACGATAGCTGACAAGGCGGCGACCAATGAGCTCAGACTATGCAAATAGCGCGTGCTGAACATTCGAATTTCGCGCCAATATGCAGTCCAGCGGAAGTGGCGAGTGAGCACCGCTTCCGCAGGTATACACGGTCCGGCAGACGGTGGACCCAGCGCGCGCGAGCCACCCGGGAGATGACCGGCGCTAGCCGGTCGTCTCCCGGCTGGCGAGCCGCTAACCGGAGTTCAGCTGTGGTTATCTGCGGAACGGAGGTCCGCGGCGAGCCAGTCGGGAGATGACCGGCGTCAGCCGGTCATTTCCCAGCTGGCGAGCCGCTGACCTCTGTGCTGCAGTAGCCGCGGCTGAGCTCCGGTCTAAACTCCGGTCAGTGGCGAACTAGCCGGGAGATGACAGGCTGCTCGCAGCGGTGGTGGCCTTCAAAACCACGCGCCAAGTCGCAGTACTCTTCTGATTGGTCGCCGCGGCAACCAAATAGAGAAGTAGCGCGGCTTGGCGTGCGGTTTGAATGCCGCTCCTCTGATTGGTTGGTGCGCATGCAGACAACCAATCAGAGGAGCGGCTCACGCCATGGCGCCATATTGTATTTGAAATATGGCGCCATGGCACGCGCCACTATTCTGATTGGTCGGCGCTGAACGCAGTGACCAATGAGAGAAGCGGCGTCGCGGTTTAAATGCCGCGCTCTGATTGGTCGCCGCGTTCAGCGCCGACCAATCAGAATAGTGGCGCCCGACCATGGCGCCATATTTCAAGTACACTGAGTACAGTGTATTTGAAATATGGCGCGCGCCGCTATCCTGATTGGTCGGCACTGTAACGCGGGTGGCCAATCAGCATAGCGGCGCGCGCCACGATCGCCATATTTAAAATCTGAAGTCATGGGTGGATTTTACACATGGCGCCGTGGCACGTGCCGCTATACTGATTGGCTGCCCGCGTTCACCACCGACCAATCAAAATAGCGGCGCTCGCCATGGCGCCATATTTCAAATACACTGAGTACAGTGCACCATAGTGCTGCTTTACATGTGCTGTAATATACTGCCATATACTATAGCGCTGCTATACATGTAATGTAATGTACCACCATATACCATAGCGCTGCTATACATGTACTGTCAATAGGGTATAATGGTGTGCACACCGCGTAGGTGGTGAGTGGAGGTGCCAACTAACAGGATTTCTTCAATCCCAGTAAATACAAATATGGATACAAAGTTGCACACTCCTTTAGATGTTTCTGATGCAAGGTTTATTATGAACAGTTAATGACCACAGATGTCAATTACATCTGTGGTCATTAACTGTTCATAATAAACCTTGCATCAAAAACATCTAAAGGAGTGTGCAACTTTGTATCCATATTTGCTATACATGTACTGTAATGTACCGCCATACACCACAGTGCTGCTATACATTGTGGGGCAGCACCGGGATTGCAAGTCAGGAAAAAACGTTGAGCCCGGTAATAGTTCAAACAGTACCCGGTTTTATTGCTGATACACACAGCGATGGCACAAGCTGCCAGAATCCGGGTCGCAGCCGGGTACACAGGACACAGTCCACACACAAAGTAACCCGGTTCCTTCAGGTCATGAGCTTTCCGATACAGGTCGCCCCGAGCTCCCAGCCCTCCCGGGCTAAACCGTGTTATTACAG
This sequence comes from Allobates femoralis, assembly GCA_033576535.1. NCBI lineage: Eukaryota > Metazoa > Chordata > Amphibia > Anura > Aromobatidae > Allobates > Allobates femoralis. The sequence goes on along the minus strand of JARQOC010000005.1, from coordinate 219,963,903 downwards.
CACACGGCCCCCTGGAACTCTTGACCTCTTCAGTCTATATCTGCTGCTGCTTCAGCTTAGGCAAAAAGCTGTCCACAGGAAACCCCGCCCACCTCCTAACCAGGCTTTTAACTCCGTGTCTCCTTCCGGGGGTCTGCAAGACCCGGAGCGGAGGAGTGGACCGTCCCTCTCTCTCATACCCTATACCAGGTTCAATATGTGACAGTGCGCATTCTGGGGGAGACATAGCGCCCCTCGCATATGATCCCCTGCACTGTCTCACACCCCCCCCTCAGTTCAAACTTGTGGGGTTGAACCCCAGCCACCAAACAGGGTGCCCGGGACAGGGCGTCCGCATTACCCTGAAATTTGCCAGCCCGATGCTCCACCGATAAATTGACGTTTTGGAGGGACAGGAACCATCGGGTGACCCGAGCGTTCCATTCCTTGGCGTTTCGCATCCAGACCAGGGGAGCGTGTTCCGTAACCAACCGGAATTGCTGCCTGAGCAAATAATAGCGTAGGGACTCCAAGGCCCATTTCACAGCCAAGCACTCCTTCTCCACTACGCTATAATTTTTTTCCGCCGGGGACAATTTCCGGCTCAAGTAAGTGACCGGATGTTCTTCTCCGTTCACTTCTTGCGATAGCACAGCCCCCAGCCCCACCTCCGAGGCGTCTGTCTGCACAGCGAAGGGGTGGTTGAAGTTAGGACTGATGAGGACAGGCCGTCCGCACAAGGCCAACTTCATGGACTGAAAGGCTGCCTCTGCTTGGGGATTCAACCGCAACAAAGCAGCTTTCTTCCCTTTCAACAGGTCGGACAGGGCCGCCGTTCGCCCAGCAAAATTGGGTATGAAGCGTCGATAGTACCCAACTATGCCGAGGAATGCCCTCACCTGTTTGGTAGACACTGGTAGGGGCCAATTTTGAATGGCCTCGATTTGGTTTATTTGGGGTTTGATAACCCCTCGCCCAATCACATACCCCAGGTACCGGGCCTCCTCGAGCCCCATGGTACATTTTTTTAGATTTGCCTTCAGGCCTGCTGCCTTGAGCGAATCTACCACGGCCTGTACCTGAGATAAGTGGGTATGCCAATCTGGACTAAAGATGATGATGTCATCAAGGTAGGCGGATGCGTACTTCCGATGAGGTTCTAACACTACGTCCTTGAGCCGCTGGAATGTGGCCGGGGCTCCATGAAACCCAAAAGGCAACATGACATAGTGATACAGGCCTTACAGAGTAACAAAGGCGTTTTTTTTCCTTGGCTGGCTTTGTTAGCGGCACCTGCCAGTAACTTTTGGTCAGATCGAGCGTTGTGAAGTACTGGGCTTGACCCAGTCTTTCAATCAGCTCGTCCACTCGGGGCATGGTATATAAATCGAACTTAGATACGTCGTTCAGCTTCCTCAGTGCCGATCGGTCCCGGTCCCGGGCTTCACGCCGTTCCGGGAGAGGCGCTGTTGGCGAGTCTCATAGGGCCATAACTTGTTGCAGGAGCAGTTCATTCGTTTTCTGCTGTTGCTCCTACTGTCGGAGCTGCTGCTCCTTGTGTCGCTGTTGCTATTCTTGTTGCCGCTGCTGGGTAAGTACCAGCTCCCTTAGGATTTCCTCCATACTAGCGGCAGGCCTGAACTGTAGCGTAGCCGGCTTCAGTACGGACATGCAGTTCGTGGTTCAGGTTGCCCCTGCATTCTCCACCATATGTGGGGCAGCGTCGGGATTGCAAGTCAGGAAAAAACGTTGTGCCCGGTAATAGTTCAAACAGTACCCGGTTTTATTGCTGATACACACAGCGATGGCACAAGCTGCCGGACCCGGGTTGCAGCTGGGTACACAGGATACAGTCCACACACAAAGTAACCCGGTTCCTTCAGGTCATGAGCTTTCCGATACAGGTCGCCCCGAGCTCCCAGCCCTCCCGGGCTAGACCGTGTTATTATGGCACACGGCCCCCTGGAACTCTTGACATTTTCAATCTATATCTGCTGCTGCTTCAGCTTAGGCAAAAAGCTGTCCACAGGGAACCCCGCCCTGCCTCCTAACCAGGCTTTTAATTCTGTGTCTCCTTCTGGGGGCCTGCAAGACCCGGAGCGGAGGGAGTGGACCGTCCCTATCTCTCACACCCTATACCGGGTTCAGTATGTGACAGTGCGCATTCTGGGGGAGACATAGCGCCCCTTGCATATGATACCCCGCACTGTCTCACAACATGTACTGTAATGTACCGCCATATACTATAGTACTGCTATATATATATATATATATATATATATATGTAGTTCACTCACGTTGACTTAAAGTGACCCTAAACCCGGAAGCCAACCCCACATCCCCTTCATACCTATACATGCAGCTTGTGAAGCTGCTGCCATCCATCCCTTTATCTTGCAAAACCACTGGGGCATTCTTCATAAATCATACTTTTCATATCTCATTTCTGGGCGTTTCAGTGTAATTTTAAAGCCGCAGCAGGCTGGCCTGTGTGCCGCTCTCCCCCTCCTTCTCCGTAATTCTGCACGCCCATGGCTGCGTGCATAAACAACAGAGAGGCGGCTCGCCTCATAGTATGGGCGGTGAAACCGGTATGACGTAATACGCGTCATACCGGCTTCACCGCCCATACTATGAGGCGAGCCGCCTCTCTGTTGTTTATGCACGCAGCCATGGGCGTGCAGAATTACGGACAGGGAGGGGGCGAGCGGCACACAGGCCCGCCTGCTGCGGCTTTAAAATTACACTGAAACGCCCAGAAATGAGATATGAAAAGTATGATTTATGAAGAATGCCCCAGCGGTTTTGCAAGATAAAGGGATGGATGGCAGCAGCTTCACAAGCTGCATGTATAGGTATGAAGGGGATGTGGGGTTGGCTTCCGGGTTTAGGGTCACTTTAATAAGTTCTGTCAGTCACAGTATATTAACTACATGCATATTTTAGAATACCCGATGCGTTAGAATCGGGCCACCATCTAGTGGATATGTATATTGGTACACAATACTTGTGAGGTTTTGGATGATAAACCAATTGTTCTTTAGATGGATGTCTTGGAGCCAGGTAAAATAGTATTAAACCTATCTTACACAAGACTTTCTTCCCTAATACAAAGATGCCATCCACAGGCAGGTGATTACTACTGCAACCAATGATGATGTTAATATTACTGGAGGAGGATTGGACATATTTGCCACAGAAGATACCGGAGAAGGAGGGAGTCATGGGTTGTATGTGGGTGTGGATGTTAAATCTTTAGATAAATAGAGGTAGAGTCAAGGCTCTCTCTCTCTTTCTGCCATGAAGAATTATTGCTAAGTATACTCATAATACATAGATGCATTTGCATTTTTCTCTAATTAGAGGCCATTGAAAATAGGTTTTATTGTTGAGTCGGGCGAGCAGGGAAGGGGTTACTAGAATACCGGGACAGTGGCTTCGGTGGGGATCACGGCTGGTCGGGTCCCGGTCCCGTGCCCTGGACACTCAATGGCTGATGGGGATGATGATTGGGGATTATACGTGACGCCACCTGTGGTGTTTGGTAAGCGGTTACCAGTGCTGAAGCCGGGCGCTGAGGTTATGGTGTGGTGCAGCAGAGGTAGTATAGCTCCCCACAGGTGGAGCTTTTCCTCAGCGCGGCTGGATGGATGAGGGGAGTTGTAGTCCCAAATTTCTGTGGTGCTGCAGGGGCCTTTTGGGCAATGGATTAAATGAAGCAAGACACCAAATCAGCTCAAACAGTTCCTTTACTGGTACCATATGGATAAGGTACACGGTACAGTATGGTTCACCGGGGATTATAGCCACAGGTTTTAAGATTCACCACAGAGTCCATCAGAGGTGCCTCTCAATTCTCTTTCTCGGCCTCTATTCACAATGGCTCTCTACCCTCCCACGCTGAAGTCTGGTTAAGTCTGTTGCCTTAAGTCTCTGTTACCTCTTGGTGTCTTGGACCTAGCTGCGGGACAGAGGTTAGGCTTCTTGGTGGGTGTCGTGGCTCCCTTATCAAGGCCCACAACGTGCTGGTCTGCGGTTTGGGATAAACCTAATCAAACCGCCTCGGCTCCAGTTTACCGGTGTGACCTGGGCACTCCAGACGGCTTCGACCAGACCTGGAGTGTCCTCTTGTTATCTGGGTCACCTCTGCTCCTTAAAGGTGCACTTTCCTCAGGGCAGCAGGGTCCCCTACGTCCATACGTTCTCTCTCTGTCACCGTCTGACTGACTGCTTACTTCCAACTGTCACTCACAACTCTCGCTCACCTAAGCTCCACCTCCCGGGACCTACTGAAATACAGTCCCCTGTGCTAGGGTGTCTGTGGGTGGGTTCTGTGGACAGATTCTGTAGTTTTCCCCCTCCACCTGTGACTACGGAGATACTACACCTTCTTTTTGGGGTGCATTACCTCCCTGTGGCATCCCATAAGAGGGGGCGCCACATTGTGATATTGTTATTTGAATTGTCCTATTACTATCTTATTTTCTTGTTATTAACCCCTTAGTGACAGAGCCAATGACCTTAATGATCAGACCGTTTTTTGTAATTCTGACCAGTGTCCCTTGATAAGGTAATAACTCTGGAGCGCTTCAATGGATACTAGCGATTCTGAGATTGTTTTTTTCCGTGACATATTGGAATTCATGTTAGTAGTAAATATAGGTCAATAATTTTTGCGTTTATTTGGGAAAAAATCAAAAATTTGGGAAAAATGTTGAAAATTTAGCAATTTTCAAATTTTGAATTTTTATTCTTTTGGTTAAATCAGATTTTATTTAAAGTGTGTAAGTACATGTTAAGAACACAATATACATTGTACACACGGCAAAAACATGTTTCATATTTGCTTTTTCAAAAAAACATAAAACATTATAGAGTAAAACAATGAAAGCGAAATATTCAAATTTTGTCATAAAATCACTATATCGCAGATTCTTGGTGACATTGAATCTCTTGTATTGTCCCTTGCTTATTCCAAGACAATTTGTAGGTAGATAGTTATTTCGCCGGGTCTTACATTCAGACCCCTATCTCTATCTCTACCTCGTCCTCTCTAGACCTAGAATTGCTTTATTAGGTGAACATATATAAACATTAAATCGTGATATATTAATTATAAGAGGAAATTATAAAGATTGATTAGAAGGAGAAGAGTAGAAGAGAAGAAGAAAGAGAAGAAGAGGATTCCCACAAAGGGAAGAGATTAGTCGTTCTCAATATAAATCAACTAAAGTCGAATATCTAAGTGGTGTACAAGAGAGGGTTCAACCAAGTATTCATGTGGTAAGTAGCCGAGTACGAATGCCCATAGTAGTTCCTATGTGTGAGCCGCAGGAGATGCGGAAGACTAATCTTCCCCATCCGCGGGCCCCGGGATCCCCGTCCACCTCCACATCCCCCAATCACCGATGTCAGCCACCTTTTTAGTGATTCAGACTCTCTGAAGAGGATCCAAGGAGACCACAGGCGGCAATGTCTATCTATTGCTTTTGGATCTGGAGAGCTCTGGCCAACGATATCCTCCATTCTACACATGTGGTTCAGCTCAGAAATCAAATCAGTTCGATCTGGACGTTTCTCATTCCTCCATCTTCTGGCTATTAAAGTTCTAGCCGCTGAAAGGAAATATCTGATCATATTAGTTTTGTATTTTGAAATAGACATATCTAGTAAATTCAGCATGGCTACATGGGCCGTTTTGGGAACACTGGCTTGTGTAACCATGTTATACAGGTCAAATACCTCCTCCCAAAATGGGCGGATTAGAGGACAGTCCCACCAAACATGTAAGTAGGTGCCACAATCCTCAAGACAACGCCAACAGCGGTCCGACACCGATGGGAATATTAAATGTAGGTCAGCCGGACACCTGTACCATCTCGCCAACAGCCTAAAGTTCCGTTCCAATAGCGCCGCCGATGTAGCTGATTTGTGTGTGAACAATATTACTTTATCCCAATCAACTGGTGAGAATTCAGTATGGAAGTCTCTCTCCCATTTTAATTTATATTTGGCAGAGTATTTGTCTCCCGTCTCCATAGAGTTCTGGAATATGACGTGTAGAGCTGAAATCGCATGGGGGATCGGGTCTCTCTCGAGGCAAAGCCTTTCGAAAGCTGTTGGTTGTCTAGAGATGTCTGACCAGGGTAGGGACTTAATATAGCTACTCAACCTGGCGTGCTGAAGCCATGCACCCGGGGGGGCAGGTGACGTGTGGTAGAAGTCTTCCAGTTTCTTTACGTCCCTTGGAGTGATGTAGTTGTGAATTGTTGGATGTGCTTTTCTATGTATACCCAGAAAGGAGTGTTCCCCACTCTCCATACCAAAAGCCGGGTTATTAAATATGGGGGTTAGAGGGCCAGGGTTCGTGGTCATATGTAGCAACTGATTATGGTTTTTCACGAATAATGCCAATTGGGATATTATAAAGGAGTGGGGAGGCGGAGGTTTAGAGCTATGGAACCAGACCCTTGCCAGAGGACATAATGTATCGAGTGCATATTCTACTTCAACCCAGCGTTGTGTGGCTGCTTGCTTGTACAAGTCCAAGATGCACTTGCCCAAAGCAGCCTTGTGGTAGATTAGAAAATTTGGCATGCCCACTCCTCCCTCCTCCGGCCTTCTACACAATGTGCTAAGTGCTATTCTAGCTCTTTTATGATTCCAAATATATCTGGTTAAAAGAGTCTTGAGTCTGGAAAAAAAGGATGCCGGAAGAAGGATCGGGACGGCCTGGAGAAAATACAGAATTCTGGGGAGTAGGTCCATTCTAACTGAGTGGATTCTACCCCACCAAGAGATCGTGAGTCTATTCCAAGACCTAAGGTCTGCTTCCAAGGTGGTCAGTAGGGGCACAAAGTTTCTAGTGTAGAGATTCAAGGGGTCCCTAGTCAGTTTTACCCCTAGATATTTAATTTCGTCTTGTTTCCATATGAATGGGAACTGTATTCTTATTAATTTAGCCACCAATGCCGGGATGGAGATGTTGAGTAACTCCGATTTAGACTCATTCATCTTGAAGTTGCTCAAGTCTCCATAAATGCTTAATTCCTCCATTATGTTTGGTAGAGATATGAGAGGGTTGGTCACAAACAGGAGCACATCGTCTGCGAACAGTGCAAGCTTCTGCTCCGTGTCCCCCGTCTCAAGTCCCCTTATCGACTTATTAGTCCGTATAGCTCCCGCCAGGGATTCCATGCACAGAATATATATCAGGGGAGATAAAGGGCACCCCTGGCGTGTACCGTTCTGGATGGGGAAGGGGTCCGATAGGGACCCATTAACCCGCACTCGAGCTGACGGAGCCGTATAAAGGGCCTTAATTCTATCCAACATCACCCCACCTAATCCTATATGTTCCAAAGTGGTGAATAGGAAGTCCCATCGCACCCTGTCGAAGGCCTTCTCGGCATCTATCGACAGGATGCACATGGGAACCCCCCTCCTCCTTGCCCCATCAATGACCGCTACGGACCTGATGATATTATCACGAGCCTCGCGTCCCGGGACAAAACCCACCTGGTCTGTATTTATTAGGGATGGTAGAGAATTTTTATTCTTTTAAACCAGAGAGTTATGTGACACAAAATAGTTAATAAATTACATTTCCCACATATCTACTTTACTTCAGCACAATTTTGGGAATTTTTTTTTTTTTTTGTTAGGAAGTTATAAGGGTTCAAAGTTCATCAGCAATTCCTCATTTTTCCAGCAAAATTTACAAAACCATTTTTTAGTGACCACATCACATTTGAAGTCCATTTGAGGGGCGTACATGACAGAAAACAGCCGAAAGTGACACCATTCCAAAAACTGCACCCCTCAAGCTACTCAAAACTACATTCAAGAAGATTATTAACCCTTCAGGTGCTTCACAGGAACTCTAGCAAAATGGAAGGAAAAAATGAACATTTAAATGTTTCCAACACAAATGTTCTTTTAGCCTCAATTTTTTTCATTTTTACATGGGCAACACGATAAAATGTATCCTTTGTTGGCCAATTTCTTCTGAGTACACCGATACCTCATATGTGGTCATACACCACTGTTTGGGTGTATGGCAGGGCTCAGAAGGGAAGGAGCGCCATTAGACTTTTGGAGCTAATTTACCATTCAAAATCTCAAATGTCACTCCTCTTTCGAGCCCTGCCGTGCGCTCAAACAGTGGTTTATGACCATATATGAGGTATCGTTGTACCCAGGAGAAATTGCCCAACAAATTTTAGAATGCGTTTTATTCTGTTGCTCATATGAAAATGAAAAAATTGAGGCCAAAAGAAAGTTTTTGTGAAAAAAAAGTACTTTTTCATTTTTATGGATCAATTTATGAAGCACCTGGGAGTTTAAAGTGCTCACTATGCCTCAAGATAGGTTCCTTGGGGGGGTCTAGTTTCCAAAATGGGATCACTTGTGGGGGAGCTCATATGTTTAGGCATACAGGAGCTCTCCATACGCGACATGGTGTCCGCTAACAATTGGAGCTAATTTTCCATTCAAATTATTTGCGGACACCATGTCGTGTATGGAGAGTCCCTGTGTGCCTAAACATTGGAGCTCCCCCACAAGTGACCCCATTTTGGAAACTAGACCATCCAAGGAACTTATCTAGAGGCATAGTGAGCACTTTGAACCCCTAGGGGCTTTGCAAATTGATCCGTAATAATAAAAAAGTACTTTTCTTTTTACAAATATTTTCTTTTTTCATTTTTACGGATTGATTTGTGAAGCACCTGGGGGTTTAAAGTGCTCACTATGAATCTAGATAAGTTCCTTGGGGGGTCTAGTTTCCAAAATGGGGTCACTTGTGGGGGAGCTCCAAAGTTTAGGCACACAGGGGCTCTCCATACGTGGCATGGTGTCCGCTAACAATTGGAGCTAATTTTCCATTCCAATTGTTAGCGTACACCATGTCGCGTATGAAGAGCCCCTGTGTGCATAAGCATTGGAGCTCCACCACAAGTGACCCCATTTTGGAAATCAGACCCCTCACGCGACTTATCTAAATGCATAGTGAGCACTTTGAACCTCCAGGGGCTTCACAAATTTATCTGTCAAAATGAAAAAGTACTTTTTTTTTTTCACAAAAATGTTCTTTTAGCCTCAATTTTTTCATTTTCACTTGGGCAACAGGATAAAATGGATCCTAAAATTTATTGGGCAATTTCTCCTGAGTAAACCGATACCTCATATGCTGTGGATAACCACTGTTTGGGTGCACGGAAGGGCTCGGAAGGGAAGGAACGCCATTTGAAGCTCCAAGCGAAAAATTAGCTGAAATTGTTAGTGAACACCATGTTGCATTTGGAGATTCTCTGATGTGCCTAAAGAATGGAGCTCCCTTACAAGTGAGATTTTGCACTATGATATAGGGTTCCACTGTATTTTAGGTTACCAGCACAAGTACAACAGGAAGGTACAAGTTGCCACCCACCCCTAGCTGCCTAGTTTTACCAGGCTGGTAATCAAAATACAGCGGAACCCTTTTTTTTAATTATTTCTAAAAATAATTTTTTTTTAAAAATGGCATGGGCTTTGCCATATTTTTGGGCCAGCCAGGTACAACTAGGAAGCTGTGGGCTGAAAATCTCAGCAAAGGGAGGCCCAAGTTTTCTGGCCCCCCCCCCCCCTACTGCGAATTGCAGCCCGAAGCCACCCCAGAAAACGGGGCATTCATAGAAGCGCCATTTTCTGGCGCTGTTTCCAGCTCTTCCAGCTGCCGTGTAGTGGTAGCAGACTGGGAAATAAGGGGTTAATGCCGGCTTTTTGGCAGCTGCACTAAGCCCGAGATTCATAATGTCTGGCCAATATTAGACCGTGCCATTAGGAATCTCTAATTTGTAAAGAAGACACAACACAGAGAAAAATATGCTTATTTTAAAACAAACCACAAACACGTACTTACACTCCATCTTTATTATTCTGAGGTCAGACGCAGTCTAGTGGGTGGTCCCGCGATGATTCTCAATATTATAGCATAAGGGGGAATCCATGCTATAAGAGCAGGCACTCTGCCAGGGGGATGACAGGTCATGAACTCAGTGAAATCATGACAAGTCACGATCCTGGGGTCACACAGGGGTTAATTCTGAGCTCTTGGTGATCTGTTTTGCAGATCATCATGAGATCAGAATTAACCTCTGTGTGACTTGAGGATCGTGTGACTTGTCATGAATACATATATACATATATACATATTGCATGAATACATGACAGGTGAGGGGATCAAGTTAGAACTTTCATTTATCAAAAAAGGGCATCTGACTACCCCTGTTCACTACTTCTGTGCAATTAAGTCACACATTGCATTAAATGGACGTCTTTTTCAGGCGGGTATGCTCCTTACCAGATTTTAAAAAATGATCAATGAATATTAAAAAGCATGAACATATGCATTTCAATGTTAAAGCAACCTGCCGCACATATGTTCAGTCTTTTGAATTGCTTTTAACTGCTTTGTTTCCAAAGATAAAAAGCGGTTAAAATAAGTGGCCACTTACAAGTTTATTCAATACAAGTTGAAAAAAAAAATATGTCGGTAGTTAAAGACATTGCAAAAAACAATTGAAAAGAGGCCAAAAAAGACACTTTAGGCCAAAAGCTGTCTACGTATCACAAGTCTCTTCTTCCAGGAAAAAACTCACCGATTTCACAAATGTCTAGAAAATGTCATGTGTACATACATTAATGGACTATAGCTGAAAGTGCTGCGGAGCTACAAAGAAATATAGTGAGAGTATTGCGATTTTGGGCTGCCTTGAAAAAAGCAGACACAAACAGAAACGGACAAACAAATAACATGGAGTTCTATGGAGATGGATCCGTTCTGCTGTACTGAGCATGCTCAGAAGCAAGGTACAGCTCCTCCCACAACTATCTCTGCGAACTGATGACAGATCCGTTAAAAACAGTCCATGGGCATCAGTTGGCATCTGTTGGCACAGATCAGTGCCTGTCCATGTGGTCCTTGAAATTCAAGGAACCACACGGATGTACAAATCACGCAGTGTGAAGGCAGCCTTATGCATCCATAGGCTTCGATTCAACAAATGCATAACAAAATAGGTGTGTGATTGCAAGTATGTGTAAGTTGGCCTGTAGCGTTTTTCAGCTCATTAGAAAACAAGCGCAATATAATGCAATGCTACAGATTTGTACAAATCTGCAGCATTGCGTTATATTGTGTTTGCAATAGATGATAGGATATATAGAATGAGACAGATGATAGGATAGGAAGAATAGATGATAGACTAGATAGAAAGATAGCTGATAGAATAAAAAACTGAAAAAACAGAAAAAACTGCACAGCACTCAAAGACATAGTGTGAACTGGTGCCAGCAGGGACGCTGGATCAAACAACCAGAAAATATTTCTCTGCAGCACTCAGCTACTACCAATAATGCACACATGCTAATAAGCTGTTTATATATGAGGAAAAAATGTAAAAACTTACGTTTTTTTCTAAAACCTCAATATTCTTATTTTTTTATTTCTGAGGTTCTTGGTACATACATTGGCCAATGTCTGTTTGCTCATCAACCACGCGACGGTGACCCCAGGTCTGATGAATCATAAGCTGACATCCTTGTCCTCCCTGTCCCACTTCCAAGTGGGTGGACACCATCTCAACCTCAGACCATCTGTTGGTCATGAGGGTGCTAAGTGCAGTTAGATCTTTTACGGGTGCGACCATCATTGTCAAAGCATAAGTGTAGCCTGTCCTGCTTGGAGTCAACTTCACATGGTCTAAGGCTACTATCTGCAGCGCTTGCGTTGTTACAATTGATTGGAGTGGTGTTCTTTGACTCTGTTGGTCTTTTCTGCATAGGCTACAGGGTCCACAGTCTTTACACCATCTTTCTATGGATCCCCTCATGCCAACCCAGTAGAACCGATCTTTAAGCAGCATTTCTAGCTTCTTCCACCCAAAGTGTCCAGTCTGGTTGTGATAGGCATTTAGTACCATTTGGATTTCTATTTTGGGTACTATGATCTGCCATACAAATTCATTGGTTCTGGGGTTAATGTATCTTCTACAGAGCTTCTCCTGGTAAATGAACAACTTGCTTCTCCCGTTCCACAGGTGTTTAGTTTCTGGTGAAGGATTTGAAGGTAGCTTTGCGGACTCCTGTGTTATAAGTCTTTTTATTAAACTGATAGCCGGGTCACTGTTTTGAGATTCCTTCCAACCAAAGTGTGGTAACAATTCACTATTCTCTCAGGAGGTTCTGTATGGACCTGTTGGCATTGTGATGTCCTCAGCTGATAGAAGGTGGGTCCACTTCTTCCAGCTCATCTTCATCCGCTCCCATATCTGATAGGTGAGGCATCCTGGATAAGGCGTCAGCGTTGCCATTGTTTTGCGCAGCCTTCTTCTGCAAAGGTCTTCTTCTGCAACAGACACCTGCCAATACCCACTAGTAAGATCTAAGGTTGAAAAGTAATTGGCAGACTTCAGTGCAGCTAGTGATTCTTCAATGCGAGGTAACAGGTAAACTGGTAATTGTATAATCTGGCCATCCATCTCTGTTCCATGGCTCCCAATTTCGCAGTTTCCAGGTGGGTTAAAGGGTTGTTATCAATAAAGGCTGTGAACTTGCTAGACGCCAGGTAATGTTTGAATCTTTCAGTAACGGCCAGACCAATGCCAGGACTTCAGCATAAAAGAACTGTAGTTTTTGGGTTCTTTTCTGTGGGACGAAACTTCCTACTAGCATAGGCAATCACTCTTTCTTTGCCTTCTTGTTTCTGGGCGAGTACAGCTCCTAATCCCACGTTGCTGGCATCTGTATATAACAGGAATGGTAGGTTGTAGTTGGGGTAAGCCAGGATCTCCTCACCAGTTAGGGCCTCTTTCATCATCTGGAACGACTCTGCTTGTTCCTTGCCCCACTCCAAGGGAGGATCTGTAGACTTGACTTTCTTGGGTTGGCCTACCAAGAGATTCTGTAGTGGAGCAGCCTTCTTCGTGTACTCCTTGATGAACCTCCAGTAGTATCCCACCAATCCCAGGAACTGACGTACTTTTATTATTATTATTATTATTATTTATTTATATAGCGCCATTAGGTTCAATGGCGCTTTACATGAGGATGAGGGAGACAAGAACAAGTACACTAAATCTAGGCGATCAGGACGTACAGGTACAGGAGGGGCAGGGACTCTGTCCACGAGGGCTCACAGTCTAAGAGTACTTCCTTTAAGGTCTTTGGTTCTGGCCATTCTCGGATGACGATTAATTTGTCTGGGTCAGGGGCCACCCCTTCGGAACTGACTATATGCCCTAGGTACTGAACTTTTGGTTTTAATAAGTGGCATATGGATGGTTTTAGCTTCATCCCACACTTGGACAAGACTTCAAATACCTCGGCTAGATAAGTTAGGTGTTCCTCATAGGACTTAGAGTACACTATGACATCATCCAAGTAATGCAGTACCGTCTCAAAGTTCTTATGCCCCAGGCAACACTCCATCAACTTCTGGAATGTTCCGAATGGCATGCTGGTAAATTCACATAGCCCATAGGCGTTGTAAATGCCATTTTCGCGTGGTCTTCTTCTGCAACGGACACCTGACAATATCTGCTAGTGAGATCTAAGGTTGAAAAGTAATTGGCAGACTTCAGTACAGCTAGTGATTCTCAGTGTGAGAAAATGGGTAAGCATCCTTATGCGATTTATTTTCTTGTAATCTACACACATTCTCACGCTGCCATCTTTTTTTCTGACTAGGACTAGTGAGGCTGCCCAGGGACTACAACTATCTCTTATAACCCCTGCGTCCTTCATGTCCTGCAACATCTCATTGGCTTTTTGATAATGTGCGGGTAGAATAGGCCTGTATCGCTCTTTGATTGGTGGATGTGTACCTGTGGGGATATGGTGTTGTGCCCCTTTAATCCTTCCAAAGTCAAGTGGATGCTTACTGAATACCTGATCAAATTCTTGGACTACCCTGTAGACACCTTGCTTTTTATACAGAGGGGTGGCATTAGTTCCTACATGGAGTTGCTGACACCAGTCCTCCAGTGGCCCTGTAGCATTATCATTCTCTACCCCTCTGGGTTGAGGTAAGGGTTCCACTGCCTGAATCTCGTTTTTATTCACAGTGTACAGCTTAGCAACGGTGGAATACCTGGGTAGTTTGACTTCTTCACTGCCTCAATTTAAGATGCGAAGTAATACCCTTCCCTTGTGTACATCAACTACCCCCCTGGCTGTCAAGAGTGTAGGCCTATGCTCTGAGCTGATGGGCTCCACTACTGCCTGATAGTCTTGCCCTCTTAGACCTATAGCTGCTCGACACCAAATCATCATTTCACTCATAGGAGGTATGACAATAGGAAACGGGTCTGTTACCAGTGCAGTACCAATTTCACCATCTGTAAGTTTTACCTGTTGCTGGTGCAGGAGGGCTCTTATCTCTCGCTGAAGAACCTTCTTCTGCCCAGGTTTGGCAGTGTCTGCGATCTGTTGAAGCTAGAACAACACTTCACCCATGCAATAGCTAACAACATTTGTACCAAGAATAATATAAGGATCACGATTATTAGGATTTTCTTTTACCACAATAATCCCCTGGTTTTGCAATTCTAGCCTCCCCACCTTTATTGCTACTTCATTAACCCCCACTATAGTAAGTGGTTCACCATTAGAACCATAAAGGGTGAGGTTAAAGGCGGGTGGTTGGAGTTCCTTATCTGACAAGAATTGTTTATAAAGGATATGTGGTATGGTAGTTACTTGTGACCCGGTATCTAATAAAGCAGGTGTTGATATGCCGTCTAGTATGATGGACAGGAACAGTCGTTGTCTAATGAAGGTGTTATACCAGTTTGCTGGGCCCTGTTGAGTTACTCCTGAGGTTTGGCTCCGGCCCCCAGGGACTGCTCGTTTAAAGGACAGTATCGGGTAATATGGCCGGTCTTGTGGCAGCGATGGCAAATGGGTTGCCCTGTGGATGGTGTAGCGGTCGGTGGTCCTCCCTCTGTACGATGAAGTCTACCTTGCTCTCATTCACGGGACATTCTCTGGACTGTCAGCAAGCTTGATCAAAGGTTGTGGTTTTGGCATGGGCTGTGGCCCCTGTTGCAGCTGCAGGACTTCCATGACTCTGGTTAAGTTCTTGCCCATCTGGCGCACTTCAGAGCGAGTCATATTTATCAGGGTTAGCAGTTTGTACACTGTTCTCAGCTGCAGGCACGAGTACCGATGTTGTGGTAGCCTGCGCCTCACCACTGCACCACTGCCAGATGGCAGCTCCAGGAGTCTCCACTGGTCGAAACCGCTTGATAGCCATGTCCTTTAAAGTATTGAAATCAGCGTCCGGGTGGCTAAGGGACCACCAGCGCAAGGTTTTGTTGTCCTCTGGTCATAGTAGCACCTGGGTGAACTGCTCAGTTAACAGTTTGTCCTCATATAGAATACTAGCAGGGCTGACTTGCTTTAGGGCTTGCAGCGCCTCTTGCAGACGTCAGGCATAGGTCCAGATATTATCCCCCAGCCGTTGATAGTAATGGTAAAAGCGCATTCTTATGTCAGCCTCATTACAGTCTTCAAAAACAGCTTTTAGTTTATTAAAGATTATAGTTACTGATCCTCGCTCATCTGCGGTCCAGGATTCAATATCTCTTTCCGCTGCATCGGTTAACTGTCCCAATACAACAGCAGCGCGCTGCTGACCTGTCATTGCATACATGTCCAACAAGCTGCAGACCTTTCTTTTGAAGGTGGACAGAGTATCAGGGCGGCTGTCATACTGGGGCAACCACTTGGCACCCGGGATATACCGTAGCGAGATCGGCATGATCGGGGCTACAGCTCCCGATGAGCTGGTGGTACTGCCGGTTGCAGCCATGGTTGCTTCGGGGTGATTCATGGGGTCTGCGAAGGTGCTATCATCGGACATTTTTGGGGGCCCCCCTAGTGCATCACGACTAGTCTTTTAACAGTTAAACAGTTTTTGAACCCCGTATACAGGGGGTTAAGTGTTAGGGAGTTTTCGGACTAGGCCACGGCGCTCTGGAAGCACTCGGCAGAGTGAGGGGCGGGTTTTGGTTTCACGGTCTGCAAGCCATCACGCCCCCTTTATTCACACTCTGCAGCGTGGTAACAGCGGCTCAGTTCAACAGTCACAAAGCACAGTTTCAAACAAGGCACACAGTACCCAGTAGCACCAGGCACGGGATCCTGTTCGTGACGCCAGAACGAACTGTAGCACCCCAGGGTATGGGAACTCGGACGTCTGGGCCTCTCTCTCTGCAATCGGGGAATGTCGCAAGTGGCCGGCCCAGACCCGTGGCCCAGGGTACAGCCTAAAAGAAGGGGTATTTTGTATTTACAAGGGATAAGAGTCTCGTGATGCCACCTGTAGTACCTGGTGACTAGACACCAGAGCCGCCACAGTCCTCCGGAGGGTGGTGGTATTGCGACTAGAGTGGAGTAGCTTCCCAAAGGTGAAGGTGGGCCTTCGGGGCAGTGATGATTGTGAGGAATATAGCAGGGGTTTGGCCAGTTTGTTGATCAACGGGACAGTCTCTGCGGATAACGGGGACAGGGGTGAAGAACACACACACACACTGCTGAATGTCTCTTTACCTTTTACTGGTGGTATAGCAGGTAAAAGTCCAGAACACTGTTGGGTGACCAGGAGACACAGTTGGATCTCCAAAGCAAGTGGGTGTAAGGCCTCCATGTCCTTTTTCCCCGTGTTGACGCCCCTGCCCCATGTAGAACTTGGCTGGCCTCCTCTACTCTCTCTTCACCTGCACTGTCAACGGGACATCTCTGATGACTACTGCTGTCTCCCTCTCCATGGTGTCTGGCTCCCTGGACTGTGATTATGCAAATGACTGGGGGACTGGAGTCTCCCCAGTTTGCTTGGGTTCTCTGCTGGGTGTGTGGCTCTCCTGCAGATGTGGACCCCGGGGTCCGGTGTGTTGCTTGGGCGAACCTATTCTGGCTTCTCCATTCCCACTGTGCTCTGTTTTTCTCCTTGCCTTTCGTCCCCACTCTTGGCCTTGCAGGACTGCTCGAAGACTGTTCAGGGTCACCGGTTCGGGCCTAACACGGCACCGATCACTAGGATGTATTCGCAACTCTCCTAGCGTCTGCACACTCTAACTAACTCCTCCCCAGCATCAGTATTTATAGACGATCTTGCCTAAGGGCAGCAAGTTGGGCTCTCCCTACTGTGCTGGGGTGGAAGGTGTTGGTCGTATTTGTGTACCTGTTGTGGATATTCAACTATGTCCTAGGAAGGCCTGTGGTTGCCTGTGAATGCAGGGCGCCACATATGCGCTCAAAAATCACTCAAAATGTCACTTTTGCTGTTACATACAAAGGAAACAGTTGATGTTTGCGTTGTAAAAGACAACAAGAACGCAATGTGAACCTAGCCCTACTGTGCCTATATCTTTATCTTAGAGATTACATTGCAACAATTTGTGCAGCTGTTAAGGTACCTTTACACGCCGCTACAACAGGATGGATACAACCCGCTACAGGCTACAAATGTAGCTTGTAGCACCAATATAGCCCGTAGTAGCGGCGTGTGAAGATGGGACACGACAGCCGGCAACAGATACATCTGTTTCCGAGCACTGCTCGAAAACAGATGGCTACAAAGCCGATTGTAGCGAGCTGTATCGGTGTGTAAAGAAGGAACAGAAGGGTTGTTTCTACACCATGCTATGTAGCTGGGGCGTGACACAGGCTCCGGGTTTCCGCGCCCCCTTCAGTGATCATTGGAGGAAGCTCCGGCGTTGCGATTGGTTGTCGCCGCACAGGGCGGCATACTTAAGGAGCTGACGAGTCACACTACACAATTGCTCGAGCGTCAAGTATTAATCAGCCTCCTGCGATGCCTGCCCAATCATGATGTTATTGCTTTGTCCTATCAGCGTACGGACGTCTCGTAATCCACAATTGTAGCACGCCTATGTGCTGTCCCTGCTGCACCAGGTACGCCCATAGTAGCTGGTTGTAGCGGTGTGTAAATGAGCTAAGATGAGCTACAGATGGCTACTTGAGACACCCGGCGATGTATCTAGCTATAGATGTTGCGTAGCGTAGCGCACCTTGTGGCGGCGTGTAAAGGTGGTGCGATTACCGTTTGTAACCGTTTGAGCGTGCTCGTGCACGTGAAGTAGCGGGTTGTATCCATCCTCCAGTAGCGGCGTGTAAAGGTACCCTTAAGGTACCGTCACACGCCGCCATATGGCTTCCATATCGCTGGCAATTTGACATGAGCGTGAACGTTTCGGGCAATTTTTTTGTGAACGCTGTGGAGCAGTGACACGTATTGATCTCACGTGTGATCTTCGGCGATCCTGCGTTCCGGAAATCGCCTGCAGAAGACCGGAAGCGATCTTCCCTTCATACATCACTACATCAGACGCCACAACCACATCAGCGATGTGGGCGTAGAGTTTGACCACGGCGAGGAGACAGGCGTGCTAGAGTGTGTTACACCCCACCCCTACCACTTCGATTGGCCTACACAACAGCGTTACCATTGGTCAGCCTTGTCTGGAAGTCTGCCCACTACATGACGCATGTGCCCTTTCTACTATCTCGCTACTCCACGCTCGTGCCATGTGTTGTGGCTTCTGCAAGACACTTTGGTGTCGCCAAAGTGCCACACAGGACAGCTCGTCTGTTGCTCTGTGGATTACACTATGAATGGCTATGTGTGCGTCTGTTGGTGACGTCAGTAAGCAACAAACAACACTCTGGACATATGTGCATGGATTGTGTCAAGCCATGGCAGAACTATGTGTGTTCAGACCTATGGTGTGGATCCAGAGGAGTAATGAAAGCATATTGGCCAACAATACACAGTGTTAATTTAGGAACAAACAAAACAGACCCATCCATATACATCAAGGCTAATGTACAGATGCACATGACCACACAGGGAACAGGTGGTGGACTGGTCATGTGCCAGTATACATTTATGTTATGTGTAAAGGATCTTTTGGCATTCCCACCACCATTGTGTGGCAGGCTATATGTCACACAGCACACATATATTGGCTGTATGTGTAATGGTGGGCATTACTTGACTTACAAGATGTAGATGTTGACTTCAGCCTTATTACACAGCTATGTGTGTTGACCTACTGTTAAAACGGCAATGTTGACGTCAACAATGCCAACACATAGTAGTGTACTCTGCACCTTCATGTTGCATTTTGCACACCCTGCAGATGGTGAGGGATGAAGCATCAACATCTACTCAGGGTACCTATCTGACAGGCTACACTTCCATGTGGTGCTACATGTTTGCTTGGTGTTGGGATAAGGTATGTGTGTATCACAATCACTCACCACGCAGCCTCATAATCCATGCCCGCATGTTGGCAATGTGCCCTGGACACTTGTATTTCAAGTCCGCCACCTTCTTCTGGATCTGCTGGGTGGTGCGGTCCACACCCAGTCTCCTCAGCAGGGCCCTCTTCACTTTACGCAGAATGGCCTGCTTGTGGAGACATGGGTGCTGGTGCCGATGGTGGCACCAATAATCCCGCCTGTCCAGGATGTCAATGAGGATGAGCAGCTCTGGCTCTCCCCATGCTGCAGCTCTCTGTCCTGACGCCATCGCTATCTCTGCAGGGGAAGGGAAAGCACCTGGAAGGCAGGGCACAACGTCCAACAACGACATACGTCATAGCGCACGCTGGTTACGCTGAGGAGACTTGAGGGCCCAGACAACTTAAGTCGCAACAGAGTGGTGAGCCTTTCAGGTGCGCCGTGGCATCACCAAACTAACTCAAGAATGAAACGCAGGGTGACGGATGTGCGTAGCAAATAGAAGATATACATGCGTTAGTATGTAATTTGTGGGCCCATATGGTTTGTGATTTCTGTATGGTCAATATGTTGGTTTTGACATTGCAGCCACCAGCAATAGGAATTGGCTTATTCAACATATATTTGCCGAATTCTGGAATTGCCAGCGATCTCGCCGGAGATATGGCGGCGTGTGACGGTACCTTTAGTTTTTCATTGGGATCTGAAGACTGCTAGGTATAGTCACACTTGGCAGGATTTACTAAGATAAATTTCCTATGTAAAAGATTCTTTAAAAAGGTATATATTGATGGTACTGAGCTATACCAGACTTTATCTGTCACTCCTTTCCTCTATTCCTTGAATACAAATGAAACTCGGCATTATTATTAAGACATTAAATACGTTTTTCAGTCCTATTATCAAAGACTGTCGGTAAGGAAGTCGGATTTTCCTCATTATATCAAATTTGTTTGAAGTTGCAAGTTTGAGATAACTTTTTATATTGATTCAAAGGCACCAACACTTTTTAGGATAGCTAATCTACATGAAGATGAGACTATTGTGAAGTCCCTGGTGTGTTCCTTGCAGGCATATGGCCAGTTAATTAGCATTAAAAAGTATGTTAGCTAAAAATCACATGTACTAGTGCAGTCAATGACAACTAATCAGGTTGCCTCTTACATTTTACAAACTGCAGTAAATAGTTTGCTGTAATCTGATTGCCTTGGTTCTTATACATGACACCAAAGTAGGACTGCAACTTTATTCTATTGAAAAATAAAGATGATTTTTCAACTATGCTAAAAAATCTGACATTCACTAGGTTGCCACTTTAAGAGAAAACATTAGTCATGGTGTGGGTCAATATAATACTGCAATTTTAATGTGACTCAGTGATAACAAACTGTTTAGTCATAGAGCTCAACTCTAAGGCCGGTCCAGTCGCCATTATTAGTTTGCGGCAAATGGGATTGGCAAATCCAGTCACCCACAAACACACCCGATCCCAGAGCGAGCGGGTGAACCCAGGCAGTGGGATGGCTCAGGCAGCTGTGGGACAGCAGGGGAAGTGGTTAGGGAAAGGAGAGGACAAAGGGGAAACACAATGCGAAGTAGTCAGTCAATAGGAGAAGGACAAGAGAGAGGGAAGGCAGAGAGCATGGACCCGGAGGTCCGAACCATGATGAAGCCTATCCCGGGTCCCGGGAATACAGACCGCAGAAAGATGAGGGAGTCCTAGGGACACGGGCAGTGAGCGATCCACCCATGCACACAAATCTGCAGTGAAGTGGAATGACAAGGCGAGAACCAGGGACCCGGCCCTGAAGGTGGCAGGAAGGCTCCAAGCTCCAACCACAGAATGGGGGCCACAAGGTCTCCAAGACCTGTGGCCAACTACTGACACAGCGCAGAGAAGGCAGCTGTACTAGGGCCAGGAGAACCAGTTGGTCGCCAAGAAGGCTCGTGGCTGCTAGACTGGGGCTCTGTGTGCGGAAGCGCATGCAGGAAGGAGTAGAACAGGCAGCGCTGAGAAAGAGGAAAGCCCAAGAGCAGAGGAACACTAAGGGGGTGCACTGGACAAGCAATCCTAGTTGCCAAGAACTACTCGGGCTGCTACTGTACTTGTGCTGTAACGTCAAGTGCCTGACAACAGAAGCCAAGTTAACCAGGTTTGAACTCAGACTGTGTGTAAGAACCATATTTCCCGCCTGCACCTGGGGAGTGGTAGACTGCTAGACCGCACAAACTGGAGGGCCCTTCAGGGGACCTGTCCTGACCCTTCCAACCTCCAGCTCTGCCCCGCTGGCCTTCCATCACCCCCCAATCACCTCAACTCCGGATGCTCTGGGGACTGGCTCCTCCTGTGGGGAGCTAAACCATCACAGCTGCAAGTCCATCATCCCCAGAGGTCCCAAACCGCAGCAGCGACCCCAACCGGTTGCCTTCCACGGGTGGCATCACGGCAAACTCTTTTTATTTTACCTATTACTTTTCTTTTTACTCATTTTTTAATTCCCCTTTTTACTGACCGCCCATCCGAGTTGCCACGGACCGGGTCACGCCACCACGACAGCCCCCCGAGTCGTCCGAGGATGTCAAGAGAGGCCCCCACTTGGGCAAGTCATTACAATATGTTGTAATCTTAAAAATCACAGGAGATAAGTAGACTGCAATGTTATTTAATATTGCACTATATAAAACATAACATGGAAAATCTGTGCTTTTATAGTCTCATTGCAAAGAGGCAAACATTAAACTTTCATTGCTTCATCACCCTACATAATATAAAGTTGTAAGTCACTTAGCCCCTGCCCCTTTATCCAAGGGGCAGGGCTTCTGTTAGACACTAATGGAAGATGGAGCTGATCAGCAGGAGATTAACCATTATCTGCCATATTTCAAGAAGGACTGACAGTTTTAGGATCGGGCAGAGACTGAGAACTAAAAAACTGTGAGAAAAACAATATTTGTTGTTTAATTTAAAACACCACTTCAGCATTTTTTTCATGTCAGCACTGGAGTGGTGATTTAGATGTAAGTCCCCTTCCTCATGTCTAATACTCACCTGTCGCCATCTTCATCTTTTTCAGAGTCACTGCAGATGGTCTCCGGCAATTTATGACCTGCTGGCAGCTCCAGTGTTTCATGGAGCATGCTGGAGGTCACAATCAATACAAATCTATCAGAGCCTTGTTCTGGCTTCATAGAAAGGAATTGGTAGCTTTTGATGTAACTTCTGATATTCAGCTAGTTAGACGTTACAGGTACAAGGTGGTGCTGCTGGATCGGAGCGCCAAAAAAGGCTGTGGTGCTTTAAAACTGTCCAACCACCTCTTTCTTTCTTTTTAGCCTCTATCTTGCTTGCCAGATTTCTTACTACCTTTTTATTACTCTTTACTCTACTATTAATCCAAGGATGAATCAGCACATCATTTAATGGACAGCTAGAGCCAATACCATCTCTGTCTGCTTTGCAGACAGTGCGATTATCCTGTCTTTATTTTGATAAGTAAGCTAGGAGATTATAAACATACAGTCAGGTAGACTGAATTGTCATCTTCTTTATAATAACTGTAACAGGAGATGTATAGTTATCATCAGTAACCCTGATAGGCAGTTCTGTCCTCCTGGGAAGAAGCTCAGTAGTGCAGTCTAAGGGTACCTTTATACGCCGCGACCGCGGTGAGAAATCTGACAGGCAATCAGTAGTCCCGTCACCATCGCGGTGAAATTGCTACGAAATTGCGGCGTGTAATTGGGGAATCTGGTGGTGATCAAAAAAGTTGTGCCTGGTTCTGATTTCACTGCACTGCTCCAAAACCAGAGGCAACCATGAAGGGGAAATTCCCTGCTTTTGGCATGTGAAGGGGCGATAGGGATGGAATCAGCATCGCCTACTGATTTCCCGGAGGCGTGCCACAGCGTTCTGGACACCGCGCCCCATCAGCGATGATTGTGGTGGGTACTGTGTTTCCATTGGCTGTCCCTTCACAGGGCGCCATATTTGAACAGCTGTCCATTCACACTACACAATGACAATGGCGTCATGTATTAGGCATCCTTCCTGCGCAGGCTGGCCAATCATAACGCTATTGCGTTGTGTAATCAGCGTATTTGGGACGTGGTGGAAAACATTTTGGCACGCCTATGTTTTCACCGCGCTGAACATGTACGCCCACATTCCTTTGGGGATTGCGGCGTGTGAAGCGGTGACAGGAGTCTACTGGATGTTTCCCACTGTTGGTGTGAGAACTTCCGGGGAGACACGTCGCCTTAGGTTGAGGGCGAAATTGCGACATTTAAAAGCGCCTTCGGCGTTCGGAGGCAACCGTGAAAAACGTGCATGCGCAAGTTAGGTTGCCTCCGATCACCGCTAAAAGTTGCGGCTCCCATCGGGTGACTGCAGGGAGAAGCCGCCCTGCACCCGCCGCACACGGTGAGTACAGGGTGGTTGTGGTCTACCTGCGGCCACCCGCGGCTTCACTCAGGTCCGGAGGAGCTGCGTCTAGCACGCAGCTCCTTCGGACCGTGAGTACATACCCTAAGGGTGCGTGCACACGGTCCGGAGGAGCTGCCTGTTGGACGCAGCTCCTCTGGACCTGAGGGAAGTCGCGGGTGGCTGCAGGGAGACTGCAGCCACCCTGTTCTCACTGTGTGCAGCGGGTGCAGGGCAGATTTTTTGAAATCCCATCCACTATGGTATTACTGTACGATGCAGCGTTTTGGACGCAGCGCCAAGACGCTGCGTCCAAAACGATGCGTCTCCTGATCGTGAGGATGCACCCTAAAGGTACCGTCACACAGGAACATATCGCCGGCGATGTTGCCTCGTGTGACAGGGCGATAATCAGGCGAAAAATCGCCTGAGTAACATCGCCAGGTTTCCCAACATTGTTGGGAAACCTGGCGATGTTGCTGAGGCGATCATGCCTGATCGCCCTGTGTAACGCGGCAACCTGCAATGATGCGGGCGATTCCACCTATCTACAACATTGCGAGTTATCGCTCGCTGGGTTGCTGGGCAACCCAGCGAGCGATAGCCGCGGCAAAAAGCCGGCGACATCGCCGGTAAGTTGCTCAGTGTGACATCTCCCCGGCGATGTTGTCAGGGATGCGCGCTCCCGCGATCGCTGGCAACATCGCCGGCGATATGTCCCTATGTGACGGTACCTTAAGAAATTTCAGTTGTGACTGAGATTGAAACTCAACGGGAAAGGTATAGGATTCAGATAAACAGAAACAACTAAATAAGGTAATAGTTGCTGAATAGAATATATGAAGGATAGGAATAAAACACTCATTTCTGCTGAATGAATGAGATCTTTTTTATTTTCTTTTTTTATTCTTACTGGCCTGAATATTCTCTAGATAATGTTGTAGATGTATGAACAATTAAGTAGAAAAGTAAGGTAGTTCCAATAGCAATGGATTGGGTTGCTGTATTTATTTTGTAAAAAAGAAACTGCAAAATCAGGAGTCGAATTGAATTGGTCACTGTGGGCAGTGTCTATTTCCTTTGCAATCATTTTGATAAGATTTACTTAGAAGGATGGAAACTGTATGCTTTCCCTCTTCACAATCTCCCTTAAGCCCCAGTCACACATAACGAGATCGTTAGCTGTGAAGTTACAATGATCTCTCCAACGATGTCATTATGTGTGACATCTAGCAGCGATCAGGCCCCTGCTGTGAGGTCGCTGATCGCTGCAAAGTGCTCTGGGTCATTTTTTGATCATTGGTCTCCCGCTGGTCAGCACGCATCGCTGCGTGTGACAGCGGGAGACCAATGATCAGTGACCTCACAGGCTGGTAACCATTGTAAACACCGGTTATCTAGGCAGCGTGCGTTGCCTGGATACCCGGTGTTTATCATAGTTACCAGCTTCCTCCCTGATTAGCACAGCCTGTAAGCAGGGAGGAAGCTGGTAACTATGATAAACAGCGGGTATCTAAGCAGTTCGCGCTTCCTAGATACCCGGTGTTTATCATAGTTACCAGCTTCCTCACTGCTTACAGGCTGAGCTAAGCAGGGAGGACGCTGGTAACATCGCTTCCAGCGATGTGGAGGTGGCTCCCTGGTCCCTGGGGAGATCTGCCTGTTTGTTTCCCCAGCGACCAGGTAACGACGCTACAGCGATTCCGGCAGGTCGTTATCGCTGTCGGCAATCACTGGAGCGCCGTTTTGTGTGACTGGACCTGTTCTGCTTATTCAGATCATTTGTAGTTTTTGCTGCTGTACAAGAGAGTAAACAAAGTCTACCCATAAAGACATGATAATTTCCATAAAACCATACGTTTGTCACGCTAGTCTTGTACAACTGCAGCTAACTGCAAGTTTTCCAC
Source organism: Allobates femoralis (assembly GCA_033576535.1). Lineage (NCBI taxonomy): Eukaryota > Metazoa > Chordata > Amphibia > Anura > Aromobatidae > Allobates > Allobates femoralis. The sequence continues at coordinate 219,938,289 of JARQOC010000005.1, read as the reverse complement.
TCAGAGAATCCAATATGCAGACTCCAGGGTTTGTGAATAAATGAACCATACTCTTTCTGCAAACACATGATAAAAACCAGGTGCACTGCTTTATTTAGTAGAGAGAACACAGATGTTACTCGGTTATTGTTACCTGTATATGGTTTAAAAATAACCTTCAAAATTACAGTGCCAATTATTTACACAATACATACAAAATATGCCCATTATACTCATTGTAATTTACTTGAATCCCGAACTCTAAGGCTTGATCTGTAGGGGTACGTGCACACAACAACTTTAAGATGTGCGGACCCTCTGAGCTTTACTATCGGAATAGGCTTCAAGACATGCCGTAGTCTATTGTCCTGATGCATCTTTGGTTTTCATTACTTTTTTGGGACATTTTAATGTAGAGTAAAAAACGGTTGGGTCACTTCTTTAAGACACTTTATGGATTTCTAAGCCTGAAGCATTTAAAGGGAACCTGTCGCCTAGGAAAACACTGTATATCTGCAGATATAGGGTTAATCTGCAGGTAAATTACGTTACAATGGTCCCCGGCCACTGTACTAAAAGTGCAGCTACTGGAAGAAAGTGAATTTATTTTCTCCTGTGAGCCCCCGGCTTCTAGTCATAGAGGTGTGCACTGTGCAAATACAGTCATCGGTCACAGCACAACTCACTGTACTCGGGTAGAAATTGTAAGTACGCGTTGGCACTTTGATTGACAACTCATTCTGCACAGATGTGCTGCAGAGACACCTGTCAATCACAGTGGGAGTGCTTACAGCTGCAACTTGAGCACAGTGTGTAGTGCTGTAAGCGATGACTGCATTTGCACAGTGCACACCTCTATGACTAGAAGCCGGGGGCCAGGGGCGTATCTAGGGGGGTGCAGCCGGACTTTTTGCACCGGATGCCGCTCAGTGGGGGGCGCCGGTGCCATCATCAGGTGACCAGGCATCCGGCGCTGGCACTGCAGCGCCGCTGCCGGAACTAATCTCCTCCTCGCCGCATATTAGCACGGGCGGCCGTGGAGATTAAGTGCGTGCACACACAAGCCCTGCTGCTGGTCCGCCCCCCGGCAGTTACCACTTCCCCCGGCTGACGTCACCGGGCACCGCACAGTGGGACAGAGAGGACTGGAGAAGAAGAAGAGCCTAAACAGGCGAGAGGGGAGGGGGGGTGGTGGCTGACCCGGCTGGGAGTTATGAAGTGTATATATGTATACATCAGGCGCAGGCACACTCTATGAGGTATAATATTATACCTCATAGTGTGTGCCTGCCTGGTGATGTATACATATATACACCTCATAGTGTGTGCCTAATATATATACAGTATACAGTATATACACCTCATAGTGTGTGCCTGATGTATACATATATATATACCTCAGGTATATATATGTATACATCACCAGGCAGGCACACACTATGAGGTGTATATATGTATACACCAGGCAGGCACACACACTATGAGGTGTATATATGATATATACACCTCATAGTGTGTGTGCCTGCCTGATGTATACATATATACACACCTCATAGTGTGCCTGCCTGATATATATATACCTGAGGTATATATATGTATACATCAGGCACACACTATGGGGTGTATATATACTGTATATATATTAGGCACACACTATGAGGTGTATATATGTATACACCAGGCAGGCACACACACTATGAGGTGTATATATGATATATACACCTCATAGTGTGTGTGCCTGCCTGATGTATACATATATACACACCTCATAGTGTGCCTGCCTGATATATATATACCTGAGGTATATATATGTATACATCAGGCACACACTATGGGGTGTATATATACTGTATATATATTAGGCACACACTATGAGGTGTATATACTGTATATATGAGAGACACACTGTATATATAAGGTGTGTATATATATACTGACTGCACACACAGAGCACAGCTGTATATAAAGCACGCATAGGCTGCACACACAGCACAGCTGTATATAGATGACAGTCATCTATATACAGCTGTGCTCTGTGTGTGCAGTCTGTCCTATATATACAGCTGTGCTCTGTGTATTATGTGTTTCACTGCTTAGTGTCCCCCCCTTCTCCAGGGCCAGCATGGCTCCGGAAATAGTCTGTGGTCACCACCTGCAGAACCGCTACTTTGATGGGGCCGTTACACGGGACGACATCACCGGATTTATCACCGGGGGGGGGGGCGCCAAAATAAATCCTTGCCCCGGGTGCCAGAAAACCTAGTTACACCTCTGCCGGCGGCTCACAGGAGAAAATAAATTCATTTTCTTCCAGTAGCTGCACTTTTAGTAATGGCTCATGTACACGACCATATTTTCTCTATCTAAAAAAAATATTTGCTTATGCTAATTAGGCTGTAAATAGAGTGGGATCTGGAAAAAACAAACAAGTTTCTCCATCGTCTCCATTGCGTCAGTCCATTAGTTTTTTTCATGGACCCATAGACTTGAAAGGTCATCTGATTCTTGGATGTAAATTGTGTATACCACTATTTTTTTCACTGAACCTCTCCGTCCGAGGAAAGAAGTCGGACAAGTGCACTGCCTCATAGCATAACATTGGTCCAAGGGCAATATAGATAGCACTCAGACCAAAAATAGTCGTCTACATGACACCTAAACTAGAGACCACTTTAATGCTATTTGCCTGCAGGTTAACCCTATATCCACAAGTAAAGAGTGTTTTCCTAGGTAACAAGTTTCCTTTAAAAGCAGCTCAAAATGTCTGAACGTAAGTCCAGCAAGACGTTTTGATATTGCAGTATCTATGCTCATCTTTTTAGCATTATTAAGACAAAGCGTTTATGTACCCTTAGTTGTCGAAATGTCAGATATTTTGGACAGTAACTCATAAAGGAAAACTCGTTTATGTATATGACTAGATGAGTTTCATGAGTAGAGCTCCAGAATAAGTTCTTTACCTAGCTGTATCAACCAGGACCATAAAGGATGAATGGAGCAGCCGTATGCACACTCGACTGCTGGGCCATTCAAATGGGGGACAATGATGTTTGATGGGGGTTTCAGCTTTCAGTTCTTTATTAGTGTTGAGCGAGCATGCTCGGCACTACTCGGTACTCGCACGAGTATCACTGTACTCGGGCGACTCGCCGAGCACCGAGTAATCTCGCGATACTCGTGCTGTGCTCGTGGTCGTCATCTCTCCATGTTGGCGCTCTTTTGAGAGCCAGCCCACGTGCAGGGATTGGCTGACAGACCACTGCAATGCCACAGCCCTGTTAGTTGTGGCATAGCAGTGATTGGCCGCCCTGCACAGCGTGACCGAGCCTTTATAACTCCCGGCGCGCTGTGCTCGGCACACAGCCATCCAGACAGTGAGTGTAGGGAGAGTGTCTGCTGCTGATTAGGGACAGATTTGCGGCCCTCATAGGTAGATCCGGAGCAGGGCTGCAAACTGCTGCTGCTGACCACAACAGTCCTTCTCAGGACTAATCTAGGAGGACATAGGCAGGGTGATCCAGATCGGAGTCCAAGATTTCCAGTGACCAGAACAGTCCTTCTCAGGACTAATCTAGGAGGATCTAGGCAGGGTGATACAGATTGGAATCCAAGCTTTTCTGTGACCATTAGAGTCACCACACTCTTGTACTTAGTACCTTAATACAGGTTAGGGACTAAAATCCTCTCTTCAAACCATTACAGTCACCAGACAGGTGTACGTACTACCTTAATACAGGTTAGGGAACTAAAATCCTAACTCTTGTCATCAAAACAGTCACCAGACAGGTGTACGTACTACCTTAATACAGGTTAGGCACTAAAATCCTCTCTTCAAACCACTACAGTCACCAGACAGGTGTACGTACTACCTTAATACAGGTTGGGGAACTAAAATCCTAACTCTTGTCATCAAAACAGTCACCAGACAGGTGTACGTACTACCTTAATACAGGTTAGGGACTAAAATCCTCTCTTCAAACCATTACAGTCACCAGACAGGTGTACGTACTACCTTAATACAGGTTAGGGAACTAAAATCCTAACTCTTGTCATCTCAACAGTCACCACACTGTTGTACGTCATACGTTTATACAGGTTAGGGAACTAAAATCCTAACTCTTGTCATCTCAACAGTCACCACACTGTTGTACGTCATACCCTTTATACAGGTTAGGGAACTAAAATCCTAACTCTTGTCATCTCAACAGTCACCACACTGTTGTACGTCATACGTTTCTACAGGTTAGGGAACTAAAATCCTAACTCTTGTCATCTCAACAGTCACCACACTGTTGTACGTCATACGTTTCTACAAGTTAGGGAACTAAAATCCTAACTCTTGTCATCTCAACAGTCACCACACTGTTGTACGTCATACGTTTCTACAGGTTAGGGAACTAAAATCCTAACTCTTGTCATCTCAACAGTCACCACACTGTTGTACGTCATACGTTTCTACAAGTTAGGGAACTAAAATCCTAACTCTTGTCATCTCAACAGTCACCACACTGTTGTACGTCATACGTTTCTACAGGTTAGGGAACTAAAATCCTAACTCTTGTCATCTCAACAGTCACCACACTGTTGTACGTCATACGTTTCTACAGGTTAGGGAACTAAAATCCTAACTCTTGTAATCTCAACAGTCACCACACTGTTGTACGTCATACGTTTCTACAGGTTAGGGAACTAAAATCCTAACTCTTGTCATCTCAACAGTCACCACACTGTTGTACGTCATACGTTTCTACAGGTTAGGGAACTAAAATCCTAACTCTTGTCATCTCAACAGTCACCACACTGTTGTACGTCATACGTTTCTACAAGTTAGGGAACTAAAATCCTAACTCTTGTCATCTCAACAGTCACCACACTGTTGTACGTCATACGTTTCTACAGGTTAGGGAACTAAAATCCTAACTCTTGTCATCTCAACAGTCAACACACTGTTGTACGTCATACGTTTCTACAGGTTAGGGAACTAAAATCCTAACTCTTGTCATCTCAACAGTCACCACACTGTTGTACGTCATACGTTTCTACAGGTTAGGGAACTAAAATCCTAACTCTTGTCATCTCAACAGTCACCACACTGTTGTACGTCATACGTTTCTACAGGTTAGGGAACTAAAATCCTAACTCTTGTCATCTCAACAGTCACCACACTGTTGTACGTCATACGTTTCTACAGGTTAGGGAACTAAAATCCTAACTCTTGTCATCTCAACAGTCACCACACTGTTGTACGTCATACGTTTCTACAGGTTAGGGAACTAAAATCCTAACTCTTGTCATCTCAACAGTCACCACACTGTTGTACGTCATACGTTTCTACAGGTTAGGGAACTAAAATCCTAACTCTTGTCATCTCAACAGTCACCACACTGTTGTACGTCATACGTTTCTACAGGTTAGGGAACTAAAATCCTAACTCTTGTCATCTCAACAGTCACCACACTGTTGGCTCCAGAAGACTCTAAAAAGGCCATTTGCCACACCTGCCATGCCACTATCAGCAGGGGTACGAAAACTAGCAGCCTGACCACCACCAGCATGATCAGGCACATGTCAGCCAAGCACCCGACTTTGTGGGAAGTAGCACAGAGTCGAGGAGCGGTGCGTGCTGATGTCACTGCTACGTCTTCGGCTGTTGTGCATGCAAGCCAATCCCCTGTCCATGCTGGCCGCGAACAAGCCTCCGGTCCAGCACCTGAAGTTGCTGAAGCACAAATTACACCACCATCAAGCACGTCCTTGTTCCAGCGCAGCGTTCAATTATCCATTCAGCAAACATTTGAACGCAGGCGCAAATACGCTGCCAATGCCCCACATGCCACAGTCCTCAATGCTCACATTTCGCGACTCATAGCGCTAGAAATGTTGCCTTTCCGTCTGGTGGAGACGGACGCATTCCGCGACCTGATGGCGGCTGCTGTCCCACGTTACTCGGTCCCCAGCCGACACTATTTCTCCAGATGTGCCGTCCCCGCATTGCATAACCACGTGTCCAACAGCATCACACGTGCCCTGAACAATGCTGTTTCAGCCAAAGTCCACCTAACCACTGACACGTGGACAAGTGCTTGTGGGCAAGGCCGCTACATCTCCTTGACGGCACACTGGATTAATATTGTGGAAGCTGGGACCCAGTCTGAGCGAGGGACGGAACACGTCCTTCCCACACCAAGAATAGCAGGCCCTACCTCTGTCATGGTTTCACCGACACTCTACAGCTCCGGAATGTCATGCTCTTCAGCCTCCTCCTCCTCCACATGCGCATCCTCATCCACTGTACCCTCCACACCAGTCCCAAGCTGGAAGCACTGCAGCACTGCCTCTGCAAAGCGGCAACAGGCTGTGCTGAAGCTAGTCTGCATAGGTGACAAACCCCACAATGCAGAAGAGGTGTGGACAGCTCTGAAACAGCAGGCAGATCACTGGCTCACACCTCTGAACCTAAAGCCAGGAAAGGTCTTGTGTGACAATGGCCGGAACCTGGTGGCAGCTTTGAGGCAAGGGCAGCTGACGCATGTTCCATGCGTGGCCCATGTGCTCAACCTGGTGGTTCAGAGGTTTGTGAAGTCATACCCGGAGGTGTCTGACCTGCTGGTAAAAGTTCGGCGTCTGTTTGCACATTTTCGCAAGTCACCTGCTGCTTCAGCCGGCCTTGCAAGCTTTCAGCGCCGTTTGCGTCTTCCGGCCCACAGACTGGTGTGTGATGTCCCCACGCGTTGGAATTCAACGCTGCACATGTTGGTCAGGATATGTGAGCAGAAGAGGGCAGTTGTGGACTACCTGCATCACCTAAGCCGTCGGGAAATGGGTCAAACTCCACACATAACACCTGAGGCGTGGAGATGGATGTCGGACCTATGCACCGTCCTCCAAAACTTTGAGGACTCCACCAAGATGGTGAGCGGCGATGACGCCATTATTAGCGTCACCATACCACTACTCTGCCTTCTAAAACGGTCTCTGCTGAAAATAAAAGAGGATGCATTGCAGGCCGAGCGCGATGACTTAGAGCAAGAAACTGTAGTGGGTGTGGGTGAAAACACACAGCCCAGCCTCATGTCATCACAACGTGTAGTGGAGGACTATGACGAGGAGGAGGAGGAGGATGAAGACATAGAGCAACTCTCAGGCCAAATTGGGGATATGACATGCACACCAGTCATACCCTCGATTCAGCGTGGCTGGCCAGAGGACAGGGGAGATGAGGAGGAGGAGGAGGAGGAGGACAGCATGTTCAGTCATCGTGTTGGTCTGGATACTGAAGTGATGGCTGTTAAGAGTCTGGCGCACATGGCTGACTTTATGGTAAGCTGCCTGTCTCGTGACCCTCGCGTTCAGAACATCTTGGCCGACAATCAGTACTGGTTGGCAACACTCTTAGACCCACGCTACAAGGAGAACTTTATGTCTCTCATTCCTGAGGCGGAGAGGTCAGCCAAAATGCTGCAGTTCCAGAGGGCCATAGTCACGGAAGTTGTGAAATCCTTCCCCTCACAAAACGCTAGCGGCATAGGTCAGGATTCGATGGACAACCAAGGCGTACGGCCGAGAGGGGCACAAGTCCAATCCGCCAGAGGCAGGGGAACTGTCTTTACGATGTGGGACAGTTTTCTCAGCCCCTCACGTACCACAGCCCCTGACGTGCGGGGTAGTGCCACCAGAAATGCTAAGTTCGGGCAGATGCTGAAGGAGTACCTTGCAGATCGAACAACTGTACTGCGAGATTCCTCGGTGCCTTTCAATTATTGGGTCTCCAAGCTCGACACGTGGCATGAATTGGCTCTCTACGCCTTGGAAGTCCTGGCCTGCCCTGCCGCTAGCGTTTTATCAGAGCGTGTTTTCAGTGCAGCAGGTGGAATCATCACTGATAAACGCACACGCCTGTCAACTGAAAATGCGGACAGGCTCACTCTGATCAAGATGAACAAGGGTTGGATTGGGCCAGACTTCACCACACCACCAGCAAATGACAACTGAATTTAATTTTGTTATTTGAATTTGACATGTACCTCCACTCACCCATGGGTACACACTTCCGTACTTTGGCTAATCGCTGGACTGCTACTCTTTCTCCTCATGTGACACCATGATGAGTGTTAGAATAGTTAGGCTCTTGTTTGAGGTATACCCGCAGTGGTAAATTTTTTAGCCCATTCTGTTAGAATGGGCATTACAACGACAGGAGACCCGCTCCTTTTCAATGGGAAAAATGTTTTTAGGTACTCCTACACGTCTCTATCCAGGGACAAAGAGGAGCCTCCCAATTTTTGGCTGCCCTGACAAAAGGGCTATACAAAAATACACCCACTTGAGGGTTACAGGCCCTACTACATGTCTGTAAGCATGGGTCATTGTTGAACCTCCCAATTTTTGTCTGCCCTGACCAAAGGGCTATACTACAATACACCCAGTTCTTAACAGGCCCTCCTGCACGTCTCTATCCAGGGACAAAGAGGAGCCTCCCAATTTTTGGCTGCCCTGACAAAAGGGCTATACTACAATACACCCAGTTCTTAACAGGCCCTCCTGCACGTCTCTATCCAGGGACAAAGAGGAGCCTCCCAATTTTTGGCTGCCCTGACAAAAGGGCTATACTATAATACACCCAGTTCTTAACAGGCCCTCCTGCACGTCTCTATCCAGGGACAAAGAGGAGCCTCCCAATTTTTGTCTGCCCTGACCAAAGGGCTATACTACAATACACCCACTTGAGGGTTACAGGCCCTACTACATGTCTGAATGCATGGGTCATTGTTGAACCTCCCAATTTTTGTCTGCCCTGACCAAAGGGCTATACTACAATACACCCACTTGAGGGTTACAGGCCCTACTACATGTCTGTAAGCATGGGACATTGTTGAACCTCCCAATTTTTGTCTGCCCTGACTAAAGGGCTATACTACAATACACCCAGTTCTTAACAGGCCCTCCTGCACGTCTCTATCCAGGGACAAAGAGGAGCCTCCCAATTTTTGGCTGCCCTGACAAAAGGGCTATACTACAATACACCCAGTTCTTAACAGGCCCTCCTGCACGTCTCTATCCAGGGACAAAGAGGAGCCTACCAATTTTTGGCTGCCCTGACAAAAGGGCTATACTACAATACACCCAGTTCTTAACAGGCCCTCGTGCACGTCTCTATCCAGGGACAAAGAGGAGCCTCCCAATTTTTGGCTGCCCTGACCAAAGGGCTATACTACAATACACCCAGTTCTTCTTAACAGGTCCTCCTGCACGTCTCAATCCAGGGACAAAGAGGAGCCTCCCAATTTTTGTCTGCCCTGACCAAAGGGCTATACTACAATACACCCACTTGAGGGTTACAGGCCCTACTACATGTCTGAATGCATGGGTCATTGTTGAACCTCCCAATTTTTGTCTGCCCTGACCAAAGGGCTATACTACAATACACCAACTTGAGGGTTACAGGCCCTACTACATGTCTGTAAGCATGGGACATTGTTGAACCTCCCAATTTTTGTCTGCCCTGACCAAAGGGCTATACTACAATACACCCAGTTCTTAACAGGCCCTCCTGCACGTCTCTATCCAGGGACAAAGAGGAGCCTCCCAATTTTTGGCTGCCCTGACAAAAGGGCTATACTACAATACACCCAGTTCTTAACAGGCCTCCTGCACGTCTCTATCCAGGGACAAAGAGGAGCCTCCCAATTTTTGGCTGCCCTGACAAAAGGGCTATACTATAATACACCCAGTTCTTACAGGCCCTCTGCATGTCTATCAGGACAAAGAGAGCCTCCCAATTTTTGTCTGCCCTGACCAAAGGCTATACTACAATACACCCACTTGAGGGTTACAGGCCCTACTACATGTCTGAATGCATGGGTCATTGTTGAACCTCCAATTTTTGTCTGCCCTGACCAAAGGGCTATACTACAATACACCCACTTGAGGGTTACAGGCCCTACTACATGTCTGAATGCATGGGTCATTGTTGAACCTCCCAATTTTTGTCTGCCCTGACCAAAGGGCTATACTACAATACACCTACTTGAGTTACAGGCCCTACTACATGTCTGTAGCATGGGACATTGTTGACCTCCCAATTTTTGTCTGCCCTGACCAAAGGGCTATACTACAATACACCCAGTTCTTAACAGGCCCTCCTGCACGTCTCTATCCAGGGACAAAGAGGAGCCTCCCAATTTTTGGCTGCCCTGACAAAAGGGCTATACTACAATACACCCAGTTCTTAACAGGCCCTCCTGCACGTCTCTATCCAGGGACAAAGAGGAGCCTCCCAATTTTTGTCTGCCCTGACCAAAGGGCTATACTACAATACACCCACTTGAGGGTTACAGGCCCTACTACATGTCTGAATGCATGGGTCATTGTTGAACCTCCCAATTTTTGTCTGCCCTGACCAAAGGGCTATACTACAATACACCCACTTGAGGGTTACAGGCCCTACTACATGTCTGTAAGCATGGGACATTGTTGAACCTCCCAATTTTTGTCTGCCCTGACCAAAGGGCTATACTACAATACACCCACTTGAGGGTTACAGGCCCTACTACATGTCTGTAAGCATGGGACATTGTTGAACCTCCCAATTTTTGTCTGCCCTGACCAAAGGGCTATACTACAATACACCCAGTTCTTAACAGGCACTCCTGCACGTCTCTATCCAGGGACAAAGAGGAGCCTCCCAATTTTTGGCTGCCCTGACAAAAGGGCTATACTACAATACACCCAGTTCTTAACAGGCCCTCCTGCACGTCTCTATCCAGGGACAAAGAGGAGCCTACCAATTTTTGGCTGCCCTGACAAAAGGGCTTTACTACAATACACTCAGTTCTTAACAGGCCCTCATGCACGTCTCCATCCAGGGACAAAGAGGAGCCTCCCAATTTTTGTCTGCCCTGACCAAAGGGCTATACTACAATACACCCACTTGAGGGTTACAGGCCCTACTACATGTCTGAATGCATGGGTCATTGTTGAACCTCCCAATTTTTGTCTGCCCTGACCAAAGGGCTATACTACAATACACCCACTTGAGGGTTACAGGCCCTACTACATGTCAGAATGCATGGGTCATTGTTGAACCTCCCAATTTTTGTCTGCCCTGACCAAAGGGCTATACTACAATACACCCACTTGAGGGTTACAGGCCCTACTACATGTCTGTAAGCATGGGACATTGTTGAACCTCCCAATTTTTGTCTGCCCTGACCAAAGGGCTATACTACAATACACCCAGTTCTTAACAGGCACTCCTGCACGTCTCTATCCAGGGACAAAGAGGAGCCTCCCAATTTTTGGCTGCCCTGACAAAAGGGCTATACTACAATACACCCAGTTCTTAACAGGCCCTCATGCATGTCTCTATCCAGGGACAAAGAGGAGCCTCCCAATTTTTGGCTGCCCTGACCAAAGGGCTATACTACAATACACCCACTTGAGGGTTACAGGCCCTACTACATGTCTGTAAGCATGGGTCATTGTTGAACCTCCCAATTTTTGTCTGCCCTGACCAAAGGGCTATATTACAATACACCCACTTGAGGGTTACAGGCCCTACTACATGTCTGAATGCATGGGTCATTGTTGAACCTCCCAATTTTTGTCTGCCCTGACCAAAGGGCTATACTACAATACACCCACTTGAGGTTACAGGCCCTACTACATGTCTGTAAGCATGGGACATTGTTGAACCTCCCAATTTTTGTCTGCCCTGACCAAAGGGCTATACTACAATACACCCAGTTCTTAACAGGCCCTCCTGCACGTCTCTATCCAGGGACAAAGAGGAGCCTCCCAATTTTTGGCTGCCCTGACAAAAGGGCTATACTACAATACACCCAGTTCTTAACAGGCCCTCCTGCACGTCTCTATCCAGGGACAAAGAGGAGCCTACCAATTTTTGGCTGCCCTGACAAAAGGGCTATACTACAATACACTCAGTTCTTAACAGGCCCTCATGCACGTCTCTATCCAGGGACAAAGAGGAGCCTCCCAATTTTTGGCTGCCCTGACCAAAGGGCTATACTACAATACACCCACTTGAGGGTTACAGGCCCTACTACATGTCTGTAAGCATGGGTCATTGTTGAACCTCCCAATTTTTGTCTGCCCTGACCAAAGGGCTATACTACAATACACCCACTTGAGGGTTACAGGCCCTACTACATGTCTGTAAGCATGGGTCATTGTTGAACCTCCCAATTTTTGGCTGCCCTGACCAAAGGGCTATACTAAAATACACCCAGTTCTTGTTTACAGGCCATCCTGCATGTCTGTATCCAGGGCATTGGTGAACCTCCAAATTTTTGACTGCCCTTGCAATGGAAGATACTACTATAGACCCAGTTCCTCAAAATGGGCACTTTATTTGTAGACAGGGCTTCAGGTACGTCTCTTGTCAGGGTCATCGGAGTGTCGCACAATGTTTTCACGTAAAATCTTTTATGTAATCACAAAAAGTGACATACACCAGCTGTATCTCACTATTGGGTATGTGCCCTTAACATTTCCACCCTAAATATTCATTTTGGTGTCATTTTGGAAGGTTTTCTGGAGACTCCGTAAAATTGGCGTGAAACTCGGACAACATTGTTCCCAGCTGTGACTTTTGAGTGAGAAATGCTTCCAGGGGTCTTCCCCATGGTGTTGCCATGTCATTTCAGCACTCTTCTGAGACTTTTGTGACATTTTTAGGGTTTTTCCAGGCAGCCGGCAGTCATTTCATAAAAATACTCGTGTCTCCCATAGGATAACATTGGGCTCGTTACTCGGGCCGAGTACACGAGTATCTCGGGATGCTCGGCCCGAGCTTCGAGCACCCGAGCATTTTAGTACTCGCTCATCACTATTCTTTATCAATTTAGAAATTAATGGCAAAATAACTAGATCACGTTCCCCTTAAGCAGGGGTCCCAAACTCGGCTGGGTTGGTGGGCCGCACATAGAAAAACATTTATATCGGGGGCCGCATCCCTTGTAGGACTAAGGCGGCCGTCACACGCTTCAATTTAATGCACGATATCGTTTAAGCGATCTGCTTTTTGATCGCTTAAGCGATATCGTTTGTGCATCGCTGCGTGCAATCAAGCGATTTTACAATGTAAAATCGCTTATCGTTACATCGCAGATATGAGAGCCGGAGCTCATATCAAGCGATAAACGCTTGATCAATCTGCCTCATCGTGGTGTGTGACACCACGATGAACGATCTCCCAGCAGCAGAGCCTATGCTGGGAGATGGTATCTATGGTAAACGTCGGGTTACTAAGCGCCGCGCGGCGCCTAGTATCCCGATGTGTACCATAGTTACCAGCGATCTCGCTGCTCCACATCGCTGGTGAGTCTGTCTGTGTGACAGCTCACCAGCGATGTGAGCGATATTGTTAGCGATCGCGCGTGCATGTGATCCCTAGCAATATCGCTAGCGATATTGATGCGTGTGATGGCCGCCTAAGTGATATTTTTAGTAATACCAGAATTTTTTGCTCAATGTAGTAAAGTACAAATCCTGATACCCTTCTTGTAGTAATGTCCCCATCCTGTAGTAATGTCCTTTTCTACTAATGTTCCCCATCCTGATCCCTTTTTCTAGTGATGTTCCCCATCCTGATCCCTTTTTCTAGTGATGTCCCCCATCCTGATTCCTTTTTCTAGTGATGACCCCCCATCCTGATCCCTTTTTCTAGTGATGTTCCCCATCCTGATCCCTTTTTCTAGTGATGTTCCCCATCCTGATTCCTTTTTCTAGTGATGTTCCCCATCCTGATTCCTTTTTCTAGTGATGTTCCCCATCCTGATCCCTTTTTCTAGTGATGTCCCCCATCCTGATCCCTTTTTCTAGTGATGACCCCCCATCCTGATCCCTTTTTCTAGTAATGTCCCCCATCTTGATCCCCTTTTCTACTGAAGTCCCCCATCCTAATCCCCTTTTGTAGTGATGCCTCCCATCCTGATCCCCTTTTATAGTGATGACCCAATCCTGATCCTTTTTTGTAGTGATGTCCCCATTCTGATCCCCTTTTCTAGTGATGTCCCCCATACTGATCCCCTTTTGTAGTGATGTTCCCCATCCATCCTGGTCCCCTTTTGTAGTGATGTCCCCATACTGATCTCCTTTTGTAGTGATGTCCCCCATCCTGATCCCCTTTTGTAGTCATGTCCCCTTCCTGATCTGCTTTTCTAGTGATATCCCCCATCCAGATCCCCTTTAGTTGTGATGTCCCCCATTCCAATCCCCTTTTGTACTGATGTCCCCCATCCTGATCCCCTTTTCTAGGTATGTCCCCCATCCTGATCTACTTTTATAGTGATGCCCCCATCCTGTTTTACTTTATTTTTATACACTCACATATACACTCATTCACACTTACACACACCCTCACACACAAACCCACACACACACTCACACACTCTCATACACACACTGAAACTCACACACACCTCACACACAGTTTCTTATACATATATCCTCTTTCACATACTCACACACTCACCCTCACACACACACCCTCTTACACACACTCACACTTTTCTCACTTTAATGATGCATTGCTCCAGTGCAGGGGGCCGCCGGGGTCCCCGCTGTGCTGACTTCTGGCCTCCGCTGTGCTATGACTTCCTCCAGCTGCCGCTCAGACAAGCTCTGTTGCTCAGCAGCAACAGTGCAATCTGCGAGCCAGAGGCCCGCATGTGATGTCATATGCCGCCATCAGATGCGGACCTCTCATTGGCTGGCAGCTTGCATTGATCTTGCTGAGAGGCAGAGCTTGTTAGTGCCGCGGAAGGAAGTCATCACACAGCGGTGACTGCAGTGGCCCCCTGCACTGAGGCGATGCATCATTAAGTTGCCCAAGGTGCCGTGGGCCGCACAGTGAGGCCCCAGGGGCCGCATGTGGCCCTCGGGCCACGTGTTTGAGACCCCTGCCCTTAAGAATGAAAAGGTTAACTGTTTTAAATAATTGCCTTCTGGAGCATCATTTCCTAGAACTTAACATTGTTCTGATCCTCTGTTACTTCTCTTGGAAGTTTATAAGTTGACTATCGAGTAGGTTTGTCCATACAGATCCTAAATATAGTCCAGTCAGTGCTGATAGAGGTCGAGTGCAGGGCCGCCACCAGTCATCAATTTATTCATAATAGAGGAATAGGACATTAAAAACTTTTCAGGGGTTGCCCACTACATTTGATGACTGTGCTGATAGGCTCCAAGCAATAGTGATAAAACAAAAAAATAACACAGACCACCTACCAGATAGTCTATGCTGTGCCACCCACTGATCTCCTGACTGATAGGTGCAGCAGTCATCAGACGCCTCCTCTGGAAAGAAAACCAGGAGATCAGTCAGTGCCATATTACAAGGTGCAGGGGTGATCAGAAATCCCCACCAGAAGGGAAAACCAGGAGATCGCTCAGGGACATACAAGGAGCAGTGGTGATCAGACGCTTCCACCGGAAGGGAATCCAAAAGATCAGGGACATAATTCAAGGTGCAGTGGTCATCAGATGCCTCCACTGGAAGGGGAAACCAGGAGATCGTTCAGGGACATATGACAAAGTGCAGCGGTGATCAGACGCCCACACCAGAAGGGAGAACCAGGAGACTGGTCAGGGACATAATACAACGTGCAGTGGTGATCAGACGCCCACACCGGAAGGGAAAACCAGAAGATCAATCAGGGACATACTACAAGGTGCGGCGGTCATCAGACGCCTCCACCAGAAGGGGAAGCCAGGAGATTGTTCAGGGACATACTACAAGGTGCAGCGGTCATCAGACGCCTCCACCGGAAGGGGAAATCAGGATATCAGTCAGGGACATAATACAAGGTGCAGTGATCATCAGACACCTCCACCGGAAGGGGAAACCAGGAGATCGTTCAGGGACATAATACAAGGTGCAGCGGTCATCAGACGCCTCCACCGGAAGGGGAAACCAGGAGATCATTCAGAGACATAATACAAGGTGCAGCGGTGATCAGACGCCTCTACCAGAAAGGGAAACCAGGAGATCGTTCACGAGACATAATACAGGGTGCAGCGGTCATCAGACACCTCCACCGGGAGAAAAAACCAGGAGATCAGTCAGGGACATAATACAAGGTGCAGTGGTCATCAGACGCCTCCACCGGAAGGGCAAACCAGGAGATCGTTCAGGGGACATAATACAAGCTGCAGCGGTCATCAGACGCCTCCACCGGAAGGGGAAGCCAGGAGATCGTCAGGGCATAATAAAGGGCAGCGGTCATCAGACGCCTCCACCGGAAGGGGAAACCAGATCGTTCAGGGACATACTACAAGGTGCAGCGGTCATCAGACGCCTCCACCGGAAGGGGAAACCAGATTCGTTCAGGGACATAACTACAAGGTGCAGTCGGTCATCAGACGCCTCCACCGGAAGGGGAAACCAGAGATCGTTCAGGGACATAATACAAGGTGCATCGGATCAACAGACGCCTCTACCGGAGGGGAAACCAGAGATTGTTCAGGGACATAATACAAGGTGCAGCATTCATCAGACGCCTCTACCGGAAGGGGAAACCAGGAGATCGGTCAGGGACATAATACAAGGTGCAGCGGTCATCAGACACCTCCACCGGAAGGGCAAACCAAGAGATTGGTCAGGGACATAATACAAGGTGCAGCGGTCATCAGAGGCCTCCACCGGAAGGGGAAACCAGGAGATCGTTCAGGGACATAATACAAGGTGCAGCGGTCATCAGATGCCTCCACTGGAAGGGGAAACCAGGAGATCAGTCAGGGACATAATACAAGGTGCAGCGGTCATCAGATGCCTCCACTGGAAGGGGAAACCAGGAGATCAGTCAGGGACATAATACAAGGTGCAGCGGTCATTAGACGCCTCCACCGGAAGGGGAAACCAGGAGATCAGTCAGGGACATAATATAAGGTGCAGCGGTCATCAGACGCCTCCACCAGAAGGGGAAACCAGGAGATCATTCAGAGACATAATACAAGGTGCAGCGGTGATCAGACGCCTCTACCAGAAAGGGAAACCAGGAGATCGTTCAGGGACATAATACAAGGTGCAGCGGTCATCAGACACCTCCACCGGGAGAGAAAACCAGGAGATCAGTCAGGGACATAATACAAGGTGCAGTGGTCATCAGACGCCTCCACCGGAAGGGCAAACCAGGAGGTCGTTCAGGGACATAATACAAGCTGCAGCGGTCATCAGACGCCTCCACCGGAAGGGGAAGCCAGGAGATCGGTCAGGGGCATAATAGAAGGTGCAGCGGTCATCAGACGCCTCCACCGGAAGGGGAAACCAGATCGTTCAGGGACATACTACAAGGTGCAGCGGTCATCAGACGCCTCCACCGGAAGGGGAAACCAGATTGTTCAGGGACATACTACAAGGTGCAGCGGTCATCAGACGCCTCCACTGGAAGGGGAAACCAGGAGATCGTTCAGGGACATAATACAAGGTGCATCGGTGATCAGACAGACGCCTCCACCGGAAGGGGAAACCAGGAGATCGTTCAGGGACATAATACAAGGTGCAGCGGTCATCAGATGCCTCCACTGGAAGGGGAAACCAGGAGATCAGTCAGGAACATAATACAAGGTGCAGCGGTCATTAGACGCCTCCACCGGAAGGGGAAACCAGGAGATCGGTCAGGGACATAATACAAGGTGCAGCGGTCATCAGAGGCCTCCACCGGAAGGGGAAACCAGGAGATCAGTTAGGGACATAATACAAGGTGCAGCGGTCATTAGACGCCTCCACCGGAAGGGGAAACCAGGAGATCGGTCAGGGACATAATACTAGGTGCAGCGGTCATCAGAGGCCTCCACCGGAAGGGGAACCAGGAGATCGGTCAGGGACATAATACAAGGGCAGCGGGCATCAGACGCCTCCACCGGAAGGGGAAACCAGGAGATCAGTCAGGGACATACTACAAGGTGCAGCGGTCATCAGACGCCTCCACCGGAAGGGGAAACCAGGAGATCATTCAGGGACATAATACAAGGTGCATCGGTCATCAGAGGCCTCCACCGGAAGGGGTAACCAAGAGATTGGTCAGGGACATAATACAAGGTGCAGCGGTCATCAGAGGCCTCCACCGGAAGGGGAAACCAGGAGATCGTTCAGGGACATAATACAAGGTGCAGCGGTCATCAGATGCCTCCACTGGAAGGGGAAACCAGGAGATCAGTCAGGAACATAATACAAGGTGCAGCGGTCATTAGACGCCTCCACCGGAAGGGGAAACCAGGAGATCGGTCAGGGACATAATACAAGGTGCAGCGGTCATCAGAGGCCTCCACCGGAAGGGGAAACCAGGAGATCAGTCAGGGACATAATACAAGGTGCAGCGGTCATTAGACGCCTCCACCGGAAGGGGAAACCAGGAGATCGGTCAGGGACATAATACTAGGTGCAGCGGTCATCAGAGGCCTCCACCGGAAGGGGAAACCAGGAGATCAGTCAGGGACATACTACAAGGTGCAGCGGTCATCAGACACCTCCACCGGAAGGGGAAACCAGGAGATTGGTCAGGGACATAATACAAGGGCAGCGGTCATCAGAGGCCTCCACCGGAAGGGGAAACCAGGAGATCAGTCAGGGACATAATACAAGGTGCAGCGGTCATTAGACGCCTCCACCGGAAGGGGAAACCAGGAGATCAGTCAGGGACATAATACAAGGTGCAGCGGTCATTAGACGCCTCCACCGGAAGGGGAAACCAGGAGATCGGTCAGGGACATAATACTAGGTGCAGCGGTCATCAGAGGCCTCCACCGGAAGGGGAAACCAGGAGATCAGTCAGGGACATACTACAAGGTGCAGCGGTCATCAGACACCTCCACCGGAAGGGGAAACCAGGAGATTGGTCAGGGACATAATACAAGGGCAGCGGGCATCAGACGCCTCCACCGGAAGGGGAAATCAGGAGATCAGTCAGGGACATACTACAAGGTGCAGCGGTCATCAGACGCCTCCACCGGAAGGGGAAACCAGGAGATCATTCAGGGACATAATACAAGGTGCATCGGTCATCAGAGGCCTCCACCGGAAGGGGAAACCAAGAGATTGGTCAGGGACATAATACAAGGTGCAGCGGTCATCAGACACCTCCACCGGAAGGGGAAACCAGGAGATCAGTCAGGGACATACTACAAGGTGCAGCGGTCATCAGACGCCTCCACTGGAAGGGGAACCAGGATATTGGTCAGGGACATAATACAAGGGCAGCGGGCATCAGACGCCTCCACCGGTAGGGGAAACCAGGAGATCAGTCAGGGACATACTACAAGGTGCAGCGGTCATCAGACGCCTCCACCGGAAGGGGAAACCAGGAGATCATTCAGGGACATAATACAAGGTGCATCAGTCATCAGAGGCCTCCACCGGAAGGGGAAACCAAGAGATTGGTCAGGGACATAATACAAGGTGCAGCGGTCATCAGAGGCCTCCACCGGAAGGGGAAACCAGGAGATCGTTCAGGGACATAATACAAGGTGCAGCGGTCATCAGATGCCTCCACTGGAAGGGGAAACCAGGAGATCAGTCAGGAACATAATACAAGGTGCAGCGGTGATCAGAGGCCTCCACCGGAAGGGGAACCAGGAGATCGGTCAGGGACATAATACAAGGGCAGCGGGCATCAGACGCCTCCACCGGAAGGGGAAACCAGGAGATCATTCAGGGACATAATACAAGGTGCATCGGTCATCAGAGGCCTCCACCGGAAGGGGAAACCAAGAGATTGGTCAGGGACATAATACAAGGTGCAGCGGTCATCAGACACCTCCACCGGAAGGGGAAACCAGGAGATCAGTCAGGGACATACTACAAGGTGCAGCGGTCATCAGACGCCTCCACCGGAAGGGGAACCAGGATATTGGTCAGGGACATAATACAAGGGCAGCGGGCATCAGACGCCTCCACCGGTAGGGGAAACCAGGAGATCAGTCAGGGACATACTACAAGGTGCAGCGGTCATCAGACGCCTCCACCGGAAGGGGAAACCAGGAGATCATTCAGGGACATAATACAAGGTGCATCGGTCATCAGAGGCCTCCACCGGAAGGGGAAACCAAGAGATTGGTCAGGGACATAATACAAGGTGCAGCGGTCATCAGAGGCCTCCACCGGAAGGGGAAACCAGGAGATCGTTCAGGGACATAATACAAGGTGCAGCGGTCATCAGATGCCTCCACTGGAAGGGGAAACCAGGAGATCAGTCAGGAACATAATACAAGGTGCAGCGGTCATTAGACGCCTCCACCGGAAGGGGAAACCAGGAGATCAGTCAGGGACATAATACAAGGTGCAGCGGTGATCAGAGGCCTCCACCGGAAGGGGAACCAGGAGATCGGTCAGGGACATAATACAAGGGCAGCGGGCATCAGACGCCTCCACCGGAAGGGGAAACCAGGAGATCAGTCAGGGACATAATACAAGGTGCAGCGGTCATCAGACGCCTCCACCGGAAGGGGAAACCAGGAGATCGATCAGAGACATAATAAAAGATGCAGCGGTGATCAGACGCCTCCACCGGAAGGGGAAACCAGGAGATCGATCAGAGACATAATATAAGATGCAGCGGTCATCAGAGGCCTCCACCGGAAGGGGAAACCAGGAGATCAGTCAGGGACATAATACAAGGTGCAGCGGTCATCAGACGCCTCCACCGGAAGGTGAAACCAGGAGATCGATCAGAGACATAATATAAGATGCAGCGGTCATCAGACGCCTCCACCGGAAGGGGAAATCTGGAGATCGGTCAGGGACATAATATAAGATGCAGCGGTGATCAGACGCCTCTACCAGAAGGGGCGAGTGGGTGATAAATGCAGAACTGGCACATGACTTTCTATTAGACTTTTCCTCTGATGGCTCCACTCCTGGCTTTATCTACAAATCCTGAGGTAAAAAACTCATCAAATACTCAGTGTGTGCACGTGGCCTTATTGGTAAACTCTCCTTGTCCCATAACAAAGACGTTTTATCGTAAGATGAAACAACAGTTGTCCAAAACTGGTGACAATAGGAAAAAATCTTCATGGACAAAGAGAGGAGCCGCAGAAATAACCTGGTCCCCTCCTCTCTCTACGTGACTTTGATGGGGGCTGTTAGATAACGTCTGCCCTTATTCCACAGGACAAACTACCGCGTCATTGCCCACAGCTCTCACTCTGACCACTGGGTGGCGGCGGACATATTACCGCGACACTGCCGGCAGTTCTCCCTTTGAGCACTAGGTGGCGGCGGACACATTACCGCTCTCCAGCCCTGATGATGATTCTGCTGTGCGCTGCCTCCTCCCGATCTTCCCTCTCAGCTCCCGGCTTCACCTTAGGCCAGTGCGCATGTCCTACAGCAGCCAATGAGCGGGGGTGGGCGGAGCTCCTGGCGGAGGCGGGCTTGTGTGGCAGTCAGACGGGGACGGTCTGCCCGGGCTCCCCATTCCCTTGTGTGGAGGCAGCTGGCGCCTTCCTGCGCTCCTCATCTTCATGCAGATGCCCCCAGCGGTGCCCGGCTGCACATAGGCCGCTCACTGGAAGCTTTGCTTTCTTTTCTTGTAGTTTTCTCCGCAGAGAGCAGGCTGCCATGCTGTGCTATGTGACCAGACCGGACTCGGTGGTGATGGAGGTGGTGGTGGACGCCAAGGCTAATGGAGAGGACTGCCTCCATCAGGTACACACTGTGCTGTCCCCTCTCTGCCTTCCCAGCCTGGCATCATTGGCAGGGTGACCCTATACAATGTGGGGGGGAGCACCTGTGGGTTGTCCAGTTGTGGGGATCTTCTCTGTGATGGTGGACCTGTTCCCTGGCTTCTTCTAGTCCAGCCTGACTCCATGAAGAAATGCCCTACAGACCTGCCATAGTCCTCTGGTGACTGTCCAGGTGCCATGGGGGAACCATGGACCGGTGTCTGCTGGGTGAACTTCTCTTCATGGAGTCCTTACTGTAATGTATAATAAAGACATCACAAACCTGGAGACACTTGGGAACTGACTGGTGGGGTGTGGGGTTTGTTCACACTGAGGGTTTGCTTACCTTCATTTCTTCAGATCTGCTTGATTCAAATCAAATATCCATGTGAGCGTACCTGTAATCTGGATCTATTTACACTCCATGTGAGTGTACCTGTAATCCGGATCTATTTACACTCCATATAAATTTACCTGTAATCTGGATCTATTTACACTCCATGTGAGTGTAGCTGTAATCTAGATCTGTTTACACTCCATGTGAGCGTACCTGTAATCTGGATCTATTTACACTCCATGTGAGTGTAGCTGTAATCTAGATCTGTTTACACTCCATGTGAGCGTACCTGTAATCTGGATCTATTTACACTCCATGTGAGCGTACCTGTAATCCGGATCTATTTACACTCCATGTGAGCGTACCTGTAATCTGGATCTATTTACACTCCATGTGAGCGTACCTGTAATCTGGATCTATTTACACTCCATATAAGTTTACCTGTAATCTGGATCTATTTACACTCCATGTGAGCGTACCTGTAATCTGGATCTATTTACACTCCATGTGAGCGTACCTGTAATCTGGATCTATTTACACTCCATATAAGTTTACCTGTAATCTGGATCTATTTACACTCCATGTGAGCGTACCTGTAATCTGGATCTATTTACACTCCATGTGAGCGTACCTGTAATCTGGATCTATTTACACTCCATGTGAGCGTACCTGTAATCTGGATCTATTTACACTCCATGTTAGCGTACCTGTAATCCGGATCTATTTACACTCCATGTGAGCGTACCTGTAATCTGGATTTATTTACACTCCATGTGAGTGTAGCTGTAATCTAGATCTGTTTACACTCCATGCGAGCGTACCTGTAATCTGGATCTATTTACACTCCATGTGAGCGTACCTGTAATCTGGATCTATTTACACTCCATGTGAGCGTACCTGTAATCTGGATTTATTTACACTCCATGTGAGCGTACCTGTAATCTGGATCTATTTACACTCCATGTGAGTGTACCTGTAACCCGGATCTATTTACACTCCATGTGAGTTACCTGTAATCTGGATCTATTTACACTCCATGTGAGTTTACCTGTAATCTGCATCTATTTACACTCCATGTGAGCATACCTGTAATCTGGATCTATTTACACTCCATGTGAGTTTACCTGTAATCTGCATCTATTTACACTCCATGTGAGCATACCTGTAATCTGGATCTATTTACACTCCATGTGAGTTTACCTGTAATCTAGATCTGTTTACACTCCATGTGAGCGTACCTGTAATCTGGATCCGTTTACACTCCATGTGAGCGTACCTGTAATCTGGATCCGTTTACACTCCATGTGAGCGTACCTGTAATCTGGATCTATTTACACTCCATATAAGTTTACCTGTAATCTGGATCTACTTACACTCCATGTGAGCGTACCTGTAATCTGGATCCGTTTACACTCCATGTGAGCGTACCTGTAATCTGGATCTATTTACACTCCATATAAGTTTACCTGTAATCTGGATCCGTTTACACTCCATGTGAGCGTACCTGTAATCTGGATCCGTTTACACTCCATGTGAGCGTACCTGTAATCTGGATCTATTTACACTCCATATAAGTTTACCTGTAATCTGGATCTACTTACACTCCATGTGAGCGTACCTGTAATCTGGATCTATTTACACAGATCTACTAAACTGTCCTACAGACCACATCCTGGCAGACATGCTGTGAATTGTAGTTTCGGATCATACACAATTCAAGGCTGGAGATCACTTTGGTGTTTGTGATCTACTCTTCAGTGTAGAATCATGAGCACAAATCTGGTATCAGGGGACATTTCTTCAAACTTGAAACAAGCAATTTAATGTGATTGTGTAAGTTTAGGGGTCTTCAGGTACTTTTTAGTTGGAGACTTTTTTTGGATTGTTGTAATGCTTGTGATTCAACAATTTCTGGGTTTTCAGTTGTTGCAAAATGACATCTCCCAGCATGCTCTGGTAATCTCGGACAATCAAGGCATACTGGGAGTAGTAGTTCAGTAGACGCTGCAGAATGGGGACTGATAAGTGTCAGCGGTAAGTATAGGGTCCTTCCTGTTTTCCCATATCCCCCTTGCATTTGAGGCCATCAGTATTTGTGAATAGTCTGCACTATAACCACATAGAATACATGTAAAATCTGTATTTTGTTTAATATGATTCATACTCGCGTCAGAATTTTACTCCTCTCCCACATTCCTGCTGACTCCTCGAAGGGGGAAAACCAGGTTACTGGAGTTCAGATCTATTTTGGCCTCTATATCTGGAACATGTTTTCAGTCTCAAGCTTCATAGATTCTGTACATGGACACCTAAGATTTGGCTCTATTTCTGGGCCATACTTTGCTTTAATTCAGGTATCGACATTACAAATCTTGGGCTGGTAGCTGTGCCACTATTATTGGTTAATTGGAACCCTGCGCATTAATAATAGTTCTCTTCTATCAGCAGAATAATGGTGTATTACAGTGCATGAAAGCCGCCTTTTCACGGCTGTTATTGTAGCAGACATGATGCACAATAAGACTGCAATTGTTTTTAACAAACAGCTGTCAGTGTCTGGAATATCAACTCCAGTTATATGTATTGTAGTCAAAGCCGTTGTCTAGGTCTAGGACATAGAATAAATAGAGCATGAATCTCCAATCACTCACGTGACTAATAGTCCCCGTGTACCGGAGTATGTGTTACATGTATTGTTACTTACAGTCAGTCTGATGTGGATTCTTTTATTACAATCTTTTCTTATCTACGCTACTAAGCAATTTCTAGTTTGAAGTAAAGTGAAAAATGTTATTTCTGGAAGAGAAACCTGATCAATTTACATGTACTAAAGCCATGCAGAATGGCACAAATCCCCTTTATCTATCAAGTGGCTGTCACACCTTTTAACTGAGTTGGGACTGAAACATTTTTCTTGTACGCTGTAGTCCATGGTATGGATTCGGTCCCTGATTTAAGCAAATAAAGTGATTTATTGCACAATGAAGTACCTTAATAACACTTTTTTTTTTATACTTGTATACCCGCACTTTGAGGCTATTAAACACTCATTGCAGTTGGGTAGAAAGTTTGTTTACTACTCAGTGATGGAAATCTGTCCACATGATGAATACATTAATGCATGGCTCATTACAGAGCTATGTCTTACAGCAAGCCATGTACCTGTATCATCATAATAAGGGAGCATTCACATGTGGCACCTTTTAATGACTATTTGGGGGAGTGACCACGATCAGAGTTGGCAGGTTTTGGGATTCAAGGTATATTGCTGTGTCCAAAAAGCTGTGAAGTACAGTACAAGCCCATGAATGGATTTGTAGAAATCCCACTTTTTTTTTTTTTTTTTTCTTTATAAATCTGCATAAACGCATGTAGCATGTCAATTTATTCTTGTTGAGACGCTAGTGTTCTGAGCAGGAGAACATAGTGAAAATCCGCTGCACCCAGAATTCTGAACGTGTTCTCTCACAGAGGACGCTTGTGTTTCCACAAGAGAGATGACATTGTGTCCAAAACACTCTTTTGTCCTATAGCATAGCAATTCTAATCGTTTGCACTTATCCTTGTGCAGACGCTAGTGTTCTGAGCGGGAGAACACAATGAAAATCTGCAATCTGCTGCACCCAGAATTCTGATTGTGTGTGTGTGTGTGTGTGTTCTCTTGCACAGGACACTAGTGTCTCCGAAAAAGAAATGATGCTGCGTCCAGAATGCAGGCAATACCATATTGGCAGCATGTCAATTTTTCTTGTGGGAAGGCTTTGTTTTCTGTTTAGATGCACTAAAAACATAAATCAGATTTTTAGAAAAAGTGTTTGCGCTGCTAATTAGCGCATTGATTAGTTTAGAGGGCATTAGTTTCCTCGACTAGTTGGCCCACTTAGCATGTTATTTTGCCCCTGTGGGTGTGATAACATGCATTACCACCACGGCTTCATAGGCATCGCTATAAAAAAATTGCAGTGTGTGTAACTTTGTACCTCCCAGCTTCTCTGTCTCCTGGTGCCTCACTGTGCATGATTGGAAGTTGCCATACTTCCGGTCCTGCGCACTGAAGTCAGGGCACATACACCTGGCATCAGAGTAGCTCACATGACCGGAAGTACGGCAACTTCCAAACATGCACAATGAGCCTCTGAGGCCGGGGCTGCATGCACCCCACAGGGAAGTGGTAACATGTTAGTTGGGGAAACTAGCGCCTCCTCGACTAGTCAAAGCCCTAATTAGCAGCTCAGAAACCATCTTTAGTATTATTTTTACTATAGATCAGTTTATAGATGCTACAACATACTGGAACTCTTAACCAGGGATTATAGGTATGGGCACTGAACTGCTCGTAATTCTGGGTGCCCATGGGACCTGATAGGGTCCCATTCAATTTTTTTTGAGTGGACTATCCCTTTTAAATGCCAGACTGTATGTCTAACTTACGGTATTTTATATTCTACTTCAGTTTCTACACCTTATTTGCTAAAATCAAACCCATCTCCTACGTACGTTCCTGTTAGCCAATGTTCCCACAGTGCGTTTTTAGTATGTTTTTGGAATCCGTTTTTACCTAGGTTTTATGTAAATGTTATGCTAATCTAAACCTGCGTTTTTAGTTTCCAGTAAAACCTATTTGATACAGTGATTTGCTGTCCGCACATTGTTTTGTTTTCTGCAGAAAGTGTCAACACCACAAATTTTGCTGCGTTTTTGAAAGAATGAGCATGTCCGCTTTTTTGGCATGGTTCTAAGCCCAAAACAAAGCAACCAAAACGTAGGGAACCCACAGCAGGAAACGCAAGTTTCCTCCTGCCAAGAAATCTGGAGTCAGGAGAAACCTTGAGAAAACCCTAAGGTGTTGCTGTAGCAAAACCTTAATGGCCCCTTTACACGCAGCTACAGGTGACAGGTTTTCCACAGGTAACTTACTGGTTGCAGTGAAATCATGGAGACATGGTTCCATTTGTACACAGCAACAAGATAGAACCTTGTCTCCATGATTTCACTGCAACCAGTAAGTTACCTGTGGAAAACCTTCACCTGTAGCTGCGTGTAAAGGGGCCATGAGTGTGTGAACATACCCTTAATAAGGCTACGTTCACACGATGCAAATTTCCTGCGTTTTCCATCGCATTTACGCAGCACTTTTTTATGCACGCGTAAATGCAGTGAAATGCAATTCTGGATACGCAGTCCAGCAAAACCTATGGGTTTTTCTGAAATCCATTCACATTTTGCGCTTCTGCGCTTTTGTTACGCACGCGCTTTTATTGCAAAACTGTGTGCATATAAAGAATAGACAAGTCAATTCTTTGCGGTTTTTTTCGGCGCACTTTTCCATTGCGCACACGTGGAAAAGGGCGCAGAAAAAAGTGCACTGTGTGAATGCAGTTGCACTTTTTGGCCCGTATGTAAAAAAGTGCAACTGAAGAAAAAAAGTAAAAATATGCATTGTGTGAACGTAGCCTAAGGCTACCTTCACACTAAGTGATTGTGTCTGCATGCTTCTGGCATGCAGACGCAAACGCAGTACCGAACGCGGTCATACTGATGTGCGTGCAGCGCTGATTCTCCGCATGCGTTCACATAGTATGTCACTGTGAATGTGTGTGATTCTATGTGAATGCATGTGTTTGCTTGCTTGGGCTGCGGATTGTAATGCGTTCACATAGAATCACATTCATGATTTGTGCACTTCTGGAGGCTTGCGTACAAAACAAGCTCTCTTGTACGCACAAAAGATGCAAGTTGCGTCCAAGAAAGCTTGTTTTTTACACAGGCGATTAAACAGGGACGCAATATGCATGCATTTGGCTGCATTTGCATGTAGTGCGTTCAAAAACGTGAAAGCGGCTAAGACTGTATGTACATTTCATTGATATAAATGTCCTCTTAAAGTACTATAGATAACATACAGTGTATTCTAGGATTCACTCTTATCAGAACAGTCAGTAAATATTGGCTGTCATTGGCTTGAAATACTCCTGTAATTCGGACCTCTGTTAGCAAAGTGCAGCAGGAATTTGTTTTGAGTGTATTTGCTCACTCGCTCAGTAGTTGAACAAGTGCCAGCGTGTCTGTTTCAGGGCTTGCCGATCACCGATGTGTTTTTCAGAGTCTACTGTAGAGTTAAGGCTCAGTCAGATGTCAAGTGATTAGTGATTTTTCTCAGGCACAAACACATTTTTATCAGTTTGGCCAATAGAATTTTAACAGGTTTTTCTTGTGTGAATAAATAAAAAAAATTCTCAAGCTTCTCCTATCAAACATTCAGTGAAAAATGGACTGCACAATTTGGCATCTGAATGCTATTGTTTTTGTTTGTATTTCTAGGACCCACAGACTTGCATTGGCAATTTTGATCCAACATCAGATCAATATCAGACATGTCTGATTTTTCTTTTTCACTTGGAAAAGATGGATCGTTGTATAGGAAAAACTGACTTGAGTAAAGGCCCGTTACATGCTGCGAAGTGGCAGCGATCCAACCAACGATGTGGATCGCTGCCACATTGTGAACTGATCGCTGATGAGCTGTCACACAGGCAGACTCACCAGAGACCAGTGGACCAGAGACATCGTGGAAAAGAATAAAATATTTTTCCACGATGTCTAGCTCCCGCTGCCAGGCTGCGTAAGCGGGAGCACGCTGGTAACCATGGTAAACAGCGGGTAGCAAGGCAGCATGCAGCTGTGCAGCGCTGGGAGCTCATTCATCATTGGTCTTCCGGTGTCACAAACTCCGATGCTAGCCACCCAGCGGGAGACCAGCGATAGATTTATTGACAGGACCATAAACTTATTTTTGATACATGTCACGCACAACATGTCGTTTCGACATCACTGCAACATCACCAAACCAGTGACGTTGCAACTATATCGTTGTGTGTAATGGGCCCTTAAGCCTTTGGTCTGCATTCACACATCTGTGTAAGTGTTGGGTCAGAAAGATTTGGAACAATTCCCTCTCCATTCAATCGTCATCCTGGTTACTTCCTTAGTAGGCTACCTTCACACTGTGCATTTTTTTTATCTGTTTTTGCAGTGCACTGCAGAAAACGGATCACTCGAATGACATCCCAGCAAAGTCCATGGGTTGTAATTTTTGCCATTCAGACTGTGCTCTTTTAAAGTGATCTGTTTTTTCACTTTAGGAGCGCCCCGTTTTGGACAATGACATGTCAAATTGTGTTGCGTTTTTCTCCGGCGTTTTTCCCATAGCAGCCTTCAAAATGGGGGAAAAACACAGCACTCAAAAACGGATCAAAAAGCTTTTTTTGGGTGTCTTTTTTTTGACAGCTCCTGTTTTGCAGCTAAAAACACAGCAGAACAGAAGAGAAAAAAACGCCTAGTCTGAATGTAGCATAAATCACATTTTTATACACTTTTCTGGTCTTTTTTGTTTGTTTTTTTGCAATGTCTTAGTTAAAAATGGATGAAACTCAAGTGAAACTCTGAGGTGCAAATGTCTTCTGTGTTTCACACTGATCCCCATGGTCTTTAATGACAGAGCACGGTCATGCTCGGAGTCTCGCTGATCACACTCTCTAGGATCTGTGATTTAATGGATGTGTGACTCGATCCATTTTTTCTCTACAGATTTAGGGGTACTTATACCAGGATTAGATTTGTAGTGGTATTTCTAGAGTCATTGTATAATTGACACTGTAATGTTATGGGTATGTTTTTCTTTTTTTAATTTGATTTGGAGTCAAAAGATCAGTTCTGAAATGCCTTGTTCTCGGACAGTGTCTAGCACAGTAGAGACTCAATATATTTCCTATCCTTTATCATTGTTTTTAGGTTTGTGAACGGCTGGGCATTATTGAAGTGGATTACTTTGGCTTACAGTTCACTGGAAATAAGGGAGAAAGTTTATGGCTGAATCTGCGAAACCGAATATCCCAGCAGATGGACGGGCTGGCTCCTTTCAGGATGAAGCTGAGAGTCAAGTTCTTTGTGGAGCCCCATCTTATTCTTCAGGAGCAGACCAGGTAATACTTTATGTACAATAATCAGTTATTGTAATTTCCATCTTGTTTTTTCTCACATAAAATATAAGTACAATTCTGCTATTTCCTTAAAGGGAGGTGTCCACTACTCTGACATATACCAGCACCTATACCTCCGCCAATGCTGGAATCATTGCAGTGATTAGTGACACTGCTTCTCCCAAGTCCAATTGGCACTGGCTTCATTTTCCTTCGTACTCAATCAGATGTTCAAAGGAAGTGACGGCTGCAGCCGATCTCACTTCCTCCAGATGTATTGTCTGAAGTAGGGGAGAGAGAAGCCAGTGCTGATTGACCACAAGGATCACATGGCACATGAGCTCTGGGAGAGGCAGTGCCCCGCCATTGGAATGGTGCCAGCACTGAGGTGAGTAGAGGTGTTTGTTGGGATGGGCAAGGGGTTGTCCAAGTAGTAGACTACTCCTCTAAATACATTGGGCGGTCTGGTTTAGAAAATCCACATTAGTTAATATATGGCACACCATTTATTAGAGGTAGATGGTGGACAAGTGTCTGTCATGTCCGAGCATTACGCGTATTTCACGTTTATATCAATGAGCAGTATGTACTGCTTCACTATGCTCAGGTGACTCTTTAGGGAAATTCTACGCTTTCCAGGTTCCCCCCATAACCTATGAACACAGACACTGTGGGCACTTGGGAGGCCTCTCTGACTTTGTGATGATAATATACTTTCTCAAAGTTCATTCATAGTTTTGCCAGGCACTTCGTTACAGTAGATAAATGTGTCTGCTATGTGCTGATTGGATGGCTAAATAACGTGGTATAGTTTAGATAAACGTCATGACATTTAAACTGCCTTTTTGATCCATTGCAACCAATCAGTGCTCTGCTTTCATGTTTTACACTGCTGATTGGTTGTTATGGGCAGTGAAGAGGTTTCCTGTTGGATAGGTATGATAAATGCTGTCCTTTGTTACATTTTAATAAAGGATATTGGAGATTTGCACATTGAATTATGTCACTCATTCATTGGGAAGGAATTAAACACAGAATGAAATGCCCATCTATTACCAGAATTAAACAGGACAAATATGTATCTCTGTAGCTGACGTTTTCTGGATAAAATGAGAATTCTATGAACATTGCTGTGTATGAGAAATCATCAGCAGCATGTCTGAGTGTACAATGCATGTAGTGTATGAGGTCCTTGCTAGGGATAATGTACAGTAAGGCCTCTAAACAAAGAGCGATCTTTGTGTTTATACTTTTAGCTCTCCTCCATCTTATTTTTGTATAGGGAAGTAAAGTGGCTCTGGTTAACCTCTTTCGTTTTGAGTCTGCCCTGTAGTAACCTCATATAGCAGACTGTGTTATTATAGGTCATATGAAACCTCAAGTACAGTGGAGCAGGAAACTCCCTCCCTCCAACTGGCTCAGCTCTTTTTTCCAGCTCTTGGTGCCAGATAAGAATGTTGTGTGTGTATACATATTTGTGTGTAATATACAATAGGTCTCTATCGATCTATGCAGAAAGTACAGTATAAGTGTATAAAGGCAAAATACCTTTTTGGGTCCGGTGGACTGGTTAAAATTTAGCATTGTGCATTCTTAGTATGTTGACGATCTGTGCTATATCCCCTTTGTATATTGTGTGTGGGTACAGTATTTGTCAATAATTAGTGTCATCAGAGGATTTCATAATATACATAAGCAGATACCAGATAATACTGTGAAGGCAAGTGGCTTTTCATTTATAGAAGTGATCAGTGTTGTGTAATTGGCTTAAAGGAACCTGTCCTGCTGACAACATTATGTGGTCTGCACTCAGGCAGGGTGTTGTAGAGCAGGACGACCTGATTTAGATATGTGTTTTGTGTTGTGAAAA
Source organism: Allobates femoralis (assembly GCA_033576535.1). Taxonomy (NCBI): domain Eukaryota; kingdom Metazoa; phylum Chordata; class Amphibia; order Anura; family Aromobatidae; genus Allobates; species Allobates femoralis. The sequence goes on along the minus strand of JARQOC010000005.1, from coordinate 219,906,440 downwards.
GTTTCAATAAAACTTGCATTTTGCTTATAGAAATCCCTGTTGTTTCTATGTCTAGGAGTCCAGTGGACAGTCTAATTCAGGGATTGACAGCTCCAACATATTTCACTGCACTTTACAATTAAGCTGACCATGTACAGACAATAAAAAGAAAACAAAGGTATACTTAATGGTTCAATAGTTACAGAAGGGGTGAGAGCTCTGCTCGCATGCTTACTGCCTACAAGGATATAGGAGGGACAAAAATCCGTAAAACATGCTGTCATGTCTGGTCCAGCAATCATTATAAGGCTCTTTCTCATCAGCGGTATTGCAATTTCACGGTAGATACAGCAGATGTCGCCACACCTGCCAGATCTACCGCGTAATGGCTGACTTGCGGCGCAAGACCGGCAAGCCCCATTCATTCTCTATGGGGCTTTTGGTTAGGTGCGGCAAGTGCGGTATTGCCGGTCCGGCACTTGTGGCCGCACTAAAAAAACTCTAGCAATGGTTTTTTTTTACGGTGCCGCAATGCTGGATTCGGCAGTGCTGCACCCAAAGGCAAGCCCCGCAGAGAATGAATGGGGCTTGCCGAATTGTTGCCACAAGTTGACCGTTAGATGGTAGATCCAGCATGTGTGGCGACATTTGCCGCATCTACCGCGAAATTGCAATACCGCTGATGTGAAAGCACCCTAATACGATTTTTTTTTTATGGCGCTGCATGATCCAGTCCGCAATCAAGCATCTAAGTGCAGTTACAATGTGGTGCTGGGTGCATGGAGGATGTGAACACAGTTGAATAGGAGGGAACAGGTTCTGAGGAAAGTTGTTTAGGAAGGTACCGGAAAGCCTTAATTAGTGGTGATGTCATAGACCTGTCTCTAGAAATTTAAGGCACGCTTAGAATTTGGGAGCCAGGTATTAGTCATATCATCCAGGGTGGTGCATTCCAGAAAACTGGTGGAGCAGGAGAGAAGTATTGGAGATGGAGGTGCGAGGTTCTGATTATGGAGGATGTCATTATTAATCAGTTGAAGAATGGAGAGCATGGTAGGGTGATAGCTATCCTCCTCATCTGTCTGTCTATTTTATAATATTTGCTTTTATACAATTGTCTTATTATACAGTTGAAAGCTTTGGTGTAGACTTTCCACTTTGGTATACCTTTTTATTGAGGTATTTTAGTTACTTGAGATGAGTATCACCATTTGGTACCCTCATACATTAGCCAATAAAGCTACAGAATATCTTGCCCTAGAAGACACAACCTGTCCATACATTGTGTGGGCATCCATTAAGTTCAATACAAACTGTAACGTTTAATGTGTACTGTAGTGATGCTGCAATGAAGATAAAATAAACATGTGCTGGTTCCCTCCATACATAATAGACAAGCTACAGAAGAGAACGCATTCGCAGTCTGTATTGAGATAAAAGCCCCAACTGACCAGGTGTCTAATGACCCATAATGGCAGGGCGATACATGAAGAGCCAGTTCAGGTAATTTAGTCCCTGGTTGGGCTTATTCCACTTATAATACACCCATCTTATACTGGCCACCGACTTAGGTCCCAGCGGCTGGACACTTTGTCATATACCGTATATACTCGTGTATAAGCCGAGTTTTTCAGCCCAAAATTTGGGCTGAAAAGTCTCCCCCTCGGCTTATACACGAGTCAATACGGTAGTCGGGGCTGGGGAGGCTGGAGGAGGCGGGGGAGGCTGCTGTATGAGCGGCCCCGTCACGTGGGGCCGCTCATTATATATGCACTGCTTCCCCCTGTCAATCAGCGGCAGGGGGAAGCAGTGCATATGCCCCAAAAATGCTGGCACTCACCCCCCCTTGCAAGGGCCCCCCCCCCCCCCCCCCCCCGGGCGCTTATATTACCATCCCGGTCTTCTGATCCGCTCCGCTCCTCGGTGCTCCGTCCTGCTACATCCGGGATCTCCGGCCGTCGCGCGATGACGTCATCGTGCGACGGCCGGGGATCCCGGATGTAGCAGGACGGGAGCTGCGAGGACGCAGCACCGAGGAGCGGCGCGGATCAGAAGACCGGGATGGTAAGAGAAGCGCCTGGGGGGGGGGGGCCTTGCAAGGGGGGGGTGAGTGCCAGCATTTGGGGCTGTGTACCCCCTGGGGGCTGCTGGGTACCCCCTGGGGGCTGCTGGGTACCCCCTGGGGGCTGCTGGGTACCCCCTGGGGGCTGCTGGGTAGCCCCTGGGGGCTGCTGGGTAGCCCCTGGGGGCTGCTGTGTAGCCCCTGGGGGCTGCTGTGTAGCCCCTGGGGGCTGCTGTATAGCCCCTGGGGGCTGCTGTATTACCACTGGGGGCTGCTGTATATACCACTGGGGAGGCTGCTGTATACCACACTGCTGGGGGCTGTATACTTGTGCTGGGGTCCACCCTCGGCTTATACACGAGTCAATAGGTTTTCCCAGGTTTTGGGGGCAAAGTAGGGGGGTCGGCTTATACACGAGTATATACGGTACTTATAGTTTAGGGGACTCTTGACCAAAATTGATTTGTGCACACATTTGTGTTTGTTTTTACATAGTTTGTTGCTACTTTCTATAAATGCACATACTTGTAGAGCCTAATGTATTCCCTTCACTGTCTGATAACAGCCTCTACACGCTGCATAATTTTTTCTGTTCCTATAAAAGTACAGCGTTCTTTGGCTAAATGTTTTTTGAGCTTCCTTACTAGGAAGTCACATGACACTGTAATATATGGTGCCAGTGTAACTGTGGGTCATTGCCTCCTAGTAACCTCTGGTAATAGCTGTAGAATATAGATTGCTGTAATAGGAGATGCCTGGTTGGCTGCAGTGTCTGGTTTCTATGCAGAATCTGCAGTCTGCCTTTCCTTTTTTTGCATACCTGTAAAGCTTGTGCGTTGTATCTTACAAATCATATGATTAACTTCCCTTCATTTTATGTTTTCTCAAATTATATTAAAGTTTAACACATTTTTTTAAGCATGTAAGTTATTAGGCATCTACTTCTGTTTACTTTGTAATTTTGTTGCTTTAGAAATGTGTCCCGTCTAAGGCCTCGTATGTGTTAATGTATGTGTGCTACCCTTGATAACCAGAGAACATGCACCCATTATAATCTATGGAGATGTCTACTCAAACTCACAATCCATAATTTTATTTTATTTATTTTTTTAATCCGCACAACAGAACAAAATTACGGTTACAAGTTGATGGGTCTGTAAAAATCACGGACAGGACACCAGTACATAGGCAAAATTTTGTAGTCTTGACAATCTGTTATGATTTTATTTTTATTTAATTTTTTATGCATGTGAAAATTACTGATGACATATTAACCAGCTGCTTATTAAAATTGGAGGAGAAAAAAACTTGTTTTTTTGCGATGTGACAAATCACTGATGTCTGAATGAATGAGGCCTAAATGAGACTAATGCCAAAATCCATAAATTGGACTTTTGCCTGAGCAGCCTACAAAATATTTTCCTTATTGTTAATTACATGAGATGATGAGCATATTCTTCTGTAGTCCTCATCGTGGAGTTCAGAAGTGTTATGGCCACTTTACACGTCCCGATATCGTCGTCCAGCTTCGATACAAAGTCACGTGGTTCGTGTGTTGGCCCCGATATCGTTCGTGCGTTGTGTGGTGTTAATGTGCAATGGACGCAAGAACGATGCCAAAACGATATCGGGGGAGAATTGTGCAGGCTCTCCAACTTCCCAATATTGGATGGACGATCTGGCAGGATTGTTCTGTGTGACAGCCCAACACCGACTTGGAGAGCAACTTCCCCTGTTCACTCCCATGTTAAATGGTCGTTCCTAGGTCGCTCGTACGAGGGGGCGTATACATCGCAGTTGTGTTGCCTGCCGATATCTCCCTGTGACATCTCCTATGCGATCTTGGATTTCAGCCAAAAAAGTGCGCGCTCCTGTGCCGTTGGATACAATATCGTAACGATGTTGGGACGTGTAAAGTGGCCATTAGTGGGGAAAATCAGTCATTCCAAAACCTCTTCTAGCTGTTAGGAGAAATCAGTTTGGGCTCAGCAGAGACTTGACACATCATTTGCACATACTGTCTCCTTGCAGACTTTACTAGTGTATGCCCCATGTGGAGGAGAATAGCTAATCCCTTGGTATCTTTAAAGGCTCGTTAAAAGATTTTTTTGGCTTTTAGGGTTGCTACTTCCAATAGGTGGCACTAGACTTCCTCTTCTTCCTCCCTGAAGAGACCATTTCTGATGTGGAGGAGTGAAGTATACCATCCACATCTGTTTGAAGCGGTGACTAGTATTGTCAGGGGGCATCCTGGTTGTATAAAACACTGAGTGTTCAATCCTATTGATATCCCGGTCTGCAATCGAGCTGGATGATCTGGATGATCAGTAGTGTTGGTTAAATACAGTCCTTTGTAGAGGTCCATCATGTGCCTGATACATTGGTGAAGTTTCCAGCAACAGATTGTGTGTATAATGGTGTAAATAGGGAAAGGTTAGCGCACAATGAGGGCTGTAACTGGAGAACACCAGGTGCAGAGGCTTCCTCCTCCCGGATTGTGGCAGCTGCTGATGTGTTCCTTTCTTTTGTGTCTTTAAATGTGGACAACAATTACCTGCTAAAGGATAATAAATTACCGTATATTCAACAAGTGTATGCCAAAATCTGGTTTTACCAACTAATACTTATTCATGAACACCTATGCCAAGTTTAGTGCTGTAAAGACATTTGAAAACCTCCAAGTACTGATGGGATTTTCCCATACTACGATTTCTTCTAAGTTCCCTATTCTTTTTTATTCCTAGTGACACTTTAACAGGGGTCAGAAGATCTTAAAGGGAACCTGTCACCTAGATTTAAGGCCCTACAATATCACTACCTGTCCATACACCTTCCTAGCTGCTCCCTATCTATCCCTATCTGAGCTAATTAGTATGAGATTCAATGGCTAGCACACGATAGGTGTGGGGGTATGGTGCTAGTGAAGGAGGCTCGTAAGTCCCACATAAATGTCTATTAGGTCATTCCTCCTTGCTACAACTGAGTGTGAACACACTCCACCGCCGTGCCACCACCCCACATAGAGCGACCGCTCTGACCCTGGCTAACCTAAAGGCATTAGTGACCATTACCCTGTACAGGACAGCCCTCAGTTCAGAACTACTAAGGGCATACCCGCTGTTCCTATACTGATCATAAGGACCACATCCTTCATGAACCACAACATAGCTCAAGGCGACTTATGTGATCAAGGTCTTGAATGACCGAAACGTCATTCTGTCGCAATCACTATAAGAGCACTTGTTTCAATAAATTTCACCAACAAGCAAAAAAACTCCTTAAGTGTATGTGTGCAGTGATTCTAATAGACATATCTGAGCTAAAGGGGCCCTATAAAAGATCAGAAAAATAACTTCGAACTTACAGAAGTCTCTGAGGCTGGGGACTGAAAAGGTGGGGCCAGGCTCCATGCATCACTCCTCGATCCAGCTGCGCTAGCCCCACTGGGCGCATTCTTTCTTCATCGCCGCCCCTCTAGTTGGAATCACCCGCCCTCTGTACACCTATCATGCACCGGCCGCTGCGTCACATCTGGCGTGGTGCATTATGGGCCAATCACGTGATCGGCCCCAGTGCATTATGGGCCTGATCACGTGATCGGCCCAGCATCAATAAGCGCATTGCGCATGCACAGAGCCAGGCCAATCACGTGATCAAGCCCATAATGCACTGGGGCTGATCACGTGATCTGCCCCATAATGCACCGCGCCACATGTGATGTAGCGGCCGGTGCATGATAGGTGTACAGAGGGCGGGAGATTCCAAATAGAGGGGTGGCGATAAAGAAAGAATAATGCTGCCCAGTGGGGCGTGCGCAGCCGGATCGAGGAGTGATGCATGGAGCCTGGCCCCACCTTTTCAGTCCCCAGCCTCAGGGACTTCTGTAAGTTAGAAGTTATTTTTCTGATCTTTTATAGGGCCCCTTTAGCTCAGATTGGGATAGATAGGGAGCAGCTAGGAAGGTGTAGGGACAGGTAGTGATAGTGTAGGGCCTTAAATCTAGGTGACGGGTTCCCTTTAATTGTAGAAGACAACTTCCCCCCTTTACACCCCACCAAATTACTAAATGAGCCAGAATCACAGGTTTGATCTTTGTAAAGCTGGTCATACACATTAGATGGGTTTTGATCCATTGATGCTCCCATACAGGGGAGCTTGCATGCCTGACTGCTCCTTTAGTCTCTGCAAAAACCGCTGGATCGCAGTTCCTCGGAGAACAATGCAATTGGCAGTCCAAAATTGGACATGTGCGATTGACATCTCCATTAACAATCGCCAGTCGTCAGGCACCCCCTATACACACAAACTGTCAACTGAAGCCATCAACATTTTTGGGTGTGGCTGACATTGTTTAATGTGAATGGGGCCCATAAGGCTGTGTGTGCGTGGACTCTGCATGAAGGCTCATTCATAGATCAGTGATTTTGTAAGAAAATCTAAGTATCATCGTTGTTTGATGAAATTCTGACCAAACTTCATGGTACACCTGATTTTTTTTTTTTTTTTTTTTTAACAGATGAGAAAGGAAAAGCTAGAGCTTTTTAAAATGGACATTTTTTTTCTTCTCCTCGGACCCATAGATTTGCATTGATGATTTTGATCGGAAATCAACATTGCACCGCTGTGGAGTCGGAGTCGGATTCAGGAAAACTGAGGAGTCGGATGTTTGGCTTACTGACTCCACAGCCCTGGCCGTAAGGCTTATTTCATTCACTCAGCAGCATTGTTTCTTACTATATCATGGCACAATCTTTTATAATAAACTTTGTGCCTTCATATGAAAAGGGAATGTGTACACAAGTGATGGATTGTAAGGTTATGTGCATGCCAATATAGTGCACAGTCCAGGATTGGCTATCTCCATTCCCCTGGTGTTCTTTTATAAATACGCAGATGACACTTGTGATAGGGGTCTTGTTAGAAGCCATTTTTCATCAACTTTTGACAGGCTTCCATATAGATAATAGAGCCACATGCTGGGCTTTCATTTGTCCGTCAGGAAATGTTAAAAAGAGCCGATCCCATTCTGTCATTCTGTGATAAAGCAAGGATCTGTTTACCCCAAATGTATTGAGAACAAAGCTTAAACACCCTTGTAGTTGGTATAATAAGTTAGATGCCGTGTTAAAATATACAGCGACTAGCTACTAATTTATTCTAGTATAAAAGTGCAATTGTCACCTGCTCATTACTGTTATCGCCAGCTTTTTGTTTTGTTCTAAGATCTGCACAGGATCACACTGTACTGATGAGAGATCACCCTTTTTATATTTTAAAGAAATAGTCATAGCATAATTCGTTCCCAAAACTCTAGACCTGTTGGGCAGATGTACAGCCACAATATATGCAACGTATGCTCCAATATTGCTAGAAACCACTTTTTGTTTTCCAATTTACTGATAAAAAGTATTGTGCCCAAAATGTACAAAAAAGCACTATATATAATATAAGGTACCGTAATTTTATTATGGTATTTGCGTAACCTCATACCCTATGGACGTGTTCAGTTTATACATCTGGAGACATTGCTTTAGATATGTGCTAAAGATGTAGAGAAACCGGACACAAACCTACCTTGGGCTGGATTAAACCATCTACTGGTATTTTAAAGTTGCTCTCATGGTTTCTATCAATGATTTGCAGGTATTGCACCTATAATTGTGCTACAACATTGTTTTTGCACAGTAGGAAATATCCTATTTCTATCAGTGGCTTCATTTATTGGCCTTTTTTTCTGCTTTAGCCACTAATTAGCATGGTAATTTGGCATGCGCTTTCAGATACCTTAATTCTTGCTATAAGAATGTGCTACTAGGATGCAGTGTTTTCTTGTGCTCCCATAATTGGATCGTTATGTAAGTGTGATAGGTGTGTTAACCCAACACACATCTTTAAGATCCTCAGCTTGGCAAGGGTAATGCTCTTGTATCTTATATTAATTGACCTCAATGTGAAGCAGAAATGTGTGGTTAATGCCAACATTACCACTATCTGCCCACGTTTTGTTTTCATCCCAAACAGTGTCGTCAGACTGTTCTGTCTTCCTGCACAGTATGTGCCAGGTACACCACGTGCTATCCATATTAAGTGTTCTAAAAGTGTGTGTTTTAACTTTTTTTTTTTAAGAAAAAAAAAATCCTGACACCGTACACTCCATTCTTCTTTTTGATAATTAACTTGCAATTCGGTCCTAGGTCTAAATTTTGTTCTATGAAATCTAAGTATGCTAGATTGCAAAACAGATGTACATGCCAAGTAAGATTAATTCTAAATGTTTGTTTTTTCCATGTCTTTCGATTAGGCACATGTTTTTCTTGCACATAAAGGATGATCTCGTGGCTGGTCGTCTGCAGTGTTCTCTAGAGCAGGCGGTGGAGCTGAGTGCTCTGATTGCTCAGATGGAATATGGAGACTATAACCAGAACACGGCCCGATACCAGAATCTCTATACAAAGGAATATGAAACTTCTACAGTAGAGAGGTAGAGCATTACAGTCTTGTAGAATTGTCTGCTCATTTTCTTTGTATGTGTACTAACACACTAGATTTTAGCATTCAACCTTGCCACTCCATGATATATACATATTACATAGTACATGCAGTTTAGTGATTGTGCTTTATACTTGCCAACATGGAAAAAATATTAATGGAATTGTCTCATCTTGTTAACTAGGTCAAATTACAAAGTGTTTACGAAAACCAATTGCAATTTATCCCTCCTTTTTAGTCATTTATGACTTGTCCTGTGTGCAAAATTAGCTAGAAGTGTCAACGACTACTTTATGACTTATCAAATATCTGGGCACATTCCTGGTCATCACCCATATTGGAGTAACTAAACGTAGAAACTTTTGATATGTTGTAGATCCTGTAAAGTTCTGAAGACCAAAAGTGGTACAAGTTTTAAGACCCCCTACAGATTGTGAAAACCATTCATTATATGCTTGTGTGCGCACAACGTCGTTCACAGCCATAGACAATCTGTTGAGCCCGTACACCACTCTGTGTACAGCAACTCCTAAACTGGGCACGTCTTTGGGGGTTTTGGTATCCAGACAAAGTTGATCCACAGTATTTAAGCATTCATTGATTGTCAGCTACTTTTTATTATTGACCTGTGAAAATGAGCCATTATAATATTCGATTTAGATTTGGCGTCTGTTTTTTAAACAGTAGTCTTAAAACTTTGATAGTTAATGTTGCAGCCCCTGTTGTATTATATAGGTTTGTAACTTTGATTACTTCAGATGTAAAAAGTCTCTTCATGACATTGAAAGAGAACCTGTCAACAGGTGTTCCCAATTTAAACTAAAGCCACCCCCTTTACGCCTGTTCTTACAGTACTCTAACAACTTGTATAAGCCCCAAACGTCTCATATTCCAATATCTTTATTCCCTCACACAGCGCAGTCTGTGCATATTGGCATCTCCTCTATCCCCTAGTCACCTTAGGCTACTTTCACATCTTCATTTTTTTTTAATCCAGCACAGATCCAATAAAAAGGTTGATCTGTAACGGTACAATAACTAAATAAAACCGGATGGTACTGTTCTGGTTTTTATTGGTTTAAAAGCTGGACCGGTACCATCTGGTTCAATTTGTTATTTTAACAGATCCTTTTGAGAAAGCAATGCTCACTGGGTTTTTGCAAGATTCCAGGAATTCTCCGTGGGCATGCCAGATTCAGTATTCGGCATTACCGGATACGATTCCCATTGACTTCCATTATAATTGATGACCGATCATACCGGATCCGGTTGAATACGTTTTTTTAAATACCGTATATACTCGCGTATAAGCCGAGTTTTTCAGCCCAAAAATTGGGCTGAAAAGTCCTCCCCTCGGCTTATACGCGAGTCAATACGGTCCCCCTCAAAGTTTGGCGCCCCCACCTCACTTTCTGGGCCCCCCCGCATGCAGCACTGCGCTCATACATTACCTGTCTAGCAGCTGTCACCCTCCGGTGGCGGATCGCGGCTCCGGGCTCCATCTTCCTCGCTGACTTCCTGCTTGTCAGGTGACCGGCCGGCGTCGCGATGACGTCATCGCGATGAGCCCCGGTCACAAAGCAGGAAGACAGCGAGGAAGATGGAGCCGGGAGCCGCGATCCGCCACCGGAGGGTGACAGCTGCTAGACAGGTAATGTATGAGCGCAGTGCTGCATGCGGGGGGGCCCAGAAAGTGAGGTGGGGGCGCCAAATTATCAGGGGGCCCTGCTGGGGCCCTGTATACTACCACTGGGGCTGTATACTACCACTACTGGGGCTGTATGTATACTACCACTGGGGCTATATACTACCACTGGGGCTATATACTACCACTGGGGCTGTATACTACCACTGGGGCTGTATACTACTACTGGGGCTGTATACTACTACTGGGGCTGTATACTACTACTGGGGCTGTATACTACTACTGGGGCTGTATGTATACTACCACTGGGGCTATATACTACCACTGGGGCTGTATACTACCACTGGGGCTGTATGTATTCTTTACAGGATGATGTTTTTGCTTAAAAATGTCATCTGTCAGATTTAAAAATACAGAGGTGTGAAAGTAGCTTCACTCCTGTCCTTCAAATGGATGATGCCTCCTTCACACAGTGCCCCAATCCTGCCCCTGCACAAGAGTACTTTTAAGTATTGTGGAAATAACACTATGCTGAAATGTGCATGCACCGCATGAAGACAAAAGAGCTTTGATAACCCAAAAGTAAAGCTGGTGCTTACACCCTATAGTACTTTGCTCTACCTTTATCAGGAGCAATATTGAGGGCACTATATGGATAACATTGGATGCACCATCTGCCTGAAGCAGGGCAGTCGGACAGTGTGGGGAGGGTAGAGGTGGCACCAAGCAACACCAGCAAAGCTCATTGAACCAGAACGCAACAAATAAGGGAATTAAAGAGGATGTTTTTGGGGATATGCAAAGAGGGTTGGAGGCTTGTATATATTTTGCTAGACTACTGTAAAGGTTAGGCTGTTTTCACACTAAGGATTTTGTAAATCCAATGCTGTCCGATAAAAATCGGACAGCATCGGACCGATTTTGGGCCCCATGCAGCCCTATGGGCATCGGACCGAATCGGGTGTGCACTAAATGGCATCCGTTTTGGTCTGATCCGATTCTGTCCGATTTTTTTTTATCGGTGCAAAAATCGGAGCATGCTCCGATTTTTGCACCGAAAATAAAATCGGACAAAATCGGATCGGACCAAATCGGATGCCATTTAGTGCACATCTGATTTGGTCCGATCAATTTAACATGGGGCCCTATGGAGCAGGGTCTGAGGAAACATCTGATTTCTCCTCGGACCCGATTTTACTGTACTGAGCATGCTCAGTACAGTAAAACTGCTCCAAACTGGAAGGCAGGGGTTAAAGAAAAAAAAAAAAAGTTTATGCTCACCTATCCCCGAGGACCCCACTGGCTCCTGGTGTCCTCGCGCTGTCTGCAGAGGTCTTCTACTTCTGTACAGGACCTGCCTTGATGTCAGTCGCGTGACCGCAGGTTACCATGGTGTAACCTGCGGTCACGTGACTGTGACATCACGGCAGGTCCTGTACAGATGAAGAAGACCTCTGCAGACACTGGGAGCCGGCGGGGGCCTCGGGGATAGGTGAGCATAAAAAAAAAAAAAAAAAAAAAAAAGTTTAAGACCGGAGGCAGCGATTTAATGCCGGAATCGAATATTTGGCATCCGATTCCAGGCATCAGAAGGGAGCTGATGCTGTCCGAATTTATCGGACAGCATCGGCTCCCTTCAAAATCGTTATGTGAAAGTAGCCTTATAGCTTTAGTTTATATCAGGAAAACCATAGTTATAGAGGATCCCTATTAATGAATTCAATCATTGTCCAGAAGAGAAAAGCTGGAAGGTGTAGTCACAAAGATTAAAATGAGATGACATGTTCGGTTCTAGAACACCTGAATTATATAGTAAGAACAGAAATCATTATTATGGCAAATGTTCTACTGTAGGAAATGTCTTCCTTTATTAAGTATCCAGTCTTAGCAAAATTCTGTACACTGTGTTCACTGTCTGATGTATCTTCAAACATACTGTGTAAGCTGCTTCTGTCAGTCCAGACAAGCCTTTTACATGGAGCGTACAGTGCAGCCTGCATGACCGAGGGCTGCATGAATGTAGGTTCTAGTCCAGCTGCTGCTGGTTAATAGACCCTGGCACCTTAAATGGAGTCGACAATCCTTCATGTGGTCAACCTTAGAGACGGCACGCCATTGTTCGTGCTTATGTAATAAGTAACATGGAATAAACTCTGCCCGCTTAAAAAACAGTAAACATATATTTAAAAGAAAAATCCTCTCCTTGCCTTAATAAGATTATTCTGTCCAATATGCGCAAGCAGCAGACCATCTTCTAATCATAACAGGGCTTAGAATGACTGAGAGGAGATTAGCAGAGGATACAGAATCCTGGTATTTCCACAGCTCATCCTGCACTAAAGATTAGTTCCAGGTAGTTTGTTAGCAGAAGGGTAGATCTGCTGCTTTTGTCATGCTCCTTGCATGTTCATTCAAGTGAACGCCCTGTCTTCTCTTGTCACCTAACAGTATTATTGAAAAGCACAAAAGCTTGGAAGGACTAAGCCAAGTATCAGGAGAATACCAGGTTCTGCAGATCGTATCCACACTGGAAAACTATGGGGTAGAGTGGCATTCTGTGCGAGACGCAGAAGGGCAGAAGCTTTTAATTGGAATAGGCCCTGAAGGTGTATCCATTTGCAGAGAAGACTTCAGCCCAATTAATAGGTATGTATTATGTGAAAGTTCAGCAGACTGCCAGCCTTTGTGTTTATTAAAAATAAAAAATCCAGCTGTCAGCCCTTCATGTGTCTTGTAGCATGCGCTTGTGTACTTGAAGACGCTTCCTGTTTTAGAACAACGTGGTGCAATTACTGTTGTCTTTGTGTTGAGTAACTAAATGTGTTTATGTACTGAACAAGGGTAACAAAGTTCTCATACGTTATGGTGTTAGATCACGAGGCTGTTTATTGTCACATTGTGCCGATTTGATTCATTAACAATTACCTCAACATATCCTGATATGCTTAAATTGGTGTACAAACACTTACTGTCATCCAGGGGCTTCTATGTATTTAAAAAAAAAAACTTAAAGCAATTGCCTCTGGCAAGATGACACAGCAGGCAAATGTAGTATTAGACCCCTTTCACATCTGTGTTTCTGTCCGGATCCGGCAGAAAGCCCATCTGCCGCCTAGCAGACCGCACTTGCGCTACGGTTGCGGCAGGCTCCATGCATCCTCTATGGGGCTTGCGGCAAGTGCGGTATTGCCGCGATCCGACAGTTGTGGCCACAAAAAAAACAGAGGTCAGCTGCATTTTTAGTGGCCGCAAGTGCTGGATCGCACTTGCCGCAAGCCCAAAGAGAATGCATGGGGCTTGCTGCAAGTGTACTGCAAGTGCGGCAGATGCGGATGTGAAAGGGGCCTAAGACAGTGCTCACTGAGGTGATTGGGTGAACATTTGTCAGTTCAAGAGATGCTCTGTGCGATGTCTCTTCTTGAGAAAATGGATGATGGCAACCCATTTAACTTCTTACCAATGTGACAACCAGGTAAGAAAGGGCAGAATATCAGGATAGGAAGTTTCCAGCGGGTTCATCAGTGATATTCCTAGACAGACTCTCATCAAATGTAACGTGATTTCGTTTGCAAAAGCTGTCTGTTCTTGATGCCACCTATTTTACCTATTCAGTCTTGTTTTTTTTTCTTTTTTGTATGCTCCTCGCGAATTAGGATCACGTATCCAGTTATCCAAATGGCAACACAATCGGGAAAGAATGTATACTTGACAATAACCAAGGAGTCTGGAAATAGTTTGGTTCTTCTTTTTAAAGTGATCAGCACCAGAGCAGCCAGCGGACTCTACAGAGCAATAACAGAAACGCATGCGTTCTACAGGTTAGTGGACGGTGGAGGCTTAACGTGTGTCTGTCAGGAGTGTGATTATTCCAATTGAACATTTTCATTTTAAATTTAATTAAGATTAGAACCCTTATTTCAGTTCACCATACTATGGCTTAGGGCAGAGACACACTATGTGGGGTGCATGTAAGTATCTCGCATGCAGCTCGCAAAAGTGTGTCTCTGCCCTCGTGGACATGATAGAGGGGAATTCTGGTCACGAGGCCTCTCAGGTAGAGGCCGGAGTGGAATGGTACTAACAAAGATTCTTTCAGTCCTATACGTATATTACATTCTTGGCCGACATGTAATGACAATGGCCCACCTTGGCTTTCTCAGATCTTAGACAACCCCTAGTCCTTTAAATGGGAAATATATTTTCAAGTAACTTATTCTGAAAACGTTGTCAGTGCTATTCTTCATGTAACCACATATGTATCTGATCATTATGAGCTGCAGAGAGGAAAATTGTTTAAAAATGTAGGTTTACGTTTTTATAGAGCAGTGTAGCTGTGAATCCTGCCCTAGCTAGAATTTGCACACTTTCTTCTTTGACTTGCACTGCTCCTCTTTCTGTGAGGGAATGGGGAAGATTGAGCAAGATTGACTTGAGTGAATATGGAGTTCAGCATCTTGGGTGAGGGGGTGAAACAAAAGGGGCTCATATGTGGTTAAAGAAGCATTTTTCTTGGATCCTTTTTGACACTTTCTTTGTAATGGACAATGTGATAAATTTGTTGTTCACCAGTAATGACTCTTTGCTAGTCTTGTAATATATAATCATCCATCTTCTCTTTTCAGGTGTGACACTGTTACTAGCGCTGTTATGATGCAGTACAGCCGAGATCTGAAAGGACACCTGGCATCGTTATTTTTAAATGATAATATTAATGTTGGCAAGAAGTATGTGTTTGATATTAAAAGGACATCAAAAGAGGTCTACGACCATGCACGGAGAGCCTTGTACAATGCTGGCATTATGGATCTGTACCCAAGGAATAACCATAGCGGGCAGGGTTCCCCCCTCAAGACCTCAGAAAGTACTCTTGACTGTAACAGCTGCGAGAGTCTCAGCTGTCAGCAAACGAAGGCGCTGCAGGAGAAGCTGAGGAAGCTGAAAGAAGCCATGCTGTGCATGGTGTGCTGTGAAGAGGAAACGAATTCTGCCTTCTGCCCGTGTGGGCATATGGTGTGCTGTGAGGGATGTGCCACCCAATTACAGGTAACCGCAAAATGGTTTGGTTCTTTTTAATAATGATCTTGTCATGTCATGTCAAGAAGTTATATCTTAGTCTGAAGTGTTAATATTTGACCAATGGTGAGTTATAAAGACTCCTTGCACTCAAGATTAATGATGTGACTCCTGAATAGTCATGTTTAGACACACACAAAATATCTGAAGTGTTCTTCAAAGGGCTGTTAGCCTTTAGGCAGCATGAACACATATAGGCCAAGTTAATTGTACTAATGACATTCTTTCCTTCCTTTTTTAGTCCTGTCCTGTTTGCCGGGCATCGGTGGATCACGTTCAGCACGTTTACTTGCCAACACACACAAGCTTGTTAAATCTGACTGTTATTTAAGAAGAAAAACCTAATTAAGCCTTGGACACTTTAATGTAATGATCTCTGTACATTGCCATGAATTACACTATGAAATGCTACAACCATTGAATTTGCTACAACTAAAGAGAAGAAAAGCTGAAATGCATCGTTCTGCTGGAAGACGCCTGTAAAGAAGGACTCTCCTTCAGTTTATTGCTTTGGAAAAAGTTTAATCACAGAATGAGCAAGTTATTTCTTCTGTAAGTAGACCTTTATTTTAGATGAGCCACTTTTGGATCACGCCAAACATAGCACAGCCCTGGTTCAGACGTGCTCCAATAGTGGACGCCTAGTTTTAGGGGTTTTAAAGAGGTGCATTTTTAAGTTTAAGCCATTTCCTTGCCACTTGTTCTTAATTTTTTAACGGAATATCGGTATACCAGTTTGTCAGTGGCGCGACTATGGTTATTTATGAGCTCGAATTCACAAAATGAGCCTAATTCACAAAAAAATTGTGAAGTTGATGCAAAGGATGAGTGGGGTATGCTGCTGCTAGAGCCTAGTGAATTAGGCAGGGTGTACACTGTTAAAGGGCTAGGTGTGCTGGGTAAACAAGAACACACAGATTATTGATTTTATCCTTGTTTAGAAAGAATGATTCTAAATGACTTTAATTTTTTTTATGGTGAAGAATATGGAAATCATTGCAATCATTTTACCCTGCCATCGTGTTCTTGACCAGCCCACTAATTTTAGGGTAAAGACATGTGTCTTATGTTTTATTTGTTTATATTCTGTACATTTTATTTATTTGATTCCTATAGTAATACATATGAATCAGTATTAGAAACCAAGCATTTAGATGCTGATCCAATTTATGCTTCTTAGGGTGCTTTCACATCTGCGTTTTTCGTAATTCGCGGCAGATGCGGTGAAAAAACCGCATCTGCCGCGTTTACCGCATAACCGTTCCACTTGCGGCGCGGTTGCGGTTTTTTCTATGCAATGTATAGGGGGACTTGCGGCAGATGCGGCAAGTGCGGTTTTGCACTTGCGGCAGGTGCGGCCGCGAAAAAAACCGCGGCTTACTGCGGTTTTTTTTCGCGGCCGCACCTGCCGCAAGTGCAAAACCGCACTTGCCGCATCTGCCGCAAGTCCCCTATACATTGCATAGAAAAAACCGCAACCGCGCCGCAAGTGGAACGGTTATGCGGTAAACGCGGCAGATGCGGTTTTTTCACCGCATCTGCCGCGAATTACGAAAAACGCAGATGTGAAAGGGCCCTTAGTGTGTTTTTTTTTTTTTTTTTTTTTTCCTTCTATTTTATTTTTATATAATTATGGATTAATAGCTTTATGTGCTCCAGTAATACTATTTTAAGTGTGACTTATACAGTAAATTGTAGGTCAAAGGGCACAAAATATGGGGTGCTGGCTTAAATTCTCTAGGTTTTTTATTTTTAATTTTGAAGGAATTTTAGTTCAGTTTCAGTATTTTGTTGTTTCATACCATGTATACAGACGTAGTATTTTCAGCTTCTGCACCCTGTTCACTATCCTCCTCCTTTATTTTCTTACTTGGGCATTATGGTCATCTAGGGTTCTTACTATACTTGTGTAGTATGTGGGCTTTTACATCTTAGGCTACGTTCACACATTGCACATTTTTGAGCGCTTTTTTGCGCGCGCTTTTCAAAAATACGCAATGTGCCTTGTCTGCCGGCAATGTGAATGTGAAATTCACTTTGCCGTTCAGACACTGCGTAAAAATACGCCTCGCTTTTATGGGAATGAGCGCCTGCGTAAAAAGAATTGACATGTCAATTCTTTACGCAGCAATGCCGGCGCTTTTTCCCATAGGGGCGGCGCTGCTGCATCTGATTTCACAGAGGGGGACGAAGAATCCTGATTCCTCCTCCCCCTCTGTGACCGGCCCCATTTGATTTCGCAGTGTATTAATATACGCTGTTAAATCACAAATAAAGCCAAATGTATTAAAAATAATAAATGAATACTTACCCTTTCCAATGCCTTTTCGCGGTCTCTGGTGCAGAGGCAAGGCCAGGCATCAATCATCAGGACCTTGCATGACGTCATAATGACGTCTTGGGCGCTGATTGGCCGCTCGCGGTCATGTGATGCATATCGCATGACCTCGAGCTGCCATTTAGCGCCCAAGACGTCATTATGATCTCATGCAAGGCCCTGGCAGGACGATGCATGGCCTTGCCTCTGCACCGGAGACCGTGAAAAGGCAACAGAAAGGGTAAGTATTCATTCTTTATTATTTTTAATACATTTGGCTTTATTTAATTGTGATTTAGCAGTGTATATTAATACACTGCGAAATTAAATGGGGGCTGGCAGACATGTCACAGTGGGGAGGATGAACCAGGGTTCTTCCTCCCCCTCTGTGACATCACTTCACCCCCGGGCCTAAATAAGCTTGCTGTCTGAACAACACTGCTTCTTTTTTTTTGCGCTTTCTTGCGCGGGTAAAAAACGATGGTAAAGGTGCCCTCGCAAACAAGCACCATGTGTGAACACAGCCTTAAGGTCACTTCGGAAAGTCTGCTCAGTTCTAATGAGTCGAACTTACCGCTGTGACCAGTAGAAGCTTTCCTACACAGATAAAGAAAAAGCCAAGATGACCATTTTGGTGCAATATCCTGCAAATGTAAAGCTGGGAAAATTAACACTGTCACTTTATGGAGAGATGTTCTTTATATACCTTTCTTATTGCCTTAATGTAGCAGTAATTTGTTCCTTATGCATTTTGTTTCTTTGCACAGACATTTTTGTCAAAACCAATTTAAAAAAAAAAAAATTAGCTCTACTTTTTTATGGCACATTGATGTATAGCCTCGAATTCCTAGAGGTATTTATTTTTTCACTTTGTAAAATATGGATTTTTTGCTTCCACATTCAACACTGGAGTCATTTCCCGTCTAGTGTGGTAGACAATATATTGTCTTTTTATATTCCGTTAAATAAAGGATTTCTGAAGATACTCTGTCTGTGATTCTTCTTCTGGATTTAACACTGCTTATTTAATGGTTGCTATTAACTGTTTTACAAGGTAGAAATTCCATTGCTTTGTGTGATTGGAAGGAACAAAGATAATCTGTTGCTGAGACTGTGTCTTGACAGAGCAAATATGCAGGATTGCTCTTCAGCTCATATAATGAACTGCTCTGAAAGAAGACGTGTATTATGTGTACTTTGTCTTTATGACAGCTTTACACTGGAAAATGCATGGTTGTCATCAACGACGAAAGGCTTACATTTCACAATAGACCAGTCTGAAGGAAAATCAAAATCTGGCAGTTGGTCAAAACATGCAGAGGTAAAAATAAATGTATACATAAAAATTCGATTGCATAGGAATTCCACTCCCCAGGCTAAATTACAATGTTCCTTCCATTCAGATTCTCAAGTGTGTATTTGTGTATTATATTAAACAGCCAGCATGACTGCAGTGAATACATGTTTTAATGGAGCAGTGATTGAGCACGCACACTGCAGCTTCCTTCAGTTTATGGATCTGACAGTTATCGGTGGTCCTTAAGTAGTTGATGAGGCCTCTAGTAATGTAAATTGAGTGCCAAAAAACTTTGAACTTGACAGAGTGAGCTATGATGTGACACATCATATTGCTGTCAATCAACCAGCTGGTTATACCAGCTTCACAATAAACATATTCTTCATCTTCAACAACTTTTTTTTTTTTTTTTTTTTTTTTTTAAACACTCGTTTTTTTAATTAAATCTTCTGATATTTACAATAAACAATAAACGGCACACTATAAGTGAATCTCCTGAGAGTTGAGACTAGTATACATAATATTGTTATTCATTTATATAGCGCTATTAATTCCATAGCACTTAACATACATTTGCAAGACTGGGGTCTCACAATCTAAATATCCTATCAGTATGTCTCTGCAATATGGGAGCAAACCAGAGAGCACCCACACAAACACAGAACATACAAACTCCTTGCAGATGTTGTCCTTGGTGGGATTTGAATCCAGGACCCCAGCGCTGCAAGGCTGCAGAGCTAACCACTGAGCCACTGTGCTGCCCATGCATGCTACACATACATACATACGCTCCTATTAGCCTCAAATCCATAACTAGACGCTGAAATACTAGACAAGTCATGTTTCATATCAATGGACCTGTAAATTCATAATCGAGAATATGACAGCAACATCCTTCACGTGCAATGCTCATAGGAGGAGATATAGTGGTATTAAAAAAACACAGTTAGTCCCAAAAGTTTTTATAATAGTTTCCATTGCATTGATAACATTACATACTATTTTCTAAATCAAGACATAAAGAGAAATATATATAATTTTTCACTACGTCACAGAAAATAAACCGAAGATTGGGCTGTTAAAAAAAAAAAAATAAATAATAAAGTGCAGTGTCTGCATTTGTCTTTACAAACTCAAAATACAGACTTTTTTTATTTTTGAGTATTTAATATTCCTGTGAATCACTAACCTAATATTTAGTTTTTTAGAACTGCTTCACATCTGTTACATAGTCAGCCAACTTCTGGAAGCTGTCAACTGTTATTCCGGCCCATAATGCTTTGACTACATCCCACAATTTATTTGTATTTGTTGTCTTTGCCTCAAGTGGTATTTTTGATGTCACCCCACAAGTGTTCTATCGGATTAAGGTCCAGGGATTGGGCTGGCCACTCCATAACCTAAATTTTGTTGAACTAGAACCAAGATTTTGCTCATTACGTGTGTGTTTAGGCTCGTTGTCTTGTTGAATCATCCATTTCAAGGGCATTTCCTCTTCATCATAAGGCAACATGACCTCTTCAAGCATTTTGATATACGCAAACTGGTCCATGATGCCTGTTTTGAACAATGTCTCAAACGACCCATATTTAACAGGTTTTCATGGAGAAATGCATGTATATCTGCATTTAACTGACTCCAATAAGTGTGGCTTCGGTAAAATTGTTGACTTGTACTCATTAAGAGTTACTAAACTTTAATTTTTGTAATTGTTTTGTTGGTACTTGACATGCCTGTTAACTGGTAGGCATCTGGGCAGTAGAAACTCAGTCACTGACTTTCTATTGTGTCTGTACTCTGTTCTGTGTGCACTTGGTCAGGAGCTGTGCATCTTAGAATCCATAACCCACTGACCTGCAGACAATCCCCACCTCCGCCACTGTTTGGCAGGTTTCAGTGCATAGGTTGACAGCTGTCAATCCCATGGTGAGGGCAGGGTTATACTGAGCTCACCATTCAGGAAACTGGTAGATCAGCAGATTAAAGAGTGAGTTTATCAAACTTCAGAGCATGAAACACTGTTGGAATCCGGGTCTCTGCACCTTGAAGGTACCTTTACACATGGCAATATTGCTAGGCAATTTCACTGGCAATTTGCTGGTTGCAGTGAAATCATGGACACATTGTTACATTTGTACACAGCAACAAAACAGAACAATGTGTCCATGATTTCACTGCAACCAGCAAATTGCCTGTGAAATTGCCTAGTAATATTGCCGCGTGTGAAGGTACCTTAGTGATCTTACTCTCAAGTGGGTAGGCAAAACTTGGTGACCGATTTTATATAATCAAAACCCCTGATTTACATCACTTCACAAGTACATTACCTTCTCTTATGACCCTACTATACATGC
The DNA here is from genome assembly GCA_033576535.1 of Allobates femoralis. NCBI lineage: Eukaryota > Metazoa > Chordata > Amphibia > Anura > Aromobatidae > Allobates > Allobates femoralis. The sequence continues at coordinate 219,885,224 of JARQOC010000005.1, read as the reverse complement.
CTTTATTCCAAAGATTCAGCTTCCAATATCTCCCCAGTGATCGAACATCAGTAATAATAGTTTAGATGTGTGTGTGCGTATATAATATATAATTCATACCCTGTTAACGTTTCCACATTGTTTTGTGTTACAACCACAAACCCCAATTTGTTTTATTGACATTTATGTGATATGCTAACACAAAGTAGGAATTACAGTGATACCTCTGTTTTCGTCCGTTTTGGTTTTCGGCAATTTTTTTTCAACAAAAAATGTGTCAGTTTGTCGGTACAAGCTGGTAATTTTGCCAGAAAAAATGATTCCCCTTCCAAAATATAACATGTGCATCCCTCTCTCCCCTCCTCAGCGTATTCCATGCACCAAAAAGAGCCTTTATAAAAATAAAATGCCATATTAAATGTTTTTTCTCTTTAAATTAGTGTTTCATACACCTGTTATAGTCATTTGATTGTTTCCAGTATTAACCGTTATCTTTATATACTATAAAATGTGTATTTTTTTTGTAGATCTTTTGCAATGTCTCAAACAAATTAATTGATTTTGCATTGTTTCCTATGGAAATCGTTGCCTCGGTTTTTGCCAATAGTTTTTGGATGGATTACCGATCAAAACTGAAGTATCGCTGTAAAAGTGACGTGTAAAGGAAATGATCCATGGTTTTCTAAGTATTTTAAAAATAAAAATTAGAAAATTGTGATGTATATTTGTATTCACTCCCACTGATTCAATACTGTGTAGGACTACCTTTCTTCCAATTGCTGCTGTAAGTCTTTTGGGGTACATCTCTACTAGTTTTTTTGCATCTAGAGGCTGAAATGTTTGCCCATACTTCTTTGCAAACTAACTCTTAACTCCGTGAGATTGGATGGAGAAAGCCTGTGAGCAGCAATTTTCCAGTCTTGCTACAGATTCTCAATAGGATTTAGGTCTGGACTGTGACTGAGCCCCAATCAAATATGTGAATAGGTTTTGAGCAAAATAATTCCTATATAGCTCTGACAGCAGCGCTGTGGAGTTGGTAAGCCAAGCAACTTCCCTGACTCCAACTCCGACTGACTCCTTCATACATGGCTCATTTTTAAGTGATAAAGGCTTTTAATCATTATTAAAAACACCTACTACATTGAACTACTGAACTCCATTTATTATATATTTTAGAATCTGAGTCACTCCGTTTTCTACCAACTCTGACTCCACAATTCCGACACACCAGTCTCAAGTCTTTTCTCCTGTATTTAGCTCCATCCAACACCATCAACTCTAACTAGCTTCCCTGACTCTGCTGAAGAAAAGCTTCACTACAGCATGGTGATGCCACCACAATTTATGATAATGGGGATAGCTTTTTCAGGATCCTGTGCAGTGTTGACTTTCCACAACACACAGCGTTTTGGCATTTAGTTCAATTAAGACCTTATGTGACCAAAGCACTTTCTTCTACATGGTAGCTATGTGCTTTTTGAAAACTTCAAACATGACCTCTTATGGCTTGCTTTAAAAAATGGCTTTGTTTTTGTCATTCTATGCGACTAGTAGTTGGACAGATTCTTGTGCCTGAGCTGTGGATCTGCTACTCCCAATTCACCATGATAGCTTCTCAAATTAGTGCTCTCCTTGCTTGGAATGTAGTTTAGGCAAGCTGCCAAGTCTTGGTAGGTTTGCTGTTGTGCCATACTTCTTCCATTGAACCATGCTGCCTGAAATGTTCAGAACTTGAGCAATTTTTTTCCTTCTAACCTAACAATGCTTTACTCTTTTCAACAACTTTATCTCTGGCCTGTCTTGTGTGTTCTTTGGTTTTCCTGTTACTGTTATATCCCTAATGTTCTCAAACAATTCTCTGAGGCCTGTACAGAACAGCTGTGGTTATATTGACAATAAATTGCACACAGCTGGCCTCAATGTACTAATTATGTGACTTCTGGAGGCAATAGCTCACTTAGGATTTTATTTAGGGGTATAAGACTACAGAGGGCAGAATACAAATCCATGTCACAGTTTTCAGATGAATATTTTTAAAATCTTTTTAAAACCATGTATCATTTCCTTTACATTTCACAAATACTTGCTTCTTTGTGTTGGTGTATCAATAAAATCCCATTAGGATACATGGAATACTTTTAAGTCACTATGCGTGCACATAAATAATCAAAATGAACTAGACATTATTAGATTTATTAGGCTCCCTTTCACCTTTCACTTGCACCAACCATATGTGCAAGCTTACTGTGCCTTTAGGTAAAGCTGTCCTCATGGTTTTGGCCACCGAATCTATAGACTGTGGGCTGTGCTGGGGGGAGCAATGGCTCTGGAGTGGGAGGGGAAGAGGCTGCGGGGGGGCTGCTGAGGCAGTGGGAGGTCATGTGCTATCGCTCATTATACTCAATTAAAATGCACTGCATCGCTGCTGTCCACCTCTCAGTGCTGAAGCTGCGCTGAGAGATGGGCAAAGGGATGAAGTAGATATTAAATTAGAAGTGTACACCACCCCATCACTGGATATGTTCCCTCTCTCCCCCCCCCCCCCCCCCCCATTGTGGTACATGGCCCTCTCATTTTGAATATGTGCCCCCTCCCCCCATCCTGGATATGGCCCCCATGCTGTCGCACACAAGAAAATATCAAACAATATAACTCACCCTCCAGCGCTTGCCTCAGTCTCTCTCTGCTTGCAGCACCCGCGTCCTGAGTTGACCTGTGTTCCCAAGGCAGCTGGTCACGTGATTGGCGCAGCAGAGTGACATCATCACAGCTCACCCCGGTCACATGATCGGCTGCCTTGGGAATGCAGGAGGACTCAGAAGATGAGTGCTGCAAGCAGGGACAGACGGAGGCAAGCGCCAGAAGGTGAGTTATATTGTTTATTTTCTTGTGTGTGGCAGCATGGAGGCCCATATCCAGGATAACGGGGGTTGGGCATATTCAAAATTAGGTCCATGTACCACCATCCAGGGTAATGTACCCATATGGTGGTGGGTAATGTATTCAGATGGTGGGAGCTATATCCCAGGCTGGGGGCAATAACCAGGATGGGAAGCCATATCCTTGATGGGAGACTGTATACCAGGATGGGGACGATATCCAAGATGGGGGCTGTATCCCAGGATGGGGGGGGGCTGTATCCCAGGATGGGGGGGGGGCTGTATCCCAGGATGGGGAGGCATATCCAGGATGGGGGATGCTATATAAAAGAATAGGCGTCCATATTCCGGATAGGGCGCTATATCCCAGGATGAAGAGCTATATACCAGGATTTGGAGTTAAATGCTACCTGGAAGAGGCCCAGGATGGAGACATTACCCCCATAAGGGTCAGCAGCACATCCCCCATAACAATGCACCATAACCACATTTTTTGCTTAATTTATTTTTTCTCTATGTTCCTCCTCTAAAATCTGGGTGTTTCTTACAGTCGGATGCATCCTATAGTCCAAATGTGTGTGTGTGTGTATATGTATATATATATTAACATTCTTAGTGGTCAATATAAGCACACACATGGTTAAGACCCCTTATTGACGTGTCATGAAAACATCATCTAGTGTAGGAGGCATTCTTGTGTATTTTTCATACACAGTAATTAATATTTTTTGATTTCCGTGATAAATTAATCTAACTAAGTGGCCTACTGAATGACTTCCGTTCACTACATCTGCTATTTCTATGACAATATGTGATTACATGGTTGACCTGTTTTCTAAGGAATGCATAGGAGCTTTGGGAATTTTTAATCCTTGCTAAGAATGTAAATGTACTAAATGTGCCAGGATTATACAGCTGATTAGAATATTTCCAGATTTGTAGTGGATATACTAAATACATTTTTTTTCACTGATTATTTATAAATAAATAAAATCTGAGAAACACCACAAAATGCCCAAATTCCAAATGTAAAATAAAACCAATATCTCTCTAATAGCTAAACATTCTGACTTCTGAAAAATGCCAAAAGCAGCTGTGGTAGACAATGCAAACATACTTGAGATTTAAGTATTTTATTCATTAAATTAGCATTTTGAGTTCATAAATCAATAGTACACATTAAAATAAGCAACTTTATATGTTATTAGGGTAATTTGCTTCATTCTGTTGGACTGATGTTTGTCAATTCATGTTAAGATCTGTGAGCAGTGTAGACAGACTTATCCTTATACAATATAGAGACAGGAGATGGCAGTTGATGGGTCCTTTACTGTATTTGTCCTCCCTGCTGTCTCCCAGTCTGTTGTTTTTGTGTAGTGCATTGGACATCGTTGGTATGTGCGTCCCTGTTACGCACTGTTTATGGATGCTCTCTGTATCCAGCGTGACAACAGGACTGCCAAGTTAGTAATTGTAAACCAGTAACTGCTTGATGGGAGACCTTCAAATCTACTCCTACCTCTCAGCATTCCTAGCTCTTCTTTTCTTTTCATTAGCTGGGCTAGGGCAACATCATCATTGTGGGATGATGAACACACACATCATTGTGCAAGTCTGGATAATCAATCATAGAGCGAGGAATAAAGGTAAAGAAATTTGCAGACCTCCCGTCCAGCAATCACAGATTACTGATGGAGCGGAATCCTGCAAATCAATTCGTCCATCTCTACTGAAGATAGGTTTTACAGAGTGATACTAATTTATCAAGTAAAAATATAGTTGACTGCTATGTTTTAAAATATTTTTTGATTTGTTCTACTTGTGATTTTACTTTTTTGGGTCAACCCGCTTCCTCAGGGGTGGGATTCAAATTTTAACAGGTTCTGTGCTTGGGTGTAGGGAAACCACACCCATTTTAAACCAAACCCATTTTAAAGCCACACCCAATTTAATATAAAAACCATACCCATTTTAAGCCAAACCCATTGCTCAAACATATACGAATAAGGGTGCAATAGGATGGTTGTTAAAAATCAAAGAGATATTGGAACCAAGGGTGAACCAAACCTCTGTGCTGCCTGAGGCGAACTGCAAAACGGTGCCCTCCCCTAGTAAATTTTTTTAATCTGTAGAAATAAATCTGGTGCATACACATTTATATCTATCCTGTAAAAATGAGGACTCTAGTGGACATTTTAATTTAAAGAAAGGGAAAAAAGTTGTCCAAACACAAGGATGTCAGCGCCATCACACGCACATACAGGAACCACACAGACGAATCCAGAACAAGGGTCATTAATTGTAATGGCAGACTTGGCACAAGCTACAGACACATAATAATGGCGGCAGAGTGGTGGTCCTTAGCAGACAGTCCTGCATCCTTATAGCACAGGAGGCAGCACTGATTGCCAACCTATAATCTATAGGTAGAAAGCTGGAAAAGAAAAATGGCGCCACCATAGGGTGTTACCTGTAACACAATAGGATGTAAGAAAAAGGTGGGTGCTCACCTTACAAGATTGTGAAAGTCACAACCACTATATCCTCAGAAATGTATAATTCAAAATGGTTGCAGCGGTCTTCCAAATATACAATATTATTAAAAAGAGAAAAAAATTAAATTCTTGACCGCGCTACCATATAAAACATCCACAAATAAAAATTTATAGTTGATAGTTATTCTTATTTTTAACGCGTTTCAAGGCTCTCTGACCCCTTCATCAGGAAAAAATCACTGATGTACATCGGTGTTTATTTCCTAATGAAGATGCCAGAGATCCTTGAAACGTGTTGAAAATAAAAGTGAATTTTATTTTCAACACGTTTCAAGGATCTCTGGCCCTTCATTAGGAAAAAAAACACCGATGTACATCAGTGATTTTTTTTCCTGATGAAGGGGTCAGAGAGCCTTGAAACGCGTTAAAAATAAGAATCACTATCAACTATAAATTTTTATTTGTGGATGTTTTATATGGTAGTGCGGTCAAGAATTCCATTTTTTTCCTCTTTTTAAATATAACCTATTATCTATGGCACACGCCTACAAAACTCTGGGCAGCTCCAAAGTGGTGGTTGGCTGGTACTAACTAGTCAGATGTGTCCACAATGCCGCACCGTCCACACATCACATACAACGACCTGCAGTCCAAGCATCAACAAGCCCCCATTGCACTAAGCTGGTAAAATAGCGCGTCTTCCCCAACAGACCACGCCTCCTTCAGAAATTCTTAGCCAATCACAAGCATCGCACACAGGGCTCTCTGGACTTAACAGTGGGGACCTTCCAATTTGGTTGCGCAAAGGATATGGGAGCAGGAAAGGGGATGAGCGCCACTGACCAACCGCCACTCGGGAGAAACATGGCCAGATGCCTGTATGTACCGAAGGGCGTCATTTGATGTGATGTGTAAGTTATGGCCAATCAGTCCTGCAGCATAGGCGCATGTGTAAGGGAAAATGCATTCTGAACCAGGGGCCCACATAGAAATCTTGGGACCCCATAGCAGAAGTTCTAATTGGGCTCCACCCCATAAAAATATTTGGCTGGGTCACATACAGCACAGACCAAAAGTTTGGATACACCTCATTCAAAGAGTTTTCTGTATTTTCATGACTGAAAATAGTAGATTCACACTGAAGACATCAAAACTACAAATTAACACATGGGGAATAATATACTTAACAAAAAAGTGTGAATCAACTGAAATTATGTATTATATTCTAGGTTCTTCAAAGTAGCCACCTTTTGCTTTGATTACTGCTTTGCACACTCTTGGCATTCTCTTGATGAACTTCAAGAGGTAGTCACCGGAAATGGTTTTCACTTCACAGGTGTGCCCTGTCATGTTTAAGAAGTGTAAAAGCAATTCAAGAATGCGCACATAGGGTAATATCTTCTTTTATAAGACTAAAATATGTGTAAAGAGGGAGCTGCTCACCTGATGCAGTTGTGAAAACCTACAACTGGTAATGATCGCTCATCTATGAGTGGTTTGCTGCAGGACCGTACTTCCACAGGTCACCGTTCTTCAATCAGCTTCTAGGACAAAATACCGTGGGTCCGCACTGCCACTTCAATTAATGGAGATAAAAAACCAGCCACACAGGAATGTCTGGATCAAACAGGATTCTTCTTTATTTGTCCAACATGTTTCGGAGTTATCTCCCAACTCCTTCCTCATGGACATTCCCTGAGGAAGGAGTTGGGAGAAAACTCTGAAACATGTTGGACAAATAAAGAAGAACCCTGTTTGATCCAGACATTCCCGTGTGGCTGGTTTTTTATCTCCATTAATTGAAGTGGCAGCGCGGACCCACGGTACTTTGTCCTACAAGCTGATGTTTAATAAGTGGGATTTCTTACATTATAAATGGGGTTGGGATCATCAGTTGTGTTGTGCAGAAGTTTGGTGGATACACAGCTGATAGTCCTACTGAAGAGACTGTTAGCTGCTTTTTTCTTGCCATAATACAAACTCTAAGTAAAGAAAAATGAGTGGCCATCATTACTTTAAGAAATGATGGTCAGTCAATCTGAAAAATTGGGAAAACTTTGAAAGTGTCCCCAAGTGCAGTTGTAAAAACCATCAAACGCTACAACGAAACTGGCTCACATGAGGACCGCCCCAGGAAAGGAAGACCAAGAGTCACCTCTGCTGCAGAGCATAAGTTCATCCGAGTCACCAGCTTCAGAAATCGCATGTTAACAGCAGCTCAGATTAGAGACCAGGCCAATGCCACACAGAGTTCCAGCAGTAGACACATCTCTACAACACCTGTTAAGAGGAGACTTTGTGCAGCAGGCCTTCATGGTAAGATAGCTGCTAGGAAACCACTGCTAAGGACAGGCAACAAGCGTAAGGGACTTGTTTGGGCTAAAAAACACAAGGAATGGACATTAGACCAGTGGAAATCTGTGCTTTGGTCTGATGAGTCCAAATTTGAGATCTTTGGTTCCAACAATCGTGTCTTTGTGCGATGCAGAAAAGGTGAACGGATGGACTCTACATGCCTGGTTCCCACCGTGAAGCATGAAGCGTGATGGTGTGGGGGTGCTTTGCTGGTGACACTGTTGGGGATTTATTCAAAATTGAAGGCATACTAAACCAGCATGGTTACCACAGCATTTTGCAGTGGCATGCTATTCCATCCTGTTTGCGTTTAGCTGGACCATCATTTATTTTTCAACAGGACAATGACCCCAAACACACCTCCAGGCTGTGTAAGGGTTATTTGACCAAGAAGGAGAGTGATGGGGTGCTATGCCAGATGACCTGGCCTCCACAGTCACCAGACCTGAACCAATCGAGATGGTTTGGGGTGAGATGGACTGCAGAGTGAAGGCAAAAGGACCAACAAGTGCTAAGCATCTCTGGGAACTCCTTCAAGACTGTTGGAAGACCATTTCCAGTGACTTCCTCTTGAAGCTCATCAAGAGAATGCCAAGCGTGTGCAAAGCAGTAATCAAAGCAAAAGTTGGCTACCTTGAAGAACCTAGAATATAAGACATATTTTCAGTTATTTCACACTTTTTTGGTAAGTATAATAATTCCACATGTGTTAATTCATAGTTTTGATGCCTTCAGTGTGAATCTACAATTTTCATAGTCATGAAAATAAAGAAAACTCTTTGAATGAGAAGGTGTGTCCAAACGTTTGGTCTGTACTGTAGATACATACATATCTCACAACTTTGCTGCCCTAACAAAGGAATCTTCTCCTATTGAAGCCTCTAGATTCCTCTTTCATTGCCCCATAAAGTATTATGCCAACACAAGTTCCCCTACAAACGCTGTATGATCTCCCACAGTGAATTCCTCCACGCTCACAGTATGATGACCCTACTGTAAGCCCCTCATGTACCCTGACACAGTATGATCTCCAACTGTGACTCCCATACAGCCTTCCATACAATATAATAAACCTACATACAGTATAATGGCACCTAAACTTCTTCACACTGTATAATGGCCCAAACACAGCCCTCAAATAGCCCTGTATAAGGAAAAGAGTCTCCCTCATACCCCTCCACAAAGCCCTCCATATATTATAATGGCTTCCATATAGTATAATTGGCTTCATATGGTCCTCATTATATTATAATTCATCATCAATAGTTCTTCATATATTATAATGCACTGCCATAGCCCTCCATATATGATAATGCACCCCATACTCCTCCACCTTCTGTAAATACTCACATCTCTTCTGCTCCGGTCTCCTCAGCATCATCATGCCCCGCCGTGCTGAACTGCAGATGGCAGACAGCGGCCGCCGGGACTCTGGAGACGAATGCTGCCGGCAAAGGCGGCCAGGACTATAGGAGCGGGAGCAGCATCCGCGAGGGGTTCTACACACACCTCATACGCTCGCAGCTCCGCTATGTACACCTTGTACACTCAAGTCTCCGCTCCATACACCTCTTACACTCGCGGCTCCGCTCTGTACACCACGTACCCACGCGGCTCCGCTGCATACACCTTGTACACTCTGGGCTCCGTTCCGTACAACTTGTACACACTTGGCTCCTTTCTGTACACCTCATACACACTCGGCTATGCTCTGTACACCTTGTACAGACTCGGCTCTGCTACATCCACACTGTAAATACCTCCTGACCCCACAGATAAATTTTACCTCATTCAGCACCATGACAACCAGCACAGCAGAGTCCTGCATACACGGAAGAGCTGATCATGTGACCCCTGACTCCTCCCCTCCATGTGATATTATCATCACAGGTCCTGTAAGCACAGAGCAGGCCAGCCATGGATGCAGTAGCCGCTGCACTTTGCTTCTCTGCTCGTCCCTGCAGTCACAGCCTGAGCCGCTGCTCTGCTCCTCACAGCCTGCAAGGATGCCAGTGAGCGATGAGAGCAGAGTGTCTGGCTGCAGCTGACAGATCACGGATCTTGATCTTCCCGCCTCGGGGAGCCGGCTGCTGTTTTAAAAAACGGCTCCAGCGAACCAGGGGAACCGGGCGCATCCCAGGCCTGCGCTTCATATATTTACAAACTATCCTGCATTACAGGGGCGTAACTAGAACTGCAGGCACCATAGCAAACTTTGAACGGGCCCCCTCCAAGACACGCCCCCCCAATGACACGCCCCTCCAAGACACGCTTCCCCCAATGACACGCCCCTTCAAGACACACCCCTTACAGGCCCCAGCAGTATATACAGCAGCCCCAGTGGAATACCGCAGCCTCCCAGTGGTATATACAGGCCCATTAGTATTACAGCAGCCCCAGTGGTATACAGCAGCCTCTTCAGTGGTATATCAGGCCCCAGCAGTATTACAGCAGCCCCAGTGGTATACAGCAGCCTCCCCAGTGGTATATACAGGCCACAGCAGTATTACAGCAGCCCCAGTGGTATACAGCAGCCTCCCATGGTATATACAGCCCAGCAGTATTACAGCAGCCCCAGTGGTATACAAACAGCCTCCCCAGTGGTATATACAGGCCCCAGCAGTATTACAGCAGCCCCAGTGGTATACAGCAGCCTCCCAGTGGTGTATACAAAGGGCCCAGCAGTATTACAGCAGCCTCCGCAGTTGGTGGTATATACAGGCCCCAGTGGTGGGATAACAGAGCCCCTGGTGGTGGTATATACAGAGCCCCTTGGTGGTATACAGAGCCCTGGTGGTGGTATACAGAGCCCTGGTGGTGGTATACAGAGCCCTGGTGTGGTATACAGGGCCCCTGGTGGGTATACAGGGCCTTGGTGGTGGTATATACAGGCCCCTGGTGGTGGTATATACAGGCCCTGGTGGTGGTATACAGGGCCCCTGGTGGTGGTATATACAGGGCCCCTGGTGGTATATACAGGCCCCTGGTGGTGGTATATACAGGCCCCTGGTGGTGGTATATACAAGGCCCCTGGTGGTGGTATATACAGGGCCCCTGGTGGTGGTATACAGGGCCCCTGGTGGTGGTATATATAGGCCCCTGGTGGTGGTATATATAGGCCCCTGGTGGTGGTATACAGGGCCCCTGGTGGTGGTATATACAGGCCCCCCGCTCTCCATTACCTGCAGCAGGCAGTCGCGCTGATCGCAGCCACAGCCTGTCATGTAGTGTGACGCTGTAGCCGGCGATACAGGAAATAGAGCGGCGCCGGCTACAGCCCACATGACAGGCAGATCAGCGCGACTGCCCGCCGGTAATGGAGAGCGTGTGGACGCAGCAGTAATGGAGGCAGCGGTCAGGGGCCCCATTGTATGACATGTGGGGGCGCTCAGGGGACCAATGGGCCTCCCTTTCTGTCCGGGCCCCCCCTACAGCACCCAGGGGGGTATGGGGACGGGGCTTAGTGGGCGTGGTCCCAAAGTGTCGGGGCCCGCTGGGCCAGTCCGCCCCTGTATGTATCGCAGGCGCAGCTGCCGGTATAGCAGCGGCTGCGTAGCGGCGCTGGGTCCGGGCCCCCCACAAGCGCCGGGCCCCAAAGCGACCGCTACGGCTGCTATGCCGGTAGTTACGTCACTGCTGCATTATAATTATGGTTACTCATTCAATTGTGAATGTGAGAATAGTTAAAACCTGACACTTTTATTCAAGATAACTTCCAGTGATGTAGATCGAGGAATGTGCAAAGGTTTGTTACAATCTGACCTTTGGAAGACACATAGCAAAGAAAATCCGGGCAACACACAATTACAGTCAGTGAATCTGCATGTAATTAAAGAGCCAGGTTTATGATATTTAATTCTGTATTGAAAGGTCATCTGATGAGCAACGATCCGACAACATAGAAATTCTGGTGTACACAATAGAAAACATATACGGTACTTCAGAAGAAGCCAATTGACATTGTGTGTTCATATTAGGGGGAATATTTACAAATATTTCTGCTTTAATGCAGCAAAATTATGCGCTTAGCCAAGGCAACATGCGAAAAACTAAGTTCACCCTCTTCGAGTTCTATGGCTTTACGTATCGGGCCATAGAAAAAAAACAATAGTTTCTTAAAAGGTCTCAAAATTATGTAAATACAACCTGAGATAAATACCAAAACATGATAAAATGCCAAATTAGTGGAATTAGTGTGGCGCCCTGCTCACGCAGGTAACATAGTAACATAGTAACATAGTTTTTAAGGTTGAAGGAAGACTTTAAGTCCATCTAGTTCAACCCATAGCCTAACATGTTGATCCAGAGGAAAGCAAAAAAAACCCATGTGGCAACACTAAGCTCCACATTGGGGGAAAAAATTCCTTCCTGAATCCAGATATGGCAATCAGACTAGTTCCCTGGATCAACGCCCTATCAAAGAATCTAGTATATATACAGTGCCTACAAGTAGTCTTCAACCCCCTGCAGATTTAGGTGGTTTGATAAGATGCAAATAAGTTAGAGCCTTCAAACTGCAAACGAGAGTAGGATTTATTAACAGAAGCATAAATCTTACAAACCAAAAAGTTATGTTGCTCAGTTGAATTTTAATACATTTTAAACATAAAAGTGTGGGTCAATTATTATTCAACCCCTAGGTTTAATATTTTGTGGAATAACCCTTGTTTGCAATTACAGCCAATAATCGTCTTGTATAAGACCTGATCAGGCCGGCACAGGTCTCTGGAGTTATCTTGGCCCACTCATCCATGCAGATCTTCTCCAAGTTATCTAGGTTCTTTGGGTGTCTCATGTGGACTTTAATCTTGAGCTCCTTCCACAAGTTTTCAATTGGGTTAAGGTCAGGAGACTGACTAGGCCACTCCATCACCTTGATTTTTTCCCTCTTGAACCAGGCCTTGGTTTTCTTGGCTGTGTGCTTTGGGTTGTTGTCTTGTTGGAAGATGAAATTACGACCCATCTTAAGATCCTTGATGGAGGAGCGGAGGTTCTTGGCCAAAATCTCCAGGTAGGCCGTGCTATCCGTCTTCCCATGGATGCGGACCAGATGGCCAGGCCCCTTGGCTGAGAAACAGCCCCACAGCATGATGCTGCCACCACCATGCTTGACTGTAGGGATGGTATTCTTGGGGTCGTATGCAGTGCCATCCAGTCTCCAAACGTCACGTGTGTGGTTGGCACCAAAGATCTCGATCTTGGTCTCATCAGACCATAGAACCTTGAATCAGTCTGTCTCAGAGTCCTCCAAGTGATCATGAGCAAACTGTAGACGAGCCTTGACATGACGCTTTGAAAGTAAAGGTACCTTACGGGCTCGTCTGGAACGGAGACCATTGCGGTGGAGTACGTTACTTATGGTATTGACTGAAACCAATGTCCCCACTGCCATGATATCTTCCCGGAGCTCCTTCCTTGTTGTCCTTGGGTTAGCCTTGACTCTTTGGACAAGCCTGGCCTTGGCACGGGAGGAAACTTTCAAAGGCTGTCCAGGCCGTGGAAGGCTAACAGCAGTCCCATAAGCTTTCCACTTCCGGATGATGCTCCCAACAGTGGAGACAGGTAGGTCGAACTCCTTGGAAAGGTTTTGTAGCCCTTGCCAGCCTTGTGACCCTCCACGATCTTGTCTCTGATGGCCTTGGAATGCTCCTTTGTCTTTCTCATGTTGACCATGTATGAGTGCTGTTCACAAGTTTGGGGAGGGTCTTAAATAGTCAGAAAAGGCTGGCAAAAGAGATAATTAATCCACACATGTGAAGCTCATTGTTCTTTGTGCCTGAACTACTTCTTAATACTTTAGGGGGACCAAACAGAATGCTGGTGGTTCGAGGGGTTGAATAATAAATTACCCTCTGAATTAACTTTTAACGCTTAAAAAAAAAAAATGTAAAAAATCTTTTTGGCTGCAGTGCATTTCCCACTTCCAGGCTGATCGACAGTCCAAATGTCACAATGCCAAGTTAATTCCGCATGTGTCAACCAGCTAAATCTGCAGGGGGTTGAAGACTACTTGTAGGCACTGTAACTGGTAATATTATAGTTTTCAAGAAAGGCATCCAGGCTCTTCTTACATGTTAGTAGTGACTCACTCATTACAACATCATGTGGCAGAGAGTTCCATAGTCTCACTGCTCTTACAGTAAAGAATCCGCGTCTATGATTATGATTAAACCTTCTTTCCTCCAGATGTAGAGGATAGGTAGCCACAGACTTCTCTAATGCACAGCTGGGTTTTGTCACGCTGAGAGCGGGAGAGGCACTCAGCGTAGGACCACGACGGGGGGGGGGGAATAAGGAGTCCCTAAAGCTATGGGCACAAGAGGGAGAGGGTGACCCCTAGTCTTACTAGGGCTGCCCCTGTCTGCCCTAACGTCCCTATACAGTTTCCTCAACTGTCGCCGACCACGAACCTCGTCCCTCTCTGATCCTTGCACTACCTTATCTAAGGATCAGATGGAGAGGTTCACTAGACCCCTCCACTAACAACTAAAGACAAACACAAGGAAAAAACAGACAATGGGGAAAGAAAACACTTATCTTGCAGCAGAGCACAGCAACTTCCACAACCTCAGCTTCTGCTGGAGCAAGGATAATGAGTCCACAAGGAAATATCACCTGCACCGAGGGAGGGCAATGAAACTCCTTATAAAGGTGGGAAGAACCTGCTGGGTCCTAGAGACCCAGAATACTGGTGTAGAAACCAGACCGAGCACAAGACCTTCCCAGCCGTCTCCCCATGATAGGGAGATCTTATCATACCTTCTCTCTATCTACACAGAAGGTAAATGCCCCTGAAAGACGGACCGTCCTCAAACATTATGGCTGATTGGCCAAACGCTGGGACCGTCTGCGCGTGGCCTCTACCCTGTCATCCGTGCCACCCGTGACAGTACCCCCCCGTCCACGAGTGGCCCCCGGACACTCAGGACCAGGCTTATCCGGATGGGAACGGTGAAAAGCGCGGACCAGCCTAGCGGCGGAGACTTCCGAGCCGGCACCCACATCCGCTCCTCAGGACCGTATCCCCTCCAGTGCACCAAATACTGAAGAGAACGGCGCACCCTGCGAGAATCAACCACCTTTGAGATCTCAAATTCCAAATTCCCCGCCACGCAGATGGGCTCCGGGGGCAAAGGAGACGGGTTAGCCGACGGCACATACGGTTTGAGGAGCGACCTATGAAATACATTGTGGATCTTAAGAGCGGGAGGTAACGCAAGACGAAACGCCACGGGATTGATAACGGCGGTTATCTGATAAGGGCCAATAAACCTGGGCCCCAACTTCCAAGAGGGCACCTTCAACTTCACATTCTTGGTAGACAACCACACGTAGTCATTCACACACAGGTCCGGACCTG
Source organism: Allobates femoralis (assembly GCA_033576535.1). Classification (NCBI taxonomy): domain Eukaryota; kingdom Metazoa; phylum Chordata; class Amphibia; order Anura; family Aromobatidae; genus Allobates; species Allobates femoralis. Next base: position 219,870,153 of record JARQOC010000005.1, on the reverse strand, counting down.
GCGCACGCTTCCTGTCAGCCATACGTTTGTACCTGTCGCCTAAGAGCTTCAAGCTACTCTGTACCCCCGCCAAACCGAGGAGAGGGATGAGGTAAATCGGTCCTCCTCAGGAACTCCGGAAGGACTAGTACCACTAAAAGTACCAAACTGAGGATGAAACCCATATGCACCGAAGAACGGTGACTTGCCAGTGGACTCCTGAAGACGATTATTAAGGGCAAATTCGGCCAAGGGCAGATAACTCGCCCAAGTCTCCTGATTGTCAGAGACAAAACACCTCAGATAAGTCTCCAAATTCTGATTCATACGTTCGGTCTGCCCATTAGACTGAGGATGAAAAGCAGAAGAGAAGGACAAAGCAATTCCTAAACGTGCACAAAAAGCCTTCCAAAACTTGGAGACAAACTGAGTACCACGATCAGAAACCACCTCGGAGGGAACTCCATGAAGCTTCACAATCTCACTTACAAACACCTGTGCCAGTGTCCGAGCATTAGGAAGTGCGGGCAGTGCCACAAAGCGAACCATCTTACTGAATCTATCAACCACTACCAGCACTACCGTCTTGCCTGCAGACGCCGGAAGATCGGTGATAAAATCCATTGACACATGTGTCCATGGCCTCTCAGGAATAGACAATGGCAAGAGAGAACCAGCCGGACGGGTATGCGGGACCTTAGCCCGTGCACACACACTACAGGCAGATACGAATTCCGCTACGTCCTTCCGCAACCCCGGCCACCAAAAGCGGCTAGATAAAAGATCGAAGGTGGCCCTACTGCCGGGATGCCCTGCCAATACGGAGTCGTGATGCTCCGACAGCACCCTGAGACGCAAAGATGATGGCACAAAAAGTCTCCCAGAAGGACAGGAGGCAGGGGCGCCCCCCTGGACCTTCAACACCTCCCCCTCCAGATCAGGGCAAAGAGCAGAAACAACCACCCCCTCCTGTAAGATGGGAACGGGACTTTCATGAGCACTACCACCCGGGAAACTACGCGACAACGCATCAGCCTTCACGTTCTCAACCCTCGGACGGTAAGTGACGGTAAAATTAAATCTCGTGAAAAACAAGGACCACCGAGCCTGCCGGGGATTGAGACGCTTGGCGGACTCAAGGTAAGACAGGTTCTTGTGGTCGGTAATAACCGTGATGGGATGGACAGCCCCCTCCAGCCAGTGACGCCATTCCTCAAAAGCCAACTTAATAGCCAACAGCTCCCTATTACCAACATCATAATTCCTCTCGGCCGACGACAACTTCTTGGAGAAGAACGCGCAGGGCACCCATCTCCCAGGCGAAGGGCCTTGCGACAATACAGCCCCCACCCCCACCTCAGACGCATCCACCTCCACAACGAAGGGCTGAGAAAGATCGGGCTGACGGAGAATAGGTGCGGAAACAAAACAACGCTTTAGGGAGGAGAAAGCCTGGCGAGCAGACTCCGACCACTCGGAAAAATCTGTCCCCTTCCTAGTCATGTCCGTAAGAGGCGTCACCAGCACCGAATAGTTCTTAATAAATTTACGGTAAAAGTTGGTAAACCCCAAAAAACGTTGCAATGCCCGTAGATTGTCCGGTTGTTCCCAGTCCAGCACCGCCCGGACTTTTTCCGGATCCATCCGAAAACCCAAGGGCGACAGGAGGTACCCCAAAAAACGTACCTCCTGAACGGCGAAGACACATTTCTCGAGTTTAGCATACAGCTTATTGTCCCGTAAGACCTGTAACACCTGCTTGACATGGGACTGATGCGTCTCCATATCGGGGGAATAGATCAAGATATCATCCAAGTAAACAACCACAAATCTACCCACCAAATGATGGAATATGTCATTGACAAAGTGTTGGAAAACCGCAGGGGCATTAGTGAGCCCGAACGGCATTACGAGACTTTCAAAATGGCCGTCCGGGGTATTAAATGCCGTCTTCCATTCATCCCCCTCTCTGACCCTAATCAGGTTGTAGGCCCCCCTCAAATCCAACTTGGAGAACCATTTAGCACCCACTACCTGACTGAATAAATCAGGAATCAGAGGGAGGGGTTACGGATCACGGACAGTAATCCGATTCAACTCCCGGAAATCCAAGCAAGGACGGAGGCCCCCATCTTTTTTCTTAACAAAAAAGAAACCAGCCGCAACCGGCGAAGTTGAGGGCCTGATGTGACCCGTCTGCAGACTCTCGGAAATGAAATCCTTCATCGCCTGTCTTTCCGGACCCGATATAGTAAACATCCTAGCTTTGGGCAGTTTAGCTCCGGGAACGAGGTTGATCGGGCAATCATACGCCCGATGAGGGGGCAGGTCTTGGCACCCCTTCTCTGAGAACACATCCTCATACTCCGATAGGAACGGGGGCAGAGATACAGCAGACACCACCGAAAACGAGGTAACCAAACAATTCTCAGAACAAAAATCACTCCATTCCACAATGTCCCGGGACTGCCAATCCACTACGGGATTATGTTTAATCAACCATGGCAAGCCCAGGACAATGGGAGCGGGGAGAACCGTCTAGAACCTAGCAAGATATCGTCTCTTGATGTTGGGATCCAACCGTCAACTTAATGTCATGTACGATATGTGTGAGACTACCTTGAGCAAGAGGTGCTGAGTCGATGGCATAGATACGGATGGGGCGAGACAATAAACAGCAGTTAAGCCCATGAGCGTCTACAAAATGAGCATCCACCATGCTGACCCCCGCACCACTATCCACAAACACAGAAATACCCTCCGTTTTGCCCTCCAGCGTCACCTCCGCACTTAGGAGGAAACGGGAAGTACAAATGGAGGATACACACACCTCCCGCTCGACCACCTCCACACCCCCCATAGTCACAGAAGGTCCAGGCCCCCCAGTCCGTTTAGGGGTGTAGGGACAGGCCCCAATAAAATGGTCCCCTTTCCCACAAAAAAAACAGACCCCCTTCCCCTTGCCCCGGGAGGTACCGGCGGAGAACCTCGAGGCCGCCGCACCTCCTAGCTGCATCGGTTCCTCCGCACTCGGGAGGAACGACTCACCCTCCGCGTGACCTCCCGGCAACCAGGAATCACCACGAGAATGGCTCCCAGTAACAGGAGGTCTACCCCTCCGCTCCTGGAGGCGTCTATCCATACGAATAGCTAACGACATAGCCGCCTCCAGGGACGGAGGGGTCTCATAAACCGCCAGAGCGTCCTTCAGCCTCTCCGAAAGACCCTGACAAAAGTGACTCCGGAGTGCCGGATCGTTCCACTTCGTGTCCGTAGCCCACCTGCGGAACTCAGAACAATATGATTCCGCCGACCGAGTCCCCTGGCGGAGATGGCGTAACCTGGATTCAGCCAAAGAGACACGGTCAGGGTCATCATATATGAGGCCCAGGGCGTCAAAAAATTCATCCACAGAGCGGAGACAAGTAGAGTCCTGTGGCAGAGAGAAAGCCCAGGACTGGGGATCTCCCTGCAGTAGCGACATAATAATTCCTACACGCTGCTGCTCATCACCAGTGGAATAAGGCCTAAGCCTAAAATATAATTTACAGGCCTCTTTGAACACAGTAAACTTATCGCTACCTCCTGAAAACCTGTCAGGGAGGGCAACCTTAGGTTCAGGTCTGGCCTGACCCAATGCTTGATTCCCCAAGACACCATTTTGCGGTTGCGGGCCCTGTAAAGCCGACCGAAGGTCCGCAACCTCCAAAGACAGGGACTGCAGCTGCTGGGCCAAAGCAGACACAGGATCCATAAGGAAAGGAAGAAAAATCGGTTCCTCCCCTGTCCTTCAGTTACAGTATTGGCAGGTGATAATGTCACGCTGAGAGCGGGAGAGGCACTCAGCGTAGGACCACGACGGGGGGGGGGGAATAAGGAGTCCCTAAAGCTATGGGCACAAGAGGGAGAGGGTGACCCCTAGTCTTACTAGGGCTGCCCCTGTCTGCTCTAACGTCCCTATACAGTTTCCTCAACTGTCGCCGACCACGAACCTCGTCCCTCTCTGATCCTTGCACTACCTTATCTAAGGATCAGATGGAGAGGTTCACTAGACCCCTCCACTAACAACTAAAGACAAACACAAGGAAAAAACAGACAATGGGGAAAGAAAACACTTATCTTGCAGCAGAGCACAGCAACTTCCACAACCTCAGCTTCTGCTGGAGCAAGGATAATGAGTCCACAAGGAAATATCACCTGCACCGAGGGAGGGCAATGAAACTCCTTATAAAGGTGGGAAGAACCTGCTGGGTCCTAGAGACCCAGAATACTGGTGTAGAAACCAGACCGAGCACAAGACCTTCCCAGCCGTCTCCCCATGATAGGGAGATCTTATCATACCTTCTCTTTATCTACACAGAAGGTAAATGCCCCTGAAAGACGGACCGTCCTCAAACCTTATGGCTGATTGGCCAAACGCTGGGACCGTCTGCGCGTGGCCTCTACCCTGTCATCCGTGCCACCCGTGACAGGTTTCCACAGCAGGTACCTACTACATACAACATCTTCTACCCCGACACAGTAGGGGGAGCACCACTTGCTGACCTTAGGCAAGATCCCCTATAAATACTGCTGCTGGGGGAGGAGTTAGTCAGAGAGTGCAGATGCTAGGAGAGCTGCGAAGAAGTCCTGGTGGTCGTTGCCGCGATTAGGCCCGAGCCAGTGACCCGGAGTGGCCCTTCTACGTCCCGCAAGCCTAAGTGGGACTGAAGGCAAGGAGCAGTGAGCCAAGAGGGAGCAAGGAGCTTGAAGTTCACCCAGAGAGAATCACCGGATATTGGGGATCCGCACCTGTGGGATACTGTAGGACCACAGAAAACCCTGTTGCACCGTGGAGGCTTCGGCTACCCGGTTTCCTCTGTGGGTCAAGAGAGGGAGCCAGACACAGCAGCGTAGCATCGCAGTGTTCAGAGAAGGTAACCCGGAGACCGCACAGGAGGAGAGACAGACATTACAGTCAGGAAGAGAGAGGAGGCAAGTCAGGCTGCAAGTAGGCTGTGCTTCAATCATACACAGGAACAGAGGAGGCCTTATACCCACTTGCTGTGGGGATCCACTGTGCAACCCTGTCACCCGTCGGTGCCCTGGACATATTTACCTGCTAAACATCAGTAAAAGGTAAAAGAGACTTCTTCTGTGTGCGTACATCATTCCTCCCCATCATCGGCCCCACGCATAGACTGTTCCAGCAATCCCTATACCAACATAGCTCCCCTCCAAACTGCCCCTTTACACTCTGCTGCCCTGAAGGTCCAGTCCTACCTTTGGAGGACTTCACCATCCTAGCCACAAAACCATCTACATTTGTGGCCAAAAGTATTGACACCCCTGCAATTCTGTCAGGTAATACTCAGTTTCTTCCTGAAAATGATTGCAATCACAAATTCTTTGGTATTATTATCTTCATTTCATTTGTCTTAAATGAAAAGACACAAAAAGAATTGTCTTAAAGCCAAATTGGATATAATTCCACACCAAACATAAAAAAGGGGGTGGACAAAAGTATTGGCACTGTTAGAAAAATCATGTGATGCTTCTCTAATTTGTGTAATTAACAGCACCTGTAACTTACCTGTGGCACCTAACAGGTGTTGGCAATAACTAAATCACACTTGCAGCCAGTTGACTCAACCTCTGTCCGGTTTCCTTGTGTGTACCACATTGAGCATGGAGAAAAGAAAGAAGACCAAAGAACTGTCTGAGGACTTGAGAAACCAAATTGTGAGGAAGCATGAGCAATCTCAAGGCTACAATTCCATCTCCAAAGACCTGAATATTCTTGTGTCTACCGTGCGCTGTGTCATCAAGATGTTTAAAGCCCATGGCACTGTGGCTAACCTCCCTAGATGTGGACAGAAAAGAAAAATTGATAAGAGATTTTAACGCAAGCTTGTGCGGATGGTGGATAAAGAACCTCGACTAACATCCAAACAAGTTCAAGCTGCCCTGCAGTTCGAGGGTACGATAGTGTCAACCCATACTATCTGTCGGCGTCTGAATGAAAAGGGACTGTATGGTAGGATACCCAGGAAGACCCCACTTCTTACTCCGAGACATAAAAAAGCCAGGCTGGAGTTTGCCAAAACTTACCTGAGAAAGCCTAAAACGTTTTGGAAGAATGTTCTCTGGTCAGATGAGACAAAAGTAGAGCTTTTTGGCCAAAGGCATCAACATAGAGTTTACAGGAGAAAAAAAGAGGCATTCAAAGAAAAGAACACGGTCCCTACAGTCAAACATGGCGGAGGTTCCCTGATGTTTTGGGGTTGCTGGACTGCTTGACCGTGTGCACGGCATTATGAAGTCTGAAGACTACCAACAAATTTGGCAGCATAATGTAGGGTCCAGTGTGAGAAAGCTGGGTCTCCCTCAGAGGTTATGGGTCTTCCAGCAGGACAATAACCCAAAACTCACTTCAAAAAGCACTAGAAAATGGTTTGAGAGAAAGCACTGGAGACTTCTAAGGTGGCCAGCAATGAGTCCAGATCTGAATCACATAGAACACCTGTGGAGAGATCTAAAAATGAAGTTTGGAGAAGGCACCCTTCAAATATCAGGAACCTGGAGCAGTTTGCCAAAGAAGAATGGTCTAAAATTCCAGCAGAGCATTGTAAGTAACTGATGGTTACCGGAAGCGGTTGATCACAGATATTTTGGCTAAAGGTTGTGCAACCAAGTATGAGGCTGAGGGTGCCAATACTTTTGTCTGGCCCATTTTTGGAGTTTTGTGTGAAATGATCAATGTTTTGCTTTTTGCTTCATTCTCTTTTGTGTTTTTTCATTTAAAACAAATTAAATGAAGATAATAATACCAAAGAATTTGTGATTGCAATCATTTTCAGGAAGAAACTGAATATTATCTGACAGTATTGCAGGGGTGTCAATACTTTTGGACTGTGGTGGCGCTGGTGCAAATCACCAGAAACTACAGGTGGCGTCACGACAACAAACTCTGTAAATAGTCCCCTGTAAATATTCTCCCCTTTTCAAATATAGGCCCAGGACACGGGATCAGGCCCGGCTGCCATTCCCCGTGACACTGTTAACCCCTTCGAGGTCTGATACCCGAGTACCCCAAAGCCTGGGCTCGACATTAGTATAACTAACTGATAGGGTACCTTTACATGCGGCAACCTTTCTAGGAATTTCACTGGCAACTTACTGGTTGCAGTGAAATCATGGACACATTGTTCTATCTTGTTGCTGTGTACAAATGGAACAATGTCTCCATGATTTCACTGCAACCAGTAAGTTGCCAGTGAAACTCTTAGAAAAGTTGCCGCGTGTAAAGGTACCTATAGGTTTTTCTAATCAACTGCTGATGATTGTTCATCAGCAAGTAGCGTCATTTCTTTAAAAGCAGACGTTTTGGAATTTTGCTGGTCTGGATCTTTCAAGGATGTGTTAAAACATTGCCAAAGGAGAAGATTCAGCAATGATCTTGTAGTAGCTTGTTTTTACAAGCACATTTTGATTTTACCCATTTATATAATTTAGTTCATAAGATTAAATGACCCCATCGAGTGTCACAAGTGGAATAAAGGAAGTGTATTTTTGTCATATGTTTACATTGAGTTCAGATACATTTTCTTGTTTGTGTAATTTTCTTCTACCTAAAATTTTATTTATTAAAAAAACCCAAAAAACTTCACTTTATAAAAAGGAGTCAGGTCTCTTGCCAAGCTGAAAAATGACCATGACCTTGTAGAGTGTTTAGCACAGGAAGACTTTCCATCAAAGAGTAGGTTGTCCCATTATTCCTTTGTGAACTTTCCGGAAAGATAAACCATCCCCAGGTTAAGCCTTTGAACTGTTCTGTCTGAATAATTAAAACCATTGTGAATACAGAAGAAATAGCGTCTTATATGCCAGAAATCTAGAAGGAATCTGGACAAAAATCTTTGATGAAGTGCAGCAGTGCAAAACCTGTGTTTTTCAGCAATTCGGTTTCAACTACCAACATGCCCGTGCCTGGGGGTGCACCAACAACGTTGAAATTTTCACCTTGGGGAGCACCCTAGCTTTGCTCCATGGGGGCAGTATGTGGAAACAAACACAGTATATTCCAATTTAAAGGAGGATTTCACTTTTTAAATCAAGCAGCAAAAAGGCTTGAAAATCTTGTAGGTATACTAGTACTTTGAGTTTTACTAAGGGTCCTGTCACTCTTGGTGACATTCCAGCGATCCCGACACCGATATGACCAGGTAAGGATCACTGGAACATCGCTATGTGGTCGCTGGTGAGATGTTAAACAGTCAGATCTACTGAACGACGTAGCAACAATACGATGACCCGTATAACAACCTCGGCAGTCGTTGGGACCCTGTCACACAGCAGCCAGTCTGATGACTCAGACCTACGTTGTTGAGTTCTGAGTTGCCAACGAGGTCATTGTTAAGGCGTCAAACACATCGATGCATGCTACCCAGCGGGAAACCGACGATCAAAAAATGGTCCAGGCCATTCCGACATGGTTAGCGATCTCAAGTGGGGGCCTGGTCACTGCTACGTGTCAAACATAGCGAGATCGCTGGCAAGGTCGCTGTTGTGTCACAAAACCTAAGAAGAGTTTAAGACTGGCATCGACCACAGGCGTAGGTGCTAGCAGAAAAAACATTATACTTACAATTGTGAACCGCCGCAACACTACTATGTTCAGGAATAAAGTGAATAATGAGTAGCACCAACAAGACAAGGATCTGTGAATATGTTTCAATTGTGTACTGCAGAAACTTTTTCCCATATTCCACATTTTCTTTAGTTTGGTAACCACACATAGGACACCATTGCTAGATCCCAGTTCACACCTGTACGTCGTTTTTAATCACACCTAGGACATATAAATCCATCCACCTCATACCATTTTCATTAGGCATAGTGATAGGACTTGGCAATGGAGACTCCTTGATGTGGATGCCAAGCTTAATCCCTAGTAGCTACTAATGAGACTAAGTTCTCCGATTTCATATATATAGCAAAGGGCAGTTTCTGCAGTACACAATTGAAACATATTCACAGATCCTTGTCTTGTTGGTGCTACTCATTATTCACTTTATTCCTGAACATAGTAGTGTCGCGGCGGTTCACAATTGTAAGTATAATGTTTTTTCTGCTAGCACCTACGCCTGTGGTCGATGCCAGTCTTAAACTCTTCTTATATATTGCTTATTTGGACTGAGCTCCCACTTTATAATTTTTTTCCCAAAAAATTTTTTTCCCATATTCCACATTTTCTTTAGTTTGGTAACCACACATAGGACACCATTGCTAGATCCCAGTTCACACCTGTACGTCGTTTTTAATCACACCTAGGACATATAAATCCATCCACCTCATACCATTTTCATTAGGCATAGTGATAGGACTTGGCAATGGAGACTCCTTGATGTGGATGCCAAGCTTAATCCCTAGTAGCTACTAATGAGACTAAGTTCTCCGATTTCATATATATAGCAAAGGGCAGTTTCTGCAGTACACAATTGAAACATATTCACAGATCCTTGTCTTGTTGGTGCTACTCATTATTCACTTTATTCCTGAACATAGTAGTGTCGCGGCGGTTCACAATTGTAAGTGTCACAAAACCTGTGACGAGATAGCGATCTCGCTAGGTGTGACGGGGGCTTTAGTTAAGCAATTGTTGCTACCCATCAATGTAAGGAGGATTACAACGCCATTTCCAAACAATTTGTATTCCATTTGCTACAGTGAGAAAGATTATTCACAAGTGAAGACTATTTATGACAGTTGACAATCTTCCATAGGTGGATGTGCCAACAAATTGAAGGAAGATTAGACCCTGTAATGCCCAGAGAAATTGCAAAAACCTCAAGAGCTTGATCCAGACTCCAAAGGCATTAGTAATAACTATGTTAAATGTTCAGGCTCATGACAGCAGAAATACAAAAACAAATAACTATGTCTGCTTGTTTGGAAAGTTTGCCAGGCAAAAGTCTCTTCTTTCTAAAAAGCACATAGCAGCAGGGGCGTATCTAGGGGGGTGCAGCCGGATCCTTTGCCCCGGGCGCAACTCAGTGGGGGGCGCCGGCGGCACCCCCCCACTCCTCAACCTAGGCTACAGCAGCTGCGGAGCTGAAAGCTGACAGCACCCCCCCTTCCCGCTCCTTAATCAAGGTTGCAGGGACGGCGGAGCTGGAGGCTGACAGCACCCCCCCCCACTCCTCACCTACTCTGGGGGATGGGCGCCAAAATGGGTCTTTGCCCCGGGCGCCATGAAACCTAGTTACACCGCTGCATAGCAGTATATCTAAAGGTACCTTCGCACACAGTAATTTTGCTTCACTGGCAATTTGCTGGTTGCAGTGAAATCATGGACACATTGCTCCATTTTGTTGCCATGTACAAATGGAACAAAGTGTCTATGATTTCACTGCAACCAGCAAATTGCCAGTGAAATTGCCTAGTGAAATTGCCTAGCAAAATTGCTGAGTGTGAAGGTAACTTAAGGGTACCTTCACACACTGCAACACACAGGTTTTGTGACATCACAGCGACCTCTCCAGCGATGTCACAGCATGTGACAACACACCAGCAACCTGGCCCCTGCTGTGAGGTCGCTGGTGGCTGCACATCGCTCAGGACCATTTTTTGGTCCTTGGTCTCCCGCTGGCCAGCACGCATTCGCGCGTGTGACTGCGCGTTACTGCGAGAGACAAGCAAACCAGCGACCTCACAGGATGGTAACTATGATAAACACTGGGTAACTAGGTAGCGCGCGCTGCTTAGTTACCTGGTGTTTATCATGGTTACCAGCATCCTCCAGCTTACAGGCTGCTCTAAGCGGGAGGATGCTGGTATCCATGATAAACATCAGTTATGTGTGACTGCGAGAGACAAGCGAACCAGCGACCTCACAGGATGGTAACTATGATAAACACCGGGTAACTAGGCAGCGCGTGCTGCTTAGTTACCCGGTGTTTATCATGGTTACCAGCATCCTCCAGCTTACAGGCTGCTCTAAGCGGGAGGATGCTGGTATCCATGATAAACATCAGTTATCTAGGCAGCACGCGCTGCCTAGTTACCCGGTGTTTATCATAGTTACCAGCATCCTCTTGCTTAGTGCAGCCTGTAAGCAGGAGGATGCTGGCAACCATGATAAACACCGGGTAACTAAGCAGCGCGCGCTGCCTAGTTACCCGTGTTTATCATGTTTACCAGCGATCTCACAGCTGCTAAATTGCTGGAGAGTCGCTGGTGAGTCTGCCTGTTTGACAGCTCACCAGCGACTCCAGAGAGACTTTCCAGTGATCCCGGCCAGGTCGGATCGCTGGTGGGATCGCTGGAAAGTTTGTGTGTGTGAAGTACCCTTAAAGCTTGCAAAGTTGATTCTGAAGAGACCACAATCAACGGAACATTATCCCTTGAACAGATTAGCCCAAATTGAAGACGTTTGACTGGGGTGCCTTACAACATTTTTGGTGTAAACCAAACAGTATACAAACATGAACATCTCCCTTATATCTCACCTAACTTGAGCATTAACCCACATTTTCCTGGCCTCCTGATAAACCTTGATAGGGAGGGGAAACGAGGCATCATCTGAAGGGAAGTATTGCCTTTATTTAAGACTAGTCTGCTGGTACATTCACTTATCATGATGGTTTTTTAAGGTTTTTGGAGAGTCTCCAAAGGATACACAGGATACAAAGTCTACAAAGGATACAAAGGATACACCCTGTATCTATATGACTACACCCTGTATGTATATGACTGATACACAGTCTACAAAGGATACACCCTGCTGGGGATTGCCACAGGACCCACCAGTGCAGGGAGGGATGTACACCTTGGCACACACAGCATACAACACCTTCCACCCCAGACGTGGAGGGGGAGCCCCACTAGCTGTCCTTAAGCCAGATCTCCTATAAAGATCCAGGCCTGAGGGGAGGAGTCAGTTAGTACTGAAGTTATCTCCTGCCGGACAGTACAGTGGAAGGAGCTGGTTGCTGGTGTGGCGCCCCTGCGAACAAGGTGGCCACATAGGGAACTGCAGCCAGGCAGAAGGTAGACAGTTTGTGCAACAAACACGCTCACAGCACACACACCCACTATAAGGAGGCAGCACCCAACCGGAGCCCGGGACTCTAGGTGGGCAAGGGGTGGTGGGTTTAGAGGAAAGTGGGTGGGAAATGTAGGTCAGGTGACAGAGAGCACAAATAGAGGAAAAAGAGGAGGAAGGAGTTAATAGGCCACAGGTGCTGAACAGTGAAGACACAGTGAGCCGAGTAGACCACAGCAGTAAGAAAGTGACACACATCCCGGTGGGGTTGGGCTCCCTGGAGATGCAGATCCCCAGAGTCAAATAAACCATCCTTAGCCGGCATCCCAGGGGAGTGTGAGACCAGACCGGTATCACCGGGTCCGAGGAACACGGCAGCACTGACTAACTGGTGGAGAAGTCTTCCCTAACTGGGCTGGAATCACACGGGTTAGATGGAGTCTGGTAACACCTTGGAAGATAAGGTTACTGCAGAATAGGCACACACCAGAGTGTCGGCTCTGAGGGGAACTGAAGCAATATTCTGGCTTCCCAGACAAACCGACGGGGAGCTTGAATTCCAGGTTGGTGTTCCCAACAACAGGGTTGAAGGCACAGCAGCAACCCGAGGACCCACAAGGGGCCGAGCTGCCACCATACAACCCGCGGAGAAGAGAGAGAGGGAGAGAACAGCCTGAAAGGACACTTAGAAGGAGTGAGGGGTCTCAGAGTGACAGCCTGGCTGCAGTGGGTTCAGGGTTTCTGGAGTTAACTGAACTGTGACTTGTGTTGAGAACTGTACTGAGAATTGCTGTGAACTGTTTGAAGAGCTTACAAGTAAACCTGGTGAACCCTGCCTGAGTTTCTGTGTTTGATTGCAGGTATACAGAACTGTTTATCATACCTTTTGCTCTGCCAGGAGCAGCCTGACCACGGCGGGCTCATCCATCTGGCTGCAGCCCCATCATCCATCCTCCTGGCAGAGCAGCGCTGCAGCTGTGGTCCCATCACTGACCACAACCCGTGGGTGGCGTCACGACAAACATTATCCCCTGTATATATCCCCTTTTACTTGGGAGAACCCGGGACACAGTCCGGACCAGGATCTCTGTGACATCCCCAGCAGTACCCCGGTCCGGTACCGGTACCCTGTCCAGGTGCGCTCCACACTGGGACCAAGCCAGGCCCAGAACCAGTAAACCTGACCCAGCTGTGCTGCACCCTAGGGAGAGGGACTGAGACCAGTGGGAGAAGTAAGAAGTAGGAAGAAGGGAACAGATCTGAGAACCCTTTAGCTACCCAGACACCAGAGTCCGAAACTGCTAATAAACTATTATAGCAGAAAACGCCCCGACAGACAAAGAGGATCTAGTCCCCCTGAAGTAAGGAACAGAAGAAACCAAACCTGACCAAGTATAGGACGCGGGACCTAAGCGACCTAAGCAGAGAATAGGAATCCCACAGAAAGGTCCTTATTGTCGGTTGTGGAACAGCAACCTGAGAGGGAGAAAGAGTGGCAGGATCAGCTACAGGCAGAGGTTACCCCAATCACCGCACACGCCAACAGAAGAGGCCTCACAACTCTCCAAGGTGAATGTCCCAAGCTGCACTGAAACCTGGTTACCCTCTTGGACCATACCTGTTACCGGACATCAGTAAAAAGCTACCGAAACAAAGACAATTGTGTGTGTATGCCTGCTTCCCTGCCACCAGCTTCAGCGTTCACAGTAAAACCGCTACTACTTCTCCCCTCATCCACCCCGCCGCCCTGAGATAAAGCTCCACCTGTCAAGAGCTGTACTACCAAAGCTGCACTTACATCACCTCAGCGGCCGGCCGCAGCGCTGGTAACCTTATTACCAGGTACCACAGGTGGCGTCACGATACCATTTCCCCCATCATAATCACCCCCACCCCCGCCACTGAGGATTCAGGGCACGGAACAGGGAACCGACCAGCCTTGATCCCCCCACCGAAGTAACCACCTGTCCCAGTATCCGAGTACCCCCTACCCTGTCGATCGGATCATAAAAAATCTGACAGCTATCTTACAGGTGCTTGGGAAGCAATAGCATGTACATTCAAACCCAATATCGCTGCTACTTGTACTGCAAGGTCACTCATTAACTGTCTCCAGGATCTGGAGTCTCAAATTAAAGAAAGGCAACCGAGAGAACGACTCCTTGAGGCATTTTCTGCTTTGCATAAGGTAGCTAGTTTCTTTGCAGACGCCTCAGTGGACAGTATTAAGCTAGCGGCCCGCGCGCTCACCAACTCCAGTCTCAGAACCCTATGGCTGAAGGAGTGGAAGACTGATTCTCAGTCCAAGATGTATCTGTGTGCCATCCTATGTCAGGGGATGTCCTCTTCGGCTCAGCCCTTGATGTAGTTCTTGGAATAGCAGCAGATAAAAAGAGAAATTTTCCTCGGCCCTCGGCTCCCCGGTTGTGAAGACCCTTTTATTCCACCTCAGATAGTAGGAGAGGTAGAGGTAATCATTAAAGGGTTGGCGTAGCAACAGAATCTATTCAACAAGCCTAGCTACAGGGTGTCAATGACGCCAACCGCCTGTATGGGGTAGATTACAATACTTTACCTCTCTATGGGCTTCACTGCCAGCCTCCCAATGGGTGGTTAACTCCACTTCTCAAGGCGTAAGGTCGGGTTCACATTTGCGTTATGAACGCAGCGTAACAGAACACAGCCAAATGCATGTGCACTGTGTTCCTGTGTTTAACATGGGAACGCATAGATGCTCATGAGGAGAACATAATTTTACCTTTATACAAGTCACTAGTACGACCACACTTAGAATACTGTGTACAATTCTGGTCTCCGGTGTATAAGAAAGACATAGCTGAACTAGAATGGGTCCAGAGAGGAGCGACCAAGGTTATTAGAGGACTAAGGGGTCTGCAATACCAAGACAGGTTATTAAATTTGGGTTTATTTAGCTTGGAAAAACGAAGGCTTAGGGGTGATCTTATAATAATGTATAAATATATGAGGGGACAGTACAGAGACCTTTTTAATGATCTCTTTACTCTTAGGCCTGAGACGGGGACAATGGGGCATCCTCTACGTCTGGAGGAAAGAAGGTTTAATCATAATCACAGACGCGGATTCTTTACTGTAAGAGCAGTGAGACTATGGAACTCTCTGCCACATGATGTTGTAATGAGTGAGTCACTACTAACATTTAAGAAGGGCCTGGATGCCTTTCTTGAAAACTATAATATTACCAGTTATACATACTAGATTCTTTGATAGGGCGTTGATCCAGGGAACTAGTCTGACTGCCATATCTGGAGTCAGGAGGGAATTTTTTTCCCCAATGTGGAGCTTAGTGTTGTCACATGGGTTTTTTTTGCCTTCCTCTGGATCAACATGTTAGGCTATGGTTGAACTAGATGGACTTAAAGTCTTACTTCAACCTTAAAACTATAGTAGCTGCGTTTGGCTGCGTTCGATTGTGGTTGCGTTTGGATGTGCATAATTTGTGCGCCCTCCTCCATCCTTTGAATGCAGCCTGTTGCATTTTTTGTGCATTCACGGGCACTTGTTTTATCAGCAAGCGCCCGCAAGCGCACAAATAATGCATGGATCTCAATGGATCCACAGTGTCCTCTGCATGACAGCGCAGGAGAACACTGCAAATCACACTGAAATCTCTCCTGGAGGCCAATCAGCGATCTAGGCGGCGGCAGGGAGGAGGAGATCTCTGCCGCTGATCTCCGCCTCCCAGCCGCCAAGATCATTGATTGGCTGGCCGGGCACCATACTAATGCCCTCTGCATGCCGATACAAACGCAAATGTGAACCCGGCCTCACACTCAATTTTTCTTCTTTTTTCCCCAATTAGATGTTGATATGTCAAGCGAGGCCAGGAGAGCAAGTTCACTTAGAACAAGAAGTGTGATCTTGCTGGTAAAGAGAGTTCTGACTCAAGTTCCACTTTCAGAAAGAGTAGAAGGTTTTTATAGTAATCTTTTTCTCGTTTGGAAACCGGATGATTCCTTTCGTACAATTTTCAATCTTAAACATTTGAATCAATTTATTTCTGTAGAGAAGTTCAAGATTGAAACATTGAACCCCACAGTCAGACTCCTTTTTCCTCGCATGCTTCATGGCAGTAATCGTTTTAATGGACGCTTATCATCATGTCCCCATCTACAATGAACATCAGAAATACCTCAGACTGGCAGTGTACCTCAATGGCACCCTGATGCACCTTCAATATTAGTGCCTGCCCTATGGATTCTCCCTAGCACCAAGAGTCTTTATAAAAATCGTGGCGGACATGGCTTCTGTGTTACGAAAAGAGATTATTTTGCTAATCCCCTATCTAGATGATTTTCTTGTGATAGGAGAAACAAGAACCATCTGTATGTCAGCAGCACAATGAGTCCTCTCTGACGTAGGCTGGTTGGTGAATATGGACAAGTCAAGATTTGGACCAGCACAGATTCAAACATTTTTAGGGATCTCCCTAGATTCCATCAATCAAATCTCTCTGCTCCCAGAAGACAAACTTCTGAATCTTATTCACATGATAAAAAGGGCTTAAAGGCAACAAAACATATCCTTAAGAGCAGCCATGTCCCTGCTGGGGTCTCTAACAGCCACCATCCCAGCAATTCGTTCGGCCCAACTTCACACACGGGAACTACAAACAGATTTTAGCAGTGCAGGGAGAGAGAAAGACCAATGTAGGCACAGTGTTCCAGTTGTCAGCAGTAGTCAAGGACTCCTTAGATTGGTGGGCGGAAGAGACCACCCTAAGAGTAGGGGTTCCTTGGACCAATTCAGATCCTGCAATAATTACTACAGACACCAGCCCAATGGGGTTGGGGGCCCATCTGGGAGAGCAGTATTTACAAGACAGTTGGAAGCCAGAATAAGAGAGGGGTCTTCCACTCTGAAAGAACTGACTGCAGTCACATGGGCAGTGCAAGGATTCCTACATCAGATTACAGGCAAACATGTAACAATCCTGTCATACAACTACATAACAGTGTCTTATGTCAACCATTAGGGGGACATGTGTCGCCCCAGGGTGTGCGGTACTCGGGTATCAGGCGGCAGAAGGGGTTAACTGTGTCACGGGGAATGGCGGCCGCGCCTGATCCCATATCCCGGGGGACAGTTCTCTTGAGAAGGAGGTTATATTTACAGGGGATGCTATTTACAATTTGTTGTGACGCCACCTGCAGTGTCTGGTCATGTGCACCAGCCCGCCACAGTCCGCCAGAGGCCGAAGGGATTGCGGCCGAGATGATGTGGTCCTCCGCAGGCAGGACCGGGACCTCTGGGGAAGCAATCTTGTGAAAGGAATAAGTTCATGCAAAGGAAGATGCAGCACAGTCAATTTCACTTCACTCCAGTAACTTTACTGTAACTTTGGCAGCGTTATTACAGTCCTCAGTGCAGTAAGATGTTAAATGACAAGTGGCTACAGGTGGCTGCAAGCGGATCTCTGGTAGCTGGGTGGAACCTCCAGCGTGTGACTTTCCTGTTCCAATTCTTCCCTGCTTCCCAGTAGTCGTGTGATGCCTGACCCCGTAGAGTAGATCTGACCTCCTGCTGTCTCTCTCTCTCTCTCCTCGCTCCCGTCGGGTTGCCTTCTCTGAACACTGTGACTCTGCCCTGCTGTGTCTGGTACCCTCTTCTGGTCGCTTGAGAGTCGGGGCCATATATAGATATACCCCCGTACATCGGATTTTCTGCGGGCCTTAAAGGTTCCCACAGGTGCGGGCTCCGTACTCGGTTTCTCTCCTGGGGCGAACTCTCTCAAGTTCCTCTATCCCCTCTCGCTCTCTGTATCTAGGATCTGTCCTTGTCATTCCTGGGTCCCTCAGCCGAAAGACCCTCCTTGCTCCCTCAGTCCATCCCCCGACTCTACTCCAACTCCTCAGGACCTCCCTAGTTCCCCCTGGAGGTGACTATATCCCCTCCCGGGTTCCCTCTCACCATGTGATCTAGTGTGGGGTGTGGGTTTAGGGTTCCACCTATCATCCTGAAATCCACTTGCAGCTGGGGCGACTACACCTCTTTTACAGGTGCAGTACCCCTCTGTGGCACCTACATAGTGGGGTGCCACAGACACTAGATCAGTACTCCTGAAGCTAGAAACACACAGGCTCTTCCACATAGCAGAACAAACTCTTCTGTCTCTCACAGCTCATCCTTGAAAGGCTCATAAAATAAGTTGCAGTTTTTTTGAGTCATCATACTCTACGTCAGGGGAATGGTCCCTAAATCGGGTCATTTTTTACCTCATTTGTGTAAAATGGGGAGTACCAGAAATAGACCTTTTTGCAACCAGACAAAATCGTCAGGTGGACAGAATTTTTTCCCTAGATCCCTGGGAAAATCCAGATGGGGTAGATGCACGTCTGCAGAATTGGAAGTTCAAACTCGCTTATGCCTTCTCTCCGTTTCTTCTGATCCCATTGGTATTGAAGAAGATCGGAAAGACCAGGCCAGAGTTGTATTAATCACTCCATTTTGGACAAAACGGGCTTGGTTCACTTACCTGAATATGTTGTCAGCCTCGGACCCGGGAATTCTTCCCGAAATTCCCGATCTCCTGCCTCAGGTGCACAATCTACATCTGATGGCTTGGCTCTTGAGAGGGGGCAATTGTCAGACAAGGGGTTTTCCAAAATCTAGTTTGTACCCTGTTAGTAGAAAATGGATAACGTCCATTAACTATGCTTCTGTTAGGACAAATTTCTTGAATTTTTGGGCCGTACTATTACTTCTCAGTGCCAGCAAGTCTCTCTCTCAGAAGTCTTAAGGTACCGAATCCGTTCACGTTACTATCCAGGAAGAGGAGGCACCAGTGGAGCGAGGGCACCGCAAGGAGCGGTCAGTCAGTGACCCTTTCCATCCAGGTCTATCACCAGGTTTGTGCAGGGAAGGCACAACCCCTTCAGGTTAGTGCATTCTGCACATAACAGCAGCGCTTTTAACTAGTGTCCAGAGATCCTACACAGCACTTCTTTTTCTTTTGTTTTACAAGTCTTAGGGTACCGTTACACGAAGCAATATTGCTTACAATTTCACTGGCAATTTGCTGTCTCATGTGAAATCATGGACACATTGTTCCATTTTGTACTCGGCAACAAAATAGAACAATGTGTCCATAATTTCACTGCAACCAGCAAATTGCCAGTGAAATTGCAAGCAATATTGCTTCGTGTAAGAGTACTTTTAGAGTTCCTGCAAAAAGGATTGGAGAAGGGATTCTCGACAAGTACTTTAAAAGTACAAGTATCATCATTAGGAGTGCTCTTTGATTTACAATAAAATAAAATTGTATATCACCCCTGGATCCTGGATCCATGGATGTCTTAGAGTCTCTATTGCTTCTAGATCCCTACGCGGCCCAAAAATAGTTCCCTGTGACTTCATTCTAGTCTTGACTGCTCTCACAAAAACTCCATTCGAGCCTCTAGATTCCAGTTCAATTAAAGATCTTACCCTCAAAACAGTACTACTAGTAGCTTTAACCTCAGCTCGGTGGGTAAATGGACTGCAAGCCATCTTAACCTTCTGTTCACTACAAGATTAGATGATAGATGACCCTGCCTTTTTACCAAAAGTTAATTCCAAGTTCCACAGAAATCAAGATATAGTTTTCCCTACCTTCTTTAATAATCCTCGATTCGAAGGTGAATTAGTCTTTCACACCCTTGACATCCGCCTCTGCGTACTAGAGTATCTAGAAAGAACTAGTTCATGGGAAAATCTACTATTGCTAGATGGGTTAAAATGGCCATTAACAAAGCTTATCTATCTTTGGGGCAGGATCCCCCCCTCAAGTTGTTAAGGCCCATTCCACTAGAGCCATGGCCACCTCTTGGGCCGAAAGAGCCAATGCATCTTTAGAATGGATATGTAAGACAGCAGTCTGGTCTTCTCCTTCTACTTTTTCTCCTACACTATTGGTTGGACCTTGGACATTCTTTACTGACCTTTGGGAGAAAAGTGCTTTCAGCAGTAGTCCCACCCTAGAGTTCTTTACTATTTTTATCTCTCATGTCACGGTGCTGTCATTGTGAGAGGGAAACATGATAATTACATACCGGAAATTTGATTTCCCGGAACCATGACAGCTCCGTGCTTCTTCCCTCCTTTTTGTTCTTGGTATTGGTATTATTGCTTGCACTGGGTGTTACGCACAGTTGGTTATGTTCTATATTGAGCGCTTTTAAGGTATGTTGTATTTTATATATGCACTGATACGGCAGCTACCCCGGAGTCTCTGAAAACACACTGAAGGGCTCGAGAGAGGGGCTTCCCCTTTTTTCTTCAGTACGTTTCCTGTTCCTGGGCGGATCCTCCTTTCTCATGTCACAGTGCTGTTATTGTTCCTGGAAATTAAATTACTGGTATGTAATTATCATGTATCATGCCCACAGGCTTGTGATAACATTCTTAGTGGCCTGACTAGTCTGGGAAAACTAACATCTATAGACTACTCAAGGAGTTTATTTTCATATCAAAAATAGACAAAATACTTTTTATAAAAATCTGTTTTGTGTTCAATGTAATTAAGGAACTTTTAGGCAGCAAATTTAGATAATTAGACACTAGTGATGAGTGAGTGATCCGGTCAACAGGGTAGGGGGTACTCGGATACCGGACAGGGGGATTACTTCGTTTGGGGATCACAGTTGGTCGGTTCCCGGTTCCATGCCCTGGACCCTCAGTGGCAGGGATGGAGGTGATGATGATGATGAGGAAAATGGTATTGTGACGCCACCTGTGGTACCTGGTAATTGGGTTACCAGCGCTGCGGCCGGCCGCTGAGGTGATGTAAGTGGAGTTTGGTAGTACACCATCCCACAGGTGGAGCTTTACCTCAGGGAAGCGGGGTGGATGAGGGGAGAAGTAGTAGCGGTTCTACCGTGAACGCTGCAGGCAGCGGCAGTGAAGCAGGCACACACACGCACAATAGTCTCTGTTTTGGTACCTTTTTATTGATGTCCAGCAACAGGTATGGTCCAGGAGGGTAACCAGGTTTCGGTGCAGCTTGGGACCTTCACCTTGGAGAGTTGTGAGGCCTCCTCTGTTAGTGTGTGCTGTGATTGGGGTAAGTTCTGCCTGTAACTGAACCTGCGCTCTTTCTCCCTCTCAGGGTGCTGTTCAACAACCGACAATGAGGACCTTTCTGTGGGATTCCTATTCTCTGCTTAGGTCCCGGGTCCTATGCTTGGTCAGGTTTGGAGTCTTTTATTCTTTACTTCAGGGGGAATAGATCCTCCTGGTCTGTCCGGGCGTTCCCTGCTATAATAAATTATTAGCTGTTTCAGACTTCGTGTCCGGGTAGCTAAGGGTTCTCAGATCTGCTCCCTTCTTCCTACTTCTTACTACTTACTTCTCCAACTGGCCTCCGTCCTCTCCCTAGGCGCTGCACAGCTGGGTCAGGTTTCCTGGTTCTGGGCCTTGCTTGGTCCCAGCAACCAGCTCCTTCACTAACTGTTCTCTCCTCTGCAGTCTCTCTGGAACTAACTGCTCCCTTCACTACTGAGTGCAGACTAAGTGACTCCTCCCCTCAGGCCTGGATCTTTATAGGGGATCTGGCTTAATGACAGCCAGTGGAGCTCCCCCTCCAGGTCTGGGGTGGAAGGTGTTGTGTGCTGTGTGTGCCAAGGTGTACATCCCTCCCTGCACCGATGGGTCCTGTGGCAATCCCTCGCAGGGGTGCCACATGAGCACTACCATGCTCCGGTGTTCGGTACTCCAAACCAGCAGGTTGGTCGCTTGTACTGGTGCAATTTGAGTACTGAGGATTATGGAATTCAATGGAAACTTGAGCATTTTTCTGGAAGATCTGGAAAAATTCTCGCGTTTCCCAGTATTATGCATTATACTCAGTATTTGAGACTTGCCTGTCTGAGCATCTGACCTGCTCGTTTTGAGTGCCAAGCACCCGAGCATGGTAGTGCTTGTTGTTACACACACCAGGAGGGTGAGCACTGGTCCGTCAGACCAATTGCCACCTGGACAAGTGAGCCTGTGCTGACCACCAAGATTTCTGCTATAACATCAGGAAATGGAAATAAGCTTAGCTGGTAGGTGGTCACCAACTGCAGCCCCGGGGGTGGTCTTGATGCCATGACAGCTGACTCCAGGGTAGGCTCTTATGGACAAAGTCATTAAATAATGAGGTGCAGATAGGTGAGGATAGGTCTATGGCACAGCAGGTGCAAGACTATGCAGACAGTTATGCATAATGGCAGGTGCAGGACTCTAGGATGAGACACAGAGTTAACAGGTAAAGGCACAGGGAAATGGGCAGAGGATATAGGTATAATGGTCAAGAACCAGCAAGAACTAGAACTAGCAATACACTAAGGGATAGACTCATTGAACATCAATTTACAATGGGGGAAGGTGGATCAAGTATCCTGCTTATGGCTGAAAAGCACTTCTAGGTTAGAGCGCACTAGCCTTTAAGACTTTCGAGGATGCGGTGCACGCTATGTAGGTGCGCACCCAGTAAACCTGTGTAGTAAGCGCAGGCCCGGGAGCAGGAAGACACAGATGGGGAGCAGACAGATAGTGCGGGACCACCGGTGTGGTGAGTATGCTATGGACGTTGGCCTCCCTTCCATGTGTGGATCAGCGCTGTGGCAATGGGTGCTACTCTCCTTCATCACTAGTAGACACAACTGCTACTGATTCTGTGGTTACGGGGTACTGTCAGGTTCTTTAATGGAGATCTTTTCTGTTTATTTGCACATGAACAACTCATACCCTCTGTCAACCATAGTGGTGGATGTGGTGAACGATATTTTCTTGTGTTGTAGGTATAGGATTGTGGGCAGCCTGCAATTGTTCAGTTGATCATGAACTCTTCCGTATACCAAAGTGCTCTAAAGTCACTCTATCCAAAAGTTTAGCTTGGCCAAAACTCGTCATCAAACAGGAAAATTATTCCAAAGACCACAGCAAATCTACATCAGAATGGTTGAAAAAGCAAAAAGAAAGAAATCAAGGTAAAGCAAAGGTCTAATCAAAATCATGAAAACAAGCTTAATGAAGATTAATTTCCCATGAGAGTTTTTGATGACCTCTTCATGTTGCATATTTTCGCTGTTCAAAAATGCAGTATTTTATAGTTCCAGCAAAGTAGATGTGGCTTATAGAAATGTTATGCCGCCCACTGCTTTTTAATGCGTAAACCAATCTGTGGTTTATTGTTGAAATCTGCATCAGGTCAATTTCTCTTGTGGGTGTGCTGAGTTTTATGTGCAGTTTGTATCTATAGAATTGCATTAGATGATTAAAATCTACAAGTAAAAAAATGCAGAAGCAAATAATACAAAAAAGACAAGTAACCTAAATTAGTTAATAGCACAAATGCTGCACAATTTCTGCAACCTCAAAAACTCAGGAGATACTCAGAAAAACTATATTTTAATCAATAGATCTTGAAATACAAATAGTGTTATACAATTGGTTGTTCTGTGCTGAGATAATGTTATATATGTGTCCCTGCTATGTACTGTGGAATGTGACGCGCCCTCACCCAGGGCTGTGGGGTACTCAGCTCTCGGGACTCTCTCTCAGTACTGGGAATTCACGGGTGGCCATCCCGAGGCCGTGGCCCTGGGGGTCAACTGAAAAGGGGATATATTTACAGGGGACTATTTACAAGTTGTCTTTGTCGTGACGCCACCTGCTGAGTCTGGTGATGTTCATCAGCGCCGCTCCAGTCCTCCGGTGGTCGGTGGTATTGCAGCTTGGATGGAATCATCCCCTCAGGCGGGACGAGACCACCGGGGCGGAATGCTGTAATAAAACAGTTTATAATGGAATGATGCAGTAGAGTCGAAACTTCACTTCACCGAGTAACTTTTACTTGAACAGTTCTTTCAGCCTTACAGTTCAACAGTTCTTTAGATGTTATAATGGTGAATGCTCTGCGGCTGCAATTGGGATTCTGGCCTGGGATGGAACCCTCCTTTAAGTTCCTTTCCATTCCTTTTACTCTGTTCCCGTGTGAAGCCTAATCTCTTGTAGATGATCTGGCCTCCTAGCTTTTACTTTTGTCTCCTCTCCCTTTGTACCCATCGGGTTAACCTTCTAGTGAATGCCGCAATGGCCGCTGCGGTTCTGGCTTCCCACTTGTGGGACCTTGGGAGTCAGGGCCGTATTTGTAATATCCCTGTTTAGCGGATTTTCTGTGAGACTTGGAGAACTCACAGGTGCGGGCTCCGGTACCCAGTTTCCTTCTATGGGGCAAACTCTATCCGTTACTCACTTCCCCATTCAAGTCCACTCTGCCAATTCTGAGCTTCCTTGCTTTCTTTACTCTTGGTTGGGATCTGTGCTGTTTCAGGACCTCTCAGTCGAGATGGCCCTCTTGGTTCCCTGCAGGCTGTCTGCCTGTTCCTTTCACCTCCTCCAACTCCAGACTCTCACCAACTCAGCTCTCCGGTTCCCTCTAGAGGTCGCTAAGACCCTCCCTGGGTTCCTCCCACACTATCCCTAGTGTGTGGGGTGCTGCTCTAGGGCTTCATCTTGTGACCATTGTCCCAATTGCAGTGGAGTACAACACCGCTTTTCTGCGTGCAGTACCCCTTTTGTGGCACTTACGTAGTGGGGCGCCACAAATGCATGTGTCTGACCGTACAGGGACATGGTCTGCTCATTCCACATCTCCTGTGCTGAGACATCTTATATATGTGTCCCTGCTAGTATGTGGAATGCATGTGTCTGACCGTACATGGACATGGTCTGCTATTCACATCTCCTGTGCTGAACATTTATATATGGATCCTGTATGTACTGTGTAATGATTGTCTGACCGTACAGGGACATGGTCTGCTCATTCCACATCTCCTGTGCTGAGACAGTCTTATACACTGTGTTCCAAATTATTATGCAAATGTTCTTTTTCTCTGAATTTTCTAAATGGTTGGTGCAAATCACAGTCAGTGTAATAAAAGTCACCACCCGTTAGAGTATACATCAAATTTTATTGAAGGAATCTCCCTATGATAACAGTATAATTTTCAAAATTAAAAAAAACTCTAAAAGCACTGTTCCAAATTATTACGCACAGCAGAGTTTGTAAAAATTTGATATGTTTGAAAGAACTGAAAATGCTCATTTGTTGAATTTGCAGCATTAACAGGTCACATTCACTGAAATAAAAAGCTATTTAACTCCAAAACATCCTAACAGGCCAAGTTACATGTTAACATAGGAACCCTACTTTGATATCACCATTACAATTCTAGCATCCATTGATATTGTGAGTTTCTGGAGAGTTTCTGCTTGTATTTCTTTGGATGATGTCAGAATAGCCTCCCAGAGCTGCTGTTTTGATGTGAACTGCCTCCCACCCTCATAAATCTTTTGCTTGATTATACTCCTAAGGTTCTCTATAGGGTTGAGGTCAGGGGAAGATGGTGGCCACACCATGAGTTTATCTCCTTTTATGCCCATAGCAGCCAATGGCACAGAGGTATTCTTTGTAGCATGAGATGGTGCATTGACATGCATGAAGGTGATTTTGCACCTAAGGGCACGTTTTTGCTTTTTGTACCATGGAAGAAAGTTCTCAGTCGGAAACTCTATAGACATTGCAGAGGGCATTTTCACACCTTCAGGAACCTTAAAGGGGCCTACCAGCTGTTTCCCAATGATTCCAGCCCAAAACATGACTTCTCCACCTCCTTGCTGACGTCTATTAATCTGGACCATCCAGGGTTGCTCGGCACTCATCAGTAAACAAGCCTGTTTGAAAATTAGTCTACATATATATCTGGACCCACTGCAACTGTTTCTGCTTGTGAGCACTGTTTAGGGGTGGCCGAAAAGTAGGTTTATGCACCACAGCAAGCCTTTGAAGGATCCTTACACCTTGAGGTTCGAGGGACTCCAGAGGCACCAGCAGCTTCAAATATCTGTTTGTTGGTTTGTAAGGCCTTTTTAGCAGCTCTTAATCTGATGAACTTGCCTGGCAGAAACCTTCCTCATTCTGCCTTTATTTGCACGAACACATCTGTGCTCAGAATCAGCCACAAATCTCTTCACAATACGATGATCACGCTTAAGTTTTCGTGCAATATCTAATGTTTTCATCCCTTGTCCAAGGAATTGCACTATTTGTTGCTTTTCGGCAGCAGAGACATCCTTTTTCTTTCCCATGTTACTTGAAAACTATGGCCTGCTTAATATTGTGGAACACCCAGTTTTCTTTTTATTGGGCTCACCTGGCTAACTAATTATCACAGATATCTGAGATTGATTTCAATGATCCAGAGAACCCTGAGACACAATATCATCAATGGGTTTCATTGAAAAAAATAAAAATAAAACCCTATGACACTTAAAACCTATTTGCATAATAATTTGGAACACAGTGTATATGTGTCCCTGCTATATACTGTGGAATGGATGTGTCTGACTGTACAGTGGCATGGTCTGATCATACCACATCTCCTGTGCTGAAATAATCTTATATATGTGTCCCTGCTATGTACTGTGTAATGGATGTGTCTGACTGTACAGGGACATGGTCAGATCATACCACATCTCCTGTGCTGAGATATTCTTATATATGTGTCCCTGCTATGTACTGTGTAATGGATGTGTCTGACCGTTCAGGGACATGGTCTGATCATACCACATCTTCTGTGCTGACATAATCTTATATATGTGTCCCTGCTATGTACTGTGTAATGGATGTGTCTGACTGTACAGAGGTATGGTCTGATCATAACACATCTCCTGTGCTGAAATAATCTTCTATATGTGTCCCAGCTATGTACTGTATAATGGATGTGTCTGACCATACAGGGACATGGTCTGATCATACCATATCTACTGTGCTGAGATATTCTTAAATATATGTCCCTGCTATGTACTGTGTAATGGATGTGTCTGACTGTACAGGAACATGATCTGATCATACCACATCTCCTGTGCTGAGATAATCTGATATATGTGTCCCTGCTATGTACTGTATTATGAATGTGTCTGACCGTACAGAGAAATGGTCTGATCATACCTCATCTCCCTGGACGGGGAGGAAGTAAAAGAGTATACAGACATGGCAGCATGGGTAAAATGAGAGGCAAAACATTCCTGCATGTTTTGACACGTTTTACCTCACAAACATCAGCAGCTTGGAGCCCATGATGTAATGTCTCTATACTCTCCTGGGTCGAACCCCGTCACAGTATCTGTGCTATGATCAGACCATGTCTCAAGGCAGGGGCGGAACTACACTGGTGCAGCTGGTGCAGCTGCACCAGGGCCCCGACCGGATAGGGGCCCCTTCAAGCCTGGAGGGGGCCCCCAGCCGACCCCCGTAAGCCGCCGCCAGAGGAGAGGAGGGTCAGGCAAGGGAAGCAGAGAGCTTCCTGCTTCCCTTGCCTGATCCCGCCCCTCCTCTCCTCTGCTCCTCCGGCCCCTAGCAGACATCTGGCGCGGCTCCCAGGTAGGAGAGCATCGCGCCAGCGGCTCCCAGCGGCTCCTGGCGGCTCCCAGCGGCACCCACCCCCCCCTTTCTGGGCCGCGCCGATGGCCAGCGGCACCCCTCCCCCCCCGGGCCGCGCCGACGGCCAGTGGTTCCCCCCCCGGTCCTCTCCTGCACCAGGGCCCCCGGGGGTGACGGTCCGCCCCTGTCTCAAGGCAGGGGCTGGCTGGTAGATCTAGCCCTGGGGGGCAGTCTACTATTTCCAGCCCGATCCGAAGTGAGGACCGGGGAGGGTGGCGGGGGGGGGGTGCTAGTGGAGCAAGCTTGGTGAAGAGCGGGAGGGGGATGCTAGTGGAGCAAGCTAGGTGAAAAGGGGGGGATGCTAGTGGAGCCAGCCAGGTGAAGAGGGGGGGGCGTGCGGTCTACTTCATTCACCAGCCTGCACCGCGCTGTCAGCCGCGGCCCTCCGCCTGCTTCAAGGGTCCCGCTGTAATTGCGGAAGCTGCGGCCGCAAAGCATCGCCGCGCGGCCGTTATCATTACAGTGGGCGGCCCGAATGTGGGACAATACCACCGGCCCGGGGAAGCAGATACCTCCCTGCCACCTGGACCATTCCGCCCCTGTCTCTAGGAACGTTCACTCATGATAAATACGCAGGGTGAATGCGGCTTCATTCACTGTCAGTTTTATACAAAGTTTTAGTATTTTTTTTTCATTTGACACAAATGTTATTGGCAGAAATCTCCTTTAACATCTGCTGTCATTTAAAAAAAAAAAAAAAAATAGACCACATTTTTGTATGCATGCAGTAGGTAGACTAGTCAGAACAGGAGTAAATCTGTGCTTCTATGCCATTAACTGTGTGATGGGGATGTGTATTCTCATACACCCTGAGCTGTCACACAGCTTCCGAAAAGAAGCAATTGAGACAGAAATAGCATCACTTAAGTGCTCAGCCATGTGCAGCTACTACCCACCATGTTCTATGATATTCTGAATAACAAAATCACGTTTGATCAACGTAGGAATTATTATAAATAGAGGGTAAGACCTAAAAATAAGAGTAAAGAACATAAAGCTTCATCCCACAGTACAAAAGGACAACATAATTAAATGACTTGTATAGTAAGGAAATGTACTAATAACATGTGGACTACGTACTGTACATAAAGCATCTGTTCTGTGCTTATACACATGTCCGTAGGTGGAACGCCTGCAAGATGTATTATTAGGACTGTTTATAAAACAGGGTTAATGGAGTACAGGAAGCGTAATTGACCTGTACAAGCATTGCAAAATTACTGAAGAATGTGGGTGGTTACTTATGTGGATCTTGTTTTGTATGTGCACAGTCATTTTATTTTCACATGATCTATTTCATTATATCTAGACTCAATTTTTGTGAATGCTTGTATTTCTGTCTCAAAGTCTGTTCAAGTGAAATGCAGAGAAAGAAAGAGAGAGAGAGAGAGAGAGAGAGAGTAAGACCACTGTTTATTTTAGATAAGGACATATACTGTAGAGTGTCTTTGTTTTAGAACTAACATAAGGAATAGTGGAATGTGAACACTAAGCCTAAAGCCCCCGTCACACATAGCGAGATCGCTAGCGAGACCGCTGTTTCGTCACGCAACAGCGACCTTACCAGAGATCTCACTATGTTTCACATGTAGCAGCGACCAGGCCCCTGCTGTGAGATCGCCGATCGTGTCGGAATGGCCTGGACCATTTTTTGATTGTCGGTTTCCCGCTGGGCAGCATGCATCGGTGTGTTTGACGCCTTACCAACGAACTCGTTGGCGACTCAGAACTCAGCCACGCAGGTCTGAGTCGTCAGACCAGCTGCTGTGTGACACGGTCCCAACGACCGCCAAGGTCATTATATAGGTCTCCGTATCCTTGCTGCGTCGTTCAGTAGATCTGACTGACATCGCACCAGCGGCATAAGACTATTACAGACACTATTACAAACTTTGAAGCTGTGTGCAAAAGTTGCTGACATTCAGCCAATAGGATGTATGTAAATACCAAAAGATAAGTTGACCAATGACGATGTTAAAATGTTTGTCCAAGAAAAATACCTACCGTATATACTCCCCTCCTCGGCTTATACACGAGTCATATACGGTACTCGGTATACAGCCCCCCCCATCAGTGGTATACAGGGCCCCCCCCTTGCTGCCTCACACCTGTAAAGGAATAGATCATTATACTTATCCCTGTCCTATCGCCACCGCCGCTCTCTGACACCATGCGCTCCTCCGGCTTCATCCGGCTTCTTCCTGCTGTGACCGGCGGGCGCAGGCAATGACGTCATTGTCTGTGCGCCGGAGGAGGAAGCAGGAAGAAGCCGGATGAAGCCGGAGGAGCGCGCGGTGTCAGAGAGCAGCGGCGGCGACAGGACAGGGATAAGTATAATGATCTATTCCTTTACAGGGTGTGCAGCAGCAAGGGGGGGGCCCTATATACACCACTGAGGCCTGTATACACCACTGGGGCCTGTATACACCACTGGGGCCTGTATACCACTGGGGCCTGTATACACCACTGGGGCCTGTATACACCACTGGGGCCTGTATATACCACTGGGGCCTGTATACACCACTGGGGCCTGTATACCACTGGGGCCTGTATACACCACTGGGGAGGCTGTTGTATACTACTGGGGCTGCTGTATATACTGCTGGGGCCTGTATACGCCACTGGGGCCTGTATACACCACTGGGGCCTGTATACACCACTGGGGCCTGTATATACCACTGGGGCCTGTATACACCACTGGGGCCTGTATATACCACTGGGGCCTGTATATACCACTGGGGCCTGTATACACCACTGGGGCCTGTATACCACTGGGGCCTGTATACACCACTGGGGAGGCTGCTGTATACTACTAGGGCTGCTGTATATACTGCTGGGGCCTGTATACACCACTGGGGCCTGTATACACCACTGGGGCCTGTATATACCACTGGGGCCTTTATACCACTGGGGCTGCTGTATATACTGCTGGGGCCTGTATATACCACTGGGGAGGCTGCTGTATATACTGCTAGGGCCTGTATATACCACTGGGGAGGCTGCTGTATACTACTGGGGCTGCTGTACATACTGCTGGGGCCTGTATATACCACTGGGGAGGCTGCTGTATACTACCACTAGGGAGGCTGCTGTATACTACCACTGGCGAGGCTGCTGTATACTACCACTGGGGAGGCCTGTATACCACTGGGGGGGCCTGTATACCACACTGCTGGAGGCTGTATACCTGTGCTGGGGTCCACCCTCGGCTTATACCGAGTCAATAGGTTTTCCCAGGTTTTGGGGGCAAAAGTAGGGGGGTCGGCTTATACACGGGTCGGCTTATACACGAGTATATACGGTATATGAGTTTGAGACAATGATGTAACAAACACTGGACAATGAGATAAAAAGAGCTGCTTCTGATGCATGATTGTCTCTGAGTGGCTCTTATACGCACCTACTCATCTCTGTGATTTAATTAGGAGTGTGGCACCCACTGGTCAGGCGTCACAAGTGGGGTACTGCACCCAAAGATGAGCGTGTGGCTGTCCCTGTCGCAAGTAGAATGCAGAACACTGTGGAAGGATCTGATTCCAAAACACACCCACCAATACAACCAGAGGAGGTCCCAGAGTGAGTGAGAGTGGAAAGTGTGAGAGGGTCTAGGTGGAAAACACAGTGAGTCTTCAGGAGGATCTTCCCCGAGGAAAGACGGAGCTTACCTGAGAGGGAAAAGGGGCTTCAAAAGAGGGCTAGAGAAAGACAGAGCCCAGACAGAAGGGACCTGACTTGTACACCCGGAGTGCACGGGTCTGACAACGCTGGCCTGGAGTGTTCACCCTCCGACTGTACTCGTCCAGGCTCCGAAGATGTTCTCAGGGTGTTTATCCCCTGGGACGTACTACTGCCGAAGAAGCAGACCATGAGAAGAGAAAGAAGGGACAGGACAAGAGTAGATCCAAGAAGGTACCACCACAGACTTCCACAAATTCTGCATTCTGCTGCGACTACTCGGCCAGCCATCCTGCTGGAGTACTGTGAACTGTATCACCATCTTGTTCAGTTTATTATGACAAGTAAAGTACCTGGAAAAGTGAAGTGCCTCTGTGTCTCTGTCCTGCTTCATTGACTTTTCTCAAAGGTTTGCATCGTGCCGGCATCAAGTAACACTGCCCTGGAGGATTAGCTCTACCTGTAGGGAGCTGCTCCACCCTAGCCGCAATACCACTACCCTCTGGAGGACTGTGGCGGCGCTGGTGTCTAGTCACCAGGCACTACAGGTTGCGTCACGAGATAAAGACTTCACCCCATTAATTGGAGGCTGTCTCCCCCTCGAGGCCACGGGTCTGGGCAGGCCACCAGTGAGATCCCCCACCGAAGCTGAGGGCCCAGACATCCGAGTTCCCATACCCTGGGGCGGTACAGGAGCACACATACAAATTCTTATATATCCCATGCTGAGTGGTGATGACAACATCACATTCTTAGTTAAAAGAAAGCGATATTGTGTATCTGTATGAGAATGTTTTGTGTAGAACAGGTTTCGAATAGTCAGATAACTTTTGCCTACTCGATTGTACTATAGCAATTGCATAATTGACTCTAAAGACCCTGTCTCACATAACGATATCGTTATAGAGATCATTGTAACTGTGACGTTAAAACGATCTCTCCAGCGATGTCGTTCTCTGTGATACTTAGCAGCAATCAGGCCCCTGCTGTGAGGTCGCTGATCGCTTACAAGTGCTGTAGGTCATTTTTTGATCATCGGTTTCCCGCTGGTCAGCACGCATTGCTGCATGTGACATCGAGAAACCAGCGATCAGTGACCTCACAGGGCTGGTAACCATGGTAAACACTGGGTATCCACACCAACCACTTAATGTAAGGGGACTCAATTCCCCCCGTAAACGTAAACTTGTACTCCTGGAATTGAAGTCTTTGAGGGCCGAAATATCATTCCTCCAGGAGATAAATTTTGACAGCAAAGGTTCTTTTAGCTTTGCAGGTGGGAGCTACCCAACTAATTATTCCGCCTATTCCAATAACAAAAAAGGGGGTGTTGCTATACTGATTTCAGCCCAGTGTCCCATCCACATCCTCAGGCCCATAGAGAACCAGAGGGGCAATATATAGTCCTTGAAGCTCAGATGGGAGAACAACAGTTAATGTTGGAAAATGTTTATGCCCCGAATAGTGGACAAGCGCACTTTCTTAGGAAAATCCTCGCTCTGATCCGTGGCCTCCCCACAGCAGCAATAGTGCTGGGTGGTGATTGTGATGCACTTTTTCGGAATCACATGACCTCCTCTCAGTCAAAGGCCTTCCCCCCTCAGAGAGCCTACAGTGGCTTTCTCTGTACTTCAGGAAACTGATTAGAGTGGAGATACTATTTGATGCATGGAGGGTTGATCACCCTGGGAAAAGGGCTTTCTCCTACTACTCAGCCCCACACCAGACCCACACACGAATTGACTACTTTTTTGTGAGTAGCGCAATCTTATGTGAGATGGAGGGGCTGAGATGGGGGCCATCACCCGGCCTGATCACTCACCCAGAATTCTAGATCTCAAACACACCCACGCACCAAAGGGCTTCCGGCATTGGTGCTTAAATTAATTTTTGATCAAGGACCGTCTCATCAAGGCCTCTTTATACCGTAACCTTGAGGAGTACTTCCAACTTAACCAGACTTCAGTTTCCTTGTTGTCTGTTCTGTGAGAAGCACACAAGGCCGTGATGAGGGGTCACTGTATTAGAGAGGGGACTAAGGCCAAGAGAGATTTAGCTGCTCAATGCTTCAGATTGTCTTCTCAGCTGTCGGTATGGGAAGCTAAATTATCTAACAACCCCTCATTTTCCTCGTTAAGAAAGGTGCTGCATTTAAGGAAAAGATTAAAGGATTTGTCCATCAAAAAAGTAGAAAGACTTCTCCTCTAATCTAAACAGAGGTACTATGAGAATTAGAACAAGGCACACTCACTACTGGCCCGGCAGCTTAAAGAACAGACCTTTAGAGCTTGTCCTCAGGACCTGAGGGATACCAATGGTACGATCCATTACAACCCTTATGCTATTTCATACATTT
Source organism: Allobates femoralis (assembly GCA_033576535.1). Classification (NCBI taxonomy): domain Eukaryota; kingdom Metazoa; phylum Chordata; class Amphibia; order Anura; family Aromobatidae; genus Allobates; species Allobates femoralis. Next base: position 219,836,613 of record JARQOC010000005.1, on the reverse strand, counting down.
TCTTCTCCTTTTATAAACGCCTTTACAACCTAGCCCCCCCACTGGGGGACGGCTCGTCCCGAGAGCAGGGGATCGTGGAGAAATATCTTTCCAACCTCAAGCTGCCCACACTCCCTGAAGAGGCCATAGTCGCTTTTAACCAACCAATCACATGCAAGGAGTTGGGAGAGGTGCTGGGGGCACTACCCCAGGGAAAATCACCGGGCCCAGATGGCCTTACGTATTTATATTGCAAAGTTTTTGCCAAAGTCCTTATACCCCACATGACCTCCCTTTTCAATTCTTTTATGGACGATGCAGGTATTGCCTGTTCTATGACCCACTCCCACTTGATTCTTCTACCAAAACCACCTAGGGACCCCCTAGACTGCACCAACTACAGACCTATTGCACTGTTGAATTATGACCTAAAAATATTCGCCAAATTGTTGGCTATGAGACTGAGCCCTTGGCTTCCTCGGATCATGCTCAAAGACCAGGTAGGGTTCATTCCCTGCCGCTAAGGGGGAGACAATACCAGACATGTCATAGACCTGGTCGATGTGGTGAACAGGAGGAGCCAACAGATGTTGGCGTTAAGTTTAGATGCCGAAAAAGCTTTTGACCGATTAGACTGGTCTTTTCTGTTTGCATCTTTGCAATCATTTGACATCACTGGCAGATTCTTCAGTGCAATTCAAATTCAGTGCAAATTCGGATCTGGCTGTGGGGTGAAGCCTAACCAGGAGAGGAACTTGCAGAGAAAAACTATAATTGAAAGATTGACACCTGCTCTGAGTTTTGGAGACACTCCTGGTTTTGACACAAAAACCTGATCAAACCTCTGATCAGGGAAAAAATTGCAGTGTGAAACCAGCCTTTGGAGATTGGAGTGGAAAACGAATTGACTTGAAAGCGGTATACATACAATATGATGCCAGGGGTAAATATCAGTGTGTTGATATTGTTTACAAATACTTTCAATAAAAACTTTGCTAATATGCATTCCAACAAAAAAGGGAACCTGACATTGAAAAATTATTTACCATATTGTTGAGAAATTTTAAAGGGAGCCAACCAGCAGGTTTTTGCCCTGTAAAGTAGAGGTAGTGCCATAATGGCGATAGAATACTGATTAAAACGATACCTTTCTCCAATTATGTAGAGGACCGGGCACCAACAGGTTGTCTGAATGCAAGTGTAAAGCTGCCTGGCGTTCCTCCTGGCAATGGGTGTTGCATGCTTCAATAAGGCAAACAAGTAATCAGTCCAATGTAGAAAAAAGAGAAGCAACACTCACCCTTTTAGATGCCAAATCCTTTATTTCGTCTTGCTCATCCTAGCATAGACAAATCAGGGTGAGGAGAGGGAGTGGGGGTCGGTGGACGACGGCTTGCCGTTTCGCAGCTCTTACTGCTTCTTGCTGCGGCCACTGGACCCGTTGAAGCAGTAAGAGCTGTGAAACGGCAAGCCGTCGTCCACCGACCCCCACTCCCTCTCCTCACCCTGATTTGTCTATGCTAGGATGAGCAAGACGAAATAAAGGATTTGGCATCTAAAAGGGTGAGTGCCGCTTCTCTTTTTTCTACATTGGACTGAAAACGATACCTTTATTTAAGAAATCCGATGCTTGATTGCAGAATAATCCATGTTCAAACCTTCAGAAATGATGTCATGGGTGCAGTAGCGTGAGGATCTGGGAGGGACTTTGTGGGCTGGGTAACTTTAATCATTCCTTCTCCTGACTTGCCTCCTTTTCTCTATTTAAATTTTTTGCCACCCTCATTACCGCTGTTGACGGAGCATGCATATTACTATTGTGATTGCTATTCAATGAAATGGAGATGGTATCAGTGCATGTGCATACCACGATCTACGGCACCATTTTACTAAAGACACTTTGGAGATGGCTATGATTGGCGTTGGCATGTGCGCAGATAAAAAAAAAATTCAACTTGCACTGACGCTCATAATCATCTCGAAAGTGTCTTCAATAAAATGGAGCTGGACATCGTGGTACATGCATGTGCTGATTCCAGCACTATCTTATTAAAGACAATGTCCCAATAGCAATGCACACTAGCCGCCAATGGTATTAATGGTGGCGGTGCAAAATTTAAATAAAAAAAGGAGGCAAGTCAGGAGGAGGAATGATTACAGGATCCTGATCCACAATGTCCCTCCCAATTGCTCAAGTCACTACCCCAATGATTTAATTTCTAAAGATTTATACAAGGATTATTCTGTAGTCAAGCCTAGTATTTTAAAACTAAAGGTATTAATTTAATAAGCGTCCAAGCACCATAATGACACTGCCTCTACTTTATAGGGCACAAATGTGCTGGTTGGTTCCCTTTAATCATATTACTAACATATTGAACTGTCGGAAAATATGCACTTGGCAACCTCTAATCACATGACCAGACAGCCATCTTGGACTTTGTGAGCACATGTGTATGGGTGCTTCTTAGTGATGAAGTTTCCTCTATTTTTAGGTGCCATCAGTACAAAACATGCAAGTGAAGTGCAGTTAAGTAAATGAATGTGCCAAGGTAGATATCTCTTCTTAACTTTAGCGAGTTCATAATCCACAAAAAAGTTGTGCTTAGACAATTTGGCAATTAACAAAATTGTGTTATCCCTTTTTTATGTCCATTACAATTTCTATCAATTTTTGAATGTTACAACAGCACAGTCTGAGATCTTGGATACACAGTTACAGAAGTTCTTATTATCTGTTCTCTGTACATATTTCATTATCGCAACTTTTTGTTTACTTTAAGCAGTGCTACAGAAAGGGACATAACCGCTGCAACATAGTAATGTAACGGACGTAACATAGCAATCGTTATCATCCAGGCATATATTTTTCACATTTATCTGCAGACCAACATTTACATGAAAAAAAACAGAAGAACTCTGAATACCTGCTAAATCTGTTTGATCCTACTTTAAATATAACATTGGTGGTCACTCTAACTCAGCTGATAGCACTGTAATATTACGCAGGATTGAAAAATGCATCGCAAGCCAAGAAATGTATGCTACCGAATTTGTATTTTACTGAGACCATGCGCACCATAATGTTACCATGCTGGCACGTATGTAAATACGGTTTTAATATATTTCAATCACTTCTGCCATGGATTTTCAATTACCCATGGTAAGCGTCCAGTTGACAGTGTAGGTGGGATTATCAAGTAAGCTTTTGTAGGTGGATTCTGCAAAGAAAAGTAGCAGTAGACTAACAAAGTTTTACAATATTGCTTGTTCTGCATCCAACACAATCTCTGTAGTTTACGTGTCCAAAGAAACTGGAGAAAGAAAGAAAAGCAGGAAAGACGCGTGAACAAACAGAAATGTTTTGCCATACTAGGACTTCCATGATAAGCATTACTTTACGATGAGTTGAGATAGGTTTGAAATTTGCAACATCATCCTTTTCGAGTTTAAAACGTCCTTTTATCAAAATGCTATAAAAAAAGAAGACATCTGGAGTTTGGCAGAAGCATTGGTTTCTGTTGCTTTTGTGAAGATCTTTGGTGTCAATGCACATTGCATGATGGGAGAAGTAAAACATAAGATAAAATCTGGCATCACACAAAGGATGAAATGTAGTACCCTGAACAGATGGCATCCGTAAGGTGGTCCCACCAGCCCCTACTTAAAAAAGAAGCAAGTTTATCTTTCATTAATACCACCAACTGGACATTTGATGATCTTCACATATGCAGATACATCAGAGGCTATGTCAGTTACGTTAACTGTGTTACATCCGTTAAATTGATGTATACTTTTTCTCATTAATTCAGTGAACATACACTTTTGAATAAACAGCAACTTTTTTGCTTACATAGTTAGGGATGTACCCAAAAATGATTTGAATAAATGGCATTTAGATTCAGACGTACTTATGCATTCATTACGTGGACAAATCATGCTTCCATTTCATGTTGCATCCGTTACACAGTGATTACTTTTAAATACTTTAGCTACTCAAAAATGATACATTGATATCCATAAACATTACCTACACGTCACCTGTATACAATAATACATTTGTAAGTTTCAGCTGTTGCATGCAAACAAGATATTCAGCCTTTGGATGTTGAAAGTGTCATGCAAATGTTACATCCGTTACGCTGGAATTCACCCATAAACTATACCAACTATTCTTCCAATATGAATTTCATTTGTGCTTTCAGGTACTAAAGTTTTCCACTGGGTATCATACTGTGTGCTGACTGCTTTCCAGCCCATTTATGTGTTAAATGACATATTCATAGATGCTGCGCTTCAACCCAGATGCTCCCAATTACATGGCTCAATAGATATTGCTCTATATTTTGTACTATATAGGACACTATCACAAAACTTGACATTTACGGTACGTTTATCTTTGAAAAAGGTGTGAAAGCAGAAATATAGGTGCACATATTATTATTAGAGCAAATGTTCACCAGTATTAGCTCTATTTATAGGTGACAAATTCATTTTCCTTTGCAGAACCATAATTAAAATGTACTATATTGGCATAAAGTGTTCCACATTGCACTGAGCTAAATACAGCACGGCATGGTGACATACTGTACAGTAGAAGTCTGCTCTACTATAAATAGCACCAATGTCATAGCGCTTAAGTTAGGAATATGTAATATTAATTATAGGCAGTGGTTCTTTATCTTGCATCACATTAGTCATCATTATATTTATTAGTATTGTATAATGCTTTGAGTGTAGATTTACATTTTGAGCAGAGAGGATTTTTTATTAGCTCTTACAGCAGTAGGATTGAGAAATACTGCAGATTGCCATATTATCTCAGAATCACCAAATGTTGTGGAGTTACCAAAGTTCATCACATAGCAAAAAAAGTTCAATGTTCCGCACCACCTGATAAAATGAAAGCAAGTGTATTGGTATTTAGCAATGGACACTTAGCATTGGCAGTGATAAATGGTAATATGTGGTGCTCGCTGTATGTAGACAGTTGATATTTCAATAAAGAGAAAAATAAGTTGCACTCACTGGTTTGCCTAAAACGAATCCTTTATTGCAAGTCCATAAAATCCAGGCAGGTACAGAAGGACGTTAACAGCATTGTAGGAGGATGACAGCTGTTTCATGCATGCTTGCACTTCATCAGATCATATACAAATGGAGTGCTGCTTATTTTTCTCCTTATTGAAGAATTACCAAAGGGCATCATGGAAGCACTTCTTAGCAATTGGCTGCAGTGATCACATTCTGGCTACTTGTAAATAAAGACCAAGAGCACCGGTGGAGGTTCAGCGCTAGACTGTTAGCGAATAGAATAAGTGACTAGCGTTTCTACTCACAAAAGTGTGGACAACCAAAGTTTTAAGAACCTTTTAAAAGAAAGACACAGCTGAACTAAGGGCAAACAGAGCCAAGAGTAACTCTGCTGCCTCATTAGTGAATGGATCAATTGGGGGTTTCACCATAATCACGTATTTCAGAGATGTAGATGGAAAACTGATGTAAGTGCTCACCAAAGAGCATAGGATAAATGTGAACTGATCCAAAATGTTCTGTACCCAAATTGTTACCAATAGCATTTAAATCAATCCACAATAAACAAGCCCCCACCAAGGTCTGTCATCTGTTAACAGACATATTGGGGGCTCTCACATTACTAGTAGTACAAATGCTCTGGAAAAGTACCATTGCTCCTCATCCTCCCAAAAGAAAATGAGCAAAACCAGCACTCCCAAATGCTCACCTCTCTTCTGAGCCTCACAATTTCAACATGTTTGACATTGTTGTAGTGAGGAAGCCCGCTCAATTTATTAATGCAACATTCACTGTGTTTGACCCTATACGTGTTTTTCAGAGATAAGATTATCGCTATACCCATAGATGAACTCCCAGAGGGGTGTAACCACCAAAATATTGTCTTCTAAGGTTTTTTTTTGTAATGTCCAGGCAATTAAGGTCTCTACAAAAGGAGTTCGTAAACAATTTTAGGAAAATCTGTGCTTCAAAAATCGAATGTAGCTCCATACCTCCTGAACCCTGCTGTGCTCCAAAGCAGTGCTTTTCCACCACATGTGGAGAATCTCTGATGTGGAGAATCTTCAATATTGTGCTAAGTGCCGGCTACTTCCCTCGTACCTGGAACCAAGGCCTCATCACACCCATCCACAAGAGTGGGGACAGGTATGACCCAGCCAACTACATAGACATATGTGTCAGCAGCAACCTGGGAAAGCTATTCAACAGCATCCTGAACAAGAGATTCTCAGTTTCCTCATAGAGCACGATGTCCTCAGCAAAAGCCAAGCAGGGTTAATGCCGCACCACTGACCACATCTACAGTATACCCTCCACAGCCTCCTTCAGAGACACGTGCACAATACAAAGAACGGGAAGATATATGCCTGTTTCGTGAACTTTAAAAAGGCCTTTGATTTTGTGTGGCACCTGGGCTTTTTCTTGAAACTGCTGGAGGGCGGAAAAGAAGGAAAGACCTACGATGTCATCAAAAGCTCCTACTCCGAGAACCTCTGCAGTGTGAGTATGAATGTTAAAATAGCGGCTTATTTCCAGCACAAAGCTTAAAGTTAGAATCAGCACAGTAGTAGTACATTTAAGTAGGTGCAATTGTCCTGTACACAGTGCTCCACAGTGGTGAAAAAAAAAAATTATTTCCAGCAGAGCCGTGAAGTCAGACAAGGCTGCAGCCTAAGTCCAACGCTCTTCAACATTTACGTCAACGAGCTGGCTACTGCTCTTCCACAGCACCACAATTCCACAGCCTCCACAATTCCCAGGTGAAATCCTTGTTGTATGCAGATGACCTGCTGCTGCTGTCACCAACCGAGAAAGGCCTCCAAAACAACCTGAAAATCTTAGACAAATTCAACTCCACTTGGGCACTACCGGTCAACCTAAAGAAAACCAACATCATAGTGTTCCAGAATAGAAAGAGAAGATCAGACCAGCACCCTTCATTTGTCCTCATCAATTGAAAGCTTACAGGAACAGACAAATATACCTATCTGGGCCTGGAGATTCACCGGTCAGAGAGTTTCAAACAAGCCATAGAGACCCTGAAACAAAAGGCCTGAAAAACCTTCTATGCCATCCGAAGGAAACTCTATTATCTGAAGCCACCAGTGAGGGTCTGGTTAAAAATCTTCGACTCTATCATCACCCCAATTCTCCTGTATGGCAGCGAAGTCTGGGGTCCTCACGCCTACACAGACTAGTCAAGGTGGGATTCCAGCCCAACAGAAATAATCCACCTGGAATTCTGTAAGCACCTTCTCCAGGTCCATCAGAGCACCTCCAACAGTGCTAATCGAGCCCAGCTGGACGGATTCCCTCTACACCTAATGGTCCTTTAGAGGGCGCTGTCATTCTGGGCTCAACTACATAGGAGCAATCCAAGCTCTCATCACCATAAAGCCCTGATACATGGAGGTGAAACAGAAAAACCAGGAACCTCAGAACAGCCCACCCAAACCCAACCTGACCAGAATACCAATCACAGCAACCTGACAAAAGCCGGAATCAGGAAGATGGTAGACAAAGGCCAGGAGAGGTATGTCAGTGACTGGAAGAACAATATCATCAGCTCACAGAAACTGACTATGTACCAGAGTCTACAGGAAGACTACAGACTGGCCCCATATCTGGAGAAACTCCCGGACCACAGAGACCGCAAGATCCTGAGCCGATATAGACTCAGTGCCCACAGTCTGGCCATCGAATCTGGCTGACACAGGCAGAGCTACAAGCCAAGGGAGGAAAGACTGTGCCAACATGGTGACCAGGAGGTTCTGGAGGATGAAACCCACTTCCTGCTACACTGCTCCAAATACTTAGCAGTGAGGGACACTCACTTCAGGAGACTCTCACATCTCTTCCCAGATTTCATCACTATGAAGGAAGAAGAGAAAACATATATCCTGCTGGGAGAAGAAGAGAGCACAGTAAAGATAGCAGCGTGTTATGTGAGCGAATGTCATAGACTGCGAGAAAGAGAACTATGATATACCATGGTCTTCTATAGCCCCCACCCTGGATCTGCCCCAATCCACTTTCCCTACAGCCCCTACCCAACATCCCACAGTCCCTACCCCTATTCCCTTTTGTACACTTGTTTTGACAAAACTAATGTGTATTTAGTCCTGCCAATAAAGCTTCTTTGAATCTTGAATCAGCTTACTCAGTCGAAATTCCTCAACAAATTTTGTCTCCTGCTATCCCTGGGAAAATTAAAATATTTGGTGCTTTAACATCTTTTTTTTTGTGGAATAAACCATTTTTTTTTTTCATTTTTACATTTGTACATTGTAAAACTCTGTGAAGCACCTTTGGGTTCAAGGTGCTCACCACACATCTAGATAATTTCTTGAGGGGTTGTGTGATGTAAATCTATTGTTTATGTATATAAAGGACTAACCAAGCACGACATGAGGGGTATAGTTTTCAGAATGTCACTTGTGAGAATTCCATTGTTTAGATACATCAAGATCTAACCAAATGCAACTTTACACTCGCAGTCTATTCCATCAAAATCAGCACTCCAAAACATTGCTCCTTCCCTTCGAGGACTGCCGTGCACCCAAACAGTTGTTTTCCATGACTTATAGGCTATCAGCATACTCAGGACAAATCGCACAACAAACTTTTTGATTGAATTTTTCCTGTTATCCTTGGGAAAATAAAAGTATTTGGTGTTAAAACTATTTTATTTGTTGGAAAAATAATTTTACTTAATTTCACGTTTCTACAATATAAAATTCTGTGAAGCACCTGTGGGTTCAAGGTACTCACCATACATCTAGATTAGTTCCTTGCGAGGTTCTGTGAGAGAATTATTTTGTTTAGGTACATGAAGGACTAACCAAACACATCATGACACCTGCAGACCATTCCATCAAAATCTACGCTTCAAAACATTGCTCCTTCCATTTGAAGTCCTGACGTGCGCCCAAACAATGATTTTCTACCACATATGGGGTATCAGCGTACTGAGGATAAATTACTCAACAACTTTTTGGGTCCATTTTCTCCTGTTGCCCTTTTGAAAATAAAAAAATTGGGGCTAAAAGAACATTTTTTGTGGAAAAAACTGTACTTTTTCATTTTCACGTCTCAATGTTATAAAATTCTGTGAAGCACCTGTGGTATCAAGGTGCTCACCACATATTTAGATAAATTCCTTGGGGGATTTAATTTCTAAAATGGTGTCATTTTCGGGGCGTTTTCCACTGTTTAGGCACATCAGAGGGTCTCCAAATGTGACATGGTGACTAATAACGATTCCAGACAATTTTAAGTTTGATTGGCAGCCCTTCTCTTCCAAGCTCTGCCGTGCGCCCAAACAATAGTTTTCCAACGCACATAGGGTATTGGTATACTCTGAAGAAGTTGCATGGTGCACTTTTTTCTGTTACCATTGAGAAAATACAAAATTTAGAGCTAGAAGAACATTTTTGTGGCAAATGTGATTTTTTTTATTTTCACGGTTCAGCGTTCAAAAATTCTTGTAGCATCTGGGCATTAAAGTTTCTCCCACAAATCTCAATACGTTCCTTGAGGGGTCTAGTTTCCAAAATGGGGTCACATTTGACGGGATTCCACTGTTTAGCCACATCAGGGGCTCTGCAAACGTGATATTGCATCCACATCAATTCCAGACAATTTGGCATTTCAAAAGTGAAATGGCGCTCACTCCCATCGTAGTCCTGCCATGCTCCCAAAAAGCACATCTGTTTAGGCATATCAGGGACTCTCTAATGCGATATGACATCCGCTCATGATTCCAGACAGTTTTGCAAGTCAAATGGTGCTCCTTCTCTTCCGAGCCCTGCTGTTTGCCCAAACAGTAGTTTTCCACCACATATGGGGTATCGACGTACTCAGCAGTAATTGTACAACAAGTTTTTGGTTAGTTTTTTTCTGTTACCTTGTGAAAATGAAAATTTAAGGCTAAAAGAAAATAAGTAAAATTATCATTTTTTCATTCCATATTGCTATAGTTCCTGTGAAGCACCTGAAGGTTTAAAAAACGTCTTGAATGTGGTTTTGAGGTGTTTGAGGGGTGACGTTTTTGGAATGGTGTCACTGTTGGGTATTTTCTGTAACATAGGCCTCTGAAGTCACTTCAAATGTGATGTAGTCCTTAAAAGTGGTTTTGTAAATTTTGTTAAATAAATTATAAATTGCTGATAAACTTTGAACCCTTCTAATTTTCTAACAAAAAAAAAATATGTTGCAAACATTGTGCTGATGTAAAGTAGACAAGTGGGAAATGTTATGCATTAACTTATTTTGTGATATAACTTTAGGCTATAAAAAGTCAAAGTTTGAAAATTGCAAAATGTATCTAAAGTGTCACCAAATTTACGATTTTGTCACAAATAAACGTGAAGTACTACCAATGTTCTCAGAATTACTGGGATCGGTTGAATTGATCTAGAGTTATTAACTTTCTTGACGCCAGAAGCAGAGGGGATCTTCCCAGAATACTGTATGCAGTGTGAACTGTCAGTCCAGCAACAAAAGGAGACTATGGAGCTTAAGGTACACCTTGAGCTAAAAGGAAAAATACACTATAGTGCAACTCTCTAAGCGGGCTCTGAAGCATCGCAGTAGTGCCGGAGGGAGTGCAACTATAGCGACCATATCGACTCATATACAGTAGCTGCATGCAGGAGTGGATTTGAGCCACGGGTGCGCTATACCAGCAGAACAACCAGGTCTTACATTATAACCCCCCTTCCCAGTGGTCCTTAGGGAGAAGAAAAACTAGACAGTCAAATGCCAGCTCTCGTATATATATTTAGTTAGGCAGTGTATGCCTAGCAACCTGTCTGTCAGCCTGACTTAGTCCTTGATTTCAAAGCCTAATTTGCATGCTGCTATACGCAGATGAAGAAAAAAGAAACTTGAGAACTGCCAAATCACACTTTACCCATCTAAGGCTTGTTATTGTTATTAGATTTAGAAAAAAAAGAAAAAGTGGTCACCTTAAGAACCTCTTTAAGTGACTCCCACATCTGATACATGCTGCCTAATCCATAGCCAGCACATATCAGGCACTGGCTGTATGTTTGACTTTGAAAAGCTGCGGTGTTTTAGAGAAAACATACCTTTAAAACATACAATTAATAGCCAAGGAACCAAACCGTGCTGTAGACTAATCAGACAAGTGGACTCCCAGTGACTTCTCCCTGCCCTGAATTGACATGTCTCTGCTGACATACGCCTATAGGCAAAGACCTATCAATCCAGGGCAGTGGGCGGTGGGGATCTGCCTGGACAACTAGTCTACAGTGTGGCTCGGTCCAGGGGCGTAACTACCGGCATAGCAGACGTAGCAGTCGCTTTGGGGCCCGGCACTTGTGGGGGGCCCGGACCCAGAGCCGCTACGCTGCTATCCGGTCAGCTACCTTGTGTGGCCGTCAGGTGGGGGGCTGAGAGGTCACCTGGGGGGTGCACCAAGCTCCCCGGAGGGCCCTGCTGCCTGTGTCTCCAGCCGCCCCCGCAGCGACCGCGATAGCACCGAGGCTGAGGGAGGACTGCTGGAAGTGACACTGTGACTTCCTGCAGCCGCGCAGCAGTGCCCGCCCCTTCACCGCTCCACCGCTGGGAGGAGCAGGTAATCGTGCGGCCGGCAACCCTCACCCACACCCCTCCCACCCCCCGGTCCTCACCTAGGGGCCCCTAAGTGAATCTTGCATCGGGGCCCGCAAGACAGTAGTTATGCCACTGGCTGGGTCCCATGGCTATTAATTGTACATTTTCCCTGAAATACTGCAATTAAACATACCTGACTGTGATCAGACAGCCATGGTTTCATACATGCATGGATTCGGCAGCATGTATCAAATATCAGGTTCTCTTTAAAAATGCAGGAGGGAAGCAGGGGTTTGGGGATTAGTTTAGCCCTGAGCTCGGAAGACTTCAGACCAGACATAAAAAACTGTAGAAAAAAGATGATTTTCCAGCTCCAGTAATACTCCATGAAAAAATCTTTAATAAATAGGGTTAAAATTACCCATATACAAGGCTACGTGTTGCAAGTGTGCAGTACAATCTTTACCAATCTCAAGCTCATGGAGTATTACTGAAGCTGGAAAATCATCCTTTTTGTCTTTAAACATTCTTACAACAAAAAATAAATTTGCTTTGAGTGCACTTAACTGCAAAACAACTCACAGAACCCTTCCAATTTTTCTAACAATTAGAAAAATTGGAAGGGTTCTGTGACATGTTTTGTAGTACAGTGCACTCAATGGCATTCAGTGGGTGGACAGACACGGACTGGCCATAGGGCATATCAAGAGTTTGCCTGGTGGGCCGAAGGGAAATTGGGCCGTTGCACAGCCGGGAAGCTGTAGAGAGTAGACACAGAGGTGTTTCTGGTGGGGAGCTTCCGGCTCTGTTCTTGCAGCTGCTTCTTGGAGGAAGAGTATGTCAGCTCAACTCCTCAGCGGGTCAAGCTGCTGGATGCCTCAAAGACCCTGCTGTATATCCTGCTGACTGGGGGCCCGGGACCATGCAGTTCCCACACTGTTGGCTGGTACAGGGCATCTTCCCATTCCTCTCCTTCCTGTCCGGCTTCATCTCCTGCATGGGCTGAGCTCCTTCATCCTAGGCGGTAAGAGAGAGTATTTTGCCTCCAGGGCTGGAGGTTTCTGCACTGAGATGTCTGGATTTTGGCTGGTGGCTGCAGTCTCCTTCTGAGGCACAGGGGATTAATGGCAGCTGTTTGAACGTTCACTGTGAGATGCCCAATCTGTGGGATGTCAAGCAGCTGCCATCAATGCCATTAATCAATCTCACAGACAGAGTGACTGATCCCAGAGCAGAGTCCGGCACTGGATAGATAACTGTGACCCAGGCAGCAGAATGCCACTAATAAAACCATGTGTCTCCCTCCCTCTCTATGTATATTTGAGTGTGTGTATGTACTGTACTGTGTGTATGCAACTCTCCTGTCCTATATACTGGGTGCAATCCTTGGTATCTGTATTATTCTATATATATACACTGCACAGAACCACTTCTCCTGTCCTGTATACTGGATGCAAACCTCAGTATCTGTATTATTCTGTATATATACATTGCACAGTACCACTTCTCCTGTCCTGTTTACTGGATGTAAACCTCAGTATCTTGTATTATTCTGTATATATACTCTGCACAGTACCACTTCTCCTGTTATCTGAGAGTTGGTATTGGACTTCCGGATTTTTAGCATTTAAATATTGTTTAAATTGATGATCCTCAATATGGAAGTCATTACTTATCTTCTGTATAGGTGATGACTTTCTCTTCGCTATGGTTCAACTTGGACCCCTCAATCCTGAGAAACGTACCTTTGAACGGTAACATGTGAATGTTGCTGTGGTTGATTATTCCCTCTGCTGCACCATTCACATGTGGCTCTTCAGATAACTCCTTAAAGGTACCGTCACACGGGGAGATATCGCCGGCGATGTTGCCGGCAACCGAGGGGCGTGGCCAGGTTGCGGCGACATCGCCGGCGAATTGCCGCGTGTGACAGGGCGATAATCAGGCGATGAATCGCCTGAGTCACATCGCCAGGTTTCCCAACAATGTTGGGAAACCTGGCGATGTTGCTCAGGCGATTCTGCCTGATCGCCCTGTGTAACGCGGCAACCCGCAATGTTACGGGCGATTCCGCCTATCTACAACATTGCGGGTTATCGCTTGCTGGGTTGCTGGGCAACCCAGCGAGCGATAGCCGCGGCAACTAGCCGGCGACATCGCCGGTAAGTTGCTCAGTGTGACATCTCACTGGCGATGTTGTCAGGGATGCGCGCTCCCGCGATCGCCGGCAACATCGCCGGCGATATGTCCCTGTGTGACGGTACCTTTAGAGAGTGATAAGGCCACAATAATGTAAAAGCAAAATTCAATGATCAGGGCTGATGGGTGATATAGTATGTGGGCTGGTGGGGTCTGTTTCCAGGGTTGCTTTTTGGTTCCAGTCTGACCCTGTGGGTGAACAACACATTGTTAGCATGAAAGGCAGAGCTGACATAGGAAAAACTGCAAGAGATTGTCCCTGATATATGGCAGACACTTGTTCCTTATCTTCACTTTTGCTGAGAAAACATGTGCTTTTGCATTGTCAGCATCATGCCAATCATTAATATACTATCGGTGAAGTGATGACAGTAAAACCTTGAAAAGATAAGAAGCATGAAACTTACAATCAGCATACAATTATCTAATATTATGTAGTTTTGACACTTTTTCTAAAGTTTATCCAGTTGTATACCTAATTTATCTTTTTTGCTGTGTAGTAACATAAAACTTTGTTCCATAGAAAGAGCCATATTGGGCTTTAGAAAGATTGTCTAATCATTGACAACCCTTTTCATTTGGAAAGCTTAGGCTACCTTCACATTTGCGTTGCGGAGGGGATCCACAATGTGACCGCAGCACCGCAAGCCCCTATCTTTATAATGGGAGCGCAAGGTGCTGCGCTTGACTGCGCATGACCGTGCGCACCCATTCCCTGCCATATATGATCTGTGCGCAGGCGGACAAATCACCCAGTCTCGTCTGCACCAGAAATGCAACATTCGTTCGTGGTGCGGACGAGACTGGATGATTTGTGCGCAGGCATCCGCCTGCGCACAGATCACATATGGCAGTGAATGGGTGCGCACGGTCATGCGCAGTCAAGGGCAGCACCGTGCGCTCCCATTATAAAGATAGGGGCTTGCGGTGCTGCGTAGGGATGGGCGAGTCTACTCGCTAGGACTCGGGACTCGGCGATTCTGAAGGTACTCGCAGGACTCGTTACTCGGCGAATCTCCCAGCTTGGACTCGCACAGTGACGAGTCCAATGGAATTCAATGGCAATAAGCTTGACTCTTCACAGATACCCGCTGTCAGCAGCGAGTCTGAGCGAGTCTACGATTCCGAGTCCTACGAGTCTACGATTCCGAGTCCTGTATACTGTATTCGGGAGTCGGACTCTCGAATACAGAATCTGTTATGTTCCGAGTCAGCACAGCGTGCGTGTTAGGTCAGAAAACTTGTGAAGATAGCCAATCATAGTCAGTAATGGCATAGCAAAGTTGGTTGTGTCAGGACTATGATTGGCTGCTGTCCATCGTGATGCCTATGTCATGTATGACAGGCAAGGCAGTATATAAGGCTTGTCCCCGCCATTTTGGCCACATTCCTGAGACGATCTGACCTAGTATAGGGAGAGAGAGATATATGCTGGAGCAGATCAGGGATTGTCAGTGTAGGGAAGATTCCTTATATTAACCCAAAAAGCTCTTCTGAGAGCTAGGAGGAGGACAGAGTAGTGCTGTGTAGGCAGGCAGGCAGGGAGGGAAGGAAGGAGAAGCCTTACAGTGCACACAGGACGGACCTCATAGCTTAGCTTACTCACTCAGCTTTGCTAACAGCTGCAGTCAGAGGCTTAGCTGAGGTGTTGTTTCCTTTTTGTTTTTGCACCAGATCGATTTTTGTTCCTAATAAGCCATAGAGCGTTATTTTTTCTGTGGCAGACCAGTGCGTTGCTGCTCTCCTACCTTTAAATAGCACATACACCACCTTAGGGAGTGTAGTGTGCGGCTTCACTGCCAAGTGTGAGCGCGCACACTTACCCGCCAGCAAGTGACGCATACAGCAACACCAAACCACATCTCGGTGGCTGTGCGCACTTAAAACCAATTTTTTTAGGGAGTGTAGTGTGCGGCTTCACTGCCAAGTGTGAGCGTGCACACTTACCCCGCCAGCAAGTGACGCATACAGCAACACCAAACCACATCTCGGTGGCTGTGCGCACTTAAAACCAATTTTTTTAGGGAGTGTAGTGTGCGGCTTCACTGCCAAGTGTGAGCGCGCACACTTACCCCGCCAGCAAGTGACGCATACAGCAACACCAAACCACATCTCGGTGGCTGTGCGCACTTAAAACCAATTTTTTTAGGGAGTGTAGTGTGCGGTGTGTTTGGACTCGCACACTTTCAGAGACACATCAGCGAGTTGTAAATGTCATTATTCGCTATTACTCGGTTCCCTATTCATTAACATTGGACTCGCTGGACTCGCAACGAGTCCCGAGTCCTTGACTCGGACTCGTTGGGGTCTTGCGATTCCGAGTCTTTTAGGACTCGCCCATCTCTAGTGCTGCGGTCACATTGCGGATCCCCTCCGCAGAACGCTGCGGAGGGGAACGCAAATGTGAAGGTAGCCTTAAAGACAGTGATCTCTGTGGATGTAGCTCCATAGACTCACCACAAACAGCTGATATTTATATGTACCCCACATGTAGTATTATTTAACAATAATTCTGATGCTTTTCTTTTGGCTTATAGTGGGTATTCTGGATATGGTCACCATTTATGAAAGCCACGTGCCCTATTAGGGAACATAGACAGGATGCAAGCAAAACTTCAACATCTTGGGTCCAAATGCAAAATCTGTAAAATTATAACCACCTACAATGTGCCATTTACTGTACTAGGGTCTCTTTCTTTCCAGATGGGGCCCACTCAGGACAAGGTATGACTCCTACTCTGATACGTTTAGGCTTAGGTCACATGACAGTAAAAAAAGTTTTAATTTTTATTTTCATCCAGGAAAGTGGGACAATTTAACAAATTGGATACCACAAGCCCTAACTATAATGGCCACTTTACACGTCCCAACATTGTTTCGATATTGTATCCAACGGCACGGGAGCGCACACTTTTTTGGCTGAAAGCCAAGATCGCATAGGAGATGTCACACAGGGCGATATCGGCAGGCAACACAACTGCAATGTATACGCCTCCTTGTACGAGTGACCCAGGAACGACCATTTAACATGGGAGTGAATAGGGGAAGTTGCTCTCCAAGTCGGTGTTGGGCTGTCACACAGCACGATCCTGCCAGATCGTCCATCCAATATCGGGCAGTTGGAGAGCCTGCTCATTTCTTCTCCGATATCGTTTTGGCATCGTTCTTGCGTTGCATTGCACATTTACACCATACAATGCACGAACGATATCGGGGCCAGCGCACGAACCACGTGACATTTTGTCGAAGTTGGACGATGATATTGGGACGTGTAAAGTGGCCATAGTGGCTCATTCAGACAACCATAAAATGAACGAGTGCTATCCAATTTTTTTTATCAGGTAACACACTTCACTCATGTTTTTCAATAGGGCACTGCAGAATCTGTCTGTGAAAAAAACCTAGCATGCTGCACATGTGTACTAAAATCAGATGAGACTCTCCCAATCAAGTCCATGGGTGAGAATAGAATGTCACAGTATGTAATCCAATTTTTATGGACATATTACAATTCTGTAGTATAGGACACCTGAATGAGGTGGGATGGGAGCGGGTCGTGGGCGCTGGTGGTGAGGTGTGATTTTGACAGGAGGGAGGAGAGTTGGTCTTCAGTTATGGGGGGGAAGTGGCTGATGGAGGAGGAGGGCAGTGTAGGTGGGAAGGGGAGGTGTGGGGATAGTGGACCGAAGCTACTTCTGATCTTGTCGATCTTCTCCTTGAAGAAGGTCGCAAAGTCTTCAGCAGAGATGAGGGGAGAAGGGGGAGGAGCAGGTGGGCGAAGTAAGGAGTTGAAAGTTTTGAAGAGCTGTTTGGGGTTGCGGGACAGAGAGGTTATAAGGGATGAGAAGAACACTTTCTTGGCGGTAGCGAGTGCCGTCTTGAAGTCAGTGATGGATTGCTTGAACAGAGCAAAGTGCTCGGGGGTGTGAGACTTTTTCCATCTCCTCTCGGCGACTCTGGACGCCCGTCTCAGGTTTTTAGTGAGGGTGGTGTGCCAGGGTTGCCTGTTAATGCGTGGAGCATGGAGAGTGAGGGGGGTGGCTAGGTTGAGAGCGTTCGTTATGGTGGTGTTGTATAGGGTGGTGGCAATGTCAATGTCGTCAGCGCAGGGTAGGTCGGTGAGAGGGAGGAGTGATTCAGAGAATAAAGGAAGATCAAGATCTTTTAGGTTTCGGCAAGGGTGATCAAGTTTGCGGAGAGGGGGTAGTGTGGCAGGGGAGGAGAGGGCGGAGAAGGTCAAGAGATGGTGGTCGGACAGTGTGAGTACCGAGGTTGTGAGGTTAGAGAGGGAGCAAAGGCGGGTAAAGATGAGGTCAAGCGTGAGGCCTTGTTCGTGGGTGGGAGAGGAGGACCATTGGGAGAGCCCTAGGGAAGTGGTCAAGGAAAGAAGGTTGGAGGCGGCTAGGGGGGGAGTGTCAATGGGGATATTGAAGTCGCCCATGATGATGGAGGGGATGTGTCCATGATTTCACTGCAACCAGCAAATTGCCAGTGAAATTGCCTAGCAAAATTGCTGTGTGTGAAGGCACCTTAAGGCAACACTAAGCTCCACACTGGGGAAAAAAATTCCTTCCTCACTCCACATACGGCAATCAGACTAGTTCTCTATCAGACAGCACACAGATGACAAATGGGAAAAAAATGCCCTACTTTTCCAGATGAAAATTGCACCATTTTTTTTAGATTTTCATGTAACCCTAGACTTATAGTCCTGGAAAACAGATTTAGTGTACAGGATAACTCCATTAATAACATTATAGACAGCTGGTCTAGAAACATGCCATCCATGGGCGTACCCAGGATCAAAACTAGGGGGGGCAAGCCATGGTCATTCGGAATGTCATATCCAGCCTGGTGCATTATGGGGGTTGATCACGTGTTCGGCTGGGCTCCGGCACATGCACAGTGTGCATATTGAAGCCGGGCCGAACACGTGATCAGCCCCCATAATGCACCAGGCCGGATATAAAGTTCCGGCCGGCGCATCAGAGTTCCACAGGAGGCTGGAATTTCAAAAAGTGCTAACAGGTTCCCTTTAAAGGGAACCTGTCACCCCCTTTGGTCGTTCTAACCCCTGCACACCACCTTATACATGATGTATTTGGGGCTCCTGTGACCACTCTATATGCCCAGCAGGCCCCCTGCATACCTCAAAAATGAACTTTTAATATCTCCCGCGTGGTATGGAAATTAGTTGAAAATGGTCCAGGAGGATCTGCTCAATCTGGTCCTCGCTGCCCTGCTGGTTGAAATGCCCGCCTTGCTCCTGTGAAAAGGCCACCCCTCCTGTGTATGTCACATTGCTCTAGCGCCTGCACAGTGGTGCGGTTCTCCGTTCTCAATCCAAGGTTCGCGAGCACAAAACTACATCACCAGATCCAACAGAGGTATAGAAATACATCCATATACCTCCCTTTAGTGCAGAAACACAATGTCAAAACTCTCAGTACAGAAATACATTACCAGAACCCTCATCAGTGAAGAAACACAGCATCAAAACCCTCCTCAGTACAGAAACACATTCATATATAACCCCATCAATACAGAAACACTGTGTCAAAACCGTCATCAATACATCACCAGACACACCAGAGGTACAAAAATACATAAATAGAACCCTCATCAGTAACACAATTCATCATCAGAACCACCATCAGTACTTGGTAAAACAATTGTAATGTCAGGTCAGACTCATACACATTTGTACTGCATGAACCTACAACTTCTACTACATCATTAGCAATGGTAAGGACATACTGGGAGTTGTTGTTACCAGCTGTCAATATAAGTATACAGGAACCACAGTACTTATGAGAATTAGTCATTATCACAAATCATTTACATCCTGGTACCTTATAGATGACCTTATCTCTGATCAGGGTCGTCTTTTTCTTTTCTTCATCTTGTCCAGGCACCTTGATGACTTTTCACATCCACAGTTCATCTCTGGAGACGTCCATCTTCTCTGGTCTTCTGCAGCACATCCCGGCACGATACCCTTAAAAATAGCAGAATTGTCAAAATTCTCCTAAGTAAAAATATCTGCTCTACACTGTGCCCCAGAATAAATAATTACTTCTCCTCACTGTTCCCTGCACATACTATGATTTACACACTATCCCTCTCATGGCACATGCCCTCCACACTGCCCTCTCCTCCCTCCATACTGGATCCCATGGTCACACTGTCCTCTACTCTGTATCCCTCTATACTGCCCACTGTTTATACTGTTCTATCTCATCAAACTCCCCATCCTCAACATACTGTCCCCGCATGCTGCCCCCTCTCCATACAACCCCACACTACATACAACAACAACAGCGCTTATTACCTTTCCATTTACTTGTGTTTATCAAAGTGGTATTGTATTGTACTTTATAATCTGCTTGTATTATCCATATATCTAAGTCCCTTGTTTGTATGTTATTGTGTATTGTTATACCCCCTCCCCCCTCCCCTCCTTGTTCCCCCCTTCTCTTTCCTTCATATTTATGTTTCCTGTGAAAAAAAACGCAACTTCCGCGATCGCGGCACACTTGCGGCAAGCCCCATACAATGTCTATGGGGCTTGCGGCAAGTGTGCGGCAGGTGCGGTTTCGGGACTTGCCGCAGGTGCGGTCGCGAAGAAAACGCGGTATGCCGCGTTTTTTTCACGGCCGCACCTGCCACAAGTGCCGATACCGCACTTGCCGCACCTGCCTCAAGCCCCATAGACATTGCATGGGGCTTGCCGCAAGTGAACCGCAAGTGCGGCCGTTATGCGGTAATCGTGGCAGTTGCGTTTTTTTTCACTGCAACTGCCGCGATCAGCGCAAAACGCTGATGTGAAAGCAGCCTTAGTTAGTATTTGTGTTCACACTAATTTTTTGGAGTAGGAACTGAGCATAAACACCATAAATCCTCCTAAATGTTCAAAACTTGATTCAAGTACTAATGGTGGTCCTGGTGATATATTTATGTAACCCTGTAATATTGTAATTGCGGGTAGTAATTAGGTCAAGTGCACACGTTCAGTATTTGGTGAGTGTTTTACCTCAAGATTTGCAGACAAAACCAGGAGTGGAACAATCAGAGGAATTGTCTAATAGAAACACCTGCACCACTTCTATATTCAATCATCCACTCCTGGTTTTGGATACAAATCCTGAGGTAAAAAACTCATCAAATACTCAGCGTGTGCACGTTGCCTTAGGCCACACCAAAAATATATATGTACATGATGCAATATTTAAACATTTATCTGAAATTTCCTGCATGTTTTGTAAACTACTGTACAAAACAGATTGCAGAGGAAAAATGTGTCTATTTTAGGACTTGTTGAGACATGAGATAATTACCGACATCTACTGTACATATTTTTCTACATACATATTTAACATTTCTTGATTACCTTGTTCACCTCTTTTAATGAACATTAAAGGGGTAGTTCGTGCTATTTAAAAAATCTAAAGGTTCCGTCACACGCGGCAATTTTGCTGGCAATTTCACTGGCAATTTGCTGGTTGCAGTGAAATCATGGACACATTGTTCTATTTTGTTGCCGTGTACAAATGGAACAATGTGTCCATGATTTCACTGCAACCAGCAAATTGCCAATGAAATTGCTAGCAAAATTGCCGCGTGTGACGATATCTTAAGTGTATATTTAGACTGCAAAATGCTGACAGTTTGTAATTTACACCCTGTCAGAATTTTTCAGGGTTACCTAGATATCACCTTTCTGTATCTGGAGGCCACCAACCAGAGGTGTGCTTGTTTTGGAGCTTGAGCATAATGTCACTACTTGTCGTTTATGCCCTATCCTCCATACTACATTCCCTTATGCAAACTGTGATAGAACTGCCGCATTGCACTGAGAGTGGACATCTCCTCTTTTACACTGTGACGAATCTGCAGCTCTGAGGAGATAACTGCTCTCAGTGCTGCGGTGTGTGTGCTTACCTCCTCCCCCTGTGCCTGAACTGATGTGATCTGAAGCACGCTGAACCTCACAAGCGCCCTGCCTCCTTTGTGCCCTAAGCGGTTTATTCATTCTGCTGTACAGAGCAGGCAGCTGTGAGGTTCAGTGAGCTTCAGATCACATCAGCGTAGGCACAGGGGTTCTATCACAGTTTACATAGGGGAACGGAGTGTTGAGGGGGCGAGCATGCTTGGGACTGGGGTGGGCTTGTTGCTGTGTGCAGCAGACTTGTTACTGTGAGGGGAAGGCTTGTTGTAGTCTGGGACATGCTTGTAGGAGTGTGGGCGCAAACAACAAGTTGTGACGAAAACAAACACGCCTCTGGTCGGTGTCCTCAAGACACAGAAAGTTGATATCTAGGTAACCCTGCAAAGTGGTGACAGTGTGTAAATTATAAACCGTCAGTATTTTGCAGCCAAGATTTACTCTTAGATTTTATAACATGCCCGGACAACCCCTATAAGCCTTTGTACAAGCTGTTAAGACAAACTAGCAAGATAATTTTCTCCTCTAAACCACTCTGGTATTTCAGAGAAACATATTTTGAAAAGGTGGTTGGGGTCTGTGTGTCTTAGGGCCGCTTTACACACACCAACTTCTGTGACCAACTTCTGAACAGATCTCTGATTGCAGTGAAATCATGGACCCATTGTTACATTTGTACATAGCCACAAAATGGAGCAATGTATCCATGATTTCACTGCAACCAGAGATCTGTTCAGAAGTTGGTCACAGAAGTTGGTGTGTGTTAAAGCGGCCTTTACTAATATGTCAGACGCAGTCCTGAGCTTGCTTCTGTCTGCCCAAATGCTCTGCTCTCTGTGTACAAACAAGTGCTTTGCATCTTGCTTCCTGAGAAGTTCTTAATTTAAATGGACTCTGTCAGGCAATTTTTGTGTACCATAATAACAGTATCCTGAAATAGGTCTTGGGTAGCTCTCTTTGGATATATAACTTTTATTCCTATATGTGGCTTCATTATGTTGTTATAAGCTTTTGAAATGTTATAGTCTCGTGCTGACTTGTCCTTTGAATGTAAATATCTGATGCATTTTCCCCTGATCTCCCTTCTGTGCAGTGTCACTGATTGGTACAGATTGCCTGTATTCATTTATTAAACAAACTTAACGTTCATCAGGGATACCCGAGTTCACAGCTGACGTATCTCTACTGTGAACTGGGGTGAACTTTCTTAAAGTGCTCCTTAGGGTGGAAACACACTAGCGAATGGAAAAACAGTCCGATTGACGTATCCGCGAGTTGGATGAGTGATGTCCGTTTTTTGGTACGTTTGCCATCCAACTGCTATACAAGCATTTTTCTCAGATCACATCCGTGTGCTGTCCGTGTGCAATCCTTTTTTTTTCTCATCAACTATTTACAGTATAATCATTTACAGGAACATTTTACAGTGTTCTCAGCTGTAGAATGGTAATGTATCAGTGAAAAAAACTTGTCTGACTCGGATGGTCTGTGTGCGGTTCGACTGCGGTCCGTGAATTTTGTCGGACCCATAGACTTGCATTGGTGAGTCTCGGCCGTGAATCACATACTGTAACAGCATGTTGCGACTGCTTTGTCGTCCGTTAAGTGGATGAGAAAGAAACGTCCGACACTCGGAAATGTGCTCTCGGACATTGAATAACATTGGTCCGACTGCAATGCGATTTTTTCTTCCATTACAGTCGTCCAAGTTTCACGCCAGTGAGTCCGTACCCTTAGTGTCAGTGTCAGCCTACTAGTCACTGTGAACAGACGTGTGTTCTGCTCACAGTGATGTAGCAGGGCTGAACATGTTCACAAAGAGACAGACCTGTGGATTATCATCGAAGGGTTTCTTTGGGTTATTAAAGATGGGCCCAGGTATATATTTTGTGTTTTATTGCAATTAAAATATTTTTTATCTGCATTGTGATTTTGTTAATGTTTCCTAGAGATTCATAGTGATCGGGTTTAACATTTGCTCTACATTATGAATCTCGGGCCTAGTAGTGCCAGCTGCAAATACAAAGTTGGAATTAACCCCTTTATTACCCAGCCTGCCCCACCAGCACTAGGGCCATTGGAAGCGCCGGGTAAAGCCCCTGAAAATGGAGCTACGAAAGAGGGCACTATTTTCAGAGATGGCTGTGGGCTGCGATTTTCAGTGTGGTGGGGCCCAGAATGCTTGGTCCTTACCACGCTAAGAATCCCAGCACCCAACTGCCTGGGTTTTACCTTGTCTAGCAATCAAAAATAGGGCAAAGCCCAAGCATTTTTTAAAATTATTTATTTGGGCTTCTCTGTATTTTGAATGCCAGTCAAGGTAAAGCCGGGCAGCTGGTCATGGCAGCATGCTGCTGTCAGCTTTATCTGGGCTGAAAATAAAAATAACAGCAAAGCGCTACATTATTTTTTTAATTATTTTTACAGTACTATGATGCCAGTCAATGGGGGCACAGCAGCCAATCACAGACGCTGTCACAGAGAATGGGCGTCTATGATTGGCTGTTGGTGTAACCTGAAAACTGCCCATATATTCTAGCATCTAGAATGTATGGGCACATTCCAGGTTACTCCAACAGCTAGTAACAGACACCCACTCTCTGTGACAGCATCTGTGGATTGGCTGTTCCACCCTCAGCAGTGAATGCCCAAGAAGTTAATGAGCAGCCCGAAAGTACAAGCGACGGGACACGGTGCCCAAACACTAGGGCCCAGTTCACATCTAAGGCTGGGCAGCATTTGCCTTTGTTTGTATGTGTTTTGACTGCTAAAAACGCATCCAAACGCATGCGTTAGCACACCCATAGGCTGCAATGCAAAATGCATTGCAAACACACATGTCATTTTGCAAAAACGCATGCATTATTGCAAACGCAGCCCAAAACGCAGCAGCGCATGCTTTTGGCTGTGCTTGCAAAAACACTTGTGTTTTGTGTTTGTGCAAAATGACATATGTTTTTGAATGCGTTTGCAGTGCGTTTAGCATTGCAGCCTATGGATGCATTAATGCATGCATTTGGATGCGTTTTTAGCAGTAAAATCGCGTACTAATGCAAATGTAGGCAAAATGCAGATGTGAAAAGGCCCTAGGTGTTTGGTATGGATCCTGACCTTTACAGTTCGGGTTCGCCCATCACTACAGTTTAAAGCAGAAAACCCACCACCATAACAAATGGGCTAAAATTACTCCAAGCTGATGTACAGAACTAATAAGCAATTACTAGGAACATTTGGATGCATTAATTTGTGGTCATAAAACTATTTAAAGCAACACGTCACATACTTTTACTTCTAGACTTGTAATATAGCATCATTTTCTACATTTAATAAATTGACAAAAAAAAAATGTACGGTACTCATGTATCTGATTTTGTTCTCTTTATCTATCTCTTATCGCCTTGTCATTATATTTTTTATATTATACTATTATATTTAAGAAATTATGCTAAACTTTCTCATCATAACACCAGGCACTTTACTTCTATAATGTAAAAGGGCTGTATTGTATAACCTCAACCTGTGATTTTATGTGTGCATAAAATAGTACATAGGTGCACATTAGAGGTATGGTATAATCTCTACATGAGATATTTTGTTTAAAAGATTTTATGAAATGTATAATGTGACTCATTGATGCCTCAATATAAGAATACTAGAAGCCTACTGTATCACATATTATTTATCATGGGTGTATTTCGACTTTCTTTGTTGTACACTCTGATAGTGTTTTTATTTGAAATAATTGTAACTATTTTTTCAAATGAGTTTGTAAAGATTTCTCTTTAAATATAATGAGAGTAGCAGTCATTTCTGTTTAGAAATAAAAGCTATACTGGCGTAAGATGAATCAAATTTAATAAGTAGTTTGCTCCTCTTAATGAAGTCGGCACATCTTTTTCCTGTTTTGGGCAGTGGGGTAACTTCAGGCCCGGGGACCCCGATGCGAAACCTCCAACGGGGCCCCCAATTATTGCAAATCTTTAATAGTATTAGTCTTTTTCTATAGGCCAAAGGGACTTCTGGGGCCCCCTAGGCTGGAGGGCCTGGGTGCAATCGCAACCCTGCACCTGTTGTAGTTACGCCCGTGGTCTTGGGCCATCGCAAGAATTGCACTCCTATCTGTGACTGGCTTAGGCTGCTTTCACATCAGCAGTCATTTTTAATTTGCTGCAGATTCGGCAGATGTCGCTGCACCTGCCGCATCTGCTGCGTAACGGCCGACTTGTGGCACAAATCCGGCAAGCCTCATTAATTCTCTATGGGACATTTGCTTTCAGGTACAGCAAGTGCAGTTTTGCCGGATCCGGAGCCGCAAGTCCCATAGAGAATGAATGGGGCTTGCCGGATTCATGCAGCAAGTCGGCCGTTACGCGGCAGATGCGGCAGGTTCAGCGACATCTGCCGGATCTGCCACAAATTACAATTTACCGCTGATGTGAAAGCAGCCATACATTTCTGTTTTCATGTAGGCCACTTTTGTAGTGTAAATGATTGATTAGTTGGACTTACGAGGCCTCCCATCCTCCCGATTAACCTCTGACCACTTTTTAAAAAGTTGGTGCAGCTGGTTGGGACTTTTATGAAAACCCGAAAAGCTGTAACATTTTGTCCCAACTTCATGTTGTTTGATGAGTCGGAGCCATAGACCTCATGCAGCAGGGAAATTTCTTATAGGGTATGGCATGATAAAAAGGTATAAGATTCTACATTCTTACCAGTTTCAGTCTTCAGTTGGATAAATGTATCAGTCTCACTTAATATTCTGATCCTGCCACTTCCTATTATTGGCGAGTTGTACAATACAAAAATGAAGGTCATTGTATTCAACAATAGTTCTTCACAGGCGTTCAAGATTGTTGACAACAGGACAATAACTTGTGTTCCACATATCACCACTATTTCTCATTCTTGATGACCATGGAAAGGTTTCAGATTACTGGCATCACTCCAGGTTATATCTGCAGATCAGATCTAGTCATTGTTCATAATTAGAGACAACTATTCTTTTGCTACTATTTGAAGAAGAGAAAATGTAAAAATAAAAGGTGCTCCTTAAGTAAAAACAGGAATTTGATTGGAAGCCAATAAATGATTCTTTGAAGTATAGCTTTCTTAGTAAAGATTGAAGAAAAAAACAACCAATCTTCAGTGGCACCTAAAAGATGAATATTTGTTTGCTGTGGGAATGTGGTATCAGAAAATGACCCATATAAGGCTGGTTTCACATTAGCGTTTGTGTCTGCATGCTGATGGCATGCAGACACAAACGCTGTCAAAAGCAGTGTGTGAAATTATGTGTCCGCAGCGGATAATGTCCGCCTGCGGACACATCACTAGGGAGCCGGCAGCCAATCGGCGCTGTCCGGGGGCGGGCCGGAGGAGGAGTTCAGCACCGGAGATCTCCTCCTCCCCGCCGCCGGTAAGCACCGGGACGTGTCGGAGGGGAGAACAGCTGATTTGACAGCTGTTTGAATCTTCCCGCGCCGACACTGAGAGGAGATGTCGGCGCGGGAAGATTCAAACAGCTGTCAAATCAGCTGTTCTCCCCGCCGACATCGCTAGCACATTACAGGCGGCGGGGAGGAGGAGGACAGCAGTGGCTCAGCTGATCTCCCAGTGGCCGTCGGTGAGCTCCTGTGACATCACCGGCGGCCACCGGGAGATTTTTCAATGGGTCCGCAGCGTTCTCCAGCGCTGTCAAGCGCTGAACACTGCGGACCCATTGAAGACAATGCATGTTTTGTGCGCTTGGGGACGCTTGCTGATTGTCCAAGCTCCCCGAGCGCACACAAAAATGCAACTGGCTGCGTCCCGGGTGCGGATGCTGGACACCGGAAGGAGCAGATATCGTCCGCATCCGCACCCGAACGCAGCAAACGCAGGCACTATGCGTTCCTATGTTAAACATAGGAACGCAGTGCGCATGCGTTTGACTGCGTATGGGAACGCAGCAATACGCTGCCTTCCCATACGCAAATGTGAAGGCACCCTAATACAGACATTTTAATGCATACTTTTTTGATTTATAATATTTTTTCACTATATTAAAACATTCAAAAATCTTGCAATTTGTATCAGACTTAGGCGGCCGTCACACGCTTCAATCTTGTGAGCGATATTGTTAGCGATCACATGCACGCGCGATTGCTAACAATATCGTTCACATCGTTGGTGAGCTGTCACACAGGCAGACTCACCAGCGATGTGGACCAGCGAGAACGCTGGTAACTATGGTACACATCGGGTTACTAGGCGCCGCGCGGTGCTTAGTAACCCGACGTTTACTGACTCACCGTGGCCGGGACTCGGTTTAGTCAGGCAGTAGCTTCCTCCTCCTTGTCACGGGTGGACCGCGCCTGCCGGTAGTGGGGCCCGGTTGAGTGCAGATCAAAAAGATGAAGACGTCTTGTGGGAACAGATTAAGGGGTTAATTGTTTCGTGACGCCACCTATGAGTGTTTCGGTAAGTCTTACCGACGCTGCGGGACCTCCGGGGGATGGAATGCAGCAAGATGGAACGCTCCCCACAGGCTAAGCGCTGATCCCCGGAGGCTAGAGCTGCTTAAGTTGTTGTGCGGCAGCTGCGGTTACCTTGAAATGCGGACAGACAGTTCATAAGTCAGTGACCCTATCCGGGGTCTACGTTCCGGATGTTTTGGGGAGCCTTGGGTCCCTTGGTGGGTACACCGCTGGTTAGACGACTGGATTTGGCGGTGGTGGGGTGCTCCTGTAGAACGGTCCCTCCACTTTTCTGGTTCGCATAGCAGAGCTGAACTGCTGCTAGCTTCGGTACCAGCAAACCGGCTGTAGATGGGCACGGGATGGTTTTGGACTCGCATGATGATGCCCGTAGTTGGTAGGGAGACGGCCAGCGAGGGTGGCCAGGGGGTCGCACGGAACTGTGCAACCCCCTCTCCTAGGTTGCAGAGCTGGGAATCTGCAGAGGTCTTCTAGGTTGCTGCTCCTTCCCCAGACCTCAGACTCTTCTTTCTAAAGACTGACTTCCACTACACACTACCCTTGCACTCCGCCCACCAGGACCTTGATTGGCCCTCTAGACTAGGTGATGCATGCAGGGTATGGATCTCTGAGTTAACCATTTGACTGCTGGGTCAGAGAATATTGCTGCTGCATTTATGGCTGCAATACCCTCCTGTGACGCACTCGTTGCGGGGCGCCACATTTACCATAGATACCATCTCCCAGCATAGGCTCTGCCGCTGGGAGATCGTTCATCGTGGTGTCACACACCACGATGATGCAGATTGATCAAGCGATTATCGCTTGATTTGAGGTCCTGCTCACAAATCTGCGATCAAACAATCAAGCGATTTTACATTGTAAAATCGCTTGATTACACGCAGCGACGCACAAACGATATCGCTTAGCGATCAAAAAAGCAGATCGCTTAAATTATATCGTTCAAGAAATTGATGCGTGTGACGGCCGCCTTAGGGCCACTTTACACACACCAACTTATCTGTCCAACTTCTGAACAACTTACTGGTTGCAGTGAAATCATGGACACATTGCTCCATTTTGTGGCTGTGTACAAATGGAACAATGTGTCCATGATTTCACTGCAACCAGTAAGTTGGTCTGAAGTTGGACAGATAAGTTGGTGTGTGTAAAGTGGCCATAATACTTGCTATTTAAGAGGATTACATAGTAGCTTGTTCTCAAATGTATTATTGATTTATGACATAAAAATTAAATCAACAGCTACTCTTTAAACTTTTTTTTTCTTAATTGAACAAATCCTTATTTCACTACTAAAACCAGAATTTACAAGCATAAAACTAAGCTCAAAATTGGTTTCTATGAGGATTTATACTGTACGTGAGACCAACTTTTACCTTCTAATCATATGTATAATGAAAGTAGAATTGGTATGCACTGGATGTCTAGGTAGGCAGTATAAATGGCCCGTTACACTCTACAATATCGTTAACGATATCATTGGTACGTCACGGCTTTTGAGGTGGAACAACGACGTCGTAACGACATTGTTGTGTGTGCCACGTAGATTCGATCAATGATAAGTCGGCTGATCGTTGATCGGAGGTTTATGATCACGACCTTAAATCAGTTGTTGATCATCCATCCAACCAACAGCATCGGTGTGTATGACATCTTGATAACGATGTCGTTTACGAGTTTGCCTATTTAGAACTGAAGGACGTAGGCGATCAAATGACTGCAAGTGTCGTTCGCTTGTCGTTCGCGATATCTGTACGTGTGACACCTCACTAGTGATTAATTAACGACGTTCCAGTGATCTAGGTCAAGTCGGATCGTTGGTTGGATAGCTGGGACATTGAAGCGTGTAACCTGAGGCTTAACTTGAGTGAGGTGTTTAGCTCCAGAGGTCTCAATTCAATAAATTCACTGCACACTTCCTATTTCAGTTGTAAAATGATGGTTACTTGTTTTGATGTGTAGTATACAGAGATAGTGATGAGTGAATATACTAGTTACTAATCGTTACTCGCATGGATAATACAGTATTCGCGATACTCATTACTTAGCGAGTATCGCTAGTGGTTGTGAGTGATGTGTTGATCCTGATCAATCCAACACATATTGCCAGCTCCCTTCAGTACACAAAGTGAGACAGCACCCCACTGAGAGCAGCTTGAATGTTAGGCTCTCACTAAGGGGCACAGCAAGGTGTTGTATGCAGTGAAAACGCAAAAATGCCCACCATCCTGCCCTGTCCTGGAAATACTCATTTTATGGCCAGATGTATGAGGGCAGAGCATATTGCTAATTGACTAACATTTGACTCGCTATTCAATACGAATACACGAATATTAAAAACTACTCACTACGAATCTCCTGAAGCTGAGTATTTCACTATTCGCTCATCCCTACACAGAGATGCCAATTTTTTTTTAGGTATTTGCTGTTAGTGGACAATATCTACAGTGCTGTTTTGACCCTCTCGGGCTCAATATCATTACTGGGTTAAGCTGTATTTATACCAGAAGTCAATTTTGAACAAGTATTGTTAAAAATGCTCATTTTGCAGTATAAACAAGGTGCTGATCACTTGACAAATGAGAAAATTGCTTGTTCATCTGGTCAAATAACACAAAAGATTGTCATTGACAGCTGTACATCGCCTTTTGTGTAAACAGGCAGTCTATGCACACTGATATATCTGTTTCGGATCACTCAGCATGCATTGTTTACTTTAGCCTGCCAGTGTAAACAGTTATTTAAAGGAATCTCGTTATGCAAAATACTATTACTAAAGCTGCCTATCTGTAACACTGAGACACTGACAGCTGTCAGTTTGCCCCCCTGCCTCCTGGGTCTGCATGGGTGGCGTTGCTGCAAAGACCCCCGCTACAGCTTGTGCAGCGACTGCTGCCTCTCGTGCTTCCCGTTCCATCGCCCAGGCCATTAACTCCATGGCCCGGTTGGCACTCCAGCTGCGGACCACCCACTCCATCGTCTCCGCCAGGTTGTCCCGCAGCTCCCAGAAGGCCTCCCTCCAGTACTCAGTATCTCCCTCGTTGGTCAAGAGGGAGACTGTATCCAGATCCCCACGAGTAATATAGGCGTGCTGTTCCACTTCTCACATGAGGTCCTCCCAACGGGTTGCCATTGATCCGGATATCAGAGTCTCTTTTTTGTGTCCTTCTCTTCTGGTTGTGATTGCATTGACTTCGGGCGGTTCCCCACGAATCACTTCCTTTGGCCCACCCCCTTGGTTGATTGATGGCCATCAGGGCGGGCAAACAGTTTCGCCCCTCTGGCTAGGCCCTCCCACGACAAGGGGCTGAGGCACACCCCTGGGCCTGCACATTGTCCTTTCACATGGTTAAACTGCCATCTTGAGATTCTTGGTAAAATGGCTGGAACCAGTTCTCGGTGCCGTGTTTAAAGACTGTGAAAGTTCTTTTAAAGTCAAACAAGTTCAAAGTTCGTAGGCCCACAATACCCGTTAGGTACAGGTTGGTTCAAATCCTGTTTGTGATGCCAGAAAAAGGCTTATGATGCACCCCAGGGTATGGGCACTCAGGTATCTGGGCCCTCTGCTGCGGTAGGGATGTCACTGGTGGCCTGCCCAGACCCGTGGCCCTGGCGGTCTGCTTTCAGAAAAGGGGAAAATTTGAAAATAATCTTATTATATATTATATATAAGCTACTTCCGTGGCTTTTTTTCGCGTGGCTCGGCACTTTCTCCAGGACTCTGTTCGTGGCCGTGTTGTGGCCCCGCGGCCCTGCGAAGCATTGCCCGCGAAGCGGGCATTGCGAGCCATTGCCCCGCGAACAAAGCCACCAACATGCCCCCCTGAGCATGGGGCTGTAGAGTACACCGCTATGGTATACTACAGCCCCATGCCCAGCCGCCTGTCTGCCCCGCTCCCCTCGCCTCGCCGCCGGCATGGGGCTGTAGTGTACACCGCTATAGTATACTACAGCCCCATGCCCAGCTGCCTGTCTGCCCCGATACTCGCCGCGCCCGCTATCCCGCTCTGCCCGCCTGAACCCCGCGGCGGCGAGGGGAGGCAGACGGGGCAGAAGAGAGGGGTTGCTCCGGAGCACTGTGTCACCAGGCGGTGACAGCAGCAGCTCCGGAGCAACCCCTCTGTTCTGACCCGTCTGCCTCCCCTCGCCGCCCCGCCACCCCACCGTACACTAAGCACCCCGCCACCTACTACCCTCCGCCACCCCCTAAGCCCCCGCCGCTCCCTAAGCCCCCGCCGCCACCTCCTAAGCCCCCGCCTCCCCCTAAGCCCCCGCCGCCGTCGATCACTTACATGCCTTCTTCTTCATCTCATCATCCGTCCGATCCAGGAGTCCTCCGTCCGGCCCAGGCGTCCTCTTCGTCCGGCCCCGGGGGTCTTCTGTCTTCTTTCCACCATCGTCCGGCCCGGGAGTCTTCTGTCTTCTTTCCGCCATCTCCGGGTCCTACGTCCTCTTCACTTCCCATAGACATAGAATGGACAAAAAAATCGTCCATTCTATCTCTATGGGAAGTGAAGCGCTATTCTGATTGGTCACTGTGTGCTGGCGGTGACCAATCAGAATAGCGCCTCACTTCCCATAGACATATAATGGACGACTTTGAGTTTCAAATTTACCGCTTAAAGTGAGGCGCTTTTCTGATTGGTCGCCGCCAGCACACAGCGACCAATCAGAATAGCGCCTCACTTCCCATAGAGATAGAATGGATGATTTTTCGTCCATTCTCTCTCTATGGGAAGTGAGGCGCTCTTCTGATTGGTCGCTGTGTGCTGACGGCGACCAATCAGAATAGCGCCTCACTTCCCATAGACATATAATGGACGACTTTGAGTTTCAAATTTACCGCTTAAAGTGAGGCGCTTTTCTGATTGGTCGCCGCTAGCACACAGCGACCAATCAGAATAGCGCCTCACTTCCCATAGAGATAGAATGGACGATTTTTCGTCCATTCTATCTCTATGGGAAGTGAGGCGCTATTCTGATTGGTCGCTGTGTGCTGACGGCGACCAATCAGAATAGCGCCTCACTTCCCATAGACATATAATGGACGACTTTGAGTTTCAAATTTACCGCTTAAAGTGAGTCGCTTTCCTGATTGGTTGCTGTGTGCTGGCGGCGACCAATCAGAATAGCGCCTCACTTCCCATAGAGATAGAATGGACGAAAAATCGTCCATTCTATCTCTATGGGAAGTGAGGCGCCATTCTAATTGGTCGCTGTGTGCTGACGGCGACCAATCAGAATAGCGCCTCACTTCCCATAGACATATAATGGACGACTTTGAGTTTCAAATTTACGATTTTTCCTCCATTCTATCTCTATGGGAAGTGAGGCGCTATTCTGATTGGTCGCCGCCAGCACACAGCGACCAATCAGAATAGCGCCTCACTTCCCATAGAGATAGAATGGACGATTTTTGTCCATTATATCTCTATGGGAAGTGAGGCGCTATTCTGATTGGTCGCCGTCAGCACACAGCAACCAATCAGAATAGCGCCTCACTTCCCATAGAGATAGAATGGACGATTTTTCGTCCATTATATCTCTATGGGAAGTGAGGCGCTATTCTGATTGGTCGCTGTGTGCTGACGGCGACCAATCAGAATAGCGCCTCACTTCCCATAGACAAATAATGGACGACTTTGAGTTTCAAATTTACCGCTTAAAGTCAGGCGCTTTTCTGATTGGTCGCCGCCAGTACACAGCCACCAATCAGAATAGCGCCTCACTTCCCATAGAGATAGAATGGACGAAAAATCGTCCATTCTATCTCTATGGGAAGTGAGGCGCCATTCTGATTGGTCGCTGTGTGCTGACGGCGACCAATCAGAATAGCGCCTCACTTCCCATAGACATATAATGGACGACTTTGAGTTTCAAATTTACGATTTTTCCTCCATTCTATCTCTATGGGAAGTGAGGCGCTATTCTGATTGGTCGCCGCCAGCACACAGCGACCAATCAGAATAGCGCCTCACTTCCCATAGAGATAGAATGGACGATTTTTGTCCATTATATCTCTATGGGAAGTGAGGCGCTATTCTGATTGGTCGCCGTCAGCACACAGCAACCAATCAGAATAGCGCCTCACTTCCCATAGAGATAGAATGGACGATTTTTCGTCCATTATATCTCTATGGGAAGTGAGGCGCTATTCTGATTGGTCGCTGTGTGCTGACGGCGACCAATCAGAATAGCGCCTCACTTCCCATAGACAAATAATGGACGACTTTGAGTTTCAAATTTACCGCTTAAAGTCAGGCGCTTTTCTGATTGGTCGCCGCCAGTACACAGCCACCAATCAGAATAGCGCCTCACTTCCCATAGAGATAGAATGGACGAAAAATCGTCCATTATATCTCTATGGGAAGTGAGGCGCTATTCTGATTGGTGGCTGTGTGCTGACGGCGACCAATCAGAATAGCGCTTCACTTCCCATAGACATAGAATGGACCACTTTGAGTTTCAAATTTACCGCTTAAAGTGAGGCGCTTTTCTGATTGGTCGCCGCCAGCACACAGCGACCAATCAGAAAAGCACCTCACTTTCCATAGAGAATAATAGCGGTGTTTCAAGCGAAGTATAGCCGGGCCCTTGGTTCTAATTTCGGCCACGGGTCTCGGCTTTCGTCGGTCGTCGCCGGGGCGGGAGACTCGCAATGGCCGCTTCGCGGACATTGCTCGCGCCCCTGCTACGGCTCGCAATGGCCGCTTCGCACCCATTGCAAGTCTCTATGGGAAGTGAGGCGCTTTTCTGATTGGTCGCTGTGTGCTTCCGCCGACCAATCAGAATAGCGCCTCACTTCCCATAGACAATAATAGCGGTGTTTCAAGCCAAGTATAGCCGGGCCCTTGGTTCTATTTTCGGCCACGGGTCTCGCCTTTCGACAGCTATCTTTCTATGTATCTATTTCTTTCTATCTATCTATCTATCTATCTATCTATCTATCTATTTCTATCTATCTATCTATCTATCTATCTATCTATCTATTATTTATTTATTTCTATCTATGTATCTATTTCTATCTATCTATCTATCTATCTATCTATCTATCTATTTCTATCTATCTGTCTATCTATCTATCTATGTATCTATTTCTTCTATTATCTATCTATCTATCTATCTATCTATCTATCTATCTATCTATCTATCTATGTATCTATCTATCTATCTATCTATCTATCTATCTATCTCTATCTATCTATCTATCTATGTATGTATCTATCTATCTTTCTATCTATGTATCTATTTCTATCTATCTATCTATCTATTTATCTATTTCTTTCTATCTATGTATCTATCTATCTATTTCTATCTATCTATTTTTATCTATCTATCTATATCTATCTATCTATCTATCTATCTATCTATCTATCTATTTCTTTCTATCTATCTATCTATCTATCTATCTATCTATCTATTTCTATCTATCCATGTATCTATGTATCTATTTCTTTCTATCTATCTATCTATCTATCTATCTATCTATCTATCTATCTATCTATCTATATCTATCTATCTATCTATATCTATATATATCTATCTATATCTATCTATATCTATCTATGGCGAAGCGGCCATTGCGACCCGTTGCAGGGGCTCTTGCCCCGGCGAAGACCGAAAAGCGCCGAGCGCCGTGCCCAAATATAGAACCAAGGGCCCGGCCATAAATTCCTCTAAACACCGCTATGCATCCGTATGGGAAGTGAGGCGCTATGCTGATTGGTCAGCGCACCACACAGCGACCAATCAGCATAGCGCCTCACTTTCAGCGGTAAATTTGAAACTCAAAGTCGTCCAGTATATGTCTATGGCAAGTGAGGCGCTATTCTTATTGGTCGCTGTGTGCTGCCGGCGACCAATCAGAATAGCGCCTCACTTCCCATACAGATATAATGGACGACTTTGAGTTTCAAATTTACCACTGAAAGTCAGGCACTATGCTGATTGGTCGCCGTCAGCACACAGCAACCAATGAGAATAGCGCCTCACTTCCCATAGACATATAATGGACGACTTTGAGTTTCACATTTACCCATGAAAGTGAGGCGCTATTCTCATTGGTCGCCGGCAGCACACAGCGACCAATGAGAATAGCGCCTCACTTACAGCGGTAAATGTGAAATTCAAAATATTCCATGTATTTAAAGTATGGCGCCATACAGCGCGGCGCTCTTCTGATTGGTCGCCGCCTTCAGCGCGCCGAACAATCGGAATAGCGGCGGCCGCTATCCCGCCATATTTGAAATATACTGAGTAAACTATACACAGATTCTAGAATCCCGATGCAATCGCATGGGCTCACAGCTAGTAAAGTATAAAGTTCACGTGACGCCACCTGCAGATTCTGGTGACTGGACACCAGCGCCGCTTCAGACCTCTGGGAGGTGATGGTACTGCAGCTTTGAATGAACAGCTCCCTGCAGGTGGAACTGGGCCTCCGGGGCAGGAGTGCACCGATGATGGGGTTGCAGACTGTAAATGTCAATGATCAGCAGTACGGTAGAAGAACAAACACACGGAGACTCTGTCACTCTACCCGGGTACTTTACTGGAACAGTTCTGGTGGCAATATAGTTCACAGTGCAAAACAGTCTTTCTCAAGAGGTAACCGGCCGGGTAGTCACAGCGGGCTGAAAGGTCTCTCGGAGACTCCCGTGGTATGCCTTCTTTAGTCAATCCCATGTCCTGCTGCTGATCCCTGTCTTTGCACTACCCCTTACTACCATGCCCAATGGGGTGCTGTGGAGTTCCCGTGCTTCCCAGCTCTTGTGAAGGGGGCTCGACCTTGGTGGGTGATCCTGGTGTGGCTGTGCTGTTTGAAAAGGGTGTCGGGGCTGGTGGATTGACCGATGACCGGTATTGGCGGCTCAGGGGCTAGACTCCCTGCACAGAGTCCTCGGAGCCGGCTCCCTGTGGTTGACTAGGGTTCTCCCCTGGAGTATGGGTGTTCCTGTATGGGTGTTCCCTCTCTCTGTTCCTGGGCTGCCTGTTCCTCTCTCAGGCCCCCTCTCTCGGAGTCCCCTTTTCTCACTCAGGGCTCCCCTTTCCTTCTTCTCCTCAGGGCAACCCCTTTTTGCTACCTCCCTCCTCCCCCTAATTCCCTCCCCCAGGGACTAGTCTCCAACCATTTTCTTAGGGTTGAGTGTGGGAGTGCTGGGGTGGGAGCCTCCTACAAACCTTGCATTCCCACTGTGACAGGGATAACCGCACACTACTTTATGGGTGCAGTACCCCAACTGTGACGCCTGAACAGTGGGGTGCCACAGTTCCAGTTTGGCTTTGTCTGACCAGAGAATCTTCTTCCACATTTTAACTATATCCCTGCATATCTTTTTGCAAATGGGTCTTCCTATGGCTTGTTTCCAAAAATAGCTTTCTTCTTGCCAATTATCTGTAAAGGACAAATTTATGGAGCAGATGAGTAATAGTTGCCCTGTGGATGGATTCTCTCAACTGGGCTGTGGATTGATGCAGCTCCTCCAGAATGACCATGGGACTCTTGGCTTCTTCCCCTATTAGTGCTCTCCTTGCTTGGGATGTTCAGGTGCGTGGTCTTGCCTTGGTAGGTTTGCAGTTGTGCCATATTCCTTCCATATTTGTATGATGGATTGAATAGCGCTCCATGAGATATTCAGAGATTTGGCAATTTTTTATAACCTAATCCTGCTTAACTTTTCTCCTCAACTTTATCCCTGACCTGATTGGTGAGTTCTTTAGTTTTTGTAATGCTGTTTAACCTTCTCCAAAAAAACATCTTTGGCCTGTAAAGACAGCTGTAGTTATACTGAGAATACATTACACACAAGTGGACTCAGTTTACTAATTAGATGACTTCCGGAGGAAATTAGGGTTTGATTTAGGGTGTCAGACTACAGAATACAAATACACATCTGTGGCACCCTGTGGTACAGATAGCCACAGGAACATCTAGCGCATGGAGGGATTTTCACATCTGGTACACCAAACACACACAACATCTTCCAACCCAGGCCCGTAGGGAGAGCTCCACTTGCTGCCTTAAGCAAGATCCCCTACAAATACCTGTGCTGGGGGAGGAGCTAGGCAGTTCCAGAGAGGACTGTGAAGAGTTAGTCCGTGAAGTACGGAGCAGTACTGTGAAGACAACCTGGTAGCAGAGCCATGCTAGGCCCGAACCAGAGTAGCCACTGCAGGAACCCGAGAGTGAGGGTCAGAGGCAAAGGCGAGAGAGAGAGACAAGTTGTGGCCAGAGGAGCCATACTGATTCACCCCAGGAAGCAACCCGGACACCGGAGTCCGAGTCTGCTGTCGAGCACTTAGCCAGCAGAAAACACCGGTTCACTGAGGAGACTCCAGTCTCCTGGACCACCTGTATTACCAACCAATACAAGAGCCAGGCACCGCAAGGGAGAGATAAAGCCAGCGGCAGTCCACAGAAGGTTCTTACTAACCACTATACAGGTGTGAGAGACACAGAGGAGGCCAGGCCAGGTTTCATACAGGTCAGGTCTTCAACACAAGTAAGGCTAGGGTCACACTTGGCAAATTCTTAGTCCCGTGCATGTTTTGCAGAGGATTTAGAATTTTTTTCTCCCTCTGCAGCCTTCATGCAGGCTGCAGAGCGGAGAACGCGGCCCCTAGCAACCCGCTGTGTATCATGGATACCAGCCACACAGAGGGCTGTGGGGAGTGCATATTTCACCATGCACAGGGGAACACAGCATGATGCGTTTCCCTGTGCGTGGTGAAAACACATACTCCCCACAGCCTGCTGTGTAGCTGGTATCCATGATACACAGCGGGTTGCTAGGGGCCGCGTTCTCCGCTCTGCAGCCTGCATGAAGGCTGCAGAGGGAGGAAAAAATTCTAAGTCCTCTGCAATACATGCAGGGGACTTAGAATTGTTCTAGTGTGACCCTAGCCTTAGACAGGAATGAGGAAGCCTTACAAATCACTCGCTGTGGAATTCCTGAAGTTCTTCCCGACCACCTGGAGTGTACCCTGGACAGTGCCGGTTTAACATCAAGTAAAGGTACGGAAAACTACTCCCAGTGTGTGTGTCAGTTCTTACAGTCCTGATCCTGTCCAGCCAGAGACTGTAGAGACATTCTGCTTGCAGGGCCACCTCCCTGTGCCAAATCCTCATCATTGCCTCGGGAACCTCGCTCCACCTACTAGGAGCATCACCAACAGGCTGTCCATCCATCCTCCCCGGAGGTCGGCAGCAGCGCTGGTGCCATCACCAGACACCACAGGTGGCATCACGAACTATTCAATCAATCCCCTTTACCATTAAAAATCTCCCTTTTTTAAGCGCCCATCAGGGCACGGACCTGGTTATCGACCGCCCGTGACAATTCCCCGTAATCAATGCACGGGATCCGAATTCCCTTGGGGTGGGTCACATCACAATTTCCAAATTTATAATTCTAAAATATTTAGAATATCCTGTATCATTTCCTTTACACTTCACAAATACTTGCTAATTTGTGTTGGTATATCACATGAAAACCCAATAAAATACATTTTGTTTGTGAAAAAATGTGAAACATTTCATGGGGTATGAATATTTTTTCAAGGTACGGAAGATAAAATCTTGTTAGGAAAACTGGCACCAGGAGCTGTTTTAGGATCTACACCCTCTTGTATACCCCTGGTCTATCCACTCACGTAATTTATTAACAATACAGCTACAATCCAAGGTGTACCCTGACCCTTTATTTGAAACAATGTTGTGACCACCCTATCTAACAAGGTTAATCCCTCTCCTCAATAGTAGTCTTATAGAGCAGTGAATTGGATCTGTCAAAAATTGCAAACTAACTAAAATCCTCCTAGCAGCACCCACCTGGATCCAATGCATGCCACTCTGTATTCTGTGCCAGCAAATGAAGTGAACATGTTACTACCACTCCACAAGTTGCATGACAACTATGCTCCTCCACCATCCACTGTCATTAGAAACATGTCTTTAAGTTAAAATCTTTCTTTAAAAATTGACCATACTAACTTGAGTATGCCCATTCTGCCAGGATAAGATAGTGTAGTTGGAAAACGAGTTGTAGATGATAATCATGATCCTACTGACCAAAGCACTCACATTCTCCTTATACAGACCTTTATGGCGGTAGGATTATGATGAAAAAGGAACAGAGATAGGGGTGGAAAGGGAAACTTTGCTGGATTCTAGGGCTAATATTAGATTGCATAGTGATGTTTTATTTCTGGCACATCCAATAAACACATGCAGGTTAGGAACCGCTGCTTTACAACAAATTGTTAATTTCTGCAATCTGAATAAACAGCAAAGTAATCGTCATTGATGAATTTTACAATGAAAACAGATAAAACGGAATAAAGGATAACAGATAGTGCCCCATTATATTTTACAAGACTAACACCAGACTATGTTATGCTCCAGGTAATGTCACCATCCAGCATCTGGTATCAAGAGACAATTTCTAGTGGGAATAGAGGACAAACACTCCAGCAATAAATACTGTAGAAAGGATGCCGGCGTGTCAGCTCAGGACTCTAGAGACGACAGAACAGACATATTAATTTTATCTTCTGGAAAATTCTTTATTGGTAATCTAAGTAAAAACCCATTCACATTGATGCTTGCACTGAAAACTTTATGCAGCATCAAAATAATTTTTCAATCACTGCTGGAAATGTTTTTTTTTTTTTGATTCCTCCATTCAGCCTTTAACATTTTTGAAGTCATTTAAGGGCTTGTTTTTTAGACTTACAAATATATGATATCATGTATTTTTTTATTACTATTGAATCATGTTACAATGCACTTGAAAATAAAAAGACTCTTTAAAGTTGGAGGGAGTAGGGGGAATAAGGACTTTTTGGAAAAACATACTTTTTGGTATGTTGTGTTATGTCAGATCCGAGTGACTCGAATACTGTGTCACCGTGACCATGTCTCCAGCTGAACGTGTCACCATGGTGACTCACCGTGGCCGGGACTCCGGTTTAGACAGGCAGTAGCTTCTTCCTCCTTGTCACGGGTGGACCGCGCCTGCCGGTAGTGGGGCCCGGTTGAGTGCAGATCAAAAGCTGAAGATGTCTTGTGGGAACAGATTAAAGGGTTAATTTGTCGTGACGCCACCTATGAGTATTTCGGTAACTTTACCGACGCTGCGGGGTCTCCGGGGGATGGAATGCAGCAAGATGGAACGCTCCCCACAGGCTAAGCGATGATCCCCGGAGCCACAAGCTGCGCAAGATGTTCTGAGGCAGCTGCGGTTACCTTGTGTGCGGACGGACGTAGTCATAAGGAAGCACGGACACTGTAAGTCTCTGTAATGGGTAATTTACTGTAACCAGCAAGCAGTACATGGCATACAGTTAACGGGTAGTGGACCAGGTGGACTCAGCAGTGATAGGTGTCCCTCAGAGATCCGCGGTGTTCCTCCATTCTATCTAAGTTTTGCCGTTGTCGCCCAGGAATACCAGGTCGGGTACAGGGAGGCTGCTTCAATGCCCTATCCAAAGTATACGTGATGGATGTTTTGGGGAGCCTTGGGTCCCTTGGTGGGTACACCGCTGGTTAGACGACTGGAATTGGCGGGTGGTGGGGTGCTCCTGGAAAGCTGCTCCTCCACTCCTCTGGTTCGCGTAGCAGAGCTGAACTGCTGCTAGCTTCGTTACCAGCAAACCGGCTGCAAGTTGGGCACGGGAGTTTTTGGGGACCCGTGTTTAACGCCCGATCCCGGTTGCTCAGGCCTCAGGTGAGGACACCCGACCGGTGAAGGCCCGGGGGCCGCACAGAACTGTGCGGAGCCCCCGCTCCTACGTTGCAGAGCTGGGAATCTGCAGGGGTCTTCTAGGTTGCTCTTACACTCCCAGACTCACTAAGTGTCTGTACTTCTCCTACACACTACCCTTACACTCTGCCCACCAGGACCCTGATTGGCCCTCTATGCTAGGTGATGCATGCAGGGTATGGATCTCTAAGTTAACCAGATGACTGCTGGGTCAGAGAATATTGCTGCTGCATTTATGGCTGCAATACCCTCCTGTGACGCACTCGTTGCGGGGCGCCACAATGGTAATTGCTTTTGCTCACCATAGATAGATAGATAGATAGATAGATAGATAGATAGATAGATGGCTGGAAGAAGGTCACTTGCTGACCGAAACGTTGTGCCCTGCCTGAAGGTCAATAAAGAAAGGCTTGAGAGCATCTTCAAGGAGAGTGCTGCAGTTCTTTTTTCAGATAGATAGATAGATATATAGATGCTATATCAGTCCTTGGATGGTGATCAACCACCACTATACAGACCATATGTTTGCAAAATGAAGACTGCAGCACTCTGTTTCTGGATGTATTCTTTTGCCTTTAATGGCCTTCAGGCATGGTACAGCGACACGTTGGTCAGCTTGTGACCTTCTTCCAGTCATCAGGTACCAACTCTAACTAATTTAAGACCAGTTCATGTGTTGACTGACCTCAATGAATGCAGGATGCCCAGTGACCTGGTTCCCAAAATGGACACACAGCAATGGAAGGCGATATAACTGCTCAGCTAAGTAAAAGGGGTCAGGGGCACTCCCTATCTTTTACTAAAACAAGGGGCTGAACTAAGTACAAAAACTGAGTCAAGGCAGACATTAGTGTACATGCCGGTAGAAGTTTGTTCACACAGACCACCAAACAGACTAAATCTAAAAAAAAACATACACAAATGTGCAAAAATGATCTATCTATCTATCTCAGGAGGCAAAACGTGATCGTGCCTGATTAACTGAAACAGGATCCAGCACCCATTCACTTTCATTTTAATTAATGCTTGATCCTTCCAGATCCGAGCATGTCATTTTTTTGAAAACCCCAAAAAAGCGACATATTGCGTTTTTGGAAGTTGGCGAAAAAACAGTTTCTGACGCATCTGGCAGCAACTGCATGCCATGGCACATTTTATTTTATAGTCTCAATAATAATATAATAAATCTGTTTATAACTAAGACCCTGTGGAGCATGGGTTTCCATACACAGGATCCAGTATGTTTACAATTGTGTAGCAAAGCAGACAATCCCCACCCAAGAGGACAATTAACCCTCTCTAAACCACAAACACTCAGTAACATCTCCATCATGTATTTCCAAAAAATGTTGTGATAATCCTGAAAGTGAGCAATTGCTGATGTAGGGGTTGCTTTTCACTTTAGTTATATGCTCCAAGATACAAACTTTAAGTTTCCGCACCGCACATCCAATGTGTTGTAAAATATAAGTCTTATTAGGCTACTTTCACAGTAGCGTTCCCCTCCGCAGCTTTCTATCTTTATAATGGGAGCGCACGGTGCTGCGCTTGACTGCGCATGACCGTGCGCACCCATTCACTCCCACATGTGATCTGTGCGCAGGCAGATGCCTTCGCACAAATCACCCAGTCTCGTCCGCACAAGAAATGCAACATGTTGGTGGAGCTGGTCCGCTCTATACCGCAACCACCGGCTCTGTGCCCCTCTCTATGATACAGGAGGTATAGAGAGGAGCATGTACAGGACACAGAGACCAGGTCTGCGAACCTCAGCTGCACTGACAGCGGCCGCAGGGTGAGCGCACGCATATGTAGCGGTCCCCTCCTGCAGTGACACAGTGTGCCGAATCTCCTTCACAGCTGCGGATTCGGCACAGTGTTTCAGTGGAGCAGGGGACTGCTGTGTACAATGTGGGTGGGTGGTGACATTAGGGGTTGGGCTGGGCTGTAGGATTCCGGGGGTGTCTGGGCAAACTAAGACTGGAGAGGAGGCGGGCCTGTAGGATCCTGGG
Organism: Allobates femoralis; assembly: GCA_033576535.1. Classification (NCBI taxonomy): domain Eukaryota; kingdom Metazoa; phylum Chordata; class Amphibia; order Anura; family Aromobatidae; genus Allobates; species Allobates femoralis. The sequence goes on along the minus strand of JARQOC010000005.1, from coordinate 219,792,623 downwards.
GGTGGCTGGGCATACTGTAGACTGGAGAGGGGGTGGGCCTATAGGATCCTGGGGGTGGCTGGCCATACTGTAGACTGGGGGAGGGTGTGTGTTTGTAGGAGACCGGGAGTAAACGACTAGTTCTCCATTTTACAAACTGCTTCAATATAAATGTGGCGCCCCGCAACGAGTGCGTCACAGGAGGGTATTGCAGCCAAAACAGCAACAGCAATATTCTCTGACTCAGCAATCACACGGTTAAAACTCAGAGCTCTATACCCTACATGCACATCAGCATAAAGGGCTAATAAGGCCCTGGTGGGCGGAGTCTAGTGGTAGGGTGTAGTGGAAAGTTTAGTGCAGGACAGTCTGCAAGAATGTAAGAGAACTCTCTGCAACAACGTAGCATCGCTGAGGACCTCTACACCAGTTTTGCCTGGGGAGATGTTAAGGAACCTCCGGCCGAGCAACCGGCTCGGATACACTTGTCTGGTGCAGTTGCAGCGCCTTCCCCTGTGCCGTTCAACCGGGTGCCTATCCAGACTTCCCGCCAAGCCCAAGCTTCCCAGCAGCCCACACATCGCAGCAGCTATATCCACACTCCGTGCCGTACAGACGAAGATAAACGTTAGCTCCAAGAGAGGAGTGGCGAGCCCGTGAACGCGCCAACATGGAGGCCCGTGCCGCGGCTCGTCGCCAACCCCCGTTACCTGATGAACTTCGCAAGGAAGGTAGAGTGACCACGTTCAACCTATCTACCAGGTGGGGTTTTGCCAGGGAGGAGGGTGTGTGTGGAGAGGTGTTTAGTGGGGCGGCGGGAAGTGGAGTCACATTTGCTTAGAGGACATCCCAATCGTGACTTGTAAAGGGGAGATATAATCACCTACGAGCGACATGTTTGTCGTGATGGGTTCGCTATACGAATGCGTCACAGTTCCCTGCATAAGTGACTCGTTTGCTTGAACTTTGCCAAAGACTTCTTTTCCTGTTAACCGCTCATAGCGCGGCCTGGCGGCTAAATTCCTGGACTCATGTTAAGGACAGTCAACCACCCGCCGGGTCCGCAAGAGGTTAATATGTTGATACCTGTTTTCTTTTACTTGCAACACCTTAAGTAAAATGTATACCGGTTATTAATAAAAGTACTTTCTTTTATTGTCTGTTATAAAAATATAAAAATCTCTCTGTAATGTTGGGTAGCGCGACACTTGGGGACAAGCGTATTTCACCAAGGGAGAGTGTGGCGCTCCGCAACGAGTGCGTCACAGGAGGGTATTGCAGCCAAAACAGCAACAGCAATATTCTCTGACTCAGTAGTCACACAGTTAAAACTCAGAGCTCTATACCCTACATGCACATCAGCATAGAGGGCCAATAAAGTCCTGGTGGGCGGAGTGTAGTGGTAGTGTGTAGTGGAAAGTTTAGTGCAGGACAGTCTGCAAGAATGTAAGAGAACTCTCTGCAACAACGTAGGAGAGGGGGCTTGCACAGTCCCGTGCAGCCCCCTGGCCATCTCCCGGTTGGGCGCCATTACTCCCGGTGCCTTAACAACCGAACTACGGGCATCTACATGCGGGTCCAAAAACATCCTATGCCCATCTACAGCCGGTTTGCTGGTACTGAAGCTAGTAGTTGTTTAGCCTGCTATGCAAACCAGAGGAGTGGAGGGACCGCATTACAGGAGCACCCCACCACCGCCGCTTACAACAAGTCGTCTAGCCAGCGAAGTACCCACCAAAAGGAATCAAGGCTCCCCAAAACATCCGGAACATATACCCCGTATAGGGCATTGAAGCAGCCTCCTTGTACCCGATCTGGCATTCCTGGACGAACACGGCAACACAAGTTAGTTAGAATGGAGGAACACTGCGGAGCTCTGAGAAACACTGGTCATTGCTGAGTCCACCCGGTCCACTACCCGTAACTGTATGCCATGTACTGCCTGCTGGTTACAGTAAAGTACCCGTTACAGAGACTTTCAGTGTCCGTGCCTTCTTATGAACTGTTTCTCTCCGCACACTAAGGTAACGCAGCTGCCTCAGAACATCTTGTGCAGGGCCTGGCTCCGAGGATCACCGCTCAGCCTGTGGGGACTGTTCCATCTTGCTGCATTCCATCCCCTGGAGGCCCAAGCAGCACCGGTGGACATCACCGGAACACTCATAGGTGGCGTCACGAAACAATTAACCTCTTAACTGTTCAACCAACGACGTCTTTATTGATCTAGACCACCGGGCCTCCACAGCCGCAGGCGCGGTTCCCGTGACAAGGAGGAAGATGAAACGCCTGCAAAGTGTCGACCCGGCCACGGTGAGTCAGAATCACGCCCCTGGACTTTCCCTGGCAACTGCAAAAAGGTGATATCTGGGTAACTATGCAAAATGTTGACAGGATGTATTTTACAAACTGTCAACATTTTGCAGCCTAAATACACATAGAAATATCAAAAAGCCCAGACAACCCCTTTACTGTGCCCTTTTGATTAGGAAATATATGACTAATAATAAACTTACCATATTGCTCCAGGTACTGGTTCCCAACTATATTATACATTAAATCTTAATCTGTATTTTTTTTTTATTATTTGATAAAATGTGAAGTTTTTAAAAATATTTTTTTGAATATTTTTAAAATGAAAGTCTTTATATGTATACATTTGCATAATACAATTATCCTTTCAAACAATGAAATCTAAGTAGACTTTTTTGACCATAAAAACGACAAATATGGTGAAAGTAATGAAGAAAATTATTATTATTATTTGGTCATTATACAACATTTATTTTACTCGCTTATATAGCGCTATCAATTCCTAACTCACAGTGCCCAAAGTATTTCTGGCACACTGGAACAAATCTGCCACACAGTAAAAGTTTTACTAAGCAGTTGTAGAATAGGCGCCAGTATACCATGGATATAAAGTGGCATAAGGTGGGATGCTAGTGTGGCGCCCCACCAGGTAGGTGGCCACCATAGGTACTGCAATCCTGCAGTTAAGGGGAATAGTGCCTCTGCTCTCCAGTTGCTGGGGTGGTGCAGGCCAAAAAACAAAAACACACACACACAACTTTCGGCCCCTGGGATGGTGGGTAAACCCTGAGGGAGGACCCAGGTTAGAAACAGGGGAGGCAGAAAGAAGAGAGTAAGGAACGGAGTGGAGTGGAAGTTGGGAGTGTAGTGGCGGTGCGGTGTCACTCGTCCACAGGAGGGAAAGACTGACAGGTGGGAGAAGACGAGAGCCCTTGGGGTGCGGATAAGACATCGATCCCCATATGTCTGAATCTGACAAAACGGAGGGGCTGGTGGACAGGGACCCGGCCCTGAACACGGTACGGAAGCTGTATGCCCAATCCATTGAACCGGAGGCCCCAAGCTTCTAATGGGACCTGTGACCGAACACCCGACACAACATGGGGAAGCTGGCTGAACTAGGGAGCAGTGCCCGGGAGGGGACACACCTGCACCCATGGCCACCGGTACTTGAGCTCTGTGCTGCAAAGGTGCTGAGAGCCTGGGGGGCAGAGTGGTGTTGCGCTTGCCGCAGAAGAGAACTACCCCTTATAGCGCTGGGAAAGAGAGAAAGTCCATCAGAGACAATACCACCTAGAGAGGAAAGAAAGGGCACCGATCGTGCCTTGACTGCACATACCCGGCGGCCATGCCGAAAGATCTGAGTAAAAGTAACAGAACTCCAGCTGTGGTGTGTGAGACTTTTATTAGCGGGATACTGACGTCCCAGTGAAGATCTGACAAGTTACGTACTGACTCCTCCGTCCCGCTGCCCTGGGGACCACGCTCCATCTGTGGGGAAAGGAACCATCCAAGCTGCCAGTCACCATCCCCAGAGGTTCTGAAGCAGCGGCGGCCACCCTGGCCACATACCACTGGTGGGGTCACGAATACCCCCTTTGTCCCCTCACACTTTCCCTGTCATCTTTCCCCCTGTTTTTAACAATGACACCACCAGGGTCACGGGACCGGATCTCAGCCCTCGTCTGTCCCCATGAAAATAACTTAAAGAGGTGAAGAGAACAATGAGTAACCACCCGGTTCCCGAAGGTACCTGCCGCAGAGGCTGTATGAGACAACGGGGTACTGACGTCTCAGTGAACATCTGCCAAGGTATGAATTGACTTCTCCATCCCGCTGCTCTGGGGATTGCGCTCCACCTGTGGGGAGTGGAACCATCCAAGCTGCCGGTCACCGTCCCCAGAAGTTCTGAAGCTGCGGCGGCCTCACTGGCCGCATACCGCAGGTGGCATACCGAATACCCCCTTTGTCCCCTCAGATTTTCCCTGTCATCTTTCCCCCTTTTATTAACAATGACACCGCCAGGGTCACAGGACTGGGTCTTGGCCCCCGTCTGTCCCCGTGAAAAGAACCAAAAGAGGTTGAGAGAACAACGAGTAACCGCCCGGTTCGCAAGTCTTCCCCAGCCCTGGAGTAGGTTTGTCATTAGTAAGTGTTCTCCAGAGAAACAACCGATCTCTTGAGATTAACCACTGACCTTAAGCCCAACAATCCCCTTTTTTAGCCTGCTAGTGATGCACTGCTAAACTAGGTGACAGTCAAAATGCCATGCCTACAGCCACCACTCGCTGTGTATTGAGTGGTGACTGGAAATGCACTGACACGTCTCCATGACTGAAGCCTGTCAGGAGAAATAAAGTAAATTTTCTCCTGATAGCTGCACTGCCCATGCTGTCGACAGACAAATTTAGAATGCTATTAACCTACAGATTAACATTATATCTGCAGGTTAATATAATTTGTCGACATAACAGGTTTCCTTTAAGATAGGGACAGTGCAGTAGTTATAGCCTATTAAGGCTGACAGCGTGGCAGTTATAGCTTATAAAGGCTGCCAGTATGGCTGTTATGATCTATAACTACTACTGTTGCTCCTTATTTCCTATAAGGGTGGACATTGTGGAGACAATATCATAAAGAAGAGGGCAGTGAGGAGGTATTGTGGGGGGGTCATATCTTTTGGTTGGGGCAATTGTGTATTCAGGGGTACAGTATAAGGCAAATATGTTTTATTCATGGACATTATAATGACATTGTTTTTTTAGAACATCTTTTCAGGAAGTGCTGCAAAAGAGAAGATGGAAATCTGCAGAGATCAGCTGTTGATGTGAACAGTCATACTGTCATCTGGACAAGATAGAGAAGTAAAGAAAAAAAACAACTCTAATCAGAGTACATATCATTTACAGTATAAGCTGCCTAAATATAAATTTTAATTTAATTATCAGTACTGTTGTATACGAACACTACAGTAATAAATATTATCTTGTAACTGAACCACATTACAGTGAACTATTAATAAATACTGTATTTTTTGGACTATAAGATGCACTTTATACCCCCAAATTTGGGGGGAAAGTGGGGTGTGTGTCTTATAGTCCGTATATATGGTGGCTGCAGGTCTGTGCTGGGGGGAGCAGAAGCTCTAGAGTGGGTGGAATAGGCTGACGTGGGCAGCCGGTGATCACATGGATCCGCTCATTAGGCTCATGTAATATTCACTGTATCCCCCTATCCATGACCTTTCAGCACTGAAACCAGCGCTGAGAGGTGGGCGGGAGGAGCAGCGCATGTTACATGAGCCTAAGTGTACTCAACCCCCATCCTTGATATGCCCCCCCGTCCTAGCGCACACAAAAATAATAAACGATGTATGCACCTCTCTTTCACTTCTATGCTTGTGTGGCACCTCTGCGACCAGGGTGGCCACAGGTAGGAACTGCAGCCAAGGAAGGAGGAGACAGTACTTTAGGAACACCTTCAAAACACACACCCACAGATATAGCACCCAACCCGGAGCCCGGGACTCTAGGCGGGCAAGGGGTGACAGGGTTTAGAGGGAAGTGGGTGGGAACATAGGTCAGGTGACAGCAGGCCCGGCGTCAGCACCCGGCACACCCGGGCAAGTGCCGGGGCCCGACTGCTTGGATTTGGACTTGCATTGTGACCCTAGCCTGACGCAAGTATTGTCTGCTGCAGCGCAGAGCGTTTAATGCTATGTGCTGCCAACAACGGAGCCCATAGAAACCCGATGTTTACATTGACAACCAATGGTTGGCAAAGTAAACATCGGGTTTCTATGGGCTCCAGCACATAGCATTAAAAGCTATGTGCTGCAGCCGAAAATACTTGCGTCAGGCTAGGGTCACAATGCAAGTGTGACCCTAGCCTCAGGGGCCCCTGAGCACTGCCCCCAGCCAGGGCCATATCCAGGGGGCAGCTGGAGGGGTCATTTGCAGGGAGGGCGCACTCAGCCTCCTGCAGCTCCGGAGATCTCCCTCCATGGGAGCCGACAGAGCTGCACACTCTGGGCTGACAGGACCTGTGATGATGTAAATGGAGGGTGGAGTCAGGGGGTCACATGACCAGCTCCTCAGTGTATGCAGGACTCTGAGCATCATGATGGCCAGCATAGCAATTAGGTGAAGTTTATGTGTGGGGCCAGGAGGGATTTACAGTGTGAATGTAGCAGAGGTGAGTGTGTACTAGGGGTATGGCAATTTGGTGAAGTTTATGTGTGGGGTCAGGAGGGATTTACAGTGTGAATGTAGCAGAGGTGAGTGTGTACTAGGGGTATGGCAATTTGGTGAAGTTTATGTGTGGGGTCAGGAGGGATTTACAGTGTGAATGTAGCAGAGGCGAGTGTGTACTAGGTGTATGGAACGGAGCCGTGTGTGTACGAGGTGTACGGAGCGGAGCCGTGTGTGTACGAGGTGTACGGAGCGGAGCTGAGTGGGTACTAGATGTACGGAGCAGAGCCGTGTGTGTACGAGGTGTACGGAGCAGAGCCGTGTGTACGAGGTGTACGGAGCAGAGCCGTGTGTGTACGAGGTGTACGGAGCAGAGCCGTGTGTGTACAAGGTGTACGGAGCAGAGCCGTGTGTGTACGAGGTGTACGGAGCAGAGCCGCATGTGTACGAGGTGTACGGAGCAGAGCCATGTGTGTACGAGGTGTACGGAGCGGAGCCCAGTGTGTACTAGCTGTATGGAGCAGAGCCATGTGTGTACGAGGGGTATAGAGCAGAGCCATGTGGGTACTAAGTGTACAGAGCGGAGCCGTGTGTGTACGAGGGGTACGGAGCGGAGCCGTGTGGGTACGAGGTGTACGGAGCAGAGCCGCGTGCGTAGGAGGTGTACGGAGCAGAGCCGCGTGCGTAGGAGGTGTACGAAGCAGAGCCGCGTGCGAACGAGGTGTATGGAGCAGAGCCGCGTGCGTACGAGGTATGTGTACCAGTGGTAGCCCTCTGTGGATTCCGTTCCTATAGTCTTAGCCACCTTTGCCAGCAGCATTCTTCTCCAGAGTCTCTTCTGCCGCTGTCTGCATTCTGCAGCTCAGCATGGAGGGGCACGATGTTGTCATGACTGTGCTGATATGTGCAGAGTGACCGGAGGAGACCGGAGCAGCAAGAAGAAAGGTGAGGAGAAAGAGAGATCCGACGGCCAGACACTGTGCTTGGCTGCGGTGCCACCCATAATGCAGTGTGGCTCCATTGAGCTGCTTGCATTATTTGTGTGTTTGAGGGTGCCTGTGTATATACCAAGCATCCTCAGACGCACAAAAATGCAACATTTGCATTTGAAGGGTATTTTTAAAAAGCGCAAGAGAATGCAAACGCACCTTAGCCCGCTCCTAACAACGTGTAATATACTCACTGTCAGAAACAGCTCTTGCTGGTTTCGGCAGTCACTGTTCCTGTAAGGCTGCCTTCACATAGGCGTTTTTTTAAAATGTGGCAGTTGCGGTAAAAAAATCCGCATCTGCCGCATTTTCCGCCTAGCGGCTGCACTTGCTACACATTTGCGGCAAGCCCCATGCATTGTCTATGGGGCTTGCGGTAAGTGTGTGGCAATATATATATTATAGTCCATGATATGTACTAAAGGGGGCCCACTGAGACTTTTTCGCCCGGGGCCCACAGAAACCTGGAGCCGGCCCTGGGTGACAGCACTGAGATATAAAGGGAAAACTAGAAGGAGTTAGGTAGTAGGCCAGTGGGTGCCGAGAGGTAAAGAACAGGAGAGACAGAGAGACACTTCTTGGAAGGCTTGAGGCTCCCTGGAGGTGCAGAATTCTGCAAGACACCGTTCCCTGGAGAGAAAGCCCGCTCCATAGCCTGCAGCCCAAGGGAACCAACCAATATATAAAATAGTGATACCACCACAACCAATATATAAAATAGTGACCATAAACACACGGATGATGAGGAACACAGTTTTTAGGCCATTTTTTATAGCTCCAATGCGATTGTGTGATAGCATTTTTTAGGTAATTTTTTATTGACAATAAATAAAAATAATTAGTAAATGGAAATAAAAATGAGAATAAACATAAGGGTTTTTTTAGAAGCAGTTAATTTTAGAAATAATGTGTTTTATATTTTATGAAGTTTATTTAATAGCTGCATCGCTCCTTGATTCCCTCCTACAAAACAAAAATAAAAAAAATTTTCTATGCAATTTTTTTATAACAACTATAGTACCATATATTTAACAGGATAGTTTCATGAAAAAGCAGTTTATTGATCCTAAGGCACTGATATCAGTGACACGGTGGCGCTCAACATTAGTCACAAGAGAAAACAATGAAACCAGCAAATGTATGGGTTCTACTACCCTGAAGGTTGGGTGACAAATGTTTTTTACAAAAAAAAAAAAAAAAATTTTTTTTTTTTTTGCATTGACAGTCTGGATATTTTAGCAACGTTTCTGCTGCAATTTTCATGGAGGTTTTTATATCATTCTATTGGTAGGATTTTTATGTACATTTTAGCAAGTTTTTTTAACTATTTTCTTGTTTTATTATGTTATTTGTGTGAAATTCTGCCAAAAATGTTGGCCCCTCCCCCAGTGATGACATCGTATTTAAACAGAACACACCCATAATTGCTAATGTAAGGGGCTATAAATTTCCTGCTCCTATGGCTGATGTAATATCTCTGAGGAAGGTGCCAGGAAGGGCGCCGAAACGCGTAGGAAGGAATAAAGAAGTATACTGCTACAACATCTTGCATCCCAGGTGCTTTTGTGGACTCAGCAGCGCGGACCGTGGTAAACCTTGCTTCCCATATTTTCTGGCAGTTTTCCCACGTTGGAGTGGTCGGTGGAGGTCCTGCAGCAGCTGATACTGTGATATGCTGTTAAACCAGTTGTGGGTCTCACAACTGGAATAGGTGAGTGTAACTGCATTACACCACTCACATCTGAGTGTCACTAGTGATAGAGCACTATTGCGCCTCTTGTTCCCCCACCTTTTTTTGTATTGAAGGGAAGGGAAAGTCAGAGACCTGACCAGGACAACTGGGTTCAAGGAGCACGGCAGCGGTGTTAGAGAATGACGGTGAGGAGAATCCCTTCCCAGTGCAAAAGTCACATGGGTAGGAAAGGGCCTGGTGATCCTGTGGCGCCCTACTACGTAGGTGCCACAAAAGGGGTACTGCACCCTGAAAAGCGGTGTAGTACTCCACTGCAGTTGGGACTATGGTCACTAAATGGAACCCTAGAGCAGCACTCACACACTAGAATAGTGTGTGGGAGGGACCCCGGGAGGCCTCTAGGGGGAACTAGTGAGTCGCTCAGAGAGTGTGGAGAGAAGATGGAGTAGGAGTTGGAAGAGCCAGGCAGTCAGCCTGAAGGGCAAGGAGGGCCACCTCGGCTGAAGGGCCCCAGAAAGCAAAGATCCCAAAGAGAAAGAGAGAGAGAGGAGGAAACTTAGAGAGGCAGAGTTCACTCAAATGAAGAAGTGAGTAACAGAAGAGTTTGCCCATAGGAAGGAAACCGGGTACCGGAGCCCGCAACTGCGAGAACCTTCAAGGCTCACAGTAAATCCACTAAACGGGGATATTATAAATACGGCCCTGACTCCCAAGGAACCCACAAGAGGGGAACCAGAACCGTAGTAAGCACCTGCGGCATTCAGTAAAAGGTTAACCCGATGGGTACAAGGGGAGGAGAGGAGACTAATGCAAGTAGCAGGAGGTCAAGTCATCTATAGGAGATCAGGTTTCACAGTACTGAGAACAAGAGGAAAGAAGGAAAGAAAGGAACAAAAAGAAGGGTTCCATCTACAGCTAGAAATCCCAATTGCAGCATCCAGCGTATTTGCCAATATACCATCAATAACTATTGAAAGACTGTATTGCTGAATTAAAGTTGTTCAAGTAAAGTTACCCGGTGAAGTGAAGTTTTGACTCTGCTGCATCCTTTCCACACAAACTATTTCCTTTACAGCATCACTGCCACGGTGGTCCAGTCCCGCCTGCGGGGACCAATCCATCCAAGCCACGATACCACCGACCACCGGAGGACTGTGGCGGCGCTGGTGATCCCTCACCAGATTTAGCAGGTGGCGTTGCGAAGACAAACTCTGTAAATAATCCCTTGTAAATAGTAACCCCTATTGCGATATTTAGCTGAGCGCCAGAGCCACGGCCTCGGGATGGCCATCCGTGACTTCCCTGACTGAAACAGCCCGAGAGCCGAGTATCCAAGCCCTGGGGCGAGTCAGCCTCTTGCAAGTTAGGAGGTAAAAACTATAAGCGGTCTAATTGGAGGCGCTCAGGCACAAAAGCAGCAGGCACTGGGATGGTTTTTCAACAGACCTTTATTCAGGCTCCCCTCCTACTCCACAACATGTTTCGATAGATTCTCTATCTTCCTCAGATGCTCTTGCAAGTTAGGGACATCCAAGGCTAGGCTGGGACCAGAGAGTCGGCTCTGGGTGACCATAGCTACACGCCGGTACACTGACACACCAACGGGGAGGCACAGATTCCAGGTCTGGTCACCCAACACATGGGCTGGAGGATCAGCAGCACATGGGACCCAGGCTTACCACCCACACACATAGGGGGAAGCCAGACAAGGGACCGAGCTGCCCCCATACAGCCCACAGGGAAGAGTAACACAGAAGGAAAGCCAGAAAGGCTACAGAGAAAGTGAAGGGTCTCAGAGAGGAAACCTTTCTGCAGATGGTTCACAGAGAGTGTCTGGAGTGAACAAGAACTGTGTTGTGAACTGGTTGTACTGAGAACCAACTGCAAGTAAAACCCGGTGAACCCTGTTTCAGTCTCACGTGTATGATTCCCTGAAAACAGAACTTTATTACCTCTTTTCATCCTATCAGGAGCAGCCCCGACCCACGGCGGGATCATCCATCTAGCTGCAGCACCATCCATCCACCCTCCTGGCAGCATACAGCAGCAGCGATGGTCCCCTCACTGACCACAACCCATGGTTGGCGTCACGACAACATCCCCTGTAAATACCCCCCATTACTTGTGGGCTCGGGACACGGTCCGGACCAAGGACTGCCATGATACCCCCTGTGATACCCTGGTCCTGGTACCGAGTACCCCGTCCCAATGGGCTCCACACTTTCAGCACTTCCATGTCCTCCAGTGAGTCCCAGGCATCCGATCATGTGAGCACAGTGACATCATCGCTGCATGACCCACTCACATAATCGGATTCCCAGGACACATAGGAGGACGTGGAAGTGCTACAAGGATGGATGTGAAAGAGAGGTGAGTTACATCATTTATTATTTTTGTGTGTGCGCTTGGATGGGGGTGGCCATGTATCAGGATGGTGGGGCTATATCCAGGATGGGGGGCCATATACAAGATGGGGATTATAAACCAGGATGGGGGTCATATCCAGGATTGGGGACATATGTTACCTGGAATGGGCCCAGGATGGGGAAATTTCCCCTCATAAGTATCATCAGCAGATTTTCCTCCCCCCATAACAGTGGTTTATAACCACATTTTTTTGTTTAATTTTGTGTTCCATACTTTCCTCTAAAATCTGAATGCGTTTTATGCCCTGATGCGTCTTATAGTCTAAAAAATAGGGTAAATGTATATTTTAAACTAATCACTGTAAATATAAATAACTTCAAAAGCGTTTTCTTTTTATATACCACACTACTCTATTAATAGTTGGTTTAACTGATACCAAGATTTCAGACTACTTTGAAATATTAAAATACAACTATTTATATATTCATATTCTTATTGTAACGCTCACACATGCCTGGCGCCAATGTTTCTAACTCCCTGCTCTCTCCTCCACCCTTCCCAGCTGGTATATAGTTGCCATTTCCTCCTTGATTGATTGTGTGATCCTCTGCTCTGCTTGGATACTCTGGCCTTTTCATCCCTGGTTGCTTGCACGGTTCCCATCTCTGCTGCATTTCCACCCATGTGTGATTTGGTACTCTGCTGTTTCGAATGGCCATCCAGGTGTGTTTAGTCACCTAGCACTTGTTAGGGTTCCTGGGCCTCATGCCCTGAGCTTGTCCTGCTGGGTTCCTGATTATCACCTAGAGTGCCCACTGAATTGGTGTCCCCAGTCTATTACTGGGAGGCACCAGGTATTTAAAGTTCACCTTCCCTGTTTGGCGTAATCAGATCATACTTATTAGGTTTCCTGATCTAGCAATGTGTGGAGTTCCAGGCAGTTTCTCTTGGTTTGCCTGTGTCCAGCTCCAGTCCTGCAAATATCGTTTCGTGACCACTGATGTCTTTTTATGTGCCTATGTCCTTTCCTGCTTCCTTGGACCAGCCTAAATTCTGCACCTGTTCCTGTGTGTTACCTGAAGCCCTGCTTGTGTCCAGTCTGTGCCCTGTACCTAAGTTCCTGGATTCTCCCACCTGCCATGCCAGTGCCAGTTGACATCTGCCTGAGGTGTGTACCTGATGACTTCCATCCATACCAGCGCCAGATGACTTCAGCCAGTGATCTGTGTCCGATGATGTCTGATCTGAGGTCTATGCCTGAGGTATTGAATCAATGCCAGTGCCCGATGACCTGTTTACTGTGATGTCTTGTACTTTCCTTGATATCCTAGCCCTACTACTGATGTCCTGTGCCTTGTGTGCTATGTTTCATGACTGTACATATGAAATTGTAATTGCTAGTACAGACTTCGCGCATGCGCATTCGCAGCATGAAGTCGGCAGTACACCCAAATGGGTGTACTGACGTAGTAAACCCGGATATAACGAGATTTTCGTCATACTGGGAATAACGCCCATCGTAGGAGAGGACGCGGCTCCACTCACTGCAGTATGCCTAGTTGGGCATGAATAATCATGAAGGAGGCAGCAGGCGGGGAGCAGCAAGCAGGCACGCCTTTTCTGAGAAGCCGCAGATTCCATGGTATGTAAGATGATTTGATGAACTTTGCCAAATCGATATTTAGAGAGAAAGGGATGTCTAGGAAGCACTTAAGGTGCTGCAAGGACAAGTTTAAACAGCATGGGGACACAATATGTGAGGTCAGGATCACTTTAAGTAAAATGTTTATGTTCTTAGTAACTGACCCATCTGCCTTTGGTTCCAGTTCTTGTTTCTGTCTTAGCTCTCCTGTTCTGCAAACACCAAGCCCCTCACTCAGCTGCCACAGTCCCTGGTCACTGCCCTTCCTAATTTGGGTAGGGCCGGGTCCCCCCTGTGGTCACGTGGGTCCAGGCGTCTTTAGACACACACCATTGCCGCTCCTGGTCAATCGCTCACCAGGGCCGTGGGGTACTCGGAAAAGGGCCCTCTCGTTGTCGTCTGGGGCTGCAGGATGTCACGGTGTCATGACCCGGCTTCGTAGTCCCGGGTGAGTCAATAAAAGGGGAAAAACAATTTTTAAAGAATTATCGTGACGCCACCCATGGTTTGTGGCTATAGGTAGCCACCGCTGCAGTCGGGACCTCTGGGGATGATGGGGGTTGCAGCAGAGATCTTGCACCCTCCACGGGTAGGACTGGTCCCTAGGGCTACCATGTAGAAAGTGTAGGTGTAGTGTGAAGTTCTCCATACCCTCAGTCTGCCACCTCTCAGGTACACAATCAGAATCTTACACAGTTCTGAGCTTTACCGGATTCAGGTTTTACAGCACACACAGTTCAATGCAAGAGCGGCCCCGGTCTGGCTTCAGTCTGTTCCGCACACTAGCTACGGCCAGGGGTGGACTGGCCCAGGTGGCAGGGGGGCAAGTGCCCCCTGGGCTGGTGGTATAACCCACATCTGGGGCCACCCCCCCCCCCACACACAAATGGGCCGGCCGGCGGCGCTTTGCGGGCGGCGCGGTGCCACAGCAGCAGACGGCGTCGGACATGGCAAGTGAGCTGCGGTGGGCCTGATAGCATGAAGAATCCTACCCCCCCCCGGTCATCAAAAATATCTGATAGCACCCCCCCCCCTCCTGCTTCTCAACTCAACTACGGCCCAGCAGTCACGGATTCTCAGTGGGCACACTTCCGGGTTTCCTAGCCCTAGTTTGATGGCCTTCCTTCCACTGTGTCGGAAGTTGGGTCTCGGGACCTAAAGACCCTGCACCCCACCAGAGTTCATGGTTGTGGCATACAGCTTCCCTGCCACTTCAGCAGAGCCGTCACTCTGGTTCTGGCCCGGTCTCTCGGTGTCCTTGCAGACTCGACCACACCTTAGACCCCCTCTGTCTTCCCTCGGTTCTCAGCCTGGGACCTGGGCTAGCCATACGGTGGCACAGGCCGCCGGGCCCAGGTTTTTTTGGTCTGGTCTCTCTGACTACTTGGCTGTTGAGTGTCTCTGTTGGTCTCTCTCCACTAGACCAACTAACTAACCTGAACTTGGTGTTGTGCATTCCTTTTTGTTGAGTTCCTCCCACCGCTCACCGGGTTCTGTCCTAACGTTCCACCATCCACCTGACTCCTCCCACTATCCCGTTGCTAGACATAGAGTAATTTAGACCTGGGATCAGGGAATGTGTTGGGTGTGTGCGGGGGGTGACCGATTTACCCATCCCAGCTGCTGCGCCATCTCGTGGTGACCCGTCCGCAGGAGCGCCACACTGGCAATGTGGGTGTAACACTTACCATAGATGCTGCTGATCTTATTGAATATTGTATCTACTGCATCTATCTGTCTACAAAAGGGAATAAGGAGCAGCACAGGAGACAGAGAATATGGTGCAAGCAGACCAAACCTTCCAATACAAAATGTAATAGAGTCACAGCACTCCAGTTCTTAGGTGCATCAAACAATGTTTATTCAGGCATGACACAGGTGGCAACATTTTGGGTTTTGGGAAACAATGCCACCTGTGCCATGCCTGAATAAACGTCCTTTGATGCACCTAAGAACTGGAGTGCTGTCACTCTATTTTGTTTTGTATCTATCTGTCTGTCTGTCTGTCTGTCCTTTCCAACCGTCCGTCCGTCCATCTATCTACTACATATATGTATCTGTCACCTGTCTATATATGTGTATATTTATAAGTCTACTTTAGATTTTATCATGTGATAGATCTGTACAGGACACAATAAAGATTTACATAAGTTTATAGAAGATGTAGAAATTAAATATTTGAAGTCAGACAGTGACACCCAGAGGCAAATAGCAGAAATACAGCCACAATTAAAGTTACAGTTTTCTTCTTGATAAAAGCTACATATCCTCCATGAAGATGTGAAAATGCAGTCACATTTACTCTGTTAGGGTTTTTCAATCCATTAGGCAGTTTTACAAGTGGTTCACAGCGGTACCTGTATGCATACTTATACAATGAAAATCACTGTGAATGTCGTCACTGCCATGCAGGACGCATGTGGAACAGGAAGAGGATGCTAGTGAACCATAGACAGTTAAGAATTCTTATGTATATCTTAAAAGAGTGTGGGTTAAATGGGGGCCAGGAAGACATATGGGGACCAGGATGGGGACTGTGCAGGGCAGCACCATGTCTTTTTTTTAGTGTAGTGTGAAGTGTAGAAGATGTGGGAAAAAAGATGGAATGTGCAGTAGAAGTTATCAGCTAAAACGTCTGTGCGTTATCTTCTACAAAGATGAGCCCTTAAGGTATCGTCACACGTCGCAATATTGCTAGGCAATTTCACTGGCAATTTGCTGGTTGCAGTGAAATCATGGACACATTATTACATTTGTACACAGCAACAAGATAGAACAATGTGTCCATGATTTCACTACAACCAGAAAATTGCCAGTGAAATTGAATGCAATGTTGCGACGTGTAACAGTACCCTTAGGGCCCCTTTACACGCGGCTACATTTCTAGGGTGGCTACAGGTAACTTACTGGTTGCAGTGAAATCATGGAGACAAGGTTCTATCTTGTTGCTGTGTACAAATGGAATAATCTCTCCATGATTTCACTGCAGCCAGTAAGTTACCTGTAGCCACCCTAGAAATGTAGCCGCGTGTAAAGGTACCCTTAGGGTACCTTTACACGCCGCTACTGGCACAAACGGTTACAAACGGTCAACGCACCATCTTTACACGCCACCACAAGGTGCGCTACGCTACGTTACATCTATCTCTGGATACACCGCCGGGTGCCTCAGGTCACCTTCTGTAGCTCATCTTACCTCATGTACACACCGCTACAACCAGCTAATATGGGCGGACGTGGTGCAGCAGGGACAGCACATAGGCGTGCCACAATTGTGGATTACGAGACGTCCGTACGCTGATAGGACAAAGCAAGAACATCATGATTGGGCAGGCATTGCAGGAGGCTGTTTAATACATGACGCTCGAGCAATTGTGTAGTGTGACTGGTCAGCTCCTTAAATATGGCTCCCTATGCAGCGACTACCAATCGCCATGCAGGAGCTTCCTCCAATGATCGCTGATGGGGCGCGATAACCCGGAGCCTGTGTCACGCCCCAGCTACATACCAGGTACATAGCCTGGTGTCGACACATCCCTTCTGTTGCTTCTTTAGACGCCGATACAGCTCGCTACAATCGCCTGCGTAGCCACCTGTTTCCGGGCAGTGCTCGGAAACACATGTATCTGTTGCTGGGTGCCTCCTACCGTCTTTACACGCCGCTACTACGGGGTATTTTGCCGCTACAAGCTACATTTGTAGCCTGTAGCTGGTTGTATCCACCCGCCAGTAGCGGCGTGTAAAGGTACCCTAAGTCTCATAAATCAAATCCATTTAAAATGGTGTACTACCGTGTTTCCCCGAATATAAGACAGTCTCTTATATTAATTTTATCCCCAAAAGTCCCACCCTGTCTTATATTCGGGGTATGACTTATATTAAAAAAAATGACAATTTTTTTTTAACCATAAAATTAACATTTATTAACAAGCTGAACAGTATGGCACCACTTGCGGCAAAGGTGCGGTAACCGCACTTTGCCGCAAGTGTCCCATACAGTACCGTACATTGTATGGGGACCTGCCGCAAGTGTGCCGCAAGTCTGCTGTGCGGCGGAATTGCGGTTTTAATGGGCAAGTCGGCAAGGAAACATCCTTACTTTTTAGGGTAATGGCGGCCTCAGGCTATGGATTCCTCCGCGGTGCAGGGCTTGTCCAGATGCTTCTTCATGCAGGAGCTTCTGGCCAATCAGCACTCGAGCCGCTGAGCCAATCAGCGCTCGAGATGCTGGGGAGCCGCTGGCCAATCAGAAGCTCCTGCCGGCAGAGGTGACGTCTGGCCGGGGCGACAGGCGCACAAAATTAACCCTAAGCTCTCGGGGTTACCTGCGGCACCTGAGGGCAAAGGGGAGCCCACGGGGGACAGCGGACCTGCGGCTGCACCTGAGGGCAGAGGGGAGCCCACGGAGGACAGCGGGGACAGCGGGGACACAGGTAAAACATGCAGTGGGCAAAAATGGCACTTTAGCGGTACCCTGTCTTATATTCCCCGAAAATAAGTCACCCTGTCTTATATTCGGGGTATGACTTATATTGGAAAATTCTGCGCCAGCCCTGCCCTGACTTATATTCGGGGGTGACTTATTTTCGGGGAAACAGGGTAATACCATAAGGGAAAACTGGATAATCCATAAACAAGACATGATAATAAGGAAGCAAATAGGATTTTAAAGATGCATTACATTTTATTAAAGTGTGCATAAATAGAAGAAATTACAGATACAAAGGATGAGTGATAATTGCACCACACCTTTGCCTCAATAAACACGGTAGCTAATACATACATTAGTAGTAAACTGCATAGATCTCTCCTTTGAAACCATAAGTAAAGTGCAAATGTGGCACCCCAGTGGTCCGATTGCTACAGTGATGTTTCCTCCTTCACCAGGATGATGTCATGCTTGGAAGCATGAGGAGGTCCCCACGCTAGGTAACCACCAGCATTCACACACCAGTCCTGACTCCAGGCCAGAAGGGGGAGCTCTAGAACCCGGTTTCAGGGGAGCTGCCCTGTTTCCAGCATGGTGGAGGGGTTAGAAGAAAACGTCTGAGGAAAGGGAAAGGAAAGGATGTGTAGGAGAGACCTCTGGGGAGCGGAGCTGCGAGTGAGCTTGTGGTTCCCCTGGGGACCGGTTGACACAAGATGGCACAGCAGCTGGGACAGGTAAATAGGTCACCCCACACACACACCCAACACCCCACAATCCCAAGTCTAGGTGGAGGGTGGAACATTAGGACAGAACCCGATTAGGGGAGGATCAACGGGAACAAAAAGGACGGACAGACAACACCAAGTGGAGTTGGAGAGAGAGAGAAAGCAGAAAGAGTAGTAGGAGGGAGAAGGAGCAAACACCAGACAGCCAAGTAGTCAGAGAGACCAGACTGAGAGAACCCGGACCCGGTGCCCTATGCCACCTTAAGACTAGCCCAGGTCCCAGGCTGAGAACCGTAGAAAGACAGAGGGAGTCTAAGGTGTACCTGAGCCAGCAGAGACACTGAGGGGCTGGGCCAGAACCAGAGTGCCGGCTCTGCTGAAGTGGTAGGGAAGCTGTATGCCCCAACCATGAACTCCGGTGGGGTGCAGGGTCTTTATGTCCCATGACCCTACCTCCCGCACAGCAAAAGGAAGGCCGTTGAACTAGGGCTAGGTGACCTGGAGGGTTGCCCCCTGAAAGCCCGTGACCAGTGGACCGAAGCTAGTGTGCGGAATAGACTGTAGAAGCCCAAAAGGAACATGAGAGAGGTCGTCGCAGACAAGCCATCCCAACTGCTAAGACCACACCGGAGCCGCAATTGTACAGACTGTGTCATGTAACCATCTGCTGAGCTGGAAAGTAAACCCGGTTAAAGCTCTGTTTTGTGTGAGACTTTGATTGCAGCGTCTGAGAGGAGACAGACTGATTCCATGAGCCGGCAGCAGGAGGCTGCCTGATGGTACTGAGAACTTTGCACTACACCTACGCTGACCAGGGGCGTTGCTAGGGTCAAAAAACATCCGGGGCTCGGGCCCACTGAGCTGCATTTTTCGGAATAAATTTAAATAAAACCCACAACACAGCAGTGTGGGTGGCTTCCCTTCCAGTGTATATTACATAGTTTCCCATCAGTGTAAGCATTACAGACTGCCGGCCGTGTAAGCATTACAGACTGCCAGCCATGGAAGCATTACAGACTGCCAGCCGTGTAAGCATTACAGACTGCTGGCCGTGTAAGCATTACAGACTGCTGGCCGTGTAAGCATTGCAGACTGCCGCCCGTGTAAGCATTGCAGACTGCCGGCCGTGTAAGCATTACAGACTGCCGGCGTGTAAGCATTACAGACTGCTGCCAGTATACCCATTGAAGACTGCTGCCAATATACACATTAGAGACTGCCACCAATATACACATTAGAGACTGGCAGCTGCATACACATTAGAGACTGCTGGCTCTTTATCTTGTATATACAGCCCTATCTACTATATAATCATCTAAGCACTTCCTGCGCCTGTCGCCGAAATCGCGCGCCAGACACAGGCCGCTCCTGTGGATGAGCGCGGGGTGGGGGTGGGGGGGTGGAGCGGAGTATCACCATATACCATAGTGCTGCTATACATGTACTGTAATGTACCGCCATTTACTATAGTGTTGCTATACATGTGCTATAAAATGTCACCATATACTATAGTGCACCTCTACATATACTGTAATATACTGCCATATACTGTAGTGCTGCTATACATGTGCTGTAATGTATTGCCATATACCATAGTGCTGCTATACATGTGCTGTAATGTACCGCCATATACTATAGCGCTGCTATACATGAAATGTAATGTACCACCATATACCATAGCGCTGCTTTACATATACTGTAATGTACCGCCATATACTATAGTGCTGCTATACATGTGCTATAAAATGCTACCAAATACTATAGTGCACCTCTACATATACTGTAATATACTGCCATATACTGTAGTGCTGCTATACATGTGCTGTAATGTATCGCCATATACCATAGTGCTGCTATACATGTGCTGTAATGTACCGCCATATACTATAGCGCTGCTATACATGAAATGTAATGTACCACCATATACCATAGCGCTGCTTTACATGTACTGTAATGTACTGCCATATACCATAGCGCTGCTATACATGTACTATAATGTTCCTCCATATGCTATAGTGCTGCTATACATGTGCTATAAAATACCACCATATACTATAGTGCACCTGTACATATACTGTAATATACTGCCATATACTATAGTGCTGCTATACATGTGCTATACTGTACCGCCATATACTATAGTGTTACTTTACATGTACTGTAATGTACCCCCATATACCATAGTGCTGCTATACATGTGCTGTAATGTATCGCCATATACTATAGCGCTGCTATACATGTAATGTACCACCATATACCATAGCGCTGCTATACATGTACTGTAATGTACCGCCATATACCATAGTGCTGCTATACATGCACTGTAATGTACCGCCATAAACTATAGTGCTGCTATACATGCACTGTAATGTACCACCATATACCATAGCGCTGCTATATATATATATATATATATATATATATATATATATGTAGTTCACTCACATTGACTTAACAAGTTCTGTCAGTCACAGTATGTCAACTACATACATATTCTAGAATACCCGATGCGTTAGAATCGGGCCATCATCTAGTACTGTATATTCAGGTCAAACCTATATACCTACAGTATATACAGGCACACTAACACAGAATGTACTGTGGACCTGTATATAAAGTATTGTGCTGTGTAGAGACAACCAGCCACACACAAGCACAGCCCCAAACAGCCAACCACACAGCGACACACACACAGCCAGCCACACACAGCCAGCCACACACACAGTCAGCCACACACAGCAAGCCACAGCCACATATAGACATATAGCCATACAGACACACAGTCAGCCAGCCACAGCCACACAGCCCCAGCCACACAGCCACATAGCCACACAGCCACATAGCCACACAGCCCCAGCCACACACAGCTACATAGCCACACAGCCAGCCAAAGCCACCCACAGACACATAGCCACACAGACACACAGTCAGCCACACACATCCAGCCACACAGTGAGTCCCAGCCACACACAGCCCTAGCCACAGCGCTCCAGGAACACACACATAGTCAGCCACACACAGCCAGCCACGCACTGCCAGCCACACAGTCATCCACAGCCACACACAGCCCAGCCACAGCCACACACACATAGTCAGCCACACACAGTCAGCCACAGCGCCACATAGTCAGCCACAGACGCACACAGCCACACAGCCCCAGCCACACGTAGACACACACAGCCAACCACAGCCACACAGTCAGCCACAGACACAAAGCCACAGCCACACAGACACATAGTCAGCCACACACAGCCAGCCACAGCCAGATAGCCACACAGCCAGCCACAGCCACACAGCCCCAGCCACACAGACACACAGACACACAGTCAGCCAGCCACAGCCACAAAGCCCAGCCACACAGACACACAGTCATCCACACAGCCCCAGCCACACACAGCTACATAGCCACACAGCCGGCCACAGCCACACACAGCAACAGCCACACAGCTCCAGCCACACACAGATACATAGTCAGCCACACACAGCCAGCCACAGCCACATAGCCACACAGTTAGCCATAGACACACACAGCCCCAGCCACACACAGACACATAGTCAGCCACACACAGCCAGCCACAGCCACAGTCAGCCACAGACACAAAGCCACACATAGACACATAGTCAGCCATACACAGCCAGCTACAGCCAGATAGCCACACACATCCCCAGCCACACAGCCCCAGCCACACACAGACACACAGTCAGCCAGCCACACAGCCCCAGCCACACAGACACACAGTCAGCCACACAGACACACAGTCAGCCACACAGCCCCAGCCACACACAGCTACATAGCCACACAGCCCGCCACAGCTACACACAGACACATAGCAACACAGACACACAGTCAGCCACACACAGCCAACCACACAGAGCAAGCCACACAGCCACACAGTCAGCCTCAGCCACACAGCTCCAGCCACACACAGACACACAGTTAGCCACATAACCCCAGCCACACACAGACAAATAGCCATACAGACACACAGTCAGCCACACACAGACAGCCACACAGTCAGCCCCAGCTACACACAGCCCCAGACACACACAGATACATAGTCAGTCACACACAGCCAGCCACACAGCCACACAGACACAGTCAGCCACATAGCCACACTGTCAGCCACAGACACACACAGCACCACAGCCCCAGCCACACACAGCCAGCCACAGCCACACAGACACAGTCAGCCACATAGCCACACAGTCAGCCACAGACACCCACAGCCACACACACACATAGTCAGCCACACACAGCCAGCCTCCACCACACAGCCACACAGTCAGCCACAGACACAAAGCCACATAGCCACAAAGTCAGCCACAGGCACACACAGTCACAGCCACACGCAGAACAAAGTCAGCCACACACAGCCACACAGCCACATAGCAACACAGCCAGCCACAAAGAAACATAGTCAGCCACAGACACACACAGCCACACAGCCCCAGCCACACACACACACACACATAGTCAGCCACACACAGCCAGATAAGCCACACACACACAACTCACCACCAGCAGCTGCAGCAGCTCATCTTGCTGGCTCCCGCGCTGTGGAACAATCTGAGGCCCACAGAGGAGGTGAAGGAGCATGGCCTGGAGGCAATTGGGGCCATCCCCCTCACCTCTCCTCCCGCCCCTTCTCCTGTCAGTCTCCTCGGGCCCTCACAGACACAGCTGTCAGAGGAGAGTAGTCATGGCCCCTGCTGCTCTCTTTGACTGACGTGTTTATAACTTGGCTGCACGGCCGCCGCTGCTTCCAGATGTCAGTCCGGGCCTGGACTCACAACAAACAGGGCTGCAGGAGCACGGCACCATATTATCTGCCTGTAGGGGGCAGCGCAGCGCTACCGCCCCCTGTCTTCAGAAGCTTATCGCCGCCTGAGCAGAGTGCACTGCTCATAGTGGCTCAGTAATGATGCAGCCCTGCCACCGGCGAGATTCGGGGCTCTATGCCTAAGAATCAGGGCTGCAGACCCGATTCTTAATGCATAGCGACGTCCCTGACGCTGACTTTACGGTTGCCCTGGGGACCAGCCCTATCCATAAAGGGCTCAACATCCCTGCTGCTAACCCCCATCATCACCAGAGGTCCTGACTGCAGCAACGGCAACTATAGCCGCGAACCACGGGTGGCGTCACGTAAAATCCCTATAACTGTTTTTCCCTTTTATTGACCGCGCAGGGCCACAGAGCCAGGTCATGGCACCGTGGTATCTTGCAGCCCCAGATGACGATGATAGGGCCCGGTTTCGAGTACCTCACGGCCCTGGTGGGCAGATCAAGCTCACCCCAATGGGGCTGTAGAGGACACCAGAGTCCTGGCTTGTGCGGGTACTATACGTCCAAGCAACCAAATCTGGAAGGCAGGGGGCTGCAAGTGTCTTGGCTGCACCAAAGACCCAGCAGCACAACAGCATATCGAGAGCCCGTCACCAGCCTGGCGGTACCTGTGAAAGGCTCGTGCTGTCTGCCATATGGGGCAAAAGACAAGAAAGCAGGAAGAGGGCCACAGGATAGCTCGTAGGCTGCCAGGAACCCGAACTGAGAGTGCAGCAGGAAAGCCTCCAATCCCACCTGGCGAGGTGGATCCCTGAATGCTTCCAGGCTGACCGGACTTTTCCAAACCTGGTAACCAGTGCCCCGGACTATACCATGTTTCACAGGGTAAAAGGTTAAGAAACTGCAACCTTTTTCTCTTCCTGTTATTTCCCACGCACTCCGTCCTGCATCCCAACTATAATCACCATCGTCCCCATAGAGACTGTTTTAAACTGTATAAATTGCCTCCATTACCCCGCCACACAGATGGACGTGTTGTCGAACAGCAACCCTGCCCCGCTTTCTGACGTCAACCGGTGGGAAACAGGAGGCCCCGACCCAGAACTCCTGTGTGAATAGTCCATCCTGCATGTTAATCCAGCGGCGCGGCTGTAAAACAGAAACTCAGAACCTGGATGAGGTTAAGGTTAACTGGGGGGCAGGAAGATGTCCGACCTAGATGAAGCTCCAGCAGTGGGTGCAGCCGTGGCCCCCATAATACCATACATTCCAGGAGTGGCCTGGTTACTGCAATACTCCAGAGAGTCACATACCCTCAGTGACTTCAAAGAGAGACTGCGTAGTCTGTTTTAAGTGTACCCCTTGTCCGAGGGCTAGAAGGTCAGCATCTTCATTGGTCAGTTAACTGATGCGGCCCAGAGGGAAGTAAAGTCCTGACTGGACGCCGATAAGAGAACAGTTAAGCACATCCTGGCAAATCTGAATAACAATTTCGTTACCGCACAGCGGCAGAAATAAAAATGAGGTTTTTTGGCTTCAAACAAAGGGTGCAGGACAGCGTAAGAGACTATGCCCTCAACCTTCAGGAGGTGTTGTGGGCCATTAAACAGGTTGACCCCGACAGTGGGCAGGAGGAGAACAGACTACTAACCTAGCAGTTCATTGAGGGGCTCCTGTCCAACACACATAGGACACAGCGACGTATTATGGCCCTACAAAATTCTGATGTGGACTTTGCTCAATTTAAGGATAAGGCAATCCGTGTGCTGCGAGACACGACCCCTAGTGGCACAGCGCTCCCTAGGTGCTCGTCAATAATGTACCACGAGGAGGAGGCGTTCTTGTCTCAGGCGCCTGTTGAGGCCGATGCACAGACACTAAGTAATGACACTTCTGCCGATCCACGCTTGCAAGTCCAAGAGTTAACCAAAAGTGTGGCTGCATTGACAAAAACATTGCAGTCCCTACAAGTGTCTCCACCAACCGAGAAGATCCAGCTGGCCTCCAGTCCAGATGATCTCACATGGCGGTGACAGAAGAGGATCCCACTGACCAGAGGGAAGGACACCGACTGCTACGACCCGACTGGACAGCCCATCTGTCGCCGCTGCCACAAGGTGGGGCACATCGCAAGATTCTGTCCTTTAAACAAGCAACCCTTTGGGCAGCAGGCCAACCCCCAGGAGTAAGGCGTCCTGTTCCATATAATTGGTGGGACAAGTACATCGGTAGACAACCGGTCCTCCCTGTTGTGCTTGATAGCATCTCGATGAACGCTCTACTGGACACTGGCTCCCAGGTGACAACGATACCATATTTCCTTTATAAACGGTACTGGTCTGACTCTGACTTTGCTCATCGCCCAGATGATGACCTGACTATAATTGCCAGCAATGGTCAGCCCTTCCCTCAGGTGGGGTACAAAGAGGTGACCATTAAGGTGGGGCGAGTAGAGCTTAAATCACAGGGTTTGATTACAGTGGATATTGACCAGCGAGAATGTAATCCTATGATCACGCTAGGTCCTAATGTGATTGAGAATTGTCTTGCCGAGATTATTGTCTTACTACAGCAGGTAGTCGAAACCATTAGCTCCAGACAACAATGAGTACTGCACAAGGAGATCAAGGGCCTGATGCAGAGACAACAGGTAGAGTTATCCGGTGGAGAAGTCGGCAGTGTAAGGGTGAGTGACCCATTCCCCATTGTAAAACCTCCCAAAAGTGAAATGGTGTCGAGCTGCTATAGGCATCAGGGGTCAAGATTACCAGGCTCTGGTAGAACCCGTGTACTCTGAAAGCAGGCCTACTATCCAGACAGCCAGAGGGGTAGAAGATGTCCACAAGGGAGAGTACCTGTACACATTTTGAATTGTGGGGAGAAAGAGGTCAATTTACCTAGATATGCCACCGTTGCCAAGCTGTTTACTGTCAAAAACAAAGCAATATGGGCAGTAGAACCCTTGGTTCCTTCTGAAATGGTGGAGAACAATGGCTCTGAGGGACAACTGGAGGACTGGTGTTAGAAGCTATACATTGGCACTGACTCCACCCCTTCACACCAAAAGAATGGGGTTTACCGGGTGGTTCAAGAATATGAATGGGTATTCAGGAAACCCCCCCTAGACTTTGGGCAGGTAAAAGGGGTTCAACACCATATACCATCTACCCATTAAAGAAAGGTACCGCCCTGTTCCCCCAGCTCAGTACCAGTGTGCCTAGAGCATGTTATGGGAAATGAAAGAGAAAAAGCGATCAGGGATAGTTGTAGCCCCTGGGCAGCTCTGTTAGTCCTGGTTAAAAAGAAAAATGGTACAATGAGAATGTGCGTTGATTACAGGCAGATTAACCACATTACACATAAAGATGCCTACCCATTACCACGAATTGAGGAGTCATTAGCTGCCTTGAAATCTGGTAACTATTTCAAGGCAGAAAGGCAGAAGACCGCGTTTACAACAGCAATGGGCCTATGTTAGTTCGACTGCATGCCATTTGGGCTTTGCAATGCACTGGGAATGTTCCAGAGGTTAATGGAGTGTTACGAACTTCGAGACGGTTTATTTATTTTTTTTTGTATCTATATACCTATGTTTGTTTCTATTTATGTATATGTGTATCTAGAAAGGTATAATAATCAGCAGGAGTGAGGGCACTGAAGAGGTTAACTGAGGAGAATATTGAAGAAATATGGTGCAGACGGAGTTAAATGTTCACAGCGTCTTAGATATATTCAGCAGGAGTGACGGCACTGGAGAGGTTAACTGAGGAGAATATAATAAGCAATACAGTGCAGACGGAGTTAAATGTTCACAGCGTCTTAGATATACTCAGCAGGAGTGATGGCACTGAAGAGGTTAACTTTTTTTTTTTTTTAAATCAAATACATTTTTATTGATATATTGTAATCAATCATCATAACAGATATAACATATGTAAATCACCAGTACAACACAGCACATCCCACTGCACCTACAACAATGTTGAACACCCCCCTCCCCCCCCCCTCCCCACCCTCCCTGACAGCAGTACAGTCCTTTGCATTCTTGCACAGCAAAATGACACAGTTTACTCTCCTCTACACCTCTTCTCCCACCCATCAGAAGTCCACCAGGCAAAGCCATGTGTCCCAAGTGTTAACTAGTATCTTACAGTCCTTTAAATTGGATCCATGGCCCCCATATCATCTCATGCATGGACTGCGACCCTCTCTTCTAATAGATACCTCTTTCCAATTGCAGGATATACTCCACCCTATTAGAATATTCAGTAGTAGTCGGAGGATCAACCCCAGTCCAATGTCTCGCAATTAATTTCCTGGCACAGTACAGAAGTCTGGCTATGGCAAGTTTAGCACTGGACGTACCGTATATACTCGTGTATAAGCCGACCCGTGTATAAGCCGACCCCCCTACTTTTGCCCCCAAAACCTGGGAAAATCTATTGACTCGCGTATAAGCAGAGGGTGGACCCCAGCACAGGTATACAGCCCCCAGCAGTGGTATACAGGCCCCAGCAGTATGATATACAGCAGCCCCCAGTGGTATATACAGCAGCCCCAGTGGTATTGCAGCCCTATATACAGCAGCCCCAGTGGTATTGCAGCCCCAGTGGTGTATACAGCAGCCCCTATATACAGCAGCCCCAGTGGTATTGCAGCCCCAGTGGTATTGCAGCCCCTATATACAGCAGCCCCAGTGGTATTGCAGCCCCAGTGGTGTATACAGCAGCCCCTATATACAGCAGCCCCAGTGGTAGTATACAGCAGCCCCAGTAATGCAGGGCCCCCCAGCCTGACTCCGGTCACCTGTAAAGCAAATTATACTTATCATTGTCCCGCTGCCGTCCGCGCCCGCATCTGCCGACATCGCGATCCTCCATCTTCATGCGTCTTCTTCCTGTTTTCTGTGTTCGGCGCCGGTAATGACGTCATTGGCTGCGACGAACACAGGAAACAGGAAGAAGACGCATGAGGATGGAGGATCGCGATGTCGGCAGATGCGGGCGCGGACGGCAGCGGGGCAATGATAAGTATAATTTGCTTTACAGGTGACCGGAGTCAGGCTGGGGGGGCCCTGCATTACTGGGGATGCGGGGGCTGCGGTATACCGCTGTATACAGCAGCCCCCGCACTGACTCGCGTATAAGCCGAGGGGGGTACTTTTCAGCCCAATTTTTGGGCTGAAAAACTCGGCTTATACGCGAGTATATACGGTAGTTGAGATTTCCTCCACATATCCCAATAGGCACGTAATAGCATCCCCAGAGACCTCACACCCATACGCCCCTTCGATCATGCCTATTACTCCTGACCAGAATGATGATAGCCTGGAGCATTCCCACATCATGTGGAATATATCCGCTTCATCATTTCCACATCTCGGGCACGCAGAAGACTCTCGCAGTCCCATTTTATATAATCTTAGCGGCGATCTATACACCCTATGGACCACATAAATGTGTGATAATCTCGCAGATTCGCTCATGGAAAGTTTCGGGATGTATTCCAGTATGGTCTTCCATACCTCATCCTGTATAGGGCCTATGTCTTCCTCCCATTTTCCCCTGGCCTTCAGTGGGAACTGTAACAGAAATGTATGCATAAGATCTTTATACGTGCCCGAGATTACTCCTCTGGTATTCCCCTCTTGACAGACATAACTGAGAACCAGATCCGTCTCCACCACCATAGGCCGCGTAGCTCTCTGGGTTTTAATCGCATGCCTAACCTGTTCATAGTGTAACCATTCCATGCTCGGCAGTAAAAACTCATTCTGCAACTGCAGGAATGGCTTAACGTCACCATTCTCCAATATGTGTGCCATACAGGTTATTCCTTTGTCTATCCACACTCTTATGGACACTGAAGAGGTTAACTGAGGAGAATATAGAAGCAATACGGTGCAGACAGAGTTAAATGTTCACAGCGTCTTAGATATACTCAGCAGAAGTGACGGCACTGAAGAGGTTAACTGAGGAGAATATAGAAGCAATACGGTGCAGACAGAGTTAAATGTTCACAGCGTCTTAGATATACTCAGCAGGAGTGACGGCACTGAAGAGGTTAACTGAGGAGACGGAGTAAGTGAAGAGAACAGGAGGAGTTTTGACGCAGCAGCAGGAGATGTCAGCGAATGGCGGGCTGAAGTAAATTTTCAAAAAGCGCGGCTTTTAAGATGGCGTCCGGGAAGTCTCATGAGACTTCCGGGCGCCATATTGGATCCAGTCCTCTCTGGCGGCGACATACTTCGTCCAAGATGGCGTCCGGGAAGTCTCGTGAGACTTTTCGGATGGCATCTGGGATCTTGCGAGAGTTCCCGGACGCCATTTTGGAGGAAACATGTCACCGGGACGGAGGAGTGGAGCCAACATGGTGGGGTCAGCGGTGGAGCAAAGATCAAAGATCATCGGCTGGAGGCGGCGGCGGTGGGGAAGACGATGGGCCGGTGGTAAGTATGGCAGGCAGAGTGAATGGGGGTATGAGTGGGTGTATGAGTGTGGAGGTGCTGAGCGAGGAGGGGCGCACAAGGAGAGTGGAAGGGGGGGATGTATGTGTGTGTGGACGTGGCAACTGAGGGGGGGTGTTGATGAGAAGTGTAGTGTTGGAGGGTGTGTGGAGGAGTGGTGAGTGTTACAGGAGTGTGTGTGGGGCCGCAGCTTTCACCGATGGCGGGAGTGGGGCTTTGGAAGCCCAGCTCCCGGCAACGGGTGGCCATATTGGAGCACCCAGGGCGGGTGTACAGGCAACTTCAGCAGGATGTGACGTACCATACCGTTACATCGTGGCGGAAGTTGCCTTAGGGTTTTATTATAACAGATATGCAACCGTTACATCTAAATTGCCTAAAGAGACTACTGTAGGAGCTCTTAAGTATACATAAATAACATATTCAAGGACAATTGGGTCACAGGACTATGTGTAACCAGGACAATGTTTGTAAATAGTTCACAACCCAACCTGACCTTACAATAAACTATTGGCGTGGCCGAAGAGCCAGGTCAGGTTGCGGTCTAACAGCCCTGTAGCCATGCCCAGGGGTGAAGTAAAGGTGGACTAGGGCGGTTCCCACCAGTTAAACCTATAGTCTGCAGGGTGACGCACTCGGACCAGTGTTGCTCCAGGAACGTAATTGACAATTTTCGTCATTCTTTTTGAGGTTTCTTGTATTTTTGATATTTTTCTATTAAAAATGGGCAGTGTTAGATATTGTCAACAACCTGTTTATTATGTTTCCACAGTCCGGGACGTGCTGAGTTTAACTAGGGGGGAATGTGGTACCCCAGTGATCCGGTTGCCACAGTGATGTTGCCTCCTTCACCGGGGGTGATGCCATGCTTGGAAGCAGGAGGAGGTCCCCACACTAGGTAACCACAAGCATTCACACACAGTCTTAACTCAGGGCAAGAAGGGGGAGCTCTAGAACCCGGGTTCAGGGAAGCTGCCCTGTTTCTGGCACGGAGGAGGGGTTAGAAGAAAATGTCTGAGGAGAGAGAAAGGAAAGGACGTGTAGGAGAGAGCTCTGGCGAGCGGAGCTGCAAGTGAGCTCATTCCTGAGAGGCGCTACAGAGGACACCAGAGTCCTGTGTTGTGCGGGTACTGTATGTCCCGGCAACCGAATCTGGAAGGCAGGAGGCTGCAAGTCTCCTGACCGCATCAAAGACCCGGCGGCACAACAGCATATGGAGAGTCCGGATCCGCTACCAGCCTGACGGTACCTGGTACCTGTGATAGGCTCGTACTGTCTGCCGTATGGGGCAAAAGACAAGAAAGCAGTGAGAGGGACGCAGGATAGCTCATAGGCTGCCAGGACCCTGAACTGAGAGCGCAGCAGGAAAGCCTCCAATCCTACCAGGTTAGGTGGACCCCAGAATGCTTCCAGGCTGACCAGACTATTCCAAACCTGGTAACCAGTGCCGCGAACTGCACCACGTTTCACCGAGTAAAAGGTTAAGAAACTGCAACCTTTGTCTTTTCTTGTTATTTCCCGCGCCCTCCATCCTGCACCCCAACTATAATCACCATCGTCCCCATAAATTATTACACCAACCCTGGGGCCCTGTTCCACCTGTGGGGAGCGACCTCATTATGGCTGCAGCACCATCCACCCCAGAGATCCAAATAAGCAGCACCGGCCATCCCCGGTCGAATAACACAGGTGACGTCAAAGAATCAGCCGGCACTGCTACCGCGTAACCTCCCGGTCCTTGCAGCCGACGCACAAGTGCATTTAGCCAAAATCAGTCTCCAATCAAAAACCATAGGGAAAAAGAAACCACCAAACCAAAAAACATCTAAGGCCCAGTCACACAACGTTAACAATATCGTTAGTGAGATCGTTGTAACTGTGACGTTACAACGATCTCTCCAGCAATGTCGTTATGTGTGACATCTAGCAGCGATCAGGCCCCTGCTGTGAGGTCGCTGATCGCTGCAAAGTGCTCTGGGTCATTGTTTTGATTGTTGGTCTCCCACTGGTCAGAACACATAGCTGCGTGTGACAGCGAGAAACCAGCGATCAGGGACATCACAGGCTGGTAACCATGGTAAACACCAGGTATCCAGGCAGCGTGCGCTGTCTGGATACCAGGTGTTTATCGTAGTTACCAGCGTCCTCCCTGCTTAGCTCAGCCTGTAAGCAGGGGGGAAGCTGGTAACTATGATAAACACCGGGTATCTAGGTAGCGCGTGCTGCCTGGATACCCGCTGTTTATCATAGTTAGAAGCGTCCTCTCTGCTTACAGGCAGCGCTAAGCAGGGAGGACGCTGGTAACATCGCCTTTAGCAATGTGGGAGGTGGCTCTCAGGTCCCTGATCACTGGGGAGATCTGCCTGTTTGACAGCTCCCCAGCAACCAGGTAACGACGCTCCAGCAATCCCGGCAGGTCGTTATAGCTGTTGGGATCGCTGGAGCGTCGTTGTGTGTGACAGGGCATCAAGAGACCGCTTGAGCTAATTAATTTGTCTCAGTATCACTGAGTAGAGCACAGTGTTAGGTCCTCTCTTTGGGACTAAACTTTGTGCCCACTTATGCTTTTAATTATATCACAGCACTAAAAGACCTTCATCTCTTCTCTTGAAAACTACTGCTAAAGAAACTTCACAATAGGGGTCCACTGGAGCGATCATTGGACAGCACTCTGGAGAGGGAGACCATTGAAGCCTTAAATGATCTTGCTAATGAAGAAGTTTCTGTATCCCAAGGTACGTTTCTCTCCTGCATTTTTCCCAGGTCCACAAGTTTGGAGGTGGATCACATCAGAGCCTTGCAGACTGACGTCTTCAGAAAGTTGACTTCTGTCAATTAGCTTTTACATGCATCTTTCTCACACAGCCATTCCACAATCCAAGCTATCTTTGTTGTCAGTTCCTCAGGATGAGGCAGATCTATTCTATCCAGGGCTCCTTTTTGACTCAATTGAATGATTTGAGGACTAGATTCGAAAAAAAGGAGTACAGCAAAAGATCAATTAAAAATGGCTTCAATTGTGCTAACACAACTCATGAACAATTACTGAACTCTAGTACAAATGGAACTAAAAGGGCAGGGATGGAAACGGTCTGATTTATATCCACATATAATTAAGAATGGAACACCATGAGATCCCCAAATATTGGGGTATCATAAAATCTGAACCCACTTTGAAGGACTGTCTTCCCTGATTCTTCATCGATGACATCCAGGCAAGTTAAAAATCTGTGTGATATGTTAGTATACAGTCATTATGCTCCTAACATCTGCAGCCCCTTCGTTTTAAGGAGTCCTAGGAAGGGCTGCATGTCTTGTAGCTATTGCGTGACTTGTACCAACATAGCCCAGGGGTCTCATTTTGAATCAGTGGATTGTTCAAGGTAATTTAAGATCAGGGAATGTATATCCTGTGGGACGACACATGTACTGTCATGGCCAAAAGCTTTGAGAATGACACCAAAATAATATTTTCACATGATCTGCTGCCCTCTGGTTTTTATTTGTGTTTGTCTGATGTTTATATCACATGCAGAAATATAATTGCAATCATATTATGAGTACCAAAAGGTTATATTGACAGTTAGAATGAGTTAATGCAGCAAGTCAATATTTGCAGTGTTGACCCTTCTTCTTCAGGACCTCTGCAATTCTCCCTGGCATGCTCTCAATCAACTTCTGGACCAAATCCTGACTGATAGCAGTCCATTCTTGCATAATCAATGTTGCATTTTGGCCAGAATTTGTTGTTTTTGTTTGCCCGACCCGTCTCTTGATGATTGACCACAAGTTCTCAATTGGATTAAGATCTGGGGAGTTTCCAGGCCATGACCCAAAATCTCTATGTTTTGTTCCTGAGCCATTTAGTTATCACCTTTGCTTTATGGCAACGGTGCTCCATCATGCTGGAAAAGGCATTGTTGGGCACCAAACTGCTCTTGGACGGTTGGGAGAAGTTGCTCTTGGAGACATTCTGGTATCATTCTTTATTCATGGCTGTGTTTTTAGGCAAGACTGTGAGTGAGCCAATTCCCTTGGTTGAGAAGCAACCCCACACATGAATGGTTTCAGGATGCTTTACAGTTGGCATGAGACAAGACTGGTGGTGGCGCTCACCTCTTCTTCTCCGAATAAGCTGTTTTCCAGAAGTCCCAAACAATCGAAAAGGGGATTCATCAGAGAAAATGACTTTACCCCAGTCCTCAGCAGTCCACTCCTGTACATTTTGCAGAATATCAGTCGGTCCATGATGTTTTTTCTGGAGAGAAGTGGCTTCTTTGCTGCCCTCCTTGAAACCAGGCCTTGCTCAAAGAGTCTCCTCCTCACAGTGCGTGTCAGAAGCACTCACACCAGCCTGCTGCCATTCCTGAGCAAGCTCGGCACTGCTGGTAGTCCGATCCCGCAGCTAAACAGTTTTAAGATACGGTCCTGGCGCTTGCTGGTCTTTCTTGGTCGCCCTGGAGCCTTTTTGACAACAATGGAAGCTCTCTCCTTGAAGTTCTTGATGATGTGATAGATTGTTGACTGAGGTGCAATCTTTCTAGCTGCGATACTCTTCCTTGTTAGGCCATTTTTGTGCAGTGCAATGATGCTGCACGTGTTTCTTTAGAGATAACCATGGTTACTGAAGAGAAACAATGATACCAAGCACCAGCCTCCTTTTAAAGTGTCCAGTGGTGTCATTCTTACTTAATCATGACTGATTGTTCACCAGCCCTGTCCTCATCAACACCCACACCTGTGTTAATGGAACAATCACTAAAACGATGTTAGCTGCTCCTTTTAAGGCAGGACTGCAATGATGTTGAAATGTGTTTTGGGGGTTAAAGTTCATTTTCTAGGCAAATATTGACTTAGCAAGTAATTTCTGTTAAGCTGATCATTCTTTATGACATTCTGGAGTATATGCAAATTACCATTAGAAAAACTGAAGCAGTAGACTTTGTTAAAATTAATATTTGTATCATTCTCAAAACTTTTGGCCATAACTGTATATTATGCAAGATGTAGATGCCCTCGTGTCTACGTTGGTTTAACTTCTCATGAACTAAGGGTCAGGAAACGGGAACATGTCTGGGACATTTGTGTTGCTGCAACCTGTCTGACCCTACCATTCTAAAAATGCTACCAAGGCACTTCAGGGACTGTTACCATTCAAACCCTGAGTCTCTGAAGGTGCTGGGGATTGATGTCATATATGGGGGATCAGAGGTAGCAACCTCAAAAGAACTCTCGCCCAGCGAGAGATATGTGGATTATAACTACTGGGCACTTGACTCCCAATTTTTTAAATGAAACTTGTAAGGAGACAGGCTTTGCTTGCTTAGACTCCCATGCTGCCAGGCCATGGTGACTGGGGAGTGTGTCCCCTGGTGGTAGTAGTATGTGGCCGCACTGGACCACAAGGGGACCTGGGCTACCAAGACTAGGTAAGTGCACAAACCACTGTCTGAGGCAGCTGACCAAGTGGGCAAGATGTTAACATTAAGGACTAGATGACACCGCACAACTTCAGATATTAAGGAACATAAAGTTTACTAAACAAAAGGTACACAGTACAGAATACAAGATATTATGACAGGCTCCCGATTCCACACATCAGGCATTGGCGACATCTCAGGTTGGCAGACATCAGGTGATGGCATGGCAGGAGGTCATGATGGGTTGATGCAGTCCAGTGTCATCTGGCACGGGCATATCTTCTCAGGCTTAGGCATAGCATTAGCACAGTAAGAGAACATCAGACACCGACCTTGGACAGATGACAACACAGGATGGAACCTAGGGAACAGGCTGGACATCGGGACACAGGTGTAACATGGAGAGCATGGTTCCAGAAACACCGACAGGGCAGCTTAGGACACTGGCTGGTCAATTAAGGAAACTCAAGCAGAGCCATTACCAGAATACAAGGTTGGAGACACCCCAGGAACATCGAGGAGGAACCCATTCAGGAACACAGGTGGGACCAACTCAGGAACACATTTTGGATGACCAGGACCTCAGACTAGACATCTGGACAAAGGCTGAACATCTAGGACAAAGGCAAGGCATATGGACTCTGGACATCGGACATGGTTCCAGGCAGGGAATGCCAGGACACAGGCAGAACATCTGGGACACTGGCAGGACATCTGAAACACTGGCAGGACATCTGGGACACCCGACATCAGTCATCAGACTCCAGGACCAGGCAGTGATCATCAGGCTCTGGAAATCAGACCCGGACTCCAGGCACCAGGCTCCGGACACCAGACACATACTCAGGCACTAGACAGCGGTCATCAGGCTCCAGACATCGGTCATCAGACACTGGAAGGAAAGGACCTCAGCAAGATGGTACAAAGCTCCACAGGAGCAGACCGGAGCTCCATGACATGGGTACTACAGGAGTGGACTGGAGCTAAGCAGTGCAAGTGCAGTAGAATGGTGCAAGCACAACCAGCATGGACCAGAGCTAAGTGCCACAAGCACTGCAGGAGTGGACTGCAGCTGGACGGTACTAGCACAGAACAGTAGCATGAGCACAGCATAGTAAATGCTCAGCAGGAACACCAGACTCCAACTTTAAAAGATGAACAGAGGTGTATTCACAAGATACAGGAAACTCACAGTCACAGGGTACAAGATTCAAGGCACAGAAATACGTCAGAAATATCACACAGCAGGATTCCACATTCAAGGGCAAGGACTCTGGTGCCAGGGAAAACACATGGACAGGACTGGTCTAGGGACAAAGACAGGCAGACATCAAGTATCACAGAACTGGTTGCAGGCAGGATTGGAGCTGGAGACAAAGGCAGACCAGTAACAGCATGGTGGACCAAACACACATAGTTAGATTCTGCAACCTAATGTGACGCTCTGGCGACACCCAACAGGAAACAGGAACTTTAAATAGGAGCTGCCCCTCAGCAATAGGCTGGGGACAGCAATTCAAGGCGCACAGCCTTCCTCTAATAAAATCGGGGAAGGTGTGACCGCGTGCACCATAGGCACAAACAGGAACCAGTATACGCAACACAGGATCTGAGGCCTAGGGCACCTGGTAGCGGCTGCAAGCCTGGACACACATGGAAAGCCATGCACCTGCAGAGGGCCTCGCAACCTGTGGGTAGCATCCACAGCGGCAGTGAGGGATTGCACATACGGATAGTCAAGCTGCTCAGCAAAGACTTTACAACATGCATTCGGCTATGCAGCGGAGCAGAGAACTAAGCAGCATCCTTACAGTTAACACACAACAGTAACCCAGCTAGTTAGGGGTAATGGAGCATTGGGTAAGAACAGTGACATGCACAGTGGCGCAGGGAAACAAGGTACAGACTGGGGTTACAGAAACTATTAGTTTTTCCCATTTTTGTGATTTCAGCATTGTCCTATTTTTAGTTGTCTCTTGATGTTAATTTTTACTTTTTGTATTTTTACTTACATTTTTTGATCGAGTATCTTTTGTCCACTCTTTCTGCCCTTTGGAATTGATTCTTCATTTTTTCGCAAGATATATTGGATTTGGATCCTGAATTTTAAAAAATATTTGGACCTCTTAGGACAACATATGTGGGTTATTATATAATATTTCATCATAATTGTTTGTGATGTATAAGGATAGTGGGGGATTTGATGATTGTTTCATCACTACTGTGATTTATTAGGTCTACGGGGATAGCTATGTGAGGGTTAATATGTTTTTTACCATTAAAATATGGGACTCCTTATATTTGTTACAGTTATCCTAGAGCCTATTGAACTTGTCTTCTCTTTTCCTCCCTGTTTCTTTCTTTATTTTTATATGCCATTTAACAACCTTTGTTAGACCCACTAAATCCTTTGTCAATCAAAATGGCGTGCTCTGTGACCATGGTGATGCGTCCCAGGTCACATGATGCGTGCGCCCGGCGATGTGACAACACTTCCAGGAAATGCCGACGTTCATATGACAGTACATTTTTGGTCATGTGAGTTGATTATGTTACCACCAGGCCTTTTAAAAGCCCGGCGGTCAGCATTAGCGAGGTACTCCAAGAAGAAGCGGGCAGGCAGACCCGCGAAACGTTGGGCTTTTCACTTCTGCACCCCCTACCCACACACAACTTCATAAGTCTAATACTATTAGACATATTGCCCCTATTTAATACACCCTTTTGTTATATACGGTATGTGGTAATCCCACTACCAGGAGGGCTTCTTAGATATTTGAACTTGGGCCCATTTACTACTATAAACTTACTTAGAGGAAGACCATTTTTATCGTGAATTTATTGATTGGAGGGTGATTTTGGCTAAATTCACTTGCACTTTACTTATGGTGTCATTGGTTACCATGAGATTATTTACTACTAATATACTATATAAAATATAAACTAAATTTTACTACTAATATATGTGTTAGCTACCATGTTTATTGAGGCAAGGGGGTGGTGCAATAATTATTCATCCTTTGTATCTGTAATTTCCTCCCCCCGAGGGGTGATTTATCACCGTGAAATTCCCAAATCACACTCCGCAACCGTGAGGCAATTTCACGGCGATTGCTCCGGGGCGACATATCGCCTTTATGATTTTCAGGCGAGATTGTGGCATGTGACGGTACCTTTAGTGTTATTAGTGTTGTTGTTTTTATTAATTATCAGTATTGTAATATTCAGTCACTATGTGGTGGTATTATGTGGTCTGGTCATGGTGTGGTGGTATTTCTCCTTTGTATATGGTATTATTTGTTCACTATTTGGTAATATTATGTTGTTTAGTAATGGTGTGGCAGTATTATCACTTAAATATGGTATTATTCGATCACTATGGTGATATATTGTCTGTTCAACATATGGTGATATTTATCCCTTGTATGTGGTATTATTTAGTCATCATGTGGTGTAATATGTGGTCTAGTCATGAAGCAGTATTTTTTCCCTTTTATAGAGTATTATTTGTTCGCTATGCATTTGTCCCTTTTATGTGGTATTATTTGGTCACAATGTGGTGTAAGGCTACGTTCACACATCGCGTATTTTGTCGCGTATTTTTACGCATGCAGTTTTCTAAAGAAATACGCGCGTTCACACACATGCGTTTTTTGATGCATTTTTTTACGGACGCGTCTTTTTCTGCATGTGTACTGCAAACACATAGAAATAAAGTGTGTTAAAAAAAAAAGAAAAAAAAAACCTTGTGATGTCATTTCCTTTCTTTTCCATTATTACATTCTCCATTGAAAAGTGTACTAGAGAATGGACAATCTACATGCTGCATTTTCTATGTCGAGCAAGGGTAACCCAAGCAGCTGGGGGCTGGAATCCTCAGCGTGGTGAGGCCCAACCGTTCTGGGCCCCCCACGCTAAGGACCGCAGCCAACAGCCGCCCCAGGAGTGGCGCCTCAATGAGAGATGCCAAACCTGGCAGGTACCTCGCTCTTCCAGCTGCCCTGGGCGGTGGCAGTCTGGGCAATAACGGGGTTGGTGACACCTTTTTTGACAGCTGCCACCAAGCCCCTATTGGTAATGTCAGCCGTCAGTGTGACAGCTAGCTATTAGCAATAGGGAAATTGAGATTGGAAACAAAAAAAAAAAAACACTTTGTAAAAATAGTCTTTATTATTAAAAAAAAACTAGAAATAGGCCCGATGCTATTGCATCGGGAGTGCGGTGAAATGAACAGGTGCCGTATAAATAGCCGCTGAATAGCACAGTCCTCTCTCCAGAAACTACGCTGTTGTTGCAAGATTTATATGGAGTATATGGTGGCTCAGTGGTAATCACTGTACAGTGGCTCAGTGGTTAGCACTGTATGGTGGCTCAGTGGTTAGCACTGTATATGGTGGATCAGTGGTTAGTACTGTATATGGTGGCTCAGTGGTTAGCACTGTATATGGTGGCTCAGTGGTTAGTACTGTATATGGTGGCTCAGTGGTTAGCACTGTATATGGTGGCTCAGTGGTTAGCACTGTATACGGTGGCTCAGTGGTTAGCACTGTATATGGTGGCTCAGTGGTTAGCACAGTATATGGTGGCTCAGTGGTTAGCTCTGTATATGGTGGCTCAGTGGTTAGCACTGTATATGGTGGCTCAGTGGTTAGCACTGTATATGGTGGCTCAGTGGTTAACACTGTATACGGTGGCTCAGTGGTTAGCACTGTATATGGTGGCTCAGTGGTTAGCACTGTATATGGTGGCTCAGTGGTTAGCACTGTATACGGTGGCTCAGTGGTTAGCACTGTATATGGTGGCTCAGTGGTTAGCACTGTATATGGTGGCTCAGTGGTTAGCACTGTATATGGTGGATCAGTGGTTAGTACTGTATATGGTGGCTCAGTGGTTAGCACTGTATATGGTGGCTCAGTGGTTAGTACTGTATATGGTGGCTCAGTGGTTAGCACTGTATATGGTGGGTCAGTGGTTAGCACTGTATATGGTGGCTCAGTGGTTAGCTCTGTATGGTGGCTCAGTGGTTAGCACTGTATATGGTGGCTCAGTTGTTAGCACTGTACAGTGGCCTCCTCTCCTCCCTGGCCTCCCTTTTCTGTCGTCCCTGGCCTCCCTGGTCTCGTCTCCTCCATGTCCTCCTCTCCTCCTTAGCCTCCCTTTGTGGGGGAGCTGCAATGTGGAGACACACAGGGACCCTCGAAACATGGTGTCCGCTAACAATTTAAGCTCATTTTCCATTCAAATTGTTAGCGGACACCATGTCGCGTTTGGAGAACCTGTGTACCACCAGCACAAGGGCAACTGGAAGAGTTGGGTTGCAGCACCAGAAAATGCCGCCTCTAATGAATGCGCTATTTTGTTGGGTCGCTGTGGGTTGCAATTTGCAGCGTGGGGGACCCACAACATTTGGGTCTCTCCACGCTGAGGATTCCAGTCAGCCAGCTGCCAAGTTGTACCTGGCTGGCTACCAAAACTACAACGAAGGACTTTTTTTTTTATTTCTAGAACCAATTCTAGAAAAAAAAAATGACATAGGGCTCCGCCATATTTTTGGTCCAGCCAGGTACAACTTGGCAGCTACAGACTGTCAGCAACCCCCAGCTGCCTCGTTGTACCTGGCTGCAACCAAAAATACAGCGAAGCCCCTTTTTTTTTTTATTTCTAGAACAAATTCAAGAAAAAAAAATGACGTAGGGCTCCGCCATATTTTTGGTCCAGCCAGGTACAACTTGGCAGCTACAGACTGCCAGCAACCCCCAGCTGCCTCGTTGTACCTGGCTGCAACCAAAAATACAGCGAAGCCCCTTTTTTTTTAATTTCTAGAACAAATTCTAGAAAAAAAAAATGACGTAGGGCTCCGCCATATTTTTGGTCCAGCCAGGTACAACTTGGCAGCTACAGACTGCCAGCAACCCCCAGCTGCCTCGTTGTACCTGGCTGCAACCAAAAATACAGCGAAGCCCCTTTTTTTTTTTTATTTCTAGAACAAATTCAAGAAAAAAAAATGACGTAGGGCTCCGCCATATTTTTGGTCCAGCCAGGTACAACTTGGCAGCTGTGGGCTGGAATCCTCAGCATGGAAAGGCCCAAGCGTTCTGGGCCCCCCATGCTGCGAATTGCAGCCCACAGCCACCCCAGAAAATGGCGCATTCATTGAAGCGCCATTTTCTGGCGCTGTACCCATGCTCTTCCAGTTGCCCTGGTGCCGGTGGCAAACTGGGTAATAAAGGGGTTAATGCCAGCTTTTTATTGGCAGCTGGCACTAAGCCCGAGATTCATAATATTGGGCCAATGTTAGACCCGCCATTAGGAATCTCTGGTAAGTAGTCAATAAATACATACAGAGAAAAATATTTTTATTTTGAAAAAAAAACACAAACAAAATTCAGACTCCATCTTTATTATAAAGATCCCACGTAGTCCATAACGAAGGTCCCACGACGCTCGATCACCTCCGACATAGTCCACAACGAAGGTCCCACGACGCTCGATCGCCTCCGCCGTAGTCCACAACGAATGTCCCACGACGCTTGATCGCCTCTGCTCAATCCAGAGACTACAGCAAGGGATCAAGTGTCCTCTTCCTACAGTCTCTGGGATCACAGATATGGTGCACTGTATGACAATGATCTGTCATACAGTGAACCATGACTATGATCCCAGAGACTACAACAAGAGGACACTTGATCCCTTGTTGCACCCATCCATCCACCCATGCACCCATCATCCACGCATGCACACATTCACGCATGCACATCCACATACGCATCCACGCACGCACATCCACACACGCACGCACATCCACGCACGCTGACATCCACTGACATCCACACACGCTGACATCCACGCACGCACATCCACTGACATCCACGCACGCACATCCACATATGCATCCACGCACGCACACATCCACACACTCAACCACGAACGCACACATCCACGCACGCACATCCACGCACGCACATCCACTGACATCCAGACACGCTGACATCCACGCACGCACATCCACTGACATCTACGCACGCACATCCACATATGCATCCACGCACGCACACATTCACGCACGCTGACATCCACGCACGCACATCCACGCACGTACATCCACGCACAGTGACATCCGCGCATGGTGACATTCACGCACGCATATCCACGCATGCTGACATCCACGTACGCACATACAGCCACATATGCATCCACGCACGCTAACATCCACACACGCTGACATCCACGCACGCACTTCCACATATGCATCCACG
Organism: Allobates femoralis; assembly: GCA_033576535.1. Taxonomy (NCBI): domain Eukaryota; kingdom Metazoa; phylum Chordata; class Amphibia; order Anura; family Aromobatidae; genus Allobates; species Allobates femoralis. The sequence continues at coordinate 219,750,371 of JARQOC010000005.1, read as the reverse complement.
CACGCACACATTCACGCACGCTGACATCCACACACTCATCCATGAACGCACACATCCACGCACGCACATCCACGCATGCACATCCACGCACGTACATCCACGCATGTACATCCACGCACAGTGACATCCGCGCATGGTGACATTCACGCACGCATATCCACGCATGCTGACATCCACGTACGCACATACAGCCACATATGCATCCACGCACGCTAACATCCACACATGCTGACATCCACGCACGCACTTCCACATATGCATCCACGCACGCACACATTCACGCACGCTGACATCCACATGCGCATCCACGCACGGACATCCACATACATCCACGCACAGTGACATCCGCGCATGGTGACATTCACACACGCATATCCACGCATGCTGACATCCACGTACGCACATCCACGCACACACATCCACATACGCACTTCCACATATGCATCCACACACGCACACATTCACGCACGCTGACATCCACACACACACACATCCACGCACGCGCATATCCACATACGCATCCACACACGCACATCCACGCACGCACATCCACACACACACGTCCACGCACACATCCATCCATGCACACGTCTACGCACACACACGCATGCTCACGCACGCTCACGTCCACGCATGCACATGTCCACACATGCACACATCTGCGCACACATCCATGCACACACTCATCCATGCACGCACTCGTCCACACACGCTCATGTACGCACACATCCATGCACGCTCATGTACACGCACGCATCCACACACACACATACATATTCACAACACACACACACATACATACATCCACACACACACATAAACACATGCATACACACACACACACATACATACACATACATGCATACACACACACACATCCACACACACACACACACACATACACAAACATACATACACACACACACACATATATCCACACACACACACACATACATCCACACACACACACACATACATACATCCACACACACACATACATCCACACACACATACATCCACACACACATACATCCACACACACACACACACATACATCCACAACCCACACACACACACATACATCCACACACACACACACACACACACATACATCCACACACACACACACACACGCATCCACACACACACACACACATACATCCACACACACACACACACACATACATCCACACACACACACACACACACACATCCACACATCCACACACACATCCACACACACATACATATACATACATACATACATGCATACATACATACAAACACACATACACACATACATACTTACCTCCCTCTCGGCTGGCCCATGTCTTCTGCAATGCCCCCATGTCCTCTGCAGCTTCCTTCATGTCTGTCGGTGTGCCGGTGAAGCGATCTGTCAGCTGACCGGCTCAGCTGACAGTCAGCTGATCGCTTCACCGGCAGATGCTGGAAGCTGCGAGGAGGACCGGACGCCTCTCCCATGCATCCTGAGGAGCGGTGAGTATCCTGGGGGAGTCACTCACACACACACACGACACAGACAGGACACACATACACATAGTACATACACACCACACATACATTACACACAGATACTTACCTTGTCAATGAGGCGGTCCACATATACACATATTGAACGCCGGCGCGGCCATCATGCCCAGACACTCGGTCACACAGGGACAGCCACGGGAAGGCAGGAATCCCAAAATGATGGGATTTCCTGTTTTCCCTGGGGCTGTTCCCGTGTGACATCATTTTCTGCACATACCCCTTGCCCCGCTCTGGAATGCGCATCGTCTGAACGGCGATGCGTAATTCCAGGGGTTAAAATGGGGCCTATGGGAGAACGCGCACGTAAAAAGACGGAAAGAATTGACATGTTCATTCTTTTTACGCGCGCGCTTTCTCCCATAAAAGCGCGGCCGAAAATTGCGTTGCGTGTGAACAGCAAAAGTGAAAGTGCATTCACTTTGCTGTGACACGCAGACGCAGGTCCGCTTTGGGGGAAATACGCGCGCAAAAAAGCGCAAATAATACGCGATGTGTGAACGCAGCCTAATATGTTGTCTGACACTGTTGTCAGTGTGGCAATAATTTTCCATTGCATTTGGTAGTATTCAGTCACTAGGTGGTGTTAATATGTGTATAACCTAAACAGCCTCATTAAGTAAAAAATAGTCATCTCAAGCTTAATAAGTGAAACCTATATTTGTATCTGAGAAGAAACAGTCATTAAAAATCATTTTAAATTACATTTTATTTGCATACACAAAATGAAAAAAACTTACAAAAAGGTTTCTTGCTTTCAAATTTGGCACCTCGAACTTGGACATTTTGCTTATACAGTGCTGTGCAAATTAATTGGGACAAAGCAAGTTTTTCTTGCATTAATTTTACTATTTCTAATAAGTGTTTTATTAGTTCTTTGTGTCGTTTTCCTTTTTCTTCCACATTTCCCGTTTTGGAGAAAACAATCCAGTTTCATTGTGTGTGCGAATTTTTCTTGAAACGGTAGATTTTCCTATACCAACGGTGGAAGCGATTTCTCTGACAGTCAGACTTGTATGTTCATTAAGAGTAATAATTGTAGACCTCTTCCGCGGAGTAACATCCATTTTTACAGGCACGAATCACACTGAGAGAAAAAGTACACTAAAACACTCCTCACAGAAACAAGCTCTCAACTGAAGCTGAAGGGGCAGCTAGCTGTTATTTTCTAACTAAAACCAGTCAAACCACATATTGTTACTCAAGGTTGTACACTCACACCAGTTCAAAGCAGTTAAAACTGTTTTGAATCACTGACTGGTAACCAACTTACGATTTTACTTAAAATTTGTCCCAATTAATTTGCACAGCACTGTAAGTCAGGAATTCGGAACATTCGGTAATCCTTTGGATGTGTGTGTAGCTTAACGTAGGACAGAAGCATTGGTGCAAATACTTTAATGCTTGTGTTCTACGTTATCCTACACATACAGACAGACAAAGGGTAGGGTCACATTGCAAACATGAATTGCATTCACCGCATCCGGATCCGGATGCGGTGAATGCAATGCCGGTCGCACACATTTTTTTCCAAAAATGTGTGCAGAATACCGCACTGCGGTAACCGGATGGCTCAGGATGTGTAATCCTGAGCCATCCGGTAACTGCATAGGTTGCGGATCCCGGGATCAGCAAACTTAATAATGAGTTAAATTGAGTACAGAAATGACTGTTTGAGGTCTGTAGGGGGCTTAGACCCCCCTACAGACCGGGCTCCCACTTCTATAGTGTTCTTCAACAATTTCGCACCGGGCACGGGCTCCTCGGAGCCCGTGCATGTCAACCAAGGTGCCCCCCCCCCCATCACTATACAGGGGTGCATACACCCCTGTATTACAATTATGCTTACATTGATGTGTTTTACACAACGAATAATCACAATCGCATTGTTAAGTATATATTTACATGTTGTCCGAGCCAGAGTCCAGTGATTTCCATGGGCGGGGCTGTGTGCAGTAGCCTCCGCCCGCTCCTTCTTGATGGCCGCCCCCTCTGGCCGTAATCCAGTGTTGTGAGGGCGGCCTCGTCGTTAAAGGGGCGTGGCTAACCACGGCACATAGTTAGCCACGCCCCTTTAACGACGAGGCCGCCCTCACAACACTGGATTACGGCCAGAGGGGGCGGCCATCAAGAAGGAGCGGGCGGAGGCTACTGCACACAGCCCCGCCCATGGAAATCACTGGACTCTGGCTCGGACAACATGTAAATATATACTTAACAATGCGATTGTGATTATTCGTTGTGTAAAACACATCAATGTAAGCATAATTGTAATACAGGGGTGTATGCACCCCTGTATAGTGATGGGGGGGGGGGCACCTTGGTTGACATGCACGGGCTCCGAGGAGCCCGTGCCCGGTGCGAAATTGAAGAACACTATAGAAGTGGGAGCCCGGTCTGTAGGGGGGTCTAAGCCCCCCTACAGACCTCAAACAGTCATTTCTGTACTCAATTTAACTCATTATTAAGTTTGCTGATCCCGGGATCCGCAACCTATGCAGTTACCGGATGGCTCAGGATTACACATCCTGAGCCATCCGGTTACCGCAGTGCGGTCCCAGAAACGCTGCGAAAACTGCTGCCTGCATGATTTTAAACGCAGGCAGCAGTGCCGGATCCGGCCACCGGATGGCTTGTGAAGCCATCCGGTGTTTTGCATAGGCTCCTATGAGGAGCGTTTCCTGGTCCGGTTTGGAGCTTTTTGAAAGCTCCAAACCGGATCAGGATTTTAAAAAAAAAACCGCCGATGTGGCCCTAGCCAAACACAGATCATCTAACCGTGTCTCCGCTGCTTGGTTGCGACGGTCCATCTTTGCGCATCCCTCTCACTTCTGCATCTGTGCTGTTGGTGAGTGATGTGCATGGACAGCTGATCTGGTCATCATAGCAATTGCATCACATGACCAAATAGTGTCAGTTGATCTGGTCACTTGACTTGATTACTATGATGACCAGATCATTTGCCCCGTACGTCAATCACTGCCAGCTCTGCTCCAGGTGTCAGTTCTCAGCGCTGTCATATAGTATGACAGCTGAATGACAGCACTGAGACCTGCAGTATACAGTGGGTACAGAAAGTTCTCAGACCCCTTTAAATTTTCCATTCTTTGTTTCATTGCAGCCATTGGGTAAATGAAGAAAAAAATTTTTTTCACATTAATGTACATTCTGCACCCCATTTTGAACTACAAAAAAAAAACAGAAATGTAGAGATTTTTGCAAATGTATTAAAAAAGAAAAACTGAAATGTAACATGGTCATACGTATTCAGACCTTTTGCTTAGTATTGAGCAGAAGCACCGTTTTGAGCTAATACAGCTATGAGTCTTTTTGGGAATGATGCAACAACTTTTACATACCTGGATTTGCCATTCTTCCTTGCCAATCCTCTCCATCAGGTTGGATGATGAACGTTGGTGGACAGCCATTTTCAGGTCTCTCCAGAGATGCTCAATTGGGTTTAGGTCAGGGCTCTGGCTGGGCCAGTCAAGAATGATCACAGAGTTTTTCTGAACCCCTTTGTTATTTTGTCTGTGTGCTTAGGGTCATTATCTTGTTGGAAGGTGAACCTTCGGATAAGTGTCGAGCCCACTGGGACGGGGTACTCGGAACTGGACCGGGTTGCTACTGGGGATTTCACGGAGGCCCTGGTCCGGACCGTGTCCCAGGCCCTGACAAGTAAAAGGGGAATATTTTACATAGGATTATAGTTTGTCGTGATGCCACCCACGGTGTGTGGTCAGGAATGGGACCACTGCTGCTGCAGAACCTCCGGGGATGGTGTTAGGCAGCTTAGATGGTACTGCTCTCCATAGGTAGAGGCGATTTCCCCGGGGCAGTGGTTGTTATAGTCTATGGTGGATGAGAAATATGGGATGGATAGTGGAGACTGGTTGAAGGAACACACACTCACATTTCTGTAGTTTCCAAAGCTTTACTGCAGATGTTGTAGCAGATTGTCCACGGAGTCTGTACTGGGGGCCGGGTTGCTCCCACCATGTCCGGGTCTTCAGCTTCCTTGTGCTGTGCTGTGTGTGTGGTCCTGCTGCTGCTTCTAGCTGAGCTGCTGGCGCTGTCTCACTCTGTCTCTCTCTCTCCTTTCTGGTACCACTTGGCTAGGCAACTTGAGTCTTCTGTGTGGTGCTGACCCCGCCGTGTTGCTTTGTTCTGGTACTGTGGTGGTCTAGAAACTCCACTATTCCTGGATTTACTGTGCTGTGTGTGTCAGTCACAGTCTCGGATCCGGTGTCTGTTCTGTGCGCTCCTCTGGGGCGAGTGGCGATGGCACTCAAGCTCCCAGATGTGGTTCTCTGTCTTTGATTCTCCTCTCCTCAGACCCTGGCTAGGCCTGGAATCGATGAGAAGATTGTGGAGAAGCCTGGCGCAGCTCCTTTACACCACAATCTCCCTCAGTTCTCCCAGGAACTGGACTCTCTCTAGAGCTCTCCTCTATACTAGACTAACTACTTCCTCTTGACCTAGAGTATATAAGGGAGCTGGTTTAGCTCCCCCTCCTGGCCCAGAGGTGCTAGTGTATTGTCAGTGTGTTGTGGGGAGGGAACCCGTGTGATGTTACTGTGGCACATTAACCCCTGGTGTGCCACATAAGGTCTGAAAGAGGTTTTCATCTAGGATATCTCTGTACTTGGCCACACTCATGTTTCCTTCAATTGCAGCCAGTCGTTCTGTCCCTGCAGCGGAAAAACACCACCAAGTCATGATGCTGCCACTACCATGTTTAATTGTTGGGATTGTATTGGGCAGGTGATGAGCAGTGCCTTGTTTTCTCCACACATACCACTTAGAATTATCACCAAAAAGCTCTATCTTTGTCTCATCAGACCAGAGAATCTTATTTCTTATAGTCTGGGAGTCCTTCATGTGTTTTTTTGTAAACTCTATGCGGGCTTTCATATGTCTTGCACTGAGGAGAGGCTTCCATAGGACCGCCCTGCCATACATGTCTCATGGACACCATTAGTACTTTATATAAATGATAGTGGTTATAGTCCGCAGACTTGGAGAGGTGATTCTGGGAATTTGGCTCTGTTCCTGGCTCCACTGTTCTGATACCACTCAGAAAACTGGTAGACTGGGTCTAATGATTGGTTATGAAATTTTACTATTTGCACTTTGGAACTTTACTGCATTAATTACCCAAATTCCATTGAGGTTCTGGGTGTACTGGGATTCATAATTGTGGGCAGGAACATTGTACATTTGCAATTTTGACATACATTTTTATGAATTTTTCCCAAATGTTCACTCCCAGCTTAATTTTGACTAATACACTGTCTGTATATAACCTTTACTTGGTGTACTATCGTGGACTAACCCTCCCTTATCCTGCTTCTTTTACCACCATCTGCTTTTAGATTTTTCTAAATAAAACTGTTCTGTTCTCACTAAATGGGCCGGGGGCTCATGAATTTAAACAGACAGCTAAACCTTTATACTGAGTCCAATGAGAAGACTGTGGTGAAGTCTGTGCTTTTATTGAACGCTGCAGTATATTTGTATATGGTAAAACTGGAAACAATGAGAATACAGAACAATCAGTACATAGTACAGCAGAACACACATTGTACATGGATATACAATATGCATGAACTAGTAACTAATCTAGACTATAACTGGATGAGCCAGGCTAAAACTAGAGCAGAAAACAACTAAAGAAGGCATGAATACATACCGGCAATGCAATCGCATGGGAACAGTAATGCTGAGTGTCTTCCTTCCAGAAATGAAAGTAAAAATGGGGGCTGAGCTACCAAATGCATTGCAAGAGGGAGGAGAATTAGACATAGAGATTAAATAGACTGCAAACATAGCATTGGCCGCTAGAAGGAGCCTGAAACACTGCATATGAGATAAAACTCATTAACAATCTACAGCTAAACTATTTAATAACATTACGCAAAACAAACATTGGAGATGAATTAGGCGTTGGAGACAGAACACTCCCCGTCTGGCATTACCGGATGTCACTATCTCTGTCTTCTGAGGGTAACAGCAGGACCAGTTCAGATACCGGTCTGAGAAATGTCTTAGGTTCATTTCCCTTAGTCATTCTTGGTCCGACCTTGCGGACATTACCGTCATTGCTCGTGAATGTTGCAGCAACTAGACCAAGTGGCCACTGGTTCCGGTGTACTTGAAGTCTTTCACAAGAACAAGGTCACCTATGTTCAGATTGGGACAAGTAGATTGCCACTTTGTCCGTGGCTGCAGGGTAGACAGATATTGTTTGCGCCATCTGTCCCAGAAAGTATTCGCAAGACTTTGTACCTGTCTCCATTGGCGACTTGTAGAGGTCTTGGCATCGAATCCTCCTGGAGGAGCACTGGACAGTCCTGTTTTCTGGGTAAGGAGGGTATCTGGAGTCAATAACAAGGGCTCCTCAGGGTCGTTGGAAACTGGAACTAAGGGTCTTGCATTGATGATGCTGTGGCTTCTGCATGAAGGTGATTAGGCTTTCGTGGGTAATCCTCGCTGCTCCTGCTTGGAGAAGAGTAGAGTCGAGGATTCTTCGGACTAGACCAATCATCCGTTCCCAAGATCCTCCCGTATGCGAAGAGTGAGGTGGGTTGAATGACCATGTGCAACTTTCGTCACTGAAGGGAATCTCTCAAGGGTCTTGTAGTCCAGATTTGAAGGTATTCCCAATTCCTTTGCTGCACCGACGAAGTTGGTACCTCTGTCTGACCGTATATGCTTGATAGGACCACGGATAGCGATAAAACGTCTGTAGAGCGTTGATGAAGCTTGACGTGTCGAGGGACTCGATGACCTCTATGTGGACGGCTCTGACTGTCATACAGGTGAACTGACAGCCCAACGCTTACTATTAGCTTGGCCGCCTCTCGTCTGTGTGTCACAACTGACCACGGGCCAAATACATCGAGACCAACACTGGTAAAGGGGGGTCTGGGTTGAGTCTGTCTATGGGTAGATCAGCCATCTTTTGAGTTTGAGCGGAACCACGAAGCTACGACAGGTAACGCATTTAAAGATGACACTACTGATGAGCTTCTTTGCACCGACGATCCACAGACCGGCAGTTCTGATGGCTCCTTCTGTAAACAGTCTGCCTTCGTGCTTCACCAAATTGTAGTAGTGTTGTACGATCAAGTAGGTAACATGACATTTTCCGGGAAGTATAAGAGGGAATTTCTCCACAAACTCCATTTTAGCTTCTTTTAGTCGGCCTCCTACTCTCACAGGCCGCTGTTGTCGATGAATGGGTCAGTTTTCTCAATACGCTGCTCGCTGGTATTGGAACTTTGTTAGTAGACATTGGATTTCTGTAAGGTAGGTTTCTCTTTGAACAGTAAGGATGATGTGGTTTTTAGAGAAGTCCAAGTCGAAGGTAATGTAGGTATTTTTACAAATATGCCGGCCTTTACATTCTCCTGTATCATAAGTTCTGGGAGTTCTGAAGGAGCGAGCTATGTAGCTCAAGCAGGTAATGGCCCGAACGAGTGACTTCCACCTTGAGAATTTGACGAACCTGTGAGATCCAAGCTGGGTAGCAGAAGTCTTTGTATGAAGTGTAGAAACCTGAGGGTTGATTTCAGCATCTGTGTCCTCTCCTACTAGTTCAAAGGTGTCTGGAAGGTGTTCTTCAACATATAATAGCTTTGGTCCTGAAAGCCACGTTGTACTTTGTAGCTGACTTCTGTTAACTGCCCTGGTTGAATGTGCAAGCTTGGTCTTCCCCATAACAAACCCAATGTGGCTCTGACATTTGGAGTCTTTAAGGTAGGCAACAGCAGCGATTGCTTTGACAGAAGCATCCGCGAATATGTACAGTTTTTGGCTTTGTATTTCTGTTGACGGTACAGGAGTGTATGGTCTTGGCACGTTCAGGTTGGAGAGGGTAGCTAACGAGTTCTTCCATCCTTCCCACTGGATTCTCTTATTGGGTGGCAGAGGTGCATCCCAGTTAGATGTTTCCCTAGTTAAGTCTCTTGGCAAGGCCTTGCCTTGTATTGTGACAGGGGCTGCGAAATCCAGGGGATCGTACAGACTGTTGATGGTAGACAGAACACCTTTACGAGTAAAAGGCTTTTCTCCTTGGCTGACTTGAAAGGTGAAAGCATCTGATCGTAGATTCCAGAGAAGTCCGAGGCTACGTTGAATTGGTGCAGGGTCTGACCCCAAGTCCAGGTCTCTGAGGCTGAGGCTGTTACAAGGTTGAAACAGAGATGGGCATCCTTCTTCCAGCGTACTTGTCAGCATGCTTGACACAGAAGAGGGGGCGTGCATGCGTTCTGGGCATACGCCTCCTATTATGACCCATCCTAGGTCTAGCCTTTGGGCATAGGGAGCATTGTGGTGTCCATTATATGACGTCTCACTTTATGCACCTGCAGGATATCTCTTCCCAACAGCAGGATTATCTGAGCCTGATGGTCTAGTTCCGGTATGAGGTGAGCTATGCGTTTTAAGTGAGCGTGGTGGGTTGCTACATTTGGCGTAGGAATTTCAGATCTGTTGTCTGGGATCTGGTTGCATTCAATGATCGTGGGTATTGGTAGGCAGAATTGTCCATCTAAGGACTCGTTTTGATAGTCAGTAGCTTTCCTGCCTGCTGTTGTCACAGTACCTGCACACGTCTTTAATGAATAGGGAGTGCTTGGCCCTTTGATGTTGAATAGGTCAAAGAATGTTGATCTAGCCAGGGATTGATTACTTTGATCATCTAAGATAGCATACAGTTTTATAGCTTTGTCTCTGTGGCCCTTTGGGTATACTCTGAAGAGGCATATCTTAGAACAGGACCTGCTTTCCACTGTCCCTTTGCAGACTTCTGTACATTGTGAAGTGATCTCTGGCGTAGGTGTAGCAGTGTTCCTTTCCTCCCCGCCATGCTCACTGTTAGCTGATGTGTCTTGTGTACTCCATGCAGTTGAGCCAGGGTGTAGAGCTGTGTTATGGTCTGTGGTGCCACACTCTGTGCATTTTACACTGACCTTGCAATCCTTGGCGAGATGAGCTGTGGACGAGCAGCATTTATAGCAGATACCGTGTTCTTTCAGGAAGCTTCTGCGATCTGGCATAGATTTTCCTCTGAAGGTCCTGCATTCGAGAAGAGAATGAGGCTTCTGATGGAGCGGGCACTGCTTGACAGGGTCCTGCATCTTTGTCTCTGATTGGGAGTAGTCAGCAGACCTGTGATTGGAATCTGAAGAAGAAACATTAGTCTTGTGTACTGTCACAGATGTTCTGCGTGGATTTGCTGCTGGTGGCGGTGTGGCATACGACATTGTAAAGTCGAAGCTGGGATCATTTCTAATTCTCGCTTGTTGGTGTATAAAGTCTACAAAAACAGAGAAGGGAGGGAATGGAACACTGTGCTTGTATTTGTATGTCGAACCATGTGTGAGCCACGTCTCCTGCAGATTGTAGGGTAACTTTTGGACTATAGGGTTCACACCTCTGGCTGTGTCGAGGAATGCAAGTCCCTGTAGATCATCTTCATATTTGGCAACTTGGACTTCCGTTAGCAGGTCGCTAAGTTCTGTAAGTTTCTGTAGCTCTTTGTTAGATATTTTAGGGAAGCCATCGATTCTTTTGAACAAAGCACTTTCTATTACCTCTGCCGAGCCGTAACGATCATCCAGCCTCTTCCAGATCTCTCTGAGGCCAATCTCAGGGTGGCTTATATTAGCGTCTCTGATCCTTATTGCATGTTTGACTGACTCTTCTCCCAGGTACTTAACTAAGAGGTCTATCTCTTCCCTGTGTAGCAACCCCAAGTCTCTAGTGACATTTTGGAAAGAGGCTTTCCAAGCTCTGTAGCTTTCAGCTTGGTCGGTGAATTTCATGAGTCCTTTGGCAACCAGCTCACGTCGCGTCAAGAACTTTGCAAATTCTGTCGTGAAAAGGTTGTCAGCAGAGTATACTAGTGATGGGTGCACCGGTAAGGGTAAGTGGTGTGAGGTATGTTCGTACCTGTTAGTATCCTCTGGGTGGCGCCAGCCGGTGTCATGTTGCTTCGGTCTGATGTACGATGTGTCAGCAAGGTGGTTTACGTTGGTTACCTGTTGAGGGGCAAGGTAGTCATTAGCAGAGTTGTTTTGTGCAATATTTTCGAGTTTTCGTCTGTTCTGGAGCTGAGGCTCATGATGGCTCCTGCTTTCTTCACTGGAGGTGTCGTGTTCACGTTTTGGGTCCAGATCAGGATTGTAGTTTGGATCAGGGAGTTCATTAACATACTGAGATGTGCGTTGTGGAGGATCTTGCAGTGGAAACTCCAGACTCAGCACACTGTTTCGCCTATGCAGCTCTGGGTTTTGAGCGGCTTCTAGTGACTCTGCTTCTGCGATGGCGGCTGCAGCTTCCCTTTTCGCTACTAGATTTTCTAAGGCGGCATCCAGGCGTGCCTTCTCTAACTGTGACCTTCTGTCTTGGTCATCCAGGTGTGCCTTCTCTAACTTAAGTTGCATCTCTTGTTCAGCAAAGCTTGCTCGCATTTTGGCAGCTTCAGCATTTGCGCGGGCGATGGCAACCGCACTGCTGATGGATGTTGTCTTTGAGGAGGTAGAAGTAACGAATCTTGTCCTGTTTGATCTGTGGGACATGGTGTTCTGGGGAAGTTCTTGGCTGTGCAGAGATTGCTGTAGCTGTACAAAGTCTCAGTGTAGCCGGTGACTTGTATCCTACTATCTGGATGGCTGCTGTATCACTGTTTCCCAGTAGGATGGCTGCCGTTTTACTGTTCTGTTCTCACTAAATGGGCCGGGGGCTCATGAATTTAAACAGACAGCTAAACCTTTATACTGAGTCCAATGAGAAGACTGTGGTGAAGTCTGTGCTTTTATTGAACGCTGCAGTATATTTGTATATGGTAAAACTGGAAACAATGAGAATACAGAACAATCAGTACATAGTACAGCAGAACACACATTGTACATGGATATTCAATATGCATGAACTAGTAACTAATCTAGACTATAACTGGATGAGCCAGGCTAAAACTAGAGCAGAAAACAACTAAAGAAGGCATGAATACATACCGGCAATGCAATCGCATGGGAACAGTAATGCTGAGTGTCTTCCTTCCAGAAATGAAAGTAAAAATGGGGGCTGAGCTACCAAATGCATTGCAAGAGGGAGGAGAATTAGACATAGATATTAAATAGACTGCAAACATAGCATTTGCCGCTAGAGGGAGCCTGAAACACTGCATATGAGATAAAACTCATTAACAATCTGCAGCTAAACTATTTAATAACATTACGCAAAACAAACATTGGAGATGAATTAGGCATTGGAGACAGAACAAAAACACATTTTACTTGCATGGTACTCAGTATCCTGTGTTGTTTCGCTCTGTCATTCAGGCCTGACTAGTGGAGGGCTGCAGTGGAAGTTGACTTTGTAGAACTTTCTCCCACCTCCCTACTGCATCCCTGGAGCTCAGCCACAGTGATTTTTGGGTTCTTTTTTACCTCTCTCACCAAGGTTCTTCTCCTACAATTGCTTAGTTTGGCTGGAGAGCCAGGTCTAGGAAGACTTCTGGTGGTCCCAAATTTCTTCCATTTAAGAGTTATGGAGGCCACTTTGCTCTTAGGAACCTTGAGCACAGCAGAAATTCTTTTGTAACCTTGGCCAGATCTGTGCCTTGCCACAATTCTGTCTCTGAGCTCCTTGGGTAGTTCCTTTGACCTCATGATTCTCATTTGGTCTGACATGCACTGTGAGCTGTGAGGTCTTATATAGACAGGTGTATGCCACTCCAAATCAAGTCCTATCAGTTTATTTAAACACAGCTGGACTCCAATGAAGGAGTAGAACCATCTCAAGGAGGATCACAAGGAAATGGACAGCATGTGACGTAAATATGAGTGTCTGAGCAAAGGGTCTGAATACTTATGACCATATGATATTTCAGTTTTCTTTTTTAATAAATTTGCAAAAACATCAACATTTCTCTTTTTTTTAGTCAAGATGGGGTGCAGAGTGTACATTAATGAGAAAAAAATGAACTTTTTTGAATTTCCCAAATGGCTGCAATGAAACAAAACTTAAAAATTTAAAGAGGTCTAAATACTTTCCATACCCACTGTAGTAAGCGGTGAGGTCACCGCTGCCATAATAACCGCTAATAGTGGTGAGGCCAATGTTGCCACCGTTGCTAATAGTAGTTACTATGGCAATGGGGACCTCACCGCTCATTATTCCACAGGTCTCAATGCTGTCATCCAGCTGTCAACTATATGACAGCACTGAGACCTGCGGTATAGTAAGCAGTGAGGTCACCATTGCCATAGCAACCCCATGGCCTATAATGTAGCAGAGCTGCCTTTGTCCAGGGAGAAAGAAGACCAGGATCGTGGTGGGGTATAAGGATGGGACGGGGGTAATAAAGATGGAGTCACTAAGTGTTTCTGTGTTTTTATTTATAATAAAATTATTTTTCTGTGTGGTGTCTTTTTTAACCATTTATTTGAGATTCTAAATGGCTGGGTCTAACTTGGCTTGACTTTAAGAATCTCAGGGCTTAATACCAGCTGAAAATACAAAGCTGGTATTAACCCATTCATAAGAAGCACCATTTCCAGGCACTTTACCAGGCTCTTCCAGTGGCCCTGATGGGGGGTGGCATGCTGGGTAATAAGGGGTTAATACCAGCTTTGTATTTTCAGCTGGTAATATGCCCTATGATTCTTAATGTCAGGCTAAGTTAGATACAGCCATTAAGAATCTCAAATAAATGGTTGAAAAAGACACAGCACAGAGAAAAAACATTTTATTCAAAATAAATACACAGAGACACTTAGTGACTCCATCATTATTACCCACTACACACCCTCATATCCCATCCCCGATCCTCTGCGATGTCTTCTTCATTGGAGGCTATGGTGACGAATAAAGCATTCTGTCACTGAAAGAATGAGCTGTGAGCTCTGTCTGTAAGTGGTGATTCGCTGAGGTCACCTGAAGTCACCGTTCAGGTAACCATGGTACCTGATATGATTAGCGTCCACCATTGTTACCTGAACGGTTACTTCAGGAGACCTCAACAAGTCACGGCACTCTGGAGCAAAGCTGGTGGTGATTGACATGTGGGGCAGCTCATCTGGTCACCATAGTAATCAAGTCAGGTGACCAGATAAGCTGACGCTATCTTGTCACATGACGCGATTGCTATGGTGACTAGATTAGAGAGGATGCGGAAGTGAGAGGGACGTACGAAGATTGACCGGCTCAAGCAAGCAGTGGAGACATGCTAAAATTATCTGTGTTTGTCTGTCTGTGTTTGGCAGCTTTCGGACACCTTTGAAGGTGTTATCTATGCCTTGAAAATTGCCTGCCATTGATTTGAAACTTGTTCGGAAAATTCAGCCAATGTTCATTGACTTATTCGACGAACTCCACATTCGTGGAACAAATCCGAATTCGAACACTGGTGTTCGCTCATCTCTAGCTACGACTATGAATGAAGGAACAAAAAATAAATCCATAGGTCCCAACTAGTGATGCACATGACATACAGATGACTTTGCACCAGCCCTGGCAAATCAAAAACTGCTTCAGGGATGCCAAAAGACAAGAGATTAATGGGCCTCCTGTCCAGCCTCCAGGTATCCCTGATCTGTACCGGAGTCCCATGAATCAATCCGCTCATCTCTAGTCTCAACTGTCGCAAGTACAGCAGAACAGTCCTGGATTTGGGTCTATGCCCTGAAGTATTGGGCGTCTACTGAATCTCCCTCAATGCCACCAGCCCTCTGACATCTCCTTCTGCCAGGGTAGAAAGAAATGCTAAATGGATGTGGCTTGGGGTGGTCAAAATTTGCCATGATGCCATGCAAGCACTGCATACCTTGATCTTCTTTTTTTTTTTTTTTTTTTTAAATCGTTGGGAGATATGATATAAATACTGATGTGGTGGTAACCTTTAACTTGTCAGATTACACAATATTTTATTAACCCCTTCACATGGCAATTTTTAAATTTTCTTTTTTCCTCCCTTTCTTCCAAAAGCCATAACTTTTTTATTTTTCCATCAATGTAGGCATACGAGGGCTTGTTTTTTGCAGGTGAAGCGAAGCGCCAGCATATGCACCAAGGGCCGTGCCTCTATTCTATAACAGGTAATTGGCTGTGTGTATCCCTGTATGGGATGTGTAACACTCACGCGATCAAGGAGAACTTCATCAGTCTTCACTTCCTCTTCTGCAGGGGCAGCTGAGCAGGGACAAAGCAAGGGCTTCTGACTCACCGCGGCCGGGACTCCGGTTTAGACAGGCGTTCGCTTCTTCCTCCTTGTCATGGGTGGACCGCGCCTGCCGGTAGTGGGGCCCGGTGGTGCAGATCAAAAGTGAAGACGTCTTTAGTGGAACAGATTAAGGGGTTAATTTGTCGTGACGCCACCTATGAGAGATTCGATAACTGTACCGACGCTGCGGGGCCTCCGAGGGATGGAATGCAGCAAGATGGAACCCTCCCCAAAGGCTGAGCGGTGATCCCCGGAGCCAGAAGCTGCACAAGATGTTGTGAGGCAGCTACGGTTACTTTAGCATGTGGATAAACAGTTCATAAGGAAGCACGGACACTGTAAGTCTCTGTAACGGGTCCTTTACTGTAACCAGCAAGCAAAACATGGCATACAGTTAACGGGTAGTAGACCGGGTGGACTCAGCAGTGATAGGTGTTCCTCAGAGATCTGCGGTGTTTCTATCTAGCTTGTGTGCCATTGTCGCCCAGGAATACCAGATTGAGTACAGGGAGGCTGCTTGAATGCCCTATCCGGGGTATACGTTCTGGATGCTTTGGGGAGCCTTGGGTCCCTTGGTGGGTACACCGCTGGTTAGATGACTGGAACTTGGCGGGTGATGGGGGGCTCCTGTAGAGCGGTCCCTCCACTCTTCTGGTTCGCATAGCAGAGCTGGACTACTGCTAGCTTCGGTACCAGCAAACCGGCTGTAGGTTGGGCACGGGAGTTTTTGGGAACCCGTATGATAAAGCCCGATCCCGGTTGTTTTGGCCTCAGGTAAGGACACCCGACCGGTGACGGCCCGGGGGCCGCACGGAACTGTGCGGAGCCCCCGCTCCTACGTTGCAGAGCTCGTTGGTCTAGCTCCCTCTCCTTCGTTGCTCTTTTTTTAGACTCCCTTTCCTACACACTACCCTTACACCCCGCCCACCAGGACCTTATTGGCCCTCTATGCTAGGTGATGCATGTAGGGTATGGATCTCTGAGTTAACCGTGTGACTGCTGGGTCAGAGAATATTGGTGCTGCTGTCTTGGCTGCAATACCCTCCTGTGACGCACTCGGTGCGGGGCGCCACACTTCTTTAAACAGTCTTTACTTCGGGTTAACACCAACAACTCATACATAGTGTTTGACATCCTTGATTTCTTCCTTCCTGACTGAGGTTTACTTTTCTGCCAGACTCCTATTATGAGAGTAGCACCAGCTTTTCTGTTCCCTGGCTCCTACAATCCGCAAGGACAGCCATCTCTGTTTCCTGCAATAAACAGCGACATCCACCACTCCTATGGCAGTACCCTAATAAAACACTCACTTGTGGGTCCTCGATATCACAGAATCACCCTGGTCCTGCTTGCCTGACTGTTGATACTCTGATGGATGCGACTAAGCCCACCAGGTCAAGCCACAGGCTCCAGACTCACAGGGACTGGCCTCAGGGATTCCAGGACAGGACCTCAGTCCTAGGCCCACATCCATTCACTTCTCTGGGAAAGCCCTAACTCAATGTATATATAAAATGGCCGCTTTCTGCACCCCTTAGCTTTTCCAAGGCCAATCTTAACTTTCCCACTAATATTCTTGAGCAGCCACACTACAATGACTGGCCACTAGGTGTCACTATAACAACTAAAACCATTTCTAACCATCTCACTTTTCTACACATACATATTAACATTCAAGTAGTGTGCCGCCATTTTCTCTGTATTATGGACCACCAATGTTAACTTCTCACATGGCACTGTCACAGGCCACAATTGTCCAGGTGCTCCATTCTTAGCACCTCAGCGTACATCTCCAACATCTTTCTGCGAGATGTCTGCCAGCTTCTTTAAAGCAGTTACCAGTCTCTTAGATTTAGGTGTCTTCCCCATATCTGCATCTGTCTTGTTATGGGGGATCGACCCTGCTCAGAGCACCATTTGAAGCGAGGCACCAGTGCCTGGCTGATGTGCCATGCCTATGCTTGTATAACAGGAATCTGGCTGTGTGTGCATCCCTGTGTGTAGTGTGTAACTGTTACCCCTCGGGGGTCTGCCGCAGGGTTCCAGCGCCCTCTGCTGGAGTAGCGCTACTCTTCTCCTCCCTTT
Organism: Allobates femoralis; assembly: GCA_033576535.1. Lineage (NCBI taxonomy): Eukaryota > Metazoa > Chordata > Amphibia > Anura > Aromobatidae > Allobates > Allobates femoralis. The sequence goes on along the minus strand of JARQOC010000005.1, from coordinate 219,732,505 downwards.
CCGGGGCTACTGCTTGAGCACATGAAACTACATCTCCAAACCTGTTTCTGCTGGAGAGACTGCAGGGAGCATGCTCCTCCCCTCAGCCAATCACCATGCTTCTGTGTCCTGCCAATCAGGACTGCCCTGCTATGATATAAACTTCCTGTTTCCAGTCAGTCGGGGCCAGGGCAACTTCTCCCTAGTGGAGCTGCCATTTCTGGTCTGGTCAGGTCGTTCCTCATTTGGCTTGTTACCTGATTTCTGTGTGTTCCTTCCCACAGATTCCTGCCCTGCCGGCTCCTTGCTGACTGCCTCGTTCCTGACCGAATTCCCGGATCTCTTCCAAGCTGATCGCTGTCTCAAGTCTGGCTCCGGATTCCCCGTGTTCCCGGTTCCCCGTGTCCGATCCTATACCCGCTTGCTGTATTGTTTCCCACGTTGCCTTGGGTCGGTTTAACACCCGTGTCCGCTTCATCGGTCCCTCCGAGGTTGGTACCGGCGGTATCCCTGTATAGGGGTTAAGCGCTCCGGGGCCTCCTTCGGTGGTGTTCTGGTGCTGTGGCCGTGTGGCCCTCCCCTGGGGCGTGGGTGTGTGTATGTTGTTCAAATAAACCTGTTGACTCTACTATACTGGTCCGTCTCTCTGTCATCCCGGTATCAGCATCCGCACTACACGGTCCAGTGGGTCCACGTGTGGAGTCCGTCAGTAGGACGTGACAGTAACACTCACATGCTCCAGGATAGGGATGAGTGAACTTTTGGAGTTCAGAATCAGTTTGGTTTGCCGAACGGGCATATGATTGCAGAACTTTCAAACCCCAATCAAATCAATGTGAGGCCATATCAAGGGCCTAGAAAGCACATTCAAAAAGGCCCAAAAGCTGCCAAACACAGCTCAAACCATTTTACAGTGGAGCTCCGCTGTTTTGGCACAGACATTATCTTCCTACACTATTACTTATCAAACTTCAGCGCCGCTGTCACCATGCTTCCGGGCCCACTCATGATGCATGAACCTTAGATATCCTCATGACTTCCCTGAGGTTGTCTCAGGTTACACAGCTGGTATCACGCAGCAGGGAATTCCTCTGTATCACCTGAGATAACCTCAGGGGGCCAGCACTCGTAACACTTGCTGTCTCGTATAGCTGAGATTTTGCACGAGACGTAGCAGATGTATCTCACAAATATCAGGAGACAGCGCATGTGAGGGGTGGTGATGTCAGGGAGTGCAGCGCAGTCCAAACTTGAAGGATAACCTCTGTGTGACCCCTTGAGCTTGAACTGCAGTAATGTTTGTGATGGCACAGGTTGTCACACTCTCACCAGTGCCTGCGTACCTGCTCTCACAGCATATGGGGTATGCTTTCTGTAAACATAACCTCACCATATTGTTTTAAGGCCCCGTGCCTATAGTATGCTGTTTAATGCTTCTTTTGAAGCAAATTTTGAGAATCTGCATCAAAATCTGCATGTCTATCTTGAAGCCAGCAAAGTCTATGAGAGTTTAGAGAGGCGGCGCCAATGTTTGTTATTTTCCTTACAGATTTTGTGCACATTTTGGGGTAGAAAAAAGAAATCTGAACCATATGAGCAAGGAAAAAAAAAAAACAGCATGAACACAGCATTTATGACCTGTTATAGACTTTGCTGGCCTCATGATAGACATGCATATTTTGCTGCAGGTTCTCAAAATCTGCATCAAAGAAAGCATCAAACAATGCACAGGGCCTAAGAAGGTCTAGGGAGAGCCGTAGTTTTGGTGAAAGGGCTTAAGGATTCCTCTGGGCCCCTGGCTACTTCCACAGAGACTTATAGGGCAGGACTGGCCAACTACTGTCTTCAAGGTCTGAAAACAGTGAAAGTTTTCAGGATTTTCTAAGTATTGCACAGGTGCTAATTTCATCACCCGCAAAGGTGATGAATCCAGCACCTTGTGCAATTCTAGGTATATCCTGAAAACATACACTGTTTTCAGCCCTTGAGGGCTGCACTTGGCCAGCCCTGTTCTACAGGAGTGTGTTAGTGTCTTGCATTTCCATACCGCAAATCATCAGACCAGTAGCCTGTGGCTTTTTCAACAGTCTCTGTAGGGCAGTATCAAAGCACATGTTTGCAGAAACAGTCCAGCAAACAAGGAGTGAAGTACAAAAAAGTTTACTGTAGCACAGACTGTAATGAGACTTAAACACACATATATGAATATACATAGTATATATAACAAAAGTCCTACAGGGATCAGCAGACTCTATTAAAATGGTGAAGTTCATCAAGTCCATGAAGGGCAGAGTCCATTAAGGGCTTTGAGTTGCAGCCCAAAGGCTGCATGAATGCCTGCTAATCCAGCAGGGGGAAGTGCAAACAGTACTAAACCTGGGAAGGGGAAATATACAATTAACAAAAAAACAGGCATGGCTGCACTATATTGTGCACTGTACTTTGTGCAAATACTCTCTTCCAGCTTTCTGACTGCTGTCCGGGCTGAAGGTCGCCATTGTTTATGGTACTGCATTGCCAGATGGTCTCATGGGGTTGCAGGGGGTACTCTTCTAGGGGCATTCTCTGCCACCACTTGCCATCATGGCCATCACTGGAGAAGGTAATGGAGGAATTAGGGGGAGAGTACCCCTTCTAGGAGAAATGGTAGCAACTTGTGAGTTTGGGTGCAGCTAGCTGGCTAACCTAGAGAGGTCTGCCCTCCACCCGATGCCACATTCTCTCCCATCAGCCTCCTCCCTCCACGTCCAAAAGTTGTCGGCAGTGGCAACCCGACTTATGCCAGCCATGAACCACCCCTTGATTCCTATCACCTTCATGAAGGTGACCTCCCCCAGACAAAGATTGTGCGGAGACTTTTGGGAAGATGGTCATGCAGCAGGGTGGACTGGTTGATGTAGCACTGATTTCCAGTAGCTTTTTCAACTAGGGAGCCAAACCCCTTCTGCTGGAAAAATGCCACCACCTTCCCTCGGGAACATTGGTCATGGAAGTGATTGGCCATAGGCACATGCAACCACTCTCGGTGATGTTATCCGCTAGCTGAATCCCCTTTAAAAAGGAGACAGGACGGGGTGGTTCATGCCATAACGGATAGTGGCTTGGAGGGGGTATGGGTTCCCACATAGCATTCTCCCAGCCAGAAACCTCTGGTGGGGGTGCTACACATAGCTGTGAAACAGAGTCTTCTGCCTCTTCTACTCCCTCCTCTTCCTCACCCTCCTCAGCCGCCACATCATCCTCATCATGGTCCTGGTGGATTTACTGATCCGGCACCTGTGGCACTGGCTACATGTGTAATACAGCCAGGCATGCTGCAAGATCCTCTGGACTCTGACATGTGGTCCACCCAAATGGCATGGGGAATAGGTCACCTCCTGACTGTGAGCTCCTCAGGGCCTCCTTTGGCATCCATGCCCAGCATTAAATGCAACCTCGCTGCATATGAGGCCCAATTTAGGTAGCGCGGTGGAGCTCTAGGTCCATATGTGTCCATGTTGTCCTGTACAGGCTGCTCTGGTTCTGCCACTGAGGGAACCCCTGGGGTGGTGAGAAAGATGACCTTCCCCAGAGCAGGCATATCCTGCAGGGGATCTATAGCCAAACTGTGCACTACAGATACACATTAACAACTTAGGAAACAGTAACTAGTCTATAGCACAGTGTAGCTGCATTGTATTAGAGTAACTGCACTGCTAAGATGGCACAGAGCTACACAGTGATGCCTTTTTGCTTTGCCTAGGGTCCATGCCTCTTCCAGTGCCTGGAGTCAGACCAAACAATCACAGGATATTACTGTTTGCACAATTTTGTTGTCTATCTTCTCATTAACCTCTTCATGGGAAGGACTTCAGAAATAACGTCACTTACAATTACAATTCCCTATGCTATAAGGAACTTGCGGTTGGGTGAAGTGATTATTGAAGCCTAACATATTTGGAGGAGAAATAATGATGAAAACAAATAAGTTTATTTAGGTCACCACTCACCAATTCATCTGGAATGCTGAATAATGCTAGTGGGTAGCAATGCAAGGATAAGTTCAATATGAATTATGCATATAACACACTTGTGCACATGACAAAACTGTGTTTTGTAAAGATATGGAATGAAAGTGATTGCACATTTTCAAAAAGCAATATTCATAGTATTGTGTGAACAGACACATAAAATCATGAATGTGAAGCAAATAATGACCATATGCTATTTTTATTTGAATTGCTATCAATAACTGTATATATATTTCCCAAAACTTCCCCCCAAAATATTAAGCTCTCTTAAATGGATGTTTAAGGAAATTATAAACTTCCTGGACTTCACAGCTGCTGCCACATCTGGAACTGTTTCCAAAATTCACACTCTTCAGGTGTCAAAACACATGCAACCTCCAGGAGGCATAATCCAAAAAGTTCTAAAGCTTGATACAAGCCAGTAGACCTGATAGCAGGAACACTCCTAAGGTTAGGTGTTGTTCATGGCCAACAGGTTTTGGCAAGCGTTTTGGCCCCAACAAACAGGGAACATTTAGGGCCATTTTAAATATTTTACTTTTTTTCCTCAAACAAAGCTGCCTTTGTCGATTTTTGGGGAAATTGCTCTCGAACAAAATCTGCAATGTTTATGCTGAATTTAAAATTGGTGGGCATGTTCAGGCAAATTTCGCTCATCTCTAATCAAGATCAACAAGTCCGTGAAGTAAAAGTGGGAGGAGGCTCCAATAAAAAATAATATTTATGCAAAATTTTAAAATATATAAAAGTCCATGATAGCTGTTATTGATGCGTTTCTGGCTTACACCCTTTGTCAGTGATAACAGAATGCATCATGGTACAAACTTAACATCCGTCCTTTTAATCAATAAGGCATATTAGAGATAATAGAAAAAAATTACCGCTTTACAGAGGAAAAAATCATGAGGTTTAATTGGAAAATCTGCCTACAAATAATCATGATGTTTAAATGGAAAAAGTATATAAAGAAATCAGGTGGCACTCACCAAGATATATGTTGCTGTGCAAGATCTTCATTCCATAAATTTCTGGAACCGGTGGTTACATCAATGCAGGGAGGGGAGGGAGTGCAGAGTGGACGATGGGCGCCCCCTTTTGTGGATTATTGCTTCAACGGGTCCAGTGATAGTCACTGACGTCAGTTCCTCTCCTTAAACAGGCGGAACTTGACACATTTACACTATTATTAAAATATCAATGTAAAAACAACATCTTAGAGGAATGCAAAAGCAATACAATATTATATACAGACCTTATGGGATTCCAAGTTACAATTTCATCATTGCGTGATAAATATTCCCTACTCAATAAAAGAAAAAAGGGAGGGGAACAAGAGGCGCAATAGTGCCCTATCACTGTGACACTTGATGTAAAGGTGGTGTATAATGAATCCACTCACCTATATCAGTTGTGAGACCCACAACTGGTTTGAAGGCATAAGATGATAATTTCCAGATGGCTGCTGCTGGACTTCTACCGTCCACTCACACGTGGAGACACATCAAATTGCAGGGAAGAAAAGGTGTATCACAGTCCGCACTGCCAAATCCACTCACTCCAAAGGAACACACGGGTAGATGATACTTCAAAAAAGAACTTCTTTATTACCTCTGCCGCGTTTCGGTGCCCTCCTGGCACCTTCCTCAGGGATCAGATCCCTGAGGAAGGTGCCAGGAGGGCACTGAAACGCGTCGGAGGTAATAAAGAGGTTGTTTTTTGAAGTATCATCTACCCGTGTGTTCCTTTGGAGTGAGTGGATTTGGCAGCGCGGACTGTGATACACCTTTTCTTCCCTGCAATTTGAAATATTCCTTACTGGAATAGTGCCAATAGTAATCATATCTAACTCTTTACTTAACGGAACGGTATCTATGAATTTCAAAGTTCCACTGTTTTCATGTGGGAAGCATTCCTTCATCAAACCTTTATAAAAAATGAGTGATGAATGAATGAAAGAGAGAGATTGATTGGTACCGAAAACAGCCTATTGGACTGCGCCTCCTGTATGCTTTCATGTGTACAGCCGAAAGCGTCATATAATATCTTGGTGCAACTCAATACCCCAATTACCAAGGTTTATAAAAACACCGCCATATCCAATTTGTCATTTAGCCCTAAGAGCCCTTACGCATCGGTGGATATAATCCACCGAGCCTCTGTTTGTAACAGTGTTCTGTGCAATATCCGCCCCTTGGGTTGGGGAAGACACGTTCAATGCCTTCAAAAGACATCAGGGTTATTATCATGACAGTTTTTAACATGCTGAATTAGTCGCTGTGAACCTTTACCAAACTTATAAAACTATGATGTTTGGAACCTAGTAAAAAGACACCTGATCGTTTTCCCGATGTAATATCTTTTACAGGGACAAAATATAATATAAACTAGTCACTTAGATCTACAACTGATGTGGGATTTTACAATATAATTCTTAGCCCCTATCTCCAAACACCGCCCTATTGAATGGTATTTACACCATGGACAATCATAACATCTGAAGGTGCCGTTATAGGGTTTACTGGCAACCAAGTTTTTTTAGGGATAGATTGGAGACATTTGTGGACCAAAATATTGCCCAGATTTTTGCTTCGGCGGTAAGTAACTATTGAGGGTGCTATTGACAATTCACCCAGTTCTTTATCATTATCAATGATGTGCCAGTGTTTAATAATAGTGGATCTAATTGTGTCAAACATAGGACTGTAATTAAAATTAAAATAGAATTTTTTAACGGGATCAGGTTTTGTCACTTTCAATTTGGGATCGTGCTGTAAGACTCGTTCTCTTGTGGTTGTTAGCACGGGTTGTGGATATCCGCATTGTGATCATTATTGATCCGCTTGAGGCATAAGAACTGACTAAAAGGAAGAGCCGCTTTTGTCTGTAAAGGATGAGCGCTATTGTAATGCAGATAAGAATTGGTTGCTGTACTTTTTTTATGCACTGACCTATTGATTTTGTTATTGACTATTTTGAGTGAAACATCTAAAAAATCTAGCTGGTTACCCCCAAAAACTGAAGTGAAAAAAAGTGTTCTGTGTATTTAGATACTGAAACAAAAGAGCAAAAATCTGCTTCACTCCCGTCCCATACTACCAGCACATCGTCCATATAGCGCATGTAATATACTATGTGATTCAAAAACGGGTTATTTGTGGAGTACACTATTTCTTCCTCAAATATTGACAAAAATAAATTAGCGAGGGTACAAGCGACGGGGGTACCCATCGCTAGTACCCTCGCATTGCAAATACCATGATTGCAAAAAAGTGAACACGTTATGAATTCAAATGAATTCTAAAGAGGCGCAAATAAATTCACCGTATTTGGCTCTATAGAACAGCCTCTAGAATTCTTCTAATGATTTTTACTGCTAATTGTTGGGGTGTTCTCATGTAGAGACTCTCAACATCTATTGATGTCAGAATGTAATTTGGTTCCACTCTGCAATCTATTTGTGTCACGGATGTAAAGATGAGATCTTTTTTAAAAAAGGCTGCAGAAACCAGTCAATATAATTTGACAATGGTACTGTAAGAGATCCTGAACCGGACACTATAGGTCTTCTGGAGGATGAGTTTCGTCTTTGTGAATCTTTGGAAGATTGCACCAGTGTGGTTTTATAGGATAGTCCGTGAAAAACTTTTCAGCATCAGACTTGACGATGAGATTCAGATCTACATAGCGTCTCAAAAGAGAGCGTAGTTGTTTCGTATAACCAAAAGTGGGATTATTCGACAAAGATTTATAAGTAATGGTGTTATTTAGCTGCCTCAGGGATTCTTTTATATAGTTCTCACACGATAAGAGAAACTATACTGCCTCCTTTATATGCTTTTCTTATGATCGTGTGTTCCCACTTTTTCATAATATTTAGTGCTTGTATCTCTGCCTCAGATAAATCCTGACTGGTTTTTGGGTATATTAGTGCCCGAATTTCTCTATCCACAAGTTCTTGGAAAAGATATACGTATACTGTTCCCTGGTGCAATAGGGGGCTATATATTGTGCTTAATCTACCCTGAAATTGGGGACTGGTAATTGTATCATTACTAAGGTTAGAAATACCTGGATCGTTTATGCTCAATAATGCCTCAATGTCAGAGCAGATTTTGTTATCTGAACTATCATTTACAAAAAAAACCAAGGGGACCTATAGTGATAGAATTATCTGTGATTTTAGTAGTGTTCTTTATGTATTATTTTGATTTGCATAGTATTTATGAAGGTGAATCTTATTTACAGATTTAAGTCGGTCACATCTAAAGTCCACGTAGTCAACATTTTCGGGGACGCAAAAGTTCAAGCCTTTTTGTAAAACAGATATCATAGCCAGAGTCAGTTCTTCCTGTGACAAATTACAAATTTTCAATGTGGAAATGTTCAGTCTCTCCACAACACCTGTTTCCTTTTCCTGGGTGTCGGAATGCCGAAAATGGAAAATCTGAATACAAAAAAAACTGGATTTTAAAATGGACATATCTGCATAGAAAAAAATCAAGATTTTTAACTGGAGAATCTGTATGCAAAAAATCAGGATGTTAAAATGATAAAATCTGCATACAAAAAAATCAGGATATTTAAATAGAAAATCTGCATATAAAAAAATCAAAGTGTTTAAATAGAAAATCTGCATGCAGAAAATCAGGATGTTTAAATAAAAATCTCTTATACAAAAAATCTGAATATTTAAATGGAAAATCTGCATATAAAAAAATCAGGATGTTTAAATTGGAAATTCTGCATACAAAAATTCAGGGAGTTAAAATGGAAAATCTGCATACAAAAAAAATCAGGATGTTTAAATGAAAAATCTTTTAAAGTGGTTGCATGCAGTATGAGGGCCCCCAGAACACTAGGCCTATACATGTCACTAATCCATCTGAATCCTTCCTTCATTAATATTCCATGAAACTGATATTTGTTCCACCTGAGTGTGGCGCAGCATAAAATTTATTAGAGTAGCTGCATTAGATATGAGGGCCTCCTGCCCACTAGGCCTATACTTTATATGGCACTGACCAAGCATAAAAATGTCTACCTATAATACTCTGTGAAACTGACTTTTTGTGCCACCTGAGTGTGGCAGAGCATAACATTTATTAAAGCAGTGGCATGAGGTATGAGGGCCCCCTGCCTAAGAGGCCTATACATGTCACTGACCCACTTGACTAATTCTTTCGGTAGTAGTCTGTGTTATGCCTCCAGAATTTAATCTGTTTTTTCCTTACTGTTCTGCTCTGCTGTGATATTAGATGTTTTCCTTGACTAGGTTTATTCAAACTACTTTAGCTCCCTCTAGTGGCTGAACCTTTCATCAGCATCAGCTTTTCTACCGTATTTATGCCTCTGTTTCTCCTAACCCTTTGCAACGCATTATGGTAGTTCAGTCTCCATTTTCTCATTGCTTCATTCTGGAAGACAGTCTCCATTTTATTCCCTCTTGTGATAGCATTGCTGGTATGGTGTTTATGTTGTCTGCAGCCATTATCTGCTCCAAATATAACTCTAATCTAGTCTGTTGCATTCTAGGTTAGACTCAGGCTTATTTAGATGTTGTAGGCATATTATATAGCTACTTTGCGATATAAAACAGAAAAAAACTGCACAGCACTCACAGACACAATGTGAACTGGTGCCAAGCAAGGACACTGAGTTAAACAACTAGAAAAAATTCTCTGCAGCACTCAGCTACTACCAGTGATGTACATATGCTAACAAGCTGTATATATACTTTGCGATATAATATACAGTGCATATTTCTGTTGTATCATTCATGCACTGATTGTATATATAACTATTGTCCCCAGTTTCTCAGATTTATACTACTATGTTCAATAAAGTACACAGACTTCAGCAACAGACTTCTTATTGGACTCAGGATACTCGTTTAGCTGCCTGTTTAGCTTCATATGCCCATGGCCTGTGTAACGAGAACAAAACAGTGAAACAGCAGCCATCCAACAAATGGGATTCAAGTCACCGGCTACGCAGAGAGTTAGTACAGCTACAACAATCTCTACACAGCCAAGCATTCCCCCAAGGCACCATGCCCCACAAATCCTCATACAGATTAAGATCTGTAGCTTCTGTCTCCTCTCAACAGCGCAGTTGCCATTGCCCGCGCAAAAGCTGAAGCCGCCAAAATGCAAGCAACCTTTGCTGATCAAGAGATGCAATTGATGCAATTCCACAGGATACTAACAGGTATGAATTCACCTCACATCACTACCAGGGCGACCCATCACCAGTATACTCTACTGATTGTGTGGCGCCCCTCTGGCTAGGCGCCACAGAGAGGTATTACACTTTACAAATATATGTGTTCCTCTGTAAGTTGTGGGTTTAGGGTTTAACCTATCGAGTCTGTTTCACACACACAAACACACACACACAGGACTAGGCCACATTAGTAAAGAGGGACTGATTATTCAGTAGGTCCAAAAGGGGTGGAGCCTAGGTCAGTGTAGGAAGACTTGAGTGACAGTTAGTTCAGTTAGTGCTGGGAAGGCAGTCAGTGAGGACGCACCTGTCAGCTCTGTGACAGGAGGGATCCCCACCTCTAAGAGGGGGCCTTGGACAGAAGGGGACGGACCAGATCTGGTTGGAGTCGGCTGGTTCAGTCTGGGGAACACCGTCGACACGGAAGCCGAGGCGGTCAGCGGTTTATCCCTGGCCGCAAACCGATGAGCTGCGGGCCCATAATCACCGGGTAGCCGTAAGCGTCACAAGAAGGTACCTTGCCCCTCAGGCCCAAAAATAGGTCCAAGATTACATGAGTATCGGCCCGGATTCCGGTGGCGGGAGGATTTGCTAGTTACAGCTCCTGACCGTACCGGTAAAGGAAACCCATGCTCCACTGTAGGAGACCAGGGGACTGGCAGGAGAGCTCTGCAAAGGTGGTGAAATAGAGAGAAGGACAGAATTAGACCCCAAAAGACTTAAGAAGGAACATCTGGAGACTCCATAGGGAGACCCTGAGCCGACAACTATCACCCTTTAAACCAGACTGTACCATGTTTCACCTTAACATCTGCCGGTACCCAGTAAAGTGGAGTTGGAGTTGAACTGGTCTCTGTCTTTCTTCCCGCTGGCGCCTGGAGGGCCTCAGCATAATCATCATCTCACCGGAGGGGTAAGAACAACTACTCCCCTCATCCCCCTCATTTTCCTCCATCACCGCTGCCCTGAGGTAAATGCTGATCCTGTGGGGAGCTGAACCACACTGAGCTGCACCCATCATCACCTCAGCGGCCGGCCTGCAGCGACGGGTACCCAAATTACCGGGATCCACAGGTGGGATCACATACTCTTTATCCCTGTAAATATTTCCCCCATCTAACAAATGACAGCCAGGGCATGGAACCGGGAACCCAATCACCAGTGATTCCCCAGTTAAATCCATCAAACCCAGGTCCGGTATCTGAGTACCTCTTGCCCTGGGCTCATCAATAACCAATTCACAACAGACTTTGCTAAGTTATTTACATAAAGTGAACTGGTTGCCAAGGGACTCTTAAAATGTAATGACCAAGCTGAAGGTTACAGAGCTTGGAAATCTTCCTTCCAAGATATCACTAGAGACTTGGGGTTGCTCGACAGGGAAGAGATAGACCTCTTAGTCAAATATCTGGGAAAGAGACAGGCAGACATGCAGAAAGGATCAGAGACATTAATATTAACCGCCCTGATGAGATTGGCCTCAAAATGATATGGGATAGGCTGGATGAGTGATATAGCTCAACAGAGGCAATACAAAGAGCCTTGTTCAAAAGACTTTCCTAAAATATCTAACAAAGGTCTCCAGAAAGTTAGAGAACTAAGCGACCTGCTAATGGAACTCCAAGCTGCCGAATGTGAAGATGACCAAGAGAAGTGAGTTACATGATATGACACAGCCAGAAGTGTTAACCGTATACTGTAGTCCAAAAAATGCCCTACAATCTTCAGGAGAAGTGGCTCACACATATTTCCAAGAATAGCACAAATATAAACACAGTGTTCCATTTCCTCCATTCTCTGTTTTTGTAGAATTTATATACCAACAAGCAAGGATTAGAAATGATCTCCGACAACAGATCTGAAATTCCTATGCCAGATGTGGCAATCCATTACGCTCAGACTGCGGAGACCCACCCACCGGTTCTCCCCGCTCCACAATGATTGAGACCACACACAGAGTATCTTTTGATCTTTTATTGAGGGTATCAACATAACACGCTCATCATTGTTGTAAACAGGGGGTGGCTTTATTTTGGCTGCAGCTCCAACCATAGGTACAAATCTGCCTTAAAACCTGAGGAGAGGAGGCCTTGTGCCTACGGCTGTTCGTGGCAGGTTGGCTCTCACCAAATAACAATAATAAATCTTTATTCATATAGCGCCAACATATTACGCAGCGGTTTACAATACAGTGGTTAATAAACGAAGATACACAATATAATACAGCAGGGGCGGACCTACCGTGGTGCAGCTGGTTCAGCTGCACCAGGGCCCCGACCGGGCAGGGGGCCCCTCAAGCCTGCAGGGGGCCCCCAGCCGACCCCCATGTCCCTGTGTCAGAGGAGAGGGGGTTAACCTGCTTCCCTCGGCTGATCCCGGCCCTCCTCTCCTCTCCAGCCTCGGCACCCAGATCTACAATGCGGCGCAGGTAGGAGCCGCACACTCCCCCTCTGCCAGCACCCTCCCCGCTTCTCACCACCAGCACCCGCAGCCTCTCGCCTGATGATCACCCCCCCCGATCCTCGCCTGACGCTGACAGCCTTCCCCCCCCGGGGTCCTCACCTAAGGCTGCACCAGGGTCCGGCAGGCTGAAGGTCCGCCACTGTAATGCAGTAAGAAAATACACAATATAATACAGTAAGTAATTCCAGTTGAGACAGAATACAGTACAATAATAGGAAACAATACAATGAGCATAGAATCAATGTAAAAAATGCAGTACAATAGATAAAGCAAAAATAAAGGTGACCTTGCTCAAAAGAGCTTACAATCTACAACGGGATAGGGGTTACACAAAGTGCAGGGGCTTATTACCCTGATGTTCCAGGCATTTTGAGGAAATGGGGATAGAAATAAAGTTACATGAATGGTCACCAGACAATCTGTTTATACCTTTTTTGTTTGGTGGAGTTTGAAGAAGAGTTATGTCGAGAGAGATAGTGAATGGGCTATCTACACCACAAAGGAATTTTGTTAGGGAGCATAATAGGCCACCTTAAAAAGATGTGTTTTTTAGGGAGTTTCTGAAGCCATGTAAGTTGTGGATGGTCCTGATTTCTTTAGGTAGAGCATTCCAGAGAATTGGGCAGGTCGGGAGAAGTCTTGGAGCCGGGAGTGGGAGGATTGGATTAGTGCAGATGTTAGTCAAAGGTCATTTGTAGAACGTAGAGAACGGGTGGGGTGATAGACAGAGATGAGGGAGGAGATGTAGGGGGGTGCTGCATTGTGAAGAGCTTTGTGGGTGAGAACAAGCAATTTGAACTTGATCTTGTAGTGTACAGGCATCCAGTGCAATGACTGGCACAGAGCGGAGGCATCTGAGTAACGATTGGCCAGGTAGGTGATCCTGGCTGCTTTATTAAGGATGGACTGTAGACAGGAAAGTTTAGAGAGGGGGAGGCCAATTAATAGAGAATTGCAATAATCAAGGTGGAAGTGGATTAGGGCCACAGTAAGGGTTTTAGTTGTTTACATGGGAGAAAGGGGCAGACTCTAGTGATGTTCTTCAAGTGTCAGCGACAAGAGCGGACAAGAGATTGTATATAGAGGGTGAAGGAGAGATTGGTGTCAAACATGACACCCAAACACCGAACCTGCTGCCTAGTTGTTATCGTGGTACCGCACACTGAGAGAGAGATGTTAGATTTAGGGAGGTTAGGGGAGAGTGGGAGCAAAAGAAGTTCAGTTTTGGGAAGGTTGAGTTTTAAATAGAGAGCAGACAAGATGTTGGAAACTGCAGCTAGACAGTCATTGGTGTTCTTTAAAACTGCAGGGGTAAAGTCAGGGGATGAAGTGTATAATTGTGTGTCGTCAGCATAGGGATGGTACTGGAAGCCAAATTTGCTGATGGTGTTTCCAATCGGGGCCAAATCCCTCTTCCATCAGCCATGGAGTAGCGAGGGCTTGCGGCTGAGCTGCGACCCCCATCGAACAACCTCAAAGTCCGGACTGAGCTGTCTTGCAGCCTGAAAGAGAAAATTAACCAAACCAAACTTGTTCATGTGTACACACAGTGGCGCACCCAGAAATTTCCCAAGGTAGGGGTCCAAGAAACACCACACCGGCCCTGAAAGGGGGGTGTCACCCCCAGCGGAGTTCTGAGGGGCAAAGCCCAGTGGGGGGTTTGGGGAGTGAAGCCCCCCTAAAAGCAGCCTCTTTTGTGGGTCCTTGGGTGCTGTGTAATTGTTCCTGTCTCCTGACATAGGGGCCCAGCTCCTTGTGTACTGCACCACTTCTCAGGGCCGTCCAAAGGGGGGGTCCAGACACGTAGGTCCCCCCCCTTGGGTGCGCCTATGTGTACACATCCTCTACGTCAAAATGGCCATTGACCAAATACAACTGATACATCTGCCCGCTGGCCAGCCCTGATCAGCAAATGATGGCCCAGAATCCTTCTACTAGGACCGACCCATCTGCAAACAAAAATTAACATCTCCTTGATATTCGATATACGATGCCCAAAATGCCAGGACAAACATTCTCTATTAACCATTTCTTCTTCATTATACCTCATGTATTATTCATGCGTTGTGTTTTTTTTTGTGATATAACAGTGTATCTATCAACACACGCAATCCAAATGTGCGCCCTTTATACATAAAGATATGTACCTGCGTACACCCTTACCCAGGCGAATGCACGTGACTGTCCATATATGTGCATGCGCCTGATCCTGGCGTGCACACACATTGTTACCAGTTTACTCCACTTATGTGTACATTACCTGTATGCACTCCGACCATGTACCCTATGTCCAAACTGTATGCATAACATGCATTATGAGTGCATAACAATGTGGTAGTACTATCTCCCCATAAATGGGCCTACCTCTGCCGCTACGCAAGCTTTGTTTATCTATCTGCCTGCTGGAAAACACACTGTAGGACTCCTTACCAAAATGAACGAGTTCTAATTGGGAGAGAAACCGATCTTCCTAATAGCAGGTATTGAAGTAGAAACCTTGCGAGTTGTAAACTGACCTTGTGACGTATGATTGGAAAAACAGGGTGAACTTTGAGCTAAAACATGTCAGTGTGCTACTATGGGCATTCAGCAAAGAAATGCACTGTAAGGAGAGGACAGTCAATTTGTGAAGCTCCAACACGTTTTAAATGAAGAAAAACGAAATGGGACCTCTCACACAAATTTGTTAACTCATCATCATTGCAAGGCTGAAAATTAATAGCCCTCTATTCCCTGACAAGCTGCTGTAGATGGCTATGCGCTACACGAAACTTGGATAGCCGACATGATATAAATGGCGAATAGTGTTTTCGTATCTTGCAAATCCAAAGGAATCTAGAGAATCTCCATCATGGACCACCCTGTATAACGAAGTCTTACCATAGGCTCCATGAAAACAGGGATCACTGCCAACCACATCGTTGACGTCAGCTGGTTCCTGGCACCCCAGAGAAGTCGGGCGATAAGCACCTTCTTGCCCGGCATGGACATGCGGTCCCAGGATTACTAAAATTAAAGAGGACCTGTCACCCCCCTGCTGCATGGCAATCTAAATGCAGCACTGAATGCAGCTTGTCTGCTGAATACAGGGCAGGTGTCCCCCATGTGTCTGTGCGCTGTGTACCCCGAGATATAGCCTTAGGCAAACTTACTGTTAAAGGTCAGGAGGGCATTCCCTGGTGCAGGAGTCAGCTTGATTCACAGGGGCCATTCCCTCCCCCTCTGCCTCTCTGTGCCGCCTCCTGCTGCGCTGTTTATGCTTTGTTCAGACAGCAGGGCAGGAATCTAGAGCTGACGTCAGGACAAATGATTTGTATGCTGTGTGCAGCAGAATGAGTGACAGAAAGAAGGAGGGCAGAGCCAGCTCAGAAGAAGCAGCACAGAGAGGCAGGTGGAGGAAATGGCCCCGGTGAATCAAGCTGACTCCTGCACCAGGGAATATCCTCCTGACTTTTAACAGTGAGTTTGCCTAAGGCTATATCTCGGGGTACACAGCACATAGACACATGGGGGAACCCTTCCCTGAATGCAGCAGACATGCTGCATTCAGTGCTGCATTTAGATTGCCATGCAGCAGGGGGGTGACAGGTCCTCTTTAAACAAAGCAAGACTCAGCTATCCCATTAAACATATCATAAACAAGAAGGGTTTATGGCGGAATGATAACATAATACCACCAAAATTACGGAGGTTCCCTGACTGAGCAAAACAAAGCTAGTAGTTTTTATTTTTTTTTGACTGCAGACATTGGCACTGTACAATGATGGCATTGGGGTTTCCAAGAGTGCACTATTTACACCGCCGCAGCATAGTGAATAGTTCGAGCCAAGCAAGATCATGCGCCCTTCTACAGGAAACAAGTAAGGCCAGGCTTTGGAGGATCCTGGGAGAAAGTTAACAATGGAAGGAGGGAACAGGATATTATGAATTTTTTTTTTTTATCTCGTAAAGGTCCGGAAAGGACGGGCGCCGAAAGTTGCAGGGAAGCAGTGACCAATACGATCCTAATTAGCTCATTTTAAATGCGAGTATCAAACTGGTTTAACGCCCCTCTAGTGATAAACCATGACAGACCACGACTGGCAAAAACTGCTGCTATGGTGATACTGTTGAATAAACCAAGAAACTAGGTGTATACCCCAAGAACAGAATATCACCTACGGCGTATGCGAGCATTACCTGTGAACCTGCATATACACACTCCAAACCCTTTTGTTGTGAATGTCACTGCAAAATATAATTGAATAACGATTAGATTTATGGTACCTTCACACACCGCAATATCGGCTGGCGATATGAGGCGGTCTAACGTGCGCGTGCACATTTTTCATGCTCGCCTCAGATCGACGATGGCGGCATTACACGCCGCAATCTCACCCTGAAAGTAAGGGGATGTGACGCTCCAGAAATCACCTCACCTACAGCGGAAGCAATCTTGCCTCATTCCTTCGCCGCTTCACATGCTGCAATTCCAAAGGCAACGTGGGCGTACATGTTCAGAGCGGCGAGGAGTTAGGCGTGCCATAGTGGTTTACACTTCGCCCCATACGCGCTCATTGGACAGCGCAACAGCGTTACGATTTGTCAGCCTGCTCTGGAAGGCTGGCTAATACATGACGCAATTGAAGATGTGTGTGTTGCTGAACGGACAGTTCTTCAAATATGGCGCCCCTGTCAACTGTCAGCCAATGGGAACACAGTAGCCAACACCAATCATCGCAGACGGGGCGTAGACTACAGAACGGT
The DNA here is from genome assembly GCA_033576535.1 of Allobates femoralis. NCBI lineage: Eukaryota > Metazoa > Chordata > Amphibia > Anura > Aromobatidae > Allobates > Allobates femoralis. The sequence goes on along the minus strand of JARQOC010000005.1, from coordinate 219,715,085 downwards.
TGAGGCACGCCTACGGGAAATCCTAGGCAACGCTGTTTCCATCACTATTACCCGTTTACACGCCACAACACGGAAATATAGCTTTCATGGTTGAGGCTGATATCAGAGCAGTGCTCAGGAATCAGGTGACAGGCGATTTAACGCCGCGAAATTCCCCAATCACACGCCGCAACTGTGAGGCAATTTCACGGCGATTGCTCCGGGGCGACATATCACCTTTAGGATTCCAAGGCGAGATTGCGGCATCTGAAGGTACCATTAGAGATGCCTTTTAAAACTTGGTCATGTGTGTCCGTGAGACAATAGTTCGATGGCCAGTGCACCCAAGGACCCTGTGAGGAGTGCTGCACACCTTTGAGTGTACTAATGGATATACACCCCAAGCATTTTTGGTTGTAATAATGGGTATACTTACTCCACATTTGGAGACATGTTATGTGCCTCCTTACCATTACACTAGTACAATTTACAACATTAGTTAATTAATTTAAGTCTTATAGTATTGTGTTCATTTATTTTATTATTATTATTATCATTATTATTATTTTTTTTTTTAAATAAATGACCCGTGGGGGAAACAGCCGTTTGCCACATAGGAGATTAATAAACCCATGTGTAGCTGACCAGGTAATCAGGGCAGCAGGGGACTGTACAAGTCGAGAAATCAACCTTATACAGGGGGTGGTATTGTAATGTGAGCTAGAAGGGATTGTGCAACTACTACATGCAGGTACAAGGCATGAGTGAGAGATTAAATGAGCAACGTGATCCCATCCGCTGAAATGGAGGCAAAAATTAGTTATCTAAAATAAACGCACATTAAAAGGCATGTAGAACTGTAAGGAGTGAGAATCTCTTAGAGAACACCTATGTGCTGTTCCTTGATGTTAATTACAGATAACGGACCTGAATACCCATCTTACCTACCACGACTCGTCCACTTGGTAGGCTGTGGACTCGCACCTGTGTTGACCTGTACCTGTGGCATACCATGAATAAAGAACACACAATTATGATGGTGAAAATGAAATCCACATGCAATGGACACAATGTAAATTTGTTTTCAACCTGTGCATGCTGTGCTTAGACACACCTCGCTGCCATTGCGATGTATTCCCTGCCTATGTGTTGAATAGCTAAAGTAGTGGATATAGCTGAATTTCTATCTGAAGTACCTGGGAAGCAGGTGATGGACATTGGGTGGGTTGAGGCAGTGATGGGGTGGGATTTGGCTATTTAGCATTGTAGCTTGGAGTGTAGGAGTTCATTACTGAATTCACCCTGGACAAGGATACCACTAAGATATTGTTATTTCTCCGTAGTAGAGTTATGACAGAAGAAGACACCAAAGTCAAAACCTAAAGATATCCTCCGCTACCCCAGAGTCATCTAACTATCTATCTAGGAAAATGAGACAAGGTACAGCACAGTAGTAATAGTGGGGTGTAGGCAGACTAAAACTTTCCTTAAAGAAGTTTCTGATACATACAATCAAATGATAGGATCGCAGCACCCCAGCTCCGATGCACAAAGAACTACACCCCAGCCATCCATGCCACCTGTATTCTATGCTGGAATAAAGTTCCCTACACTCCAGAACTGGAGCGCCGTGACCCCATGACCCGGCCACAATCATTTATCTAACTTGCATCTACAGTATATTTGTTAGATATCCCTCTATCTAGCCACCCATCTCTCTCTTCTATCACTCACGCCTTCCCCTCTGTGCACACATGTAAAAGTTATGTGTTACCCGATGTCTGTGTCACCTTCGCTGCGGTTCTGCTCTCGTGCTCTTGCACTGTTTTGTGTCTAGGCAACCATGTTACTCGCTAACTGAGTAGTCCTGGCTATCGTAGGACACTGGCCCCCTACCGGGCGGCAACACCGGTGCCACGATGCTATGGGGACGGGACCACAGTGCCGGAAATGACGTCATGGTCAGTGACCTGGTCCACGGCTACCCTGTCCTCCACTATGGCTATGTATGCAAATGCAGGGAGAAAATATAAACTGCCTGCAGATGTCCTTGGTTTGATTTGAGCTCCCCCCCCCCGCCTGCATAGCCGCACACTGGATATATGGCTCCAGGCTGGAACCTTTTTTTTGCACAATAATAAGCCCTGCAATGCTCCCTACGCTAAAAGACAGGACCAAGGATGGGTCATAATAGGAGACGTGTGCCTGGGACGCATACACACCCTGTCTTCTGTGACAAATATGCTGACAAATACACTTGAAAAGGGTCAACCATCTCCATTCCAACTTTGTAACAATGAATTTCATGTCAGAGAACTGCCACATAGCATCCAACTGTCCAATCATTTAATAGACTTTAATCAAAACAGCAGTATAACATCAGGAAGCTATGAGGATTAGTTAGGGTGCTCAGTATTCCAGATAACAAAACTTGACAACCAAGTAGCAATGTCTGTAGAGGACAAGTTGTTCTTAGAGATAATGAACAGAGGACTGGTTAAAGAGGAGGCCAACAGCTGGGTCACACCTCTTCCCTTCAGAACCCCCAGACCACATCTATCAAACAACAGAGTTCAAGTGTTAAAATGTTTCTCTTCTCTCAAACATATTCTACATAGAAAATCATAGATGAAAGATCACTTTTTCTCCTTCATATCAAAAATTTTCAAAACTGTCATGCAGCGATAGCTCCTACTCTCAGGGACTCTGAAGAATTGCTGGTTCCTACCCATGTTTGGAGTATGCCACCCTAAGAAACCAGGTCAGATTAAAGTGGTATTCAATTCTAGTGCAAAGTTTAATGATGTCTCCCTGAACAATGTTCTTCTGACAGGTCCAGACCTCAACAACTAACTGCTGGGAGTACTTATGCGCTTCCGTAAGAATTCTATTGCCTTTATAGCTGACATCCAGCAACTGCTCCATTGTTTACTTGTGAGAGAAAGGGACAGTAATTTCTTAAGGTTGTGTGGCGCCCCTATGGCTAGGCGCCACAGGGAGGTACTGCACCCCAAACAGAAGGTGTAGTGCCTCTGTAGTTATAGATTTGGGGTTTCCTTGTAGAGTCTGTCCTAAGCACCCATACACTAGCCACCCCCCTTAGCATAGGGACCATATATTCAGTAGGTACAGGCGGTGAAGCTTAGAGTAGAGTGGGAGACTTGAGTGACAGTTGAACTAATTTTAGTCTGACAGGACTGGGAAGGCAGCCAGAGAGGACGCTGGCATAACCGGAGCTGAGGCAACCAGTGGTCTATCCCTGGTTAGCGAACCAACAAGCTGTGGGACCGACAGAAGGGAGCCATAGAACCACAGGCTGTACCTCAACCACAGTCCTATATTGGGTCCAGGACACTTTAAGGAAAAGGACTGAATTACGGTGGCGGGAGGATTAGCGTGTTGTCGCTCCCGTCCATACTGGTAAGGAACTGAACGTACATAATTGTAACAGACCAGGGGACTGGCATAGGAGCTCTGCAGAGTGGTTAAAGAGAGTAAGGTGGGACACAGACCCCCGAAAGCCGTTAGAAGAGACCATCAACAGACTCTACAGGATCACCCTACAATCTGTGGCTACTTCCCCGTTAAACCAGACTGTGACTGTGTACTGTATCATCTACCCAGTACCAGTAAAGTGACGTTTGAGTTGAATCGGTGTCTGTGCTCCTTTCCTCCAGCGCCCAGAGGGCCTCAGCATCATCAGAGGGGTAAGAACTATGACTCCCCTCATCCATCCCCGCTTCCCTGAGGTAAAGCTTCACCTGTGGGAGCTGTACTACTCTGAGCTGCACCTCCATCACCTCAGCGGCCAGCCGCAGCGCTGATATCCACATTACCAGGTACCACGGGTGGCTTCACGGTACCAATTCCCCCATCATCATCACCCCCACCCCCGCCACTGAGCATCCAGGGCACGGAACCGGGAACCGACCAGCTGTGATTCCCCCATCGAAGCAACCGCCTGTCCCGGTATCCGAGTACCCCCTACCCTGTCGACCGCCTCATTTCCACTGGTACAGACACGATGATCCTTCTAAGAAAGTCACAGAGTATTGTATGAGAGTACACATCTTTGGTGACAGCTCTTCACCTGCAGTCACCACTTACGGACTCAAAAAGTCCGCTCAAGAAGGAGAAGCAGAATATGGATCAGATATCAAACAATTCATAGAAAATGACTTTTATATTAATGACTGTCTGAGAGTCATGATTAGAAAGAGAATCAGAATATGGATCAGATATCAAACAATTTATAGAAAATGACTTTTATATTAATGTCTGTCTGGTCTGAGAGTCATACCTTCAAAGGAGACTGCAATCAGTCTTCTCAGGAGATCCCAGGAAATGCTTGCCTGCTTGAATCTCAGGCTTCACAAAATAGCCTCAAGCAGCCAAGAACTCATGGAAGCATACATTTTTCAGGACATATGTTATGATTTTAGAGACTTGGACATGGGGTCAGACCCTGCATCAATGCAACACAACCTCAGACTTCCCTGGAATTTGAAGTTAAACTCTTTGTCCTTTCAGGTCAGCCAGGAAGAAAAGCCGTTCACACATAGGGGTGAAATGTCTACCATCAACAGTCTGTATGATCCTTTGGGTTTTGAAGCTCCTGTTACAGTACAGGGCAAGGCCCTAGTAAAAGACTTAACTAGGGAAGCATCTAACTATGATACACCTCTGCCACCCATTATGAGGGTCTTTTGGGAATGATTGAAGAACCCTTTAGCAGTACCAATCAACCCTGAAGAACCTTTATTGTTAACTCTTACCACTCAGTAAACAGGCCTATTCAGTACCCCTCCAGGAGGATTCTACAAGCATCAATGGACACAGGTACAAAGTCTTGCAAATATGTTTTGGGACAGGCGGTGTAAACAATACTTGTTTACCCTACAGCCACAGACAAAGTGGCTATCTACTAGGCCCAATTTAAACATAGGTGACATTGAGAAAGACTGCCAAATTCACAGGAAACAGTGGCCACTTGGTCTATTTTCTGCACTGTTCCCGAACAAGAGTGGTAATGTCCGCAAAGTTGAAGTAAGGCTGACCAAAGGGAACAAACCTAAGCCATTCCTCAGACCAATATCTGTACTAGTTCTACCTTTACCATCAGAGAAAATGGATGGTGACATCCTTTGATGCCAGACAGGGACAGATCTGCCTCCAACATTTAATATGTTTTTGTCCTTATTGTTCTGATCTGCGGTGATATTAGACATTTTCCTTTACTAAGTTTGTTCAAAGTACTTTAGCTCTCTCTCGTGGCTGAACCTTTTATCAGCATCAGCTTTTCTATTTTTATGCCTCTGTTTCTCCTCACCTTTGCAATGCATTATGGTATTTCCGTCTCCATTTTTTCATTTTGCTTGATTCTGGAAGATAGTATTCATTTTATTCCCTCTTGTGATAGCATTACTGGAAAAGGAGTTTATATTTTCTGCAGGCATTAACTGCTCCAAATGTTGATCAAGTCTAGTCTGCTGCATTCTAGGTTAGACCAGGCTCATTTAGATGGTATTTGCATTACCCTGAGGAAGGTGCTGGGACAGCACTGAAACGCGTTGGTTATGATCTAATAAAGACTGTGATGGAAGAAACAACCCTTGTAAATACATTGATTAAAGCAGCAGCACGGACCGTGGAAACCATTCCTGTTTAAGCTCCTTAAATGGGGTTCAGATGTTCGGGGATCAGTTTGGCAAACATACGCCAATTTGGTGTACCAAACTGGAACTTTAAAAGGTTTGCTTTTCTCTAATGTTAACCATATAATGGTCATACGTTATTTTTTTCTGAATTGATAGCATATAAGTGTAGGAGAGGAGGCCTCTCACGCTGCTGACCCTCTGCAATAATAAAGTTTTTCCCCCTAACAAAAATAAAAACTTAAAATTTCTCTTAAAGTGATGTTTAATGGAGATTTTAAGGTTCCTGAAGTTCACAGCTAATTGCACATCTACAGGTTGTGAACTCTTCCAAAGGTTCACAGCTTGCAGCTGTCCCACACCTGAAAATTTGAGGGTGCTTAAAAGCGCTCTTTGAAAGCTTTCTTAAATTCACCAGGTTGAAAGCTACTGGTAGCCCCGATGGCTGTGAAACTTATTCAGAAAAGGTTTGCTCATCACTATTCTCAAAGAAAAAAATTCAAGCCCAGTATTGTTTTGCCAAAACCTACATCAAGTCTACCCTACGCATGTAGAAAAAGGTGTTATGGCTTGAGAAGACCAAAAATTAACTTTTTGGCCATATTTCCAAAATGTATGTTTGGCGTATAGCCAGCAGTATGCATCACCATAATGGTACCTTTACACACCGCCACCGAAAGGTAGAAACTGGCAGGTGTCGGACGCAATTGTACCTTTTACCTTCAAAACACCGCGAAGTGGCGGCGTGTAATTCACTTTCCTGTCTCTTTGGATACCTGTCTTTCAGCCATGCTGAAAAACAAGCAGGCATAACCCCTATGGTGGAGGCGTGTAATCGGGGCACAGGCACGGTATTTGACTTACCTGGGGTGTGCTACAGCGTCATGTATACCACGCCCCATCAGCTATCATTGGTGGAGACTACTGTGTACCCATTGGCTGTCCCTGCACAGGGCTGCATGTTTAACGAGCTGACCAGTCACAATACACATTTGCTATAGCGTCATGTATTAGCCAGTCTCCCTGCGCTGGCTGGCCAATCATGATATTGCATTGTCCAATCACCGTACGAGCGTCGCATAATACACTACTCTGTCACGCCTATGTAGTTACGGCGAACAATATGTACGTCCATATTCCCTTGTGGTAGCGGCGTGTAAATCAAGGAAGGTGCTCCACAGAAGGTAACCTGTGGCACCCGTCGGCACTTCCGGGGAACGAAAATACCTTCTGTGGAGCACCTTGTAGAGGCGTGTATTTGCGGCATCAGGTACCATTAGCAACCGTTGAAAACGCGCGGGTGCACGTGCGCTGCCTACCTGTTGCTACCCGCGGTGGCGGCGTGTAAAGGTACCATAAGAACACTATACTCCCAGTGAAGCATAGTGGAGTAGCATTATATGTTGGTGCTTTGTTTCAACAGCTGGTACTGGAGCTTTAATCAAAGTGAAAGACAAAATAGGAGCACTCCATGGTGATAAGAAACAGGGAAGAGTAGATGTAATCTATTTACCTGGTTGATTTGTTCAGGTTTGGCACAACTCTTATTAGTGAAGTACTATTCATTGTATAAATAGTTGCACTCGACACAGACTTTTTATATAGAGAAAAATTGAAAATGAAAAAGTAGAGATACTTGGTATTATGGCCAAATTGATCATTCACCCAGTTGCCACGCTGAGGTACCAAGTATCTCTACTTTTTCATTTTCAATTTTTCTCTATATAGAAATAAGTCTGTGTCGAGTGCAACTATTTATATTTGAAATAGAATTGTGTTTAGTTAGCACCTTTATTGACAGGACTGAGTGCAGCATAGTACTGTATTGTACTGTAGTTCCTTGTATAACTGCTGCTCTACTCAATAAAGCCATCAGAGCAGCTCATTACAATAATTGCAACACAAAAATGTAAGAAAAGAAAACATTGTGGGGGCCAGTCATAATAAAGATGAGGAAGAGAAAAGCAATAAATATCCATCAAAAGACAGCAACACATTTCAAAATCAATCAGATTTCTTCCTCAGGCAATCATAAAAAGAAGTGTACAGAACAACTTATAATGGAAGCCAGGATTCAATGAAATTACATGTCCCACCCAATGGTCAGTATCAAAACCTAGACACAATAGAACAACATATGAATGGTGTGATGCCAGTCACTACCGTAATAACTACATACAAAGGGAGTGTAGAGTAATGACAAAAAGTAAAGAATGACAAGTCACTACTTACTTGGAAAATGGTAAAGAGTAGGGATGAGCGAGTATGCTTGTCACTACTCGGTACTCGCACGAATATCTCGGTACTCGGGGTACTCGGCGAGTACCGAGTAATCTCGCGATACTCTTGCTATGCTCGGGGTTCACCTCCCTGCATGTTGGCACTCTTTACAGAGCCAGCCCACATGCAGGGATTGGCTGACAGACACTGTAATGCCACAGCCATATTGGTTGTGGCATTACAGTGATTGGCTGGCCGCACAGCGTCATCAGGTCTTTATAAGACCTGACCGCGCTGTGCTCGTCACTCTGCTCCACAGACAGTCAGTGTAGGGAGAGCTGCTGCTGATTGAGGGACAGATTTGTGGCCTTTCAGCTAGTGTGGCGCAGGGCAGACAATATAATTACCACAACAGTCCTTCTGAGGACTAATAGAGCTGTATACAGGCAGGCAGGGAGACAGGGTATATAGCAAACATCGTTGGGCCAGTATACCAGTCTGCATCACATCTGGGGCTGGTGTACAGGCTGGAAATCTCATCCATCCCAAAACAGTGCTTTCAGGGTTTAATTTAGCTCTCTATAGGCAGGAGTAGGTTGTAGAGTACATTAGGATACATCAAAAGACTCGGTATTCTCGTCAGCGTTTGTGTCTGACCAGTCCACCTGCAGGGCCTTAATCTCTAATCTCAGTGTCCAGCTAAAAAACATCTCTTGTCTGCATTCATTTAGCATCTTAGTCAGCAGGAGCAAGTTGTAGAGTAAATTAGGATACGCCAAAAGACTCGGTATTCTCATCAGTGTTTGTGTCTGACCAGTCCACCTGCTGGCTTTAATCTCTAATCTCAGTGTCCTGCTAAAAACCAACTATTGTCTGTATTCATTTAGCATCTTAGTGCCGCAGGAGTGACTTGTAGCTCCAAGTAGTATACGCCAAAACACGGTATACGTGTCAGCGTTTGTGTCTGACTGTTCCAGCTGCCGGGATTAAACTGCTGTAATCTGTAATCTCAGTGTGCAGCGAAAAACCATCTTTTGGACGTCTTCATTTAGCAACATTGAAAATGCGCAAGGCCGGTGGCAAGGGACAAGGAACTGGACATGATGGTGGTGCAGGCAGAGGCCGAGGGCGTGTGCAAGCTCGAATTGTGCCACGACAAATGCCCACATCATCTCGCTCGACCTTCCTGTTCCAATTTCTAGGGGACTGCAGCAGTGCACCACTATTAAACCAAGACCACTGTCAACAGGTTGTTAGTTGGATAGCGGATAATGCTTCCAGTCAGTTTGGCACCACCACAAAAACCCTGTCTTCCACACAGTCAAGTGTCAGTAGCCGTGAGATTGAACTGCACATTCCACACCCTGATCCTCCTTCCTCCCACCATGCCGAGTGCCCGGACCCGGACATAACTGTTCTCACAATTGGACACTCTGAATAGCTGTTCACTTATCCATTCTTAGATTCTGGCCTCTCGCCAGCTCCAGTTGAAATGGGTCATGAGGAGATCGTATGTACCGATGCCCAAATATTTGAGCAGCCACGGTCTCACGAAGGCAACTGTGGGAACGTGTCTCAACAAGAGGTGAACAATGATAAGACACAATTTGCCAGAAAGTCAGGAGGAGGAACAGAGTGCGGAAGTGGAAGACGACGTGTTGGATGATCCAGTAACTGACCCAACCTGGCAGGAAGAGAGCGACAGAGCGAGGACAGCAGTGCACAGGGGGAGTTAGGCGTAGCATCACAACAGGCCCGAAGAAGCAGGGTGGTGTCCGCAGGCAGAAGGCAGGCAACCGTTCCCCGGACCAACAACACGACAGAAGTTGCCAGTACAACTGTTAGTCTTCCCGAGTCTGGCTGTATTTTAAGGTGTCTGCAGACAATTCCAAAAAGGCCATTGGCAACACCTGCCATGCCAGCATCAGCAGGGGTAGCAAAACTAGCAGCCTGACCACCACCAGCATGATCAGGCACATGGCAGCAAAGCACCCGACTTTGTGGGATGTACAGCAGAGTCCAGGAGCAGTGTCTGCAGGTGACACCGCTGCGTCTTCCACTGTTGTGCGTGCAAGACAATCCCCTGTCCATACTGCATGCGAAGATGCCTTCTGTCCTTAACCTGTAGTTGCACAAGCAGAAATAGCACCATCATCAACCACGTCCCAGCGCAGTGTTCAATTATCCATACACCAATCTTTGGAACGCAGGCACAAATACGCTGCCAACGCCCCACATGCCACAGTTCTAAATGCACACATTTCGTGACTGCTTGTGCTGGAAATGTTGCCTTTTATGCTGGTGGAGACTGAAGCATTCCGCAACCTGATGGCGGCGGCTGTACCACATTACTCGGTCCCCAGCCGCCACTATTTTTCCCGGTGTGCCGTCCCCACATTACATAAGCACGTGTCACAAAACATCATACATGTCCTTAACAACGCAGTTTCAGACAAAGTCCACCTAACCACGGACAAGTGCTTGTGGGCAGGGCTGGTAGATCTCGCTGACGGCACACCGCTGAACCTACAGCCAGGCATGGTCGTGTGTGACAATGGCCGGAACCTTGTGGCAGGCTCTGAGGCGAGGCGACTGACACATGTACCATGCATGGCCCATGTGCTCAACCTCGTGGTTCAGCGGTTTATTAAATTCTACCTGGACCTGTTTGATCTGCTCGTCAAAGTACGCTGCCTGTATGCCGATTTTAGAAAGTCACCTACTACTTCTGCCGCTCTTGCCGGCTTTCAGCGGCATTTGCAGCTTCCGGCTCACAGAATGGTGTGTGATGTCCCCACGCGTTGGAATTCCACACTGCACATGTTGGTCAGGATTTGTGAGCAGAAGAGGGCAGTTGTTGAGTACCAACATCAACTAGGCCATTGGTATACGGTTCAAACTCCACACATAAGACCTCAGGAGTGGACGTGGATGTCCGACATATGTACCGTCCTCCAAAACTATGAGGACTCCACCAAGATGGTGAGCGGCGATGACGCCATCATTAGCGTCACCATCCCGCTTCTCTGTCTTCTAAAATGCTCTCTGTTCAAAATCAATGACGATGCATTGCAGGCGGAGCATGATGAGTTAGAGCAAGAAACTGTACTGGGTGATTACACACAGCCCAGCCTCATCTCATCTAAACGTGCATTGGAGGACTATGATGAGGAGGCTGAAGAAATAGAGCTACTTTCATGTGGAATTGACGGTAATACATGCACAACCGTCAGATCGTCGGTTTAGCGTGGATGGCCAGAGGACAGGGGAGAGGAGGAGGAGGAGAAGGAGGATGATGAGGCCAGCATGGCCAGTCATGCTGTTGGTGAGGACCCTGAAGTCCTGCCTGTTAACAGTCTGGCGCACATTGCTGATTTTATGTTACGCTGCCTGTCTGGTGACCCTCGCGTTATCAACATCTTGGTGGACACTCATTACTGGTTGGTGACACTTTTAGACCCACACTACAAGGAGAACTATTTCTCATATTCCCGAGGTGGAGAGGTCTACAAAAATGCTGCAGTACCAGAAGGCCATAGTCGCGGAATTAGTAAAAAAATTCCCTTCTGAAAATGTTAGCGGCAGAGGTCACAATTCGGTGGACAACCAAGGCATCCGTCCGAGGGAGGCACAAGTCCAATCCAGCAGAGGTAGGGGAACACTCTCAAGGTACCGTCACACGCAGAAATTTTGCTAGCAATTTCACTGGCAATTTGCTGGTTGCAGTGAAATCATGGACACATTGTTCTATTTTGTTGACATATGTGTCCATGATTTCACTGCAAAAGGCAAATTGCCAGTGAAATTGCTAGCAAAATTGCTGCATGTGACAGTACCTTCAAAGATCTGGGACACTTTTCTCAGCACCTCCCGTACCACAGGGCCTGAGGTGCGGGGTAGTGACCCAAGGACTACAAAGTTTGCCAAGATGCTGAGGGAGTACTTTGCTGATCGTTCTAAAGTGCTCCTAGACTCCTCTGTGCCTTATAATTATTGGGTTTTTAAGCTGGACACATGGCAGGAATTGTCTCTCTACGACTTGGAAGTCCTGGCCTGCCCTGCCGCTAGTGTTTTGTCAGAGCGTGTTTTTAGTGATGCAGGTGGAATCATTACTGATAAATGCACTCGCCTGTCAACTGAAAATGCTGACAGGCTGACTCTGATCAAGATGAACAAGGGGTGGATTGGGCCTGACTTCACCACACTACCAGCAAATGATAGCGGAATTTAAATTTTTGTGCCGGTAGATTGCCATGCACCTCCGCACTCCCACACATCGGTACACACTTCATGTCTTTGACTACTTGCTGAACTGCTCCTCCTTCTCTTCATTTGCCACCATCATATGATCAGTGCGACCGTGGTTCATGATGCCACGAAAACATAATTTTTTTACATCATATTTATGATGATGATGACCCTAACCGTTCAAAAGTTAGGCAGTAGTTTCATCTATACCCCCCAGGGGTAAATGTTTTAGTCCATGCTTACAGAATGGGCATTACAAGTACAGGAGACACGCTCCTTTGTAATGGGAACAATATTTAGAGGTTCTCCTCAATGTTTCTTTCCAGGGGCATTGAAGTGCCTCACATTTTTTGGCTGCCATGTTAGGGCAATACTGCAAAAGACCCACTTCCTTATAATGGGCACAATATTTAAAGAGTCCCTCATGCACTCCTCTATCCAGGGGCATCAGAGTGCCACACAATTGTTGGCAGCCCTGCCTAGGGCAATACTAGAAAAGACCCACTTCCTTATAATGGGCACAATATTAAAAGAGGCCCTCATGCATGCCTGTATCCAGGGGCATTGGGATGCCTCCCAATTTTTGGCTTCCCTGCCTAGGGCAATACTACAAAAGACCCACTTCCTTATAATGGGCACATTATTAAAAGAGGCCCTCATGCACGCCTCTATCCAAGGGCATAAGAGTGCTACACAATGTTTGGCTTCCCTGCCTAGGGCAATCCTACAAAAGACCCACTTCCTTATAATGGGCACAATATTAAAAGAGGCCCTCATGCACGCCTCTATCCAGGGGCATTGGGGTGCCACCAAACTTTTGGCAGCCCTGCCTAGGGCGATACTACAAAAGACCCACTTCCTTAAAATGGGCACAATATTAAAAGAGGCCCTCATGCACGCTTCTATCCAGGGGCATTGGGGTGCCTCCCAAGTTTAGGCAGCCCTGCCTAGGGCAATACTACAAAAGACCCACTTCCTTATAATGGGCACAATATTAAAAGAGGCCCTCATGCACGTCTCTATCCAGGGGCATTGGGGTGCCTCCCAATTTTTGGCTGCCTGCCAAAGGGCAATACTACAAAAGACCCACTTCCTTAAAATATGCACAATATTTAAAGAGGCCTTCATTTACGTCTCTTCCCAGGGGCATGGGAGTGCCACACAATTTTTTAAAAAAAATCTTTCATGTAATCCAAAAAACTAACATACACCAACTCTGTCTCACAAGTGGGTATGAGCCCTTAATATTTTCTCCATGAAAATCCTTTTTTTTTCATTTTGTAACGTTTTCTTGAAAGTCCGTAATAGTCTGACAACATTGTTCACAGCAGTGACCTTGGCGTCTGATATGCTTACAGGGGTCTTCCCCATGCTGTTCCCATGTCATTTGAGCAGTGTTCTGATACTTTTGTGACATTTTTAGGGTTTATCCATACTGCCGGGGGTCATGCCAGAAAAATACTCGGGTCTCCCATAGGATAACATTGGGCTCGGTGCTCGTGCCAAGCACACGAGTATCTTGGGATGCTCGGCCCGAGCTTCGAGCACCCGAGCATTTTAGTACTCGCTCATCTCTAGTAAAGAGTAGTCAGAAAATCTGGAGTCAGTTTCAGGAAGTGGGTGCTGTACACAACGAGTTAACCAGAGACGTAATCCAATACACAAGCTAAAGTCAGGAAAACCAGGAGGACAAAGCAGTATTCAGAGAGTAGGCAAAATAGTAATCAGGTCACAGGCAAGGGCTCAGAAAATCAGGCAAATATACAAGGTTAGACTGCGTCAGGCAACAGAGCTTGGATGAACCAGAGTCTACACAGCAAATGCAAGTGTATAATTGACACCAGATAGAGGAACCAGCGTTTTGCAGATGCATCTGCAAGTATCAGCATGCAGACCGCGGTCCCTATGTTTATAATAGGGCGCACCGCGGTCTGAATGCTCTCATTGATTCCTATATGTGAGCCGTAAGCAGGCGTATGCCTGCTGACAGATCACACACTCCCGCCCGCACCTTGACGCAACATCTCGCGTCCATAGTGCGGGCGGGAGAGTGTGATCTGTAAGCAGGCATACGCCTGCTTACGGCTCACATATAGGAATCAATGAGAGCATTCACACCACGGCCGTGGTCTGCATGCTGATACTTGCAGATGCATCTGCAAAACGCTGCAGATGCATCTGCAAGTGTGAAGCCAGCCTAAGTGCAGGGAAGTGAAAACATCCATGACTCCAACCCCAGACAAAGCATGGAGAACAACATAAACAAAACAGACTAACAGTTCAACCACACCCATAGCAACAAATAACAAAGACAAGAAATGGTGTGGAGATAATGACAAATGGTTTATAAGCATAATACAAATAAATGAATGAAAATTGTATATACATGGTCTAATAGACAATAATCAGTGTCACACTGACAGGTGTAATGCATTGTAATATATGTGTATTGCAATGCATTACACCTGTGATCAGATTTTAAAAAAGCTTAAAGCCGGATAGAGAAACCAAGATAAAAAAAGGGGATGAAGGGGCTGTCACTTTTTCACACAGGGCCCTGCAAATTTGGATTTCTTTTTCTGTTAATAATATTCATTTATAAACGTAATTTTGTGTTTACTTTTGTTATCTTTGTCTAATATTCAAATTTCTTTGGTGATCTGAAACATTTTTGTGCGACAAACATGCAAAAGAATAAGAAATCAGAAAGGGGCAAACACTTTTTCACCCCACCTTATACTCAAGGATGTGTATGCTTAATAGGTTTTCTGGGCCAGAGGAAGTTTTGGCAAGCACTGTAGCATGCTAAATCCTAGCATAGAGTAATATACCCACTCTTAGTATTTTGAATTGAGTTAACAAAAAAGTTAATCATATTTTTTGGTCTTCATAATTTGAGTTTTCATAAACACTGTCTGTTCTTATACCTGGAAGAGGGTCTGAAAACCAGGGATAGTTGGCAACATTTATACTTATGTCAGCAGCATGTGCCAATATTAACGGTTTTAGACAAAACTTTGACATCTATGGTGGCACTGGCCAACTTTTATTATCAGGTGAAATATCGATTGGCTTGTCTGTTTTTGTTTTGTACTCCTGGAAACAAGCCACTGGTAGAGATGTCTGTTGGCAGCCCTCTCATAAAGAATCCGGGATGTTCTTGGCTAAATGAGCACTGCTGTGTATAGGAAATATGGCCGAGATGGCTATCGAACAAGTGATTGGCCGATGAACCGTTCAGGTGATGGTCATTTAATGTGTATGGGGGGCTTCATCTATTATATCTGTACTTTACAATTTGGATATGTCTTTGAAACCTTACCTATATGATAAAAAATAGTCTACTTTCCCTTTTCATGATATTTGCACTGTAACAAGTGCAGCAGTAATCATGTTCTGTACAATAAAGCGTGATTTGGGTCTCATTCAAACATTCATCTGTTGTGGTTAGTCATAAAATAATCCCAGCAGGCTGTTCTTCCAGCTCTATTAGTAGAAAAAAGCCTCATTGATTGTCGTCCCTATGCAGAGCTTTGGTGTGGTTACGCAGCACTGCTATGGAGAGCCGTACACTCTTATTACACACACATTCTCGCTCTGTCAGCCGGCAGAACAGGAGCCAGAGGGAAGACTCCAGTTCTGTTGCTGATCTCTTTCTAAAAACAGCACTTGCCTAATAAAGATATGGGGCTTGTGCGTTCCCTATTGGCCTTTTCCACACTATAAATACTCTTGCTGAAGATCGTACAGGCTTTGCTTGTTTCAGGTTTGTATCTCATCTCGTGTACACTCTCTGGAGCAAAGAGGAGGAATATTTGCTCTACCACTGCATTACAGGATTAAAGGATCTGAGTCAGTTATAAGGATGCCCAGAGTGGACGCAGACCTAAAGCTGGACTTTAAAGATGTCCTTGTCAGGCCCAAGAGAGAGCAGCCTCAAAAGCAGATCAGAGGTGAGTCCTTATCCCCAATTATTATTATTATTTTTATTGTTATTACTATTATTATAGCTCCATTTATTCCATGGTGCTGTACATTTGAAAAAGGGGCATCCATAGACAAGTACAATACTCATGAACAATACAAGGCACAGATAGGTGCAGGAGGATAATTCTATGTGTTAGTATTACTACCATTACTTTTTTCATATTGATCACTTTTAACATGTTAATATAAGATAATAACCAATGGCTATAGGTGTTTGAGGTTTAAAGGGGATTTACATTAATACAACTGCTTGTCATATTGACGGAATCCACGGTTGAACCAATTAGGATAAATGACAGCAGTTGTAGGCATAAACTGAAGTTGTCGTAGAAGATTTCTCTCAGTGGAAATGGAAATTTCCACTTTTTTCTTGGCTAATGAGGAATGTAGACTTTGCAGCAGGGGGCGAGGAGCCCAGGATTTGTAGCTTGTTGGGCTGCAGTCTTGCTTCACCTTCAGTATGTCACCTTGGCAGAGGAAAGAACAACTCATAGTTCTGGTTGGAAGTAGATTAGTCAGGCGAGGCATTCTGAAAGCTGATCCTGCAGAAGTATAAACACGCATGACAATGACAGTCGGCAGCGTGTGTTAGGATTCTTGCATGCACTTGTCTGCAAAACACATCGGCTTATTACATAGTGCAGTGGTATAATACAGAACAATACTGTGCAAACATTTCATTATGACAACCTTTATGTTTTTGTCAAAGTGCAAAGCTTGCTTGTTGGAAACCATGACCCAAACATGTAACAAGAGCACACATTTATTATATTAAGGATGTGATTAGTCACCAGCTAGTCTGGGAAACTCATCTTTGTAGCTCACATAAACACTAAGTGCAAGGACAGCGCTATCCTGTTATCGGTCATGCCTGACACAATGGTTTCCTATATTTTACAATCTATTATCCCATACAATGCTACGTGCTTAGGTGATGTATATCATCATTATACATAAACCCATTGAATACAATGGGTACCCAAATACAGCAAATTACATTGCATACATTATATTTTGGAATTTCTAGGTAATAAAATGATAGTGTGCCTGTGAAATCTACACAGCAAATTCAGTGTATTTTTCTTGAAGTCACCTTCAAGGCATTCTTGCTGCAGCAGATTGTATCAGGCATGTGCTCCTTCACTACAGACTGGAGGTGTCTCCCTCTAGCATATTGGCTTTCTGGGAAATTTGCTATGTCAAATCCTGGTTGCTTTACTCATATAAACCTTAGGTTATTCAAGGTAACACATTTTTCAAAGTATTCTTCATTTCCTTCAGCGACAGATAGTAATTTTACTGTGATGGACATACCCAGGACTGACGCTATAAACCATCACTGCATTGCAGCTGCATCAGCTTATTACAAGTCTCATACAGGGATGGTTGCCTACATCTGCACAATGTCTTTTTGACACCAATCTGCTGGCTCTTATGTTATTCTCTGAGCATGGATGCACTTGTATCTTCCTTTAGCTTAATTTTTTATATTATTGGTGTCATTTTCTATATGTCGCTATTAGTATACTCTGCGATTATCAGACTCAGAAATATTATCTTTTCTGTAAAAACTTCTCCCCTCAAAAAATGTCCTTGGTCAGCATTAGTTAACACTTTGATCCAGGTATCTTTAAAGAAAAGCAATATACATTGCTGGTTAGTTTTCGCTGCAAGGTAGTCAATTGCTAACGGATCAGTTAAAAGTGTCCTTCAATCATCTTTGAAAAGATTACAGCTTTATTAGAACCAATGTTGTTTGATCTAAGATCTGATCCCAATAACAAGACTGATGGCCGCTTTACACGTCCCGATATCGTTGTCCAACAACGATAAAAAGTCACGTGGTTCGGGCGTTCCCGCCGATATCGTTCGTGTGTTGTGTGGTGTAAATGACAAATTTGATGCAAGAACGATGCCAAAACGATATCGGGGGAGAAATGAGCAGCCTACCCAACTGCCCGATATTGGATGGACGATCTGGCAGGATCGTGCTGTGTGACAGCCCAACAACGATTTGGAGCACAACTTCCCCTATTCTCTCCCATGTTACATGGTCGTTCCCTGGGTCGCTCGTACGAGGGGGCGTAAACATCGCAGTTGTGTTGCATGCCGATATCTCCCTGCGTGATATCTCCCATGCGATCTTGGATTTCTGCCAAAAATGTGCGCGCTCCCGTGCCGTTGTATACAATATCGGAACGATATCAGGACTTGTAAAGCGGCCATTATGCATTTAGGATTAAAAATATAAATCAATCTCGGGGATATCTACTGCTGAGAGGGATGCTTGCTTGGTGTATATCTTCTTCTTAGGGAAAACTTGCACTCATAAACTTTTTCGCTTAAGTGTCTTTGAAACTTGTTTTGTATTTTCAGGTAAACCTTGCCCTATAGATAATGTTTGCAGTCCCTTCTGTCCCATCTTCATTCTTCCTCTCCTTTTAGAAGGAAAATTGTACACAATATGGGGTCTGTATTACCCAGATTTCATTATTCTGACATTGCACCTTCTTTTACATTCTTTTTATTTTGTCAAGCTAGCAAACCAAATCGCAAAAGTTTATTAAAAAAAATGTACCCGCAAATGTTTCTCAATTCTGCATTTACATCAAAATTAGATATCACAGTTGACATATTTTTCAATGTATACTGTCAAAATCCATAAACACACTGGCAATCAAAATTAGAGAACAATGTATGATCACTTGATGTTTTCAGACAGAATGTAATCTACATTGATGAACATTGGAAGGTTTTTGTGTAAGGGGTACACCATGCCACTAGAACAGGGTTTTCCAAAATAACCAAAGTTTATCCACTTAAAGCCTTTATTTTACACAAAACATAATGATCATAATTAGAGAACAGCAATGACTGTAGCACAGAGAAAGATTAAAACTAAATTTTGTGAAGGACACAAATGTCACCAATCAGTAAGAAGTATACAGGCCTTTGCTTTGGATGTCCAGCAAATCTGCGTCCACAGGACATCACTAGTCTCTCACACTGCTCTGGTGTGATTTTGGTCCACTCTTCTTCCACAGTTTTGTGACTGTTGTGGGTTTCTTGGCCATAACTTTGTCGCCAAGAATTTTCCAGAAGTTATCTATTGGTTTTAGATCAGGACTCTGGGCTGGCCATTGATTATTTCAATGTTTTCTTTTTCAAGGAACTGCTTTACCTGTGACAGGGGGCATTGTCCTGCGTGAAAATTGATGGTTGATTGAGTGGTGCTGAACGCAAGTAAGAAACCACGTGTTGTTGAAGAAGGTTCTATACACACTTGCATACACTCTGCCATGTAGCTGTATGATAAGTCTAACCCCTGCAGCAGAAAATATTCCCCGAACCATGACACTTTCTCCCCCACCTTTCACCGACTTCTTTACATACTTTGGGTTCAGTCTTTCCCCAGTTTGTCAATGAACATAATGTTCCCAAAAGACCCAAACAAATTAAACTTGCTTTCATCACTAAGGCTACTTTCACACTACGATTTTTGTAAAATCCGATGCTGTCCGATATAAATCGGACAGCATCGGATTCTTCTAATGCCTGGAATCGGGTGCCAAATAGGCACCCGATTCCGACAGAAAATAGGATGCCCGCCCATCTGTCAGATTGCTCCCTGAGAGCTGTCAGTCTCTCCCCCGGTCCTCTTCTTTATCCCCTGTGTCTCCCCTCTTGGCCCCCGGTCCTTTCCTCTTATCCCCTGTGTCTCCCCTCTTGGCCCCGGTCCTCCCCTCTTGGCCCCCGGTCCTGTGTCTCACCTCTTGGCCCCCGGTCCTCTCATCCCCTGTGTCTCCCCTCTTGGCCCCCGGTCCTCTCATCCCCTGTGTCTCCCCTCTTGGCCCCCGGTCCTCCTATGCGTCCTCCTCCTCTCCTCTTGTCCTCCTCCTCTTGTCCTCCCCTCTCCTCCTCTCCTTTCTCACCTGTCCACGACTCCTGCACGGTCCCGCGCGTCTCCGGTGCCTTGCTGATCTGTCTCAGTGCTGCCAGGACCTCTCGTGATGTCACAATCACATGACTGCCGGCTATTGGTTCCTGGCAGTCATGTGATTGTGACATCACGGCAGGTCTTATCAGCACAGACGGCAAGATACCTGGAGACACCGGAGATGCCGGGAGACGTCGGGGGCCTCGTGGACAGGTGAGCATAGATTTTTTTATTTTTAATTAACCCATTCATTCACTTTTGGAGCGATTTTAGTGTACTGAGCATGCTCAGTACACTAAAATCGGTCCGAGGAGACATGAGATGTTTCCTCGGACTCTTCTCCATAGGGCCCCATGTTAAGTTGATCGGGTCGGATCGGATGTGCACTAAATGCCATCCGATCTGGTCCGATCCGAATCTGTCCGATTTTATTTTCGGTGCAAAAATCGGAGCAAGCTCCGATTTTTGCACCGATAAAAAAATCGGACAGATTCGGATCGGACCAGATCGGATGGCATTTAGTGCACATCCGATTCGGTCCGATGCCCATAGGCATACATGGGGTCCGAAAATCGGTCCGATGCTGTCCGATTTTCATCGGACAGCATCGGAAATGCTAAAATCGTTATGTGAAAGCAGCCTAAAATGAATGGTGGGCTACTTCTCTTCTGTCCACACAAGATGCTCCTCACCGAAGGTGAGTCTAGCCTTTTGATTCTTTATGCTAATGAGAGGTTTGGTCACCGCAGAGTTGGCTTTCAGTCCAAATGCTCTTAAATATTGTGACAATGTATGAAGAGATAGATCCTTACCCTGTTCAGTGCTGAGCTGGCAAGCTATTCCAGCTGTAGCGTTGAAACAATTACCCATGGAGATTCTCCACATTATTCAGTTGCTTTTTTCTTTCGAGGGTGACCGCCCTTCTTGGGGAACTTGACAGAGTTTGTGATGTTTTAAAGAAGCAATATTCTAGAAATCATAGCCTTGGAACGACCAACTTTTGTTGCTATGACTCATAGGGTGACCCCTTTGATCTTCATCTGGACAACCTGCTACCAGAGGGTTTCAGTCACTTCGGAATTGCACACTATTTTTGCAAAGTGAGTGTAAACTAGAAAGTTAGGCTGCCAGTTAAATAGGGGCTGTCAGTAGATAAGTAAGGAAATTAGCAACAGATGCCAGATTAATATCAATAATTTGCAGGTATCTGAAAGTGCTCTCTAATTGTGATCTGTGTTCTTTTTCATTTACTGTATTTTTCGCTTTATAAGATGCACCGGATTTTAAGACGCACCCCCAAATTTGGTGAAGGAAAAGAGAAAAAAATAATTTTTAATGTTAAATGGGGTCAGTCTTATAATGCCAGTGTTCATCTTACAATCAGTATATATGTCCCTCATCCTGGTACATGACCGCACCTATCCTGGTATATATGTTCCCCATCCTGGTACATAGCCCCCTATCATGGGATATAGCTCCCCCCCATTCTGGATATGGACCTCTTATCTTGGATATGGCCCCTCTGTGATGGCACATATCCCGCTATGATAGCACATGCCCCCTTTGATGGCACATGTTCCCCTGTGATCGCACACGCCCCCCTGTGATGGCACACGTTCCCCTGTGCTGGCACACATTCCTCTGTGCTGGCACATGTCCCCCCTGTGATGGCACATGCCCCCCTGTTATGGCACATGCCCCCCTGTGATGGCACATGTCCCCTGTGATGGCACATGTTCCCCTGTGCTGGAACACATCTCCCTGTGCGGGCACATGTCTGCCCTGTAATGACACACGTCCCCCCCTGTGCTGGCACACCGTCCCACCTGTGCTGGCATACATCCCCCTTTGCGGGCTCATGCCCCCTGTGCTGGCACAATTCTTTATGTTCGGGCGCACATCCTCCTGTGCTGGCACACGTCTTACTGTGCTGACACACATCCCCCTGTGCTGTCACACGTCTCCCTGCTCGGGCATACATCTCCCTGTTCGGGCACACGTCCCTCTGTGCTGGCACCCCCCCTGTGCAGGCACATGTCCCTCTGTGATGGCACATATCCCCTTGTGATGGATATGCCACCCCCTATCTTGGATATGCCCCCCATCACTTTGTATGCCCCCTATGCTGCTGCAACACGAAAATAACAAATGTTTTCAACTTACCTCTCCGGCGCTTGCCTCTGTCTCTCACTGCTTGCTGCACTTCCTGGGTCCCATGGAAGCCAGTCATGTGATCGGCACAGCAGAGGGATGCCATCATTGCGCACCCCAATCACATGACCAGCTTGCCTGGGACCCACAAAGTGCTGGAAGCAGGGAGAGACAGAGGCAAGCACCAGAGAAGTAAGTTGAAAGTGTTTGTTATTTTAGTGTGGGCAGCAGCATGGGGGGCATACACAGTGATGGGGGACCATATCCAGCATGGGGGATACTGCAGGCTCATGTAATATGCGCCACTCCCCTGTCCACATCTCGGCGCAGTTTCAAAACCGAGGTGATGGACAGCAGGTGCAGTGTATATTACATGAGGCTAATGAACAGGAGCATATCACCCCCGAACCCCGTTCCAGAGCCGCCACCCCCCTTCCTACAGCACATGAAGCAAATTCGGATGATAAGATGCACCCCCCACTTTCCCCCAAAATTTGGGGGAACAAAAGTGTGTTTTATAATCCGAAAAAAACATTATTTCATTTGCTTTTGTAATCTCTGCTTTAGAATACATTCAATTTCAGAAAAAAACGTAAAATACGGCTAATTTAGTCATGTTAGGATTAGTGATGAGCGAGTACTAAAATGCTCGGGTGCTCAAAGCTCGGGCCGAGCATCCCGAGATACTCGTGTACTCGGCCCGAGTACCGAGCCCAATGTTATCCTATGGGAGACCCGAGTATTTTTATGAAATGACTGCCGGCAGCATGTGGAAACCCTAAAAATGTCACAAAAGTCTCAAAAGAGTGCTCAAATGACATGGCAACACCATGGGGAAGACCCCTGGAAGCATTTCTCACTCAAAAGTCACAGCTGTCTTGTCCGAGTTTCACGCCAATTTTACGGAGTCACCAGAAAACCTTCCAAAATGACACCAAAATGAATATTTAGGGTGGAAATGTTAAGGGCACATACCCAATAGTGAGATACAGCTGGTGTATGTTACTTTTTGTGATTACATGAAAGATTTTACATGAAAACATTGTGCGGCACTCCGATGACCCTGAGAAGAGACGTACATGAAGCCTTGTCTTGACATAATGTGCCCATTTTGAGGAACTGGGTCTATTGTGTATATTTTCCTTTGCCAGGGCAGTCCAAAATTGGGAGGTTCACCAATGCCCCTGGATAGAGATGTGCATGAGGGCCTGTAAACCTGAAGTGGGTGTATTGTAGTATAGCCCTTTGGCAGGGCAGCCAAAAATTGGGAGGCTCCACATTGTCCCAGGATAGAGACGTGCAGGAGGGCCTGTAAACCTGGAGTGGGTGTATTGGAGTATAGCCCTTTGGCAGGGCAGCCAAAAATTGGGAGGCTCCACATTGTCCCAGGATAGAGACGTGCAGAAGGGCCTGTAAACCTGAAGTGGGTGTATTGGAGTATAGCCCTTTGGCAGGGCAGCCAAAAATTGGGAGGCTCCACAATGACCCATGCATACAGACATGCATGAGGGCCTGTAAACCTCAATTGGGTGTATTGTAGTATAGCCCTTTGGCAGGGCAGCCAAAAATTGGGAGGCTCCACATTGTCCCTGGATAGAGATGTGCAGGAGGGCCTGTAAACCTGAAGTGGGTGTATTGTAGTATAGCCCTTTGGCAGGGCAGCCAAAAATTGGGAGGCTCCACAATGACCCATGCATACAGACATGCGTGAGGGCCTGTAAACCTCAATTGGGTGTATTGTAGTATAGCCCTTTGGCAGGGCAGCCAAAAATTGGGAGGCTCCACATTGTCCCAGGATAGAGACGTGCATGAGGGCCTCAAAACATTTTTCCCATTGAAAAGGAGTGGGTCTCCTGTCGTTGTAATGCCCATTCTAAAAGAATGGGCGAAAAAATTTACCACTGGGGGTATACCTGAAACAACAGCCTAACTATTGTAACGGTCATCATGGTGGCATGAGGAGAAGGAGGAGCAGTCCAGCAATTAGCCAAAGTCCAGAAGTGTGTACCCATGGGTGAGTGGAGGTACATGGCAAATTCCCATAACAAAATTTAAATTCCGCTGTCATTTGTTGGTGGTGTGGTGAAGTCTGGCCCAATCCAACCCTTGTTCATCTTGATCAGAGTCAGCCTGTCAGCATTTTCAGGCGGGTGCGTTTATCAGTAATGATTCCACCTGCGGCACTGAAAACACGCTCTGACAATACACTAGCGGCAGGGCAGGCCAGGACTTCCAAGGCGTAGAGAGCCAATTCATGCCACGTGTCCAGCTTGGAGACCCAATAATTGAAAGGCACAGAGGAATCTCGCAGTACAGTTGTTCGTTCTGCAAGGTACTCCTTCAGCATCTGGCCAAACTTAGCATTTCTTGTGGCACTACCCCGCACCTCAGGGGCTGTGGTACGTGAGGGGCTGAGAAAACTGTCCCACATCGTAAAGACTGTTCCCCTACCTCTGGCGGATTGGACTTGTGCCCCTCTCGGCCGTGCGCCTTGGTTGTCCACCGATTCCTGACCTATGCCGCTAGCGTTTTGTGAGGGGAATGATTTGCCTACTTCCGTGACTATGGCCTTCTGGAACTGCTACATTTTGGCTGACCTCTCCGCCTCAGGAATGAGAGACATAAAGTTCTCCTTGTAGCGTGGGTCTAAGAGTGTTGCCAACCAGTACTGATTGTCGGCCAAGATGTTCTGAATGCGAGGGTCACGAGCCAGGCAGCTTACCATAAAGTCAGCCATGTGCGCCAGACTCTTAACAGCCATCACTTCAGTATCCAGACTAACACGATGACTGAACATGCTGTCCTCCTCCTCCTCCTCCTCCTGCTCATCTCCCCTGTCCTCTGGCCAGCCACGCTGAATCGAGGGTATGACTGGTGTGCATGTCATATCCTCAATTTGGCCAGAGAGTTGCTCCATGTCTTCATCCTCCTCCTCCTCGTCATAGTCCTCCACTGCACGTTGTGATGAGATGAGGCTGAGCTGTGTGTTATCACCCACACCCACTACTGTTTCTTGCTCCAAGTCATCGCGCTCCACCTGCAATACATCATGTTTGTTTTTGAGCAGAGACCGTTTTAGAAAGCAGAGTAGTGGTATGGTGACGCTAATAATGGCGTCATCGCCGCTCACCATCTTGGTGGAGTCCTCAAAGTTTTGGAGGACGGTACATAGGCCGGACATCCATCTCCACTCCTCAGGTGTTATGTGTGGAGTTTGATCCATTTCCCGACAGCTTAGGTGATGCAGGTAGTCAACGACTGCCCTCTTCTGCTCACATATCCTGACCAACATGTGCAGAGTTGAATTCCAATGCGTGGGGACATCACACACCAGTCTGTGGGCCGGAAGACGCAAACGGCGCTGAAAGCCGGCAAGGTTGGCTGGAGCAGCAGGTAACTTGCGAAAATGTGCAGACAGACGGCAAACTTTTACCAGCAGTTCAGACAGCTCTGGGTATGACTTTAGAAACCTCTGAACCACCAGGTTGAGCACATGGGCCACGCATGGAACATGCCTCAAAGTTGCCACCAGGTTCCGGCCATTGTCACACACGACCTTTCCTGGCTTTAGGTTCAGAGGTGTGAGCCAGTGATCTGCCTGCTGTTTCAGAGCTGTCCACACCTCTTCTGCATTGTGGGGTTTGTCAGCTATGCAGACTAGCTTCAGCACTGCCTGTTGCCGCTTCGCAGAGGCAGTGCTGCAGTGCTTCCAGCTTGGGACTGGTGTGGAGGGTACAGTGGATGAGGATGCGCAGGAGGAGGAGGCTGAGGAGCATGACATTCCAGAGCTGTAGAGTGTCGGTGAAACCCTGACAGAGGTAGGGCCTGCTATCCTTGGTGTGGGAAGGACGTGTTCTGTCCCTCGCTCAGACTGGGTCCTAGCCTCCACAATATTAACCCAGTGTGCCGTCAAGGAGATGTAGCGGCCTTGCCCACAAGCACTTGTCCACGTGTCTGTGGTTAGGTGGACTTTGGCTGAAACAGCGTTGTTCAGGGCACGTGTGATGCTTTGGGACACGTGGTTATGCAATGCGGGGACGGCACATCTGGAGAAATAGTGGCGGCTGGGGACCAAGTAACGTGGGACAGCAGCCGCCATCAGGTCGTGGAATGCTTCCGTCTCCACCAGCCGGAAAGGCAACATTTCTAGTGCTATGAGTCGCGAAATGTGAGAATTTAGGACAGCGTATTTGCGCTTGCGTTCAAAGGTTTGCTGAATGGATAATTGAACGCTGCGCTGGGACAAGGACGTGTTTGATGGTGGTGTTATGTGTGTGTGGGCAACTTCAGGTGCAGGGCCGGAGGCTTGTTCGCGGCCAGCATGGACAGGGGATTGGCTCGCACGCACAACACGCAAAGACGTAGCAGTGACATCAGCAAGCACCGCTCCTCGACTCTGTTGTACTTCCCACAAAGTCGGGTGCTTGGCTGACATGTGCCTGATCATGCTGGTGGTGGTCAGGCTGCTAGTTTTCGTACCCCTGCTGATGCTGGCATGCCAGGTGTTGCAAATGGCCTTTTTAGAGTCATCTGGAGCCAACTTAATAAACTGCCAGACTCGGGAAGACCTAACATTTGCACAGGCACCTTGAGTCGTGTTGTTGTTCCGGGGAACAATTGCCTGCCTTCTGCCTGCGGACACGACCCTGCTTCGTACTGCCTGTTGGGATGCTACGCCTCCCTCCCCCTGTGCACTGCTGTCCTCGCTCTGCATATCCTCCTGCCAGGTTGGGTCAGCTACTGGATCATCCACCACGTCGTCTTCCTCTTCCACACCTTGATCCTCCTCCTGACTTCCTGGCAATTGTGTCTCATCATCGTCCACCCCTTGTTGAGACACGTTGCCAACGTTACGTTCGTGAGAACGTGGCTGCTCAAATATTTGGGCATCTGTACATACCATCTCCTCATCACCCACTTCAACAGGAGCTGGCCAGAGGTCAGATTCTGCGAATGGATACGTGAACAGCTCTTCCGAGTGTCCTAGTGTGGGATCAGTAATGTCCGTGGACGTGTACTCGGCCTGGTGGTAGGAAGGAGGATCAGGTTGGGAAATGTGCGCTGCAGTATCACGGCTACTGACACTGGACCGTGTGGAAGACAGGGTGTTTTGTGGAGGTGCCCATCTGACTTGAAGCATTATCCGCTATCCAAGTAACAACCTGTTGACACTGGTCTTGGTTCAAGAGCGGTGTACTGCTGCGGGCCCCAAGAATTTGGGACAGGACGTGCGAGCGAGTAGATGTGCCCCTTTGTTGCTGTGAAATTAGTGCTTGCACACGACCTTGGCCTCTGCCTGCACCACGAACACGTTCACTTCCTTGTTCCTTGCCAACGCCCTTGCGCATTTTGCCTGTATACAGCGACAACAGTCAGGTGACTGTTCAGGTCACAGGAGAGTAGGATTTTAGTCCCTAACCTGTATCAAGCTAGTAAGTACAACAGTCTGGTGACTGTTCAATTCACAGGAGAGTAGGATTTTAGTCTCTAACCTGTATCAAGCTAGTAAGTACAACAGTCTGGTGACTGTTCAGGTCACAGGAGAGAAGGATTTTAGTCCCTAACCTGTATCAAGCTAGTAAGTACAACAGTCTGGTGACTGTTCAGGTCACAGGAGAGTAGGATTTTAGTCCCTAACCTGTATCAAGCTAGTAAGTACAACAGTCTGGTGACTGTTATGGTCACAGGAGAGTAGGATTTTATTCCCTAACCTGTATCAAGCTAGTAAGTACAACAGTGTGGTGATTGTTCAGGTCACAGGAGAGTAGGATTTTAGTCCCTAACCTGTATCAAGCTAGTAAGTACAACAGTCTGGTGACTGTTATGGTCACAGGAGGGCTGCCAGCCAATCCCTGCATGTGGGCTGGCTCTCTAAGAGCGCCAACATGCAGGGATGAGGACCACGGGCATCACGAGTATCGCGAGATTACTCGGTGCTCGCCGAGTAGCCCAAGTACAGTGATACTCGTGCGAGTACCGAGTAGTCACAAGCATACTCGCTCATCACTAGTTAGGATATTTTCACATAGGACAACACAATGACATTACCATTAAGGAAATTGTGTGTTGTTCTTTAATTTTGATCGCCAGTGTATGAATGCAACTATTGGCTATATAGTAGGATTATCAGACATTGATTCCATCATAACCAAAACCAAACTCTTACATTCTGCGTTAACAGTATGTCAATTATACCTATATATATATATATATATATATATATATATATATAACATATAAATATAAATGATGCACTCTAGCCATTGACCATCCATGGGCTGGACCTGCCTATTCCACCTGAAAAAATTACAGTGTATGACGCTCATGTTAAAAATTTGTTAGAAAGGCCAAATACAACTCATACTTTTTGTGTGTAAAATAATATACCCCAGTGCTGTTGAGTACAAGCAACTGAGGGTTTCCAAGGACATGCTCCACATACCTAGATTAGTCACAGGATGTGCCAGCCACATATCCCCCATAGCTTATACCCGCCACTAATACCTCTCTTACAACCATCAGCAGGCATATTATAGATGCCCCAATTAAAGAGGTCTTGTCTGACCTAATCTCACTTTGTTTCACAGAAAACAGTTTCAGCTTATCTGAGGTTATTAAGAACAAATACTTCAGCTTGTCATGTAAAGAGGTTGTTCACAAATAGAAAAGGATAAATATCTAAAATAATTGGTATTCTGCTTGAAATCTTACATTTTTTTAATTAGCAAATCTGACTACACTGACAGAAACATGTCTTAGAAAGTTACGACTGCACCATGGAATCAATGGTGCTCAACAAGTAAATATTATTCATTATTAATAATAGAACTTGTGTTTATGAGCATGTTAAGTAGGATGCTCCGCTGCTGTGATTCAGATATAACCTATATCACATATTATCAATGTATCTCCAGTTCATAGAAGCCACTTCATATTCAGATAGGTAGGGTTGATTGCAGTGTGCACAGTCTCTTTTCACCTCAGCATCCCTAGTATCTCCAATATAAGATTAAAAAGAAAGTGAACAGCAGTATTATATCTTAAAGACAGGGTGGATAGGAGTGTGAGCAGCCTCATCCTTCCTCAGCACCCCTGATATCTCCAATATTACATCAGCAATATAGGGTGAACAGCTGTGTAAGCAGCTTCTACTTACCTCAGCACTCCTGGTATTTCTACTATTAGATAAGAAAGACAGGGAGGACAGCAGTGAGCGCAGCCTCTTCTTACCTCTGCACCCCTGGTATCTCTACTATTAGATCAAAAAGACAGAGTGGATAGAAGTGTGAGCATCCTCTTCTTACCTCAGCACATCTGATATTTGCAATATCGGATCAGATAGACAGGATGGATATCAGTGTGAGCAGCCTCTTTTTACATCCTTGGTATCTCCAAGATTAGATCAGAAAGATATGGTGTTCAGCAGTGTAAGCAGCCTCTTCTTACCTCAGCATCCTATTTCAACAAGACAATACTCCCCGTCACATAGGAAAGATTCACTTAACATGATGTTAAAATATTGCTTTATTGATAAAAATTACTACAATACAATGAAAAAAATTAGAGCAGCTCCTCAAAGTGGGACACAGTGAGCTGTATCAGACAAAAGACCTAATATAGTAAATAACTAGATAGCATCATCATAACAATTACATATATATATATAACTAGAAAAAAATACTCTGCAGCACTCGGTTACTATGATGTACATATGCTGTGAGTGCTATGCAGTTTGTTTTTTCTGTTTTGTATCTTATGGAGTGGCTGGCTCCATGCTGCAATTTGCACCCTTGTTGACTGCAGGTGATCTAGGGTCGAGATGGAGTCTGCCCACTGAGAAGTGGGGGGTGGACAAGGAGGACAGGGATATCAGCGTAGGACTCGTCGGACCTGAAGTCACTTTGTCGCAGTCGACGAGCAAACAGACATTGGCCAATGTGTGTACCAAGAACTTCAGAAATAAAAAGATAAGATTTTGAGTTTTCTGAAAAAACGTAAGTTTTTAACTTTTTTCTCATATATATATAGCTTTTTAGCATATGTACATCATTGGTAGTAACCGAGTGTTGCAGAGTATTTTTTTCTAGTTATTTGATCCAGCAGCCCTGCTGGCACCGGTTCACATTAGTCTGTGAGTGCTATGCAGTTTTTTTTTTCTGTTTTATATATATATATATATATATATATATAACAATTGTTCTCCATCAACAATAGGTATGGATCAGTTTAAATTAATGGAACTACACACAAATATATGTACCAATTAAACATGTGCTCCTATTCCTTGACTGCTATGATTTGGTAGTCAATTGGTCCACCGTTTCTCACACTTACTAACAATAAGAGTCTATATGGTCCTTGTTACCCACGGGGATGTAAACAAGGATAATCCATACATGTAGTGAACTCTCCTCACATCACTAGTCCTGTGCATGTTCAGGGAAATGGCATACAACCACGGCTCAAAAAAGGAGTGACAAAGTTCCTAAACAGAAATAATATGGTTAGGTTTTGGTTTGCAATAAGGCCTAATACCAGATGCTACTGTTTTTACCTGAGGAACTCAGCTAATACGGGCTCCCTTCACCCCGACGATTGTTTCACTCATGCTTCTTCTGGGGGCGTGGAGGACAAATGGTGTTATATTCAACAAGTGGCCAATAAGATTCCACTACGTCATGATTGTCACTGACACTCCGCTGTTTTCGGCGCATGGATTCTCCATGTGATGCTGCCTGTTATCTCTAGTATTAGATGTCTGCCCCCCTTGAGTGGTTGTGGTTTCCCCTTATGTGTCCCTGGCCCCCCCCTTCTGTGTCTATGTTACCCCCTTTATCTCTCTGGCCTCCTTGAGTGTTTGTGATGGCCTCTTATATCTCTGTGCCCCCCTTCAGTGATTGTGGATTGTGGTCACCCCTTGTCTCTGTGCCCCTCCCTGCTTCCGAGTTTGTGGAGCCCTTTATGTTTGTCTGCTGCACTTACTTCTGAGGTCACCCTCTTTAGGGTTTCATCACCCCTGTTGTCTGTGTGGAGTTTTTGTGGTCCCCCTTATGTGTCTCTGTTTCTTCTTTAGTCTTTGAGCTTTCCCTTTCTGGCTCTCAGCCTCCTGTTCTCTCCTTCGCAGCTGTGACAGCTCCATGTCATAGCTGGGAAGCAGTGTAGCGTAGAGGAGGCGGAGGGGTGCGAGGGTGTACTGCGGGGGTATGTGGGGGTCTATTGCAGGGGCGTGCGGGTGCTGGAGGGGAGGTGCAGGGGTGTGCGGGCACGGGAGTGCATTGCAGGGGCATGCGGGTGCTGGAGGTGATGTCGTTATGTATGACACGTATCAACGATCTGGCCCCTGCTGTGAGATCCGTTGATTGTTACACACTGCTCTGGGTCATTACTGTGTCGTTGCGCTCCCGCTGGGAACGCTACATCGTTGTGTTTGACAAAAATAATGAGCAACGAACTCAATGCAACGCTATGGAGTGAAAATTCACAACAACCTCGGTATTACCTTGGATCATTGCTAAAGTCGTTTTTCACATTGCTGGTAAGATGCCTGTTTGACATCTTACAGCGATGTGTAAACGACGCACCTGCGATCTCTACACATCGTTATTGTTATCGGGATCTCTAATGCGTTGTTATGTGAGACTGGGCCTTTAGTTTAGAATCACTGAAATCTTTAATATTAAATAAGATAGACATGGTGAACATCAGTGTGAACTGCCTCCTCCTTTCCTCAGCACTTCTGATATCTCCAGCATTCAATAAGAATATCAAATAGGAGCAGATCTTCCTAAACAGGAAGGTAGGGGTGGAGATTTCAATATAACAGGCTCACAAGCAGCTATCTAATTAACATTCTGGCATAGGTTTCTGTTCATGTAACAATACAGTAGTCATTTGTATTTCATAGTACCGTAATTACCTCTCAAGACAAAATTAGTATGATCTGCTAATTAAAGGTAATTAATTATCTATATATATGATGTATTTTGTTTACATTTTTTTTCTATTCCCGAAGGACTACTTTAGTTCTACCCTATAACGTGCAATGTTGCATTTCCACATAATATTAGTAGTCTCTACTTTACCTATTTTCACTATGAGAGACCCTCTGTTCCTGCTCTCCATCAGCCCATTGACATGCAGGAATAGACCATATTTAGACAATGCACTAGGCAATAGGTCAGTAAAACTCCGATAGGGCTCCGACACACTCATCCAAGTTTGATGGACGAGACTCGGATGAGACTGGAGCAGTGACCCTGAATGGCCTCTCTCTCTCTGGATGAGGAATGCGATGCTACACAGAAACACAAGCAGCTGTCATTCTCTGTCCAGAGAGAGAAGCCGTTCAGGGTCACTGCTCCAGCCTGTTCCGAGTCTTGTCCGTCAAACCTGGGGAAGAACATAATGAAAACGAAAATTGATGAAAGGTCACAACACTGGATTGTCTGGATATGCAGCCCCAATTAAGTTCCAAAGAAACTCAAGTTGTCCTGCAGGCTCAGGGTGCATCAGTGTCAGCACAAACTATCCGTCAATGTAATGCCAGTGACCCTGCACTGTCCCACTTCCTCCACCCAGCAGGGATGCTAATGAAATCAATGCTGTGGCAGACTTGTTCAATCTCTTGTTCCTTCTACAGTCCCCAAACCTCTGGGCCTACACATGTGGTGCATATCTCCTGTCAACTGTTAGGGTACAAGCGTGCTCTCTCCCTGCCTCTTAAAGTCAGAAAGTGTTACGCAGTCTATGGGCTACGAAGCACTGGGTATTTAAGGCTCCTTCCCCTATAGGGATGTGCCTGAGCAATTAGATTTCTTTTCTCTCTGTACTCTAGTCTGTAATCTCCCCTGTCAGTTTCTGGTTTTGTCTCCTGCCTGAGTACTCCAGTCCCATCCTAGCTGACTCGCCTGTCTCCTGAACTAGAACCAGCCTGCCAGTCCGTCCACTTCAATCCATACCCAACTTTCCTGTCTCCAGTTCCTGAACTCTTCCTGCCTGTTTACTTACCAGAATATGATCTGTCCTACTCCAGCCCTGCCCCTTCTGATACACACAAAGGAAATAAATATGTGTATAACAAAACATATAATTGCAGTACTATTCCTGTAAAAATACTTCATATTTTGGAACAATTTTATGGATGTTACACACGGTAGATAAAATAAACATTAAACACATCACCAATTTTCAAGGTAAATATATTTCTAACAGTGCTGTTGACGTGAAAATCTCAACAGGTGTTGGTAACAACCCATCCAATCCACACATGCAAAGGAATCAAATCATACAGTATATGTTCATAAATTAAGTCATGTGTGATAATAGGAGCTGACACAGGGAAAAAGTATTGAATACACTTACTGAAATATATTTAATTCTTCGTACAAAGGCCTTTTTTGGTGTTGACAGCTTTAAGATGCCACCTGTATGGAGAAACAAGTCACATGTATTGCTTGTGTGTGATTTTGGTCCTTTCTTCCACACAAACATTTTTCAGATCCTGAACGCTCCATGAACTCCTTCTATGAACTCTCATCTTTAGTTTCTTCCATAAATACTCGATTGGATTTAGGTCACATGATTGCCTGGGCCATTCTAGTTGCTTTACTTTTATTTCTCTGAAACTAATTGAGAGTTTCCTTGTTGTGTGTTTGTGGAGCCCACTGGGACGGGGTACTCGGTACCGGACCGAGTTGCTGTTGGGGATGTTACGGAGGTCCTGGTCCGGACCGTGTCCCGGGTTCACACAAGTAAAAGGGAATATTTACAAGGGATTATGTTTGTTGTGACGCCACCCACTGGTTGTGGTCAGGGTGACCACCGCTGCTGCAGAACCTCCGGGGATGATGTTTGGCAGCTTTAGATGGAACGGCTCCCTGCAGGTAGAGCCTGGTTCCCCGGGGCAGTGATAATTTAAGTCTATGATGGATGTTATGGATGTTGCAGGAAAGGGATGATAGTGGAGATGGTGGCGGATTGTGGGGGGAAATTAGGGCTTAAGTTCAAGGATCACACACACTCATGGTTCTGAAGTTTTCCAAAGCTTTACTGTAGATGTTCTTTACAGAGAATTGTCCACGGAGTCTGTATCGGGGCCGGGTTGCTCCCACCCTCTCCGGGTCCTCAGCTTCCTCCTGCTGCGCTGTGTGTGTGGCCCTGCTGCTGCTTTTAGCTGAGCTGCTGGCACTGTCTCTCCTCACAGGTACCCCCTTTGCTAGGCAACTTGAGTCTTCCTTGTGCTTCTGACCCCGCCGTGTTGCTTTGCTGAGGTACAGTGTCGATCTACAACCTCCACTATCCCGGTATTTACTGTGCTGTGTGTGTCAGTTACGGTTTCAGATCCGGTATCCGATCTGTGTGCTCCTTCGGGGCGAGTGGTGATGTCACTCAGTCTCCCAGAGGTGTTCCTCTGTCTTCTGTACTCCTTCTCTCGGACCCTGGCTACACCTGGAATTCAAGAGCAGACTGTAGAGAAGCCTGATGCAGCCCCTTTACACTACAGTCTTCCTCTCAGTTCTCCCAGGAACTGGACTCTTCACAGTACTGCTATGTACTGAACTAACTACTTCCTCTTGACCCCTGTATATAAGGGAGCTGGTTTAGCTCCCCCTCCTGGCCCAGAAGTGCTAGTGTAGTGTCAGTGTTTTGTGGGGAGGGAACCCATGTGATGTTACTGTGGCACATTAACCCTTGGGGTGCCACATGTTTATCATCATTGTCTTGCTGACATGTCCACCATCGTTACATCTTCTTCATCCTGGTAAATGGCAGCAGATTTTTTCAAAAATGTCTTGGCACATTTGTCCATTCATCCTTTTTTCACTAATATGAAGTCTGCCAGTGCCGTATGCTGAAAGTCCACACCATGATATTCCCACCTCCAACCTTCACTGTTGGTTTGGTGTATATTTTTGGGATAATATGCAATGTCTCCAAACATGGCGTGTAATATGGCATCCAAACAATTCAAGTTTGGTCTCATCTGACCACACTATATTCTCCCAGTATGTCGGAGTCACACTGGCATGTGACTTGTACGAGTGCAATGCAAGAAAATCTTGAACTGCGCCTGTCCTCATGTTAAATAATGCTGCAGCTAAGAGCTGTTAGTTTTTTCTAGCCCTAATTGGACTGAGGAGAAAAATCACAGAATGCTGTGATTGTCAGCAAGTCTCAGCTCACTCACACCCATATGGCTGCGAGTGAAACATCACACTGCACTCAGATGTCATCCGAGTGTAGTGAGATATGCACGGAGACTGTCAATAGAGAGGATGGAGAGATTAATTTCTCTGTCTCCTCCACACCTGTGATCTGATCACAGGATTGAATCACAAATGCATGACACTTTGCTCATGCTCGGAGCAGAGCTACAGCTGAGTGTCATTGACATATTACATCCGATGTGCTCACATCAGATGTCTTATGCCAGTTTTACTCCAGGTCTATATCACAGGCTCCCCTATATATTGAGCAAACTTTGCACATGCTTGAACATGCTTTTTGTTCAGCAATGGAGTCTTGCTTGGCAAGCGTGCATACAGGTCATGGAGTTGGAGTGCATTCTCTTTAAAAAAAATTATCCTTTCTAATTACACATCTTTCTGTAGCTCTCCACAAGTAGTCCTTGGCATTTGGACAACATGAATCCAAATCGCAAGATGGTAAAGTGGCAAAGTCAGCTATATCTAAGGAAGGTAGGGGAAAAACAAGACCCTATGTTTATCGCCATGTTTACCCCTGAGGAAGCCAAGGTGGGGCATGGCGATACGTGTGGGGTCTCATTTTTACCATTACCCATCTTGGATATCGCTGAATTTGCCACTTTGCTATCTTGCCATTTGGATTCAGGTCTTGTATGTAGGATTCAGGATACTCATTTTTATTTTGCTTGGTATATCTGCATAAACTTAGGATAGTGTTTTTTCTCTCACATGTAGCCTGGGTGGCAGTCTTGTTGAACTGCTCTGCAGTGATTTATTATTTTCAATTCCTATTGGTAACTTAGGAGTTAATGTCAGAAGCTACTGTTGTCTATGGTTTGTTGTGGCTCTTCAGGTAAGGCGGTGAGTCAGATTACACAGTGTCCATGCTCCTGGCCTTTAAATAGTTCCTTCTTCCAGCAGCTGTTGTTGCTTGTAGAGTTTAGTCTCTGCAAAGATTGTGAGCTGTGAGGACGTTAGTGCAGTTTGTGATGAAGACTTTATGTTTTTTTCGTCTGAAGTTTTCCTTATT
Organism: Allobates femoralis; assembly: GCA_033576535.1. Taxonomy (NCBI): domain Eukaryota; kingdom Metazoa; phylum Chordata; class Amphibia; order Anura; family Aromobatidae; genus Allobates; species Allobates femoralis. The sequence goes on along the minus strand of JARQOC010000005.1, from coordinate 219,678,674 downwards.
CTGTAGGAGTTGCTGTGCTTCCTGGTCCGTGGGTGGAGGTTTTAGTCTAGAGCTGAGCAGAAGCAAGGGAAAATATGGTGGCCCAGACATCCTTACCTTCAGAGGTAATTCTGGCAACATGGTAAACCAGGGACCCCGCCAGTCTAAGGATCAGACTAGTTCCCCTGATCTAGGGATAGGCCTAGCGCCAACTATCAGAAACTACCAATATAATGAAGGGACACTGGTATTGAGTATTGAGTTGACCCTTATGTGGGCTGTTTATTCAATAATATCATCTTAAAGCCAATGTATAAACAATTATTGAAAAAAAATATTAAATAAAAATAAAAACAAATATATCTTAAAAATGTGTGTATCTTAAAACTAGTAGTATAAGACTACAGATTACAGTTACAGAGTGTAATATTGTTTAATATGCTCTATATGATTGTATTCCCAAGATAGTCGGGGTTTAGAGGTGTGTATGAATCTCAAGGTTGAGGGAGGTTTCACTTCATTTGTGGTCTGGAGATCTATAATATGAAAAATATAGATATGAGTATATACACCCCAACAATTTTCTGGTTGCCTTACCTTTAAGAGGTGGTGGTGGTGCTAGGTGGTGTATTGGGTATATATGCGTCCCAGCAGAGCTTAGGGGTCCTTGTGATTAGATATTTAATTCCTGGGTCGGTCTGCAAATTATTTAAAATAGTAACCGTAATGTACTTACGTTGTTGCTTAGTTCTTGCTAATTCAATAATGGTTAGGTCTCTGACAGTGAGCCTGCCCAACCTTGTACAATCCCCGCACTGCCGACTGAGTGTGTCCCTTCCCCGCCCACCTGGACATGTGACGCTGATGTTTCTCTGACACAGAAATCAGCTGATTAGCAACCAGGAAGTGCATGACTGCAGGTCACGACGTGCACTCCTGGCTTTCCCAGCGACAAAGGAAAACCGAAAGGAGGAAGCAAACCAGTGGACAGAGCGGGGATAACAATGTGAAGTACAGTGCCTAAAGAACTTGATTACTTAGCTGTTGTTACTTAGCTTCCAACAAATTAGTACTGCAGTGTGTCACAAAACTGTCTGTAGGACACAACACACTAACAGAATGCACTAATTTAGGATCATCCAAACCTCACTTAATTGACACAACATACTAGTTAAATGCAAATCAGTTATACTGTCCTATTGAATTTGCAGCAAAACCACAAAACTAATAACAAGGACAGACACAACTGAAGGACCTCCTCTGCTTGCATAAAACCTGCTTGAATAAATATCAGGTAATATTGGAACATACACATACATCCATTACCTATTTAATATAAGAAGTCTTGACAACTTCCTTGGATTTTCACTAACCAATATAGTTACTGGGGAACCACGATAGCACATATACCCAAGGGAAAGCAGATAAGAAGTTACCATACAACCAGATCAAAAAAGCAGGACCTGGGTAACACTATATGAGGCTGGTGGAACAGTAATATCAGCAGAAATCACCTATAAAGTTGCAGAGGACCCTCCAAAAGCACAAACCAGGTAATACAAATACATATTTAAATCCCCTGGTGTACAATGTTCTGTGAATGGCCCTAGGTTTATATCTATTTTTTAGACCACCCCTAACTACCTGATGCAACCAAACACAAAGGATTAATAAGTAATGCAACAGACCAACACACCATCTAAGAACAACAACTAAGACTCCCAGAAGGTAACCAGCATGCACACCAATTAGCACAATTTTAGCAGAATTTATTGAATTAACAAGAACTAAACCACAACGTAAGTACATTACGGTTACTATTTTAAATAATTTGCAGACCCAGGAAATCAAATATCCAACCACAAAGACCCCCTAAGCTCTGCTAGGATGCATATACAGCCAATACACCAACTAGCACCAGCACCACTTCTTAAAGGTAAGGCAACCAGCAAATTTGAAGACATAGATAAATTGCTGGGGTATATATACTCATATCTATATTTTCCATATTATAGATCTCCAGACCACAAATGAAGTGAAACCTCCCTCAACCGTGAGATTCATACACACCCCTGAGCCCCCACCATCGTGGAAACACAATCATATAGAGTATATTAAACAATATTACACCATGTAATTGTAATCCGTAGTCTTATACTACTAGTTTTAAGATACGCACATTTTTAAGATATATTTGTTTTAATAATCTTTTTTAAGAATTTTTTATAGATTGGTTTTAAGATGACATTATTTATTAAGCATCCCACATAATGGTCAACTCAATACCAGTGTCCCTTCATTATTTTGCCAGTTTCTGATAGCGCTAGATGCAGGGGTGTAACTACAACAGGTGCAGAAGTTACGATTGCACCTGGGCCTGCAGCCTAGGGGGCCCCAACAGTCTCTTTGGCCTATAGAAAAAGGCTAATGCTATTAAAGATTTGCAATAATTGGGGGCCCTGTTGGAGCTTTCGCATCGGGCCCCTGACCCTTAAATGACGCCACAGGCTAGGCGTATCCCTAAATTTAAAAGTATCACATATCCATCAACGGGTGTGGTCATACACGGTCAGGGCCGCCATTAGGGGGTTACAGGTTTGACTCAGTAAGGGGCCCGGGGCCTGACAACAGGGGGCGTGGCCATTGGATCAGGGACAGGGGGGCCCGGCCATAAGTCCATGACTGCAGGGGGTGTGGCTACCTCCTCCACCCCCCCGCCTCCCCCGGCTGGCACAAGCTGAAGTTGCTTTTCTGGGCCAGTGCAAGAAGTGAGGGGGCTGGCCCCATCAAAGCAACTTCAGCGTGCCCACCTTCAGCTTGTCCACCTGCTCCCGGAGCTGCCGGTTCTCACACTGCAGGTCGGTGAAAGTCCTTGAGAGCGGAGCAGCCAGGCGCTGTACGTCCTCCATCTGCCTCTGCACCCCGCACCGGAACTCCTCCATCTCCGTTTGCAGACCCTGCACCGTTTCGCGCAGCAGGCACAGCTTGCTCTCATCCAGCATATTCCTGCAGATCACCGCCAGCCACACCGACACCTCCACTCCCTGGTGATCCACAGTAGTGTGGACGGGAGACCGTTAAAGATCCTCTAACTCAGCGACGCAGAGATCATCACATGCTCTTGTCCTGAGGAATGAACACTGGGGACCGAGCACTGACACCGAGAGCAGCCTCCACTTCCGCCTGCAGGAGGTCACCGCGATGCTGCTGCTGCTGGGAGGGAAACCCTGTGTACCTGATGGGATGTGTGGAGGGAGCGCTCACTACAAGGCTACCAGTGCTGGTCCTGTATACTAAGACTATACCATACTACTGCTCCTGTATACTTCTGACCACTGCCCCTTATCTTTGAGCTATTCTATATCACTGCTCCTGTTTACTGGCACTACACTCTAGAGCTGCTCCTATAGACTAGCACTACACTCTATCTCTGCCCCTATATACTGACACTTCACTATCACTGCCATTATATACTAGTACTACCCTATGTACTAGCACTACACTCTATCCCTTCCCCTATATACTGGAACTACACTCTACCCCTGCCCCTATATACTTGCACCACACTCTATACTTTCCATTATATACTGGCACTACACACTATTACTGCCCTTATATACTGGCAGTACACATTATTCCTGCCCCTATATACTGACACAACACTACCCTTGCCCCTATTTAGGCCAGCTTCACACTGCGGGTCTGATCTGATTCGTGGCTGTCAGGGTGAGCCTGACAGCCCCGACCGGCTGCTGATGGATCAGGACCGTGGCTCGCGGGGAGCAAATCCAGGAGGATATGGGAAAAGGCAATTAGGGGAGATTTTCCACCTTGGACACAAAAACGTTTCAAACAACGTTTTTGTATCCGTGAGTGAAATCTGAATTCTCCTGGACCGTCCTGGAGAGATGGAAACCGGATGGCAGGTCTCTGCCATCCGGCCCCATAGGCTGTTATGGGGCCAAAATCCGGTCCAGGACTGTCAGGTTCACCTTGACAGCCACAGATCGGATCAGAACCGTAGTACACTATCCCTTCCCATATATACTGGCACTACACTCTTTTTGCCGCCATATACTGGCACTGCACACTTTTAATGCCCCTATATACTGGCATAGTGTAAATATATAATAGAGAGAGAGAGTGTAAAAAAAGGAAAAACAGCACAAAACTATAGAATAAAGTGGACTTTATTGCTCAATGGGGTGGGTATGCATTGGGCAATAAAAGTCCACTTTTTTCTATGTTATTACTATTGCAGATTTAGCTAGAATAACACTTCTAGCTAAATCTGCAATAGTAATAACAGTTTGGGATTTACGTACTCTTCAACAGTTATCTTATGTGTTGTGGCTTGCACTCATACTTTGCCAGTAAGGGCAGATTGTGCAGAGTTGCAGGTGATGGTGCCAAGAAGCTGTCTTAAACAAGCATGTCAGCAACCAGGAGCCCCGCCCGGAAATGTCCCTGGATACCAGCCGCACGAACGGAAGAACGGAGCAGAGGCTGCGGGCGGGTGATGTCAAGTGGTCGCAAGACTACGGGAGCCTGAGAGCAGCCAAATCTATCCGATGCATTTCACAAACCTAAACAGGCTTTCTTCATCAGGGAATCACAAAGTGATACTTTCTATATATTTTTAACTGTATTTATCAATCATAGGTTATATCAGTCACATTTGATACTGCGTCCACTACCTCTAGTAGTTGGGGGAATATTGTGAGCACAATAACTCATTCCTATAAAAAATTGTATAATGACGCAGCCGGCATATATAGCTCAGGGTCTGGCCTAGCATTTAAAGGTTAAACATTTATTAGTAACAGAGGGATGATTGACATGTGTAGGCCCCGTGCTCAGAGAGCCCTGCTAAATTCAGGAATGAGACCGGAGAAGACAGGAGAAGAATTTGGGCCAGATACCACCAAAGTGGCATTAAGTGACGCAGAATAAAAATTGTGTAATGGCGAAATGAGTTCGCCATGCTGAAAAGTACAACATTGCCCAGTCTGCCCAGTTTGCCACTGGTGTGGAAAAGTCCTTGGAGATCCATAACTTGTTCATCTTGATGAAAGTTAGGCAGTCTACATTGTCAGGGGATAGCCAGATACCTCCTGTCAGGACACCACCAGCAGCGCTGAAGACATGTTCTGAGTGAACGATGTCACGACAAAACCTCCAAGGCATGACTGACTAGCTCAGGCCATCCTCCAATTTTGAAACCCAAAAGGCAAAAGGGTCCAACATCCCCTGATGGCATGGATATTGAGCTGTAGATACTTGTGCACCATCCTCTCCAGTTGTTCATTATATGTCACTCATCAAAATATTTGGCACTCAAAATCGTTTTATGTATATATTGTACAGCACACTGAAGAAGGTCCAAGATCACTGAACCAAAACGTTTGCTTGTTCTGATTTGTCACAAAATAAAAAACACAGCAACATAAAACATTTTTGAGTGCCAATTATTTCTTTGAGTAGTAGCAAGGTGTGGGAACCTACTTGAGCACCAAAACGCAAGGAAGTGCCCTTATATATAGTTCATTATGTGTCAGACTTGTACTCAGTTACGCCGGTGATCGGACTGGTTTAAAAAATTTGTCAAACAACTTCCAGAAATTGCTTCTGACAGATAAAATGCCACTGCTGTTTCTATGTTGACGACTCGACATCCCCCAAGTTGGAAGTGTAGATCTGTGATGCGTACTGTGTCCCTCACTGATGTTTTGGGGAAAACCAGTCCTAAATCTGTCTACCAGCTTTTTTTGATACTCCTATATGAGCATGTCCCAGTCCAAGGCGAGAAGCATCCAGCTAAATTTACAACCCAATAGTCATCACTAATTCGAATCCTAACAATACGGGTATCATGTTGCAAATAGTGCAAGAAGGAGATGCTCATGTGTCTGGCACATCCATGAGGCCAAGTTCTTGTTGTATTGGTGGCGGTGTAAAAATTGAGCTTCCTTCCTCCCTCCTCTCCCGCCAACCTCAGACAACAGAAAGGGGAATCATTTCTTCAGGTATGCAAAGAATTATAGAAACCCAAGAGACTAACTTGGGGGATCTATTTTGTTGGACACTTATTGTGTGCCATAGACCCAACAGGAGGTTTCTCTCCATTATTCCTAAGCATGTATTTTTAGTTTTTTTATGTGTGCGTAAAGTGATTTAACCCCAGACATATTGGCCTGTCTCTATACCTTAGCTTTCCTGGGTGGTGCACTAGTTCAGAATTTCTTCTGGCAGGGAGAGAGTAGGATCGGCCACCAAAGAACATCATTAAACTTTGGAGGGGAAGCTGCTAGGTTGCATTTTTTTTAACTAGTGTGCTTTCTCTTGTATTTCACATCAGTGCTTTCTTATTTATGTGTGTTGTGTCTGTAGGTGTACTCTTATTTTAATTTTTATATATTAAAAGTTATTTTTTTTATATATAGTGTTTGGTTTCTATAATTCTTTGCATACCATGAGAGGGCCCTTTTGCATCAGATTACTAGATTATTTTGGATATTTCTTCTCATCTCCTGACTGTTCTGTGCCATCAACTCTTCTTTCCTCATTCCTCCTCCATTTGTTCCTGCTCCACCACCCTCACTACCACTTTGTCTGGTACCATGAGCCCCCCTCTGTCACTCTACTCCAACCTGCAATGCCACCCAGCTGTTTGATGAGAGTCCGGACCTTAGAAATATTGATCTCCTTACCGCATCCTCTTCTTCTACTACCTCTTCCTCTGGTACCACCACCTCATCTTGAAGACTTTTTGGAATTTGCTTCAGCATGTAGATGACTGAACTACTGATGCTGATGAAGGGATTGTCAGCGCTAACCATCTCAGTAACGATTTCTAAACTGTGCCAAAGGGTGAATAGGTCTTTGTTTAGTGCCCACTAAGTACACTGAGCTGTAGGCTGAATTTTCTGCTAAGGGAAAAAAAATCTTTAAATCTTCTTTATTAGTGAGTGTGACACGAGCTTAGTGTGACCGGGAGCGCAAGTGTGGACGGAAGTAAGTGTTTGACTTGTGATTCAGTGATGGAGGTATTTGGGAATCCTGCAACAAATACCTGTGTGAATTGCTGACTGCTTTTTTTTTTCCTTTTTAATTTTATTAAGCTTTCTTAACTTTCTTTTCTCTCTACAAGTTTATAGACTCTTATTTTACTACCTGTAAGTTAAACGGTTAACTACATTGCACTTAAAACCTGTGGTGTAGCTGTGGTGCAGCTATACTTACAAGGGTTAATTAAGGGTGGGGGTGCATAATTAAGGGTTTATAAGTAGCAGCTTGTTGGGGCTTCAGTTCTTTGGAAGTACACTGAGCTGTAGACTGATTTTCTGCTAAGGGAAAAAAAATCTTTAAATCTTCTTTCTTAGTGAGTGTGATACGATCTGACTGTGACCGGGAGTGCAAGTGCGGACGGAAGTAAGTGTGTGACTTGTGATTCAGTGACTTTGGATTCAGGGAGTTTGGAAGGGAGGACTTACTGAATTGCTGGTTGTATTTTATTAATATTTTGCATTTCTTTTTACTTATCATTTCTGTCTGGTGCAATCCCCATTAGGAAATGAGCTCCATAATTGACAATGCCATCCAGTGTACATCTCGCCACATGCATGCAATTCTTGAGCAGCCGGTCGAGGGTGCATGCTGCTGTGTGAGATGTGCAGCATTTGGAAGCCCAGATACTGGATCTAAATGAACAACTGGCAATGCTGAGATCCATAGACAACAAGGAAAGGAGTCTGCTGCTCACTAAACAGCTGCTCAATGGGATAGATGTGGGGGAGGATGGTAGCATGGAGCTGCAGGACAGTGAGGCAGCTAGTAGGGTGACAGTTAGAAGGCGGGGTAGAGAGAAGAGTGCCAGGGAGGCGGGCCCTGATCTGGCACACCCCAATAAATTTGCTAAGTTGGCAGATAAGGGGGGTGTCAGTAGAGTGATAGCACTGCTGCAGCAGGGCATGTCCTCTGAAAGCCAGAAATGTGTCAGCTCCAGTAAGGGGGAAAACAGGAGAGAAGGGCAGGCCAGACAGGTGCTGGTAGTGGGGGACTCTATTATTAGGGGAATAGATAGGGCAATCTGTCACAAAGACAGGGATCGTCGAACAGTGTGCTGCCTACCTGGCGCTTGAGTCCGGCCCATCGCTGATTGGTTGACAGATTACTGGGAGGGGCTGGTGAGGACCCAGCGGTCAAGGTGCACATTGGCACAAATGACATAGTTAGAGGTAGGTGGAAGGTCCTTAAAGATGATTTCAGGGAATTAGGCTGCAAGCTTAAGGCAAGGACCTCCAAGGTAGTATTCTCTGAAATACTGCCTGTACCACGTGCCACACCAGATAGGCAATGGGAGAATAGGGAGATAAATAAGTGGCTCAGGAATTGGTGTAGGAAGGAGGGGTTTGAGTTTCTGGAGAACTGGGCCGACTTCTCTGTTGGCCACAGGTTCTATGCTAGGGACGGGCTGCACCTCAATGGGGAGGGTGCAGCTGTGCTGGGGGAGAAAATGGCTAAACGGTTGGAGGAGTGTTTAAACTAGGGCTTGGGGGGGAGTGTATTCATTGTTCTGGAGGGGAAGATAGTGTAAATAGTAACCTGGGCACAAGTAATAAATTTGGGGTGGCACGGGGGGTGGGGTTAGAACAGTCAATATTGTAAGAAGAAATAGAGGTAAAGAGAGATGCATAAATAGCAAGTAAACTAATGCCATAAGCCTCACCAACAAACTGGAGGAATTAGAATTGATTTTGTTGGAAAATAATTATGACATTGCGGGGATATCGGAGACATGGCTGGACGAGAGCCATGACTGGGCTGTTAATTTACAGGGCTATAGTCTGTTCAGAAATGACCGTACAAATAAGTGAGGAGGGGGAGGTGTCTGTTTATAACTTAAAATCATCCTTAAAACCCATCCTGCGTGATAATATAGGTGAATCTAATGGAAATGTAGAGTCCCTGTGGGTGGAGATAAGGGGAGGGGGAAAAATAATAAATTACTGATAGGGGTTTGTTATAAGTCTTCAACAATAATGGAAGTGGAGGAGAATATCCTCATAAAACAAATAGATGAAGCAGAGACTCAGGGAGAAGTCATTATTATGGGGGACTTCAACTACCCTGAAATACATTGGGGAACAGAAACCTGCAGTTCCAGCAAAGGTAATAGGTTTTTGACAACTATGAGAAACAATTATCTTTCACAACTGGTTCAGGACCCAACAAGAAGGGGGGCACTGCTGGACCTAATATTAACCAACAGGCTGGACCGCATATCACATTTACTGGTTGGAGGTCACTTGGATAATAGTGATCATAAAATAATAAGTTTTCAAGCATCCTTTAATAAGATGTGTAGTAGAGGGGCCACAAGGACACTAAACTTCAGGAAGGCAAATTTCCAACAGTTCAGAGGTGATGTTAGTGCAATAAACTGGGACGATGTCCTGAGACATAAAAGTACACAAAGCAAATGGGAGACGTTTATTAGCATCCTGAATAGGGCCTATGCACAATGTATACCCTATGGGAATAGGCATGCTAGAAATAGGAGGAAACCACTATGGCTAAATAAAGCGGTAAGAGGCGCAATAAGTGACAAACAGAAAGCATTTAGGGAATTAAAGCAAGTGGGTAGTGATGAAGCATTAAATAAAAACAGTAAATTAAATAACATTTGTAAAAAGCAAATCAGCAAATCAAGGCAGCAAAGATTGAGACAGAGAGACTCATTGCCAGAGAAAGTAAAAATAATCCCAAAATATTTTTAACTACATAAATAGTAAGAAACTAAAAAATGATTGTTTTGGCCCCTTTAAAAATAATCTGGGTGAAATGGTGGATGAGGAAAAAGCCAATATACTAAATTACTTTTTTTCAACAGTATTTACACAAGAAAATCCCATGACAGACAATATGATCAGTGATAACAAAAACTCTCAATTAAATATCACCTGCTTAACCCAGCAGGAAGTACGGCATCGTCTAAAAATCACTAAAATTGACAAATCCCCGGGCCCGGATGAGATACACCCCATAGTACTACAGGAATAAAGTACTGTCATACATAGAGAAATTTTTTTTAATATTTAAAGATTCCATAATAACAGGGTCTGTACCACAGGACTGGCGTATAGCAAATGTGGTGCCAATATTCAAAAAGGGGACAAAAACTGAACTTGGAAATTATAGGCCAATAAGCTTAACCTCTACTGTGGATAAAATCCTAGAGGGTTTTCTAAGAGGTGCTATACTGGAGTATCTGAAGAAAAATAACCTCATGACTCAATATCAACATGGATTTATGAGGGACCATTCCTGTCAAAATTATCTGATAAGCTTCTATGAAGAGGTAAGCTCTGGACTGGACCAAAGAAATGCAGTGGACGTGGTGTATATGGACTTTTCAAAAGCTTTTGATACGGTGCCACACAAAAGGATGATGCATAAAATGAGATGGGGATAGGGGAAAATATGTGTAAGTGGGTTAAGAACTGGCTTAGTGATAGGAGACAAAGGGTGATCATTAATGGAACACACTCAGAATGGGTCACAATTAACAGTGGGGTACCACAAGGGTCAGTGTTGGTGGGGTACCACAGGGGTCAGTGTTGGGCCCGCTTCTTTTTAATATATTTATTAATGACCTTGTAGGGAGCATACAGAGTAGAATCTCAATATTTGCAGATGACACTAAACTCTGTAGGGTAATCAATACAGAGGATGACAATTTTATATTACAGAAGGATTTATGTAAACTAGAAGCTTGGGCTGATAAATGGCAAATGGGCTTTAATGGGGATAAATGTAAGGTCATGCACTTGGGCAGAGGAAACAAAAGATATAATTAGATTCAAGCATAGAAATGAAAGCCGGGCACTGACCTGTTAACAGCGTTACTTGTATACTCCTGTAGCGGTGGTGTGCTGTGGAATCTCCTGTTGCTCAGCCAGAGTTCAAGACATTAATCAAAAAAGAAAGATGGCGGCACTCAGTATTCCAATTTTGCAACTGGTTAATTTAATGCAAAAATTACAGCAGCAGGTGCATGATAGAGGGAGGGAGGTGCTAGGACCGACGGTGACCGCTTCACGGGATGTCCCGCTTCTACGGATCCGGACACCGTATGAGGCGAGTTGTGTGAGGTGATTTGTGCACATCTGTGTCTGTCTGTGTGGTGTGTGTGACAACAATATAGGGAAACATCTTGGACTCACATAGTTAGCAACTCAAAAATACATAGTCAACCTGAGAGCTGAGTTCTATAGCTACAATCCCAGTATAAAAAGTAAGAGGATCCACCAAATTGCAAGTGCACACATTTATTGTATTATCAGTGAATCAATAAAATACTGGGGGAATTCACATAAAACCAAGGAGGGTTACAAAGAGGGTGAACCGGTCACAGACCACCACAGCAGGATACAATTAGAGGCAGTAAACAGTATCAAGGGCATACAACATGGTGCAATATAAATGTATATAAAAATATCATAAAAAGCCAAGTTGTTAGCCTAGTACCAAGAACACAAGTCACCCATACTGTGGGGTTATGACATGTGTTCAGGGGCTAACCCCAACATGTATTTCAAGCAAGTCTTCTTCAGGGGGTGAAGGGGAGAGAGTGAGAACCTGACTAAATACCTCCCATTGCTCTTTAAAAGAGGGGATGAAGGATGGGAAGACCTGCACCCGGAGACCCCTGGGTACAAGTCCTCGCTCCAGTTACCTCTCCATAAATGCACGGTTCCACCACACCCTAGTCTTCTGGTGCAGAAGATTCCTCATACCACCTATTGTCTCCTCCACATCTTTAGTGCCACTAGTATGTGGCAGAAAATGAAATCATCTATGTTACTTCATATATAACGTTATGCATTTGTCTGCAACTGATTATTATACTCTGCCTTATCTGCCCAATTCCATGTTGTGCCTTAGTAAGAGGTATTTGTTAGTCCCATAAACCTATCAGTGATAGCCCTCCATCTATGTGCTGTGACAGCGCCTGCCAGGTCTCCCGCCCATAACTAAGATGGCGCAGGCGTCCTCGGCGCATGCGCAGTGTGTTTGGACGTAACCGCACATGCGCGGGCACCGCTCCGTGTACTTCCGGTGGGTGACGTCACCGGAAGTATACCTCCGACCCCGAAGTACGCGGAGCAGCGTGCCCTGCAGTGCGGGGACGCAATAACGCGGCGCACATGGCACATTGATGAGTAGCAGGTGGCCACCAGGTATTTAGTCAGGTTCTCACTCTCTCCCCTTCACCCCCTGAAGAAGACTTGCTTGAAACACGTGTTGGGGTTAGCCCCTGAACACGTGTCATAACCCCACAGTATGGGTGAGTTGTGGGCTTGGTACTAGGCTAACAACTTGGCTTTTTATGATATTTTTATATACATTTATATTGCACCATGTTGTATGCCCTTGATACTGTTTACTGCCTGTAATTGTATCCTGCTGTGGTGGTCTGTGATCGGTTCACCCTCTTTGTAACCCTCATTGGTTTTATGTGAATTCCCCCAGTATTTTATTGATTCACTGATAAATAAATAAATGTGTGCACTTGCAATTTGGTGGATCCTCTTACTTTTTATACTGGGATTGTAGCTATAGAACTCAGCTCTCAGGTTGACTATGTGTGGTGTGTGTGTCCTTGTGGGGTGTGTGCATGTGTCCCTATAGGGTGTGTATGTGTGTGTTTCCCTGTGGGGGGGTTCTGTGTGGTGTGTGTCTCTGTTGAGTGTGTCTCTTTGTGGTGTGTGTGTCCCTGTGGGGGGGTCTGTGTGGTGTGTGTGTATCTGTGTTGTGTGTGTCTCTTTGTGGTGTGTGTGTGAGTTCCTGTGCGGTGAGTGCATGTGTCCCAATAGGGTGTGTATGTGTGTGTGTCCCTGTGGGGGGGGTCTGTGTGGTGTGTGTGTGTCTCTTTGTGGTGTGTGTGTCCCTGTGGGGTGAGTGCATGTGTCCCTATAGGGTGGCTATGTGTGTGTGTCCTTGTGGGGGGGTCTGTGTGGTGTGTGTCTGTGTTGTGTGTGTCTCTTTGTGGTGTGTGTGTGTGTATGTGTGTGTGTCCCTGTGGAGTGAGTGCATATGTCGCTATAGGGTGTGTGTGTGTCCCCTTGGGGGTGTGTGTGTGTGTGTCTCTGTGTTGTGTGTGTCTCTTTGTGTGTGTGTGTTTGGGTGCGTGGTGAGTATCCAATGTTGGGGCTGCACCTTAGTGACTATACACTTGCTGTTACTCGTTGTGTGCGTGTGGTGTGTATACATGTCCCCGTGCATAGTGAATATCTCATGTTGGGGCCCCACCTTAGTGACTATATGCTGGTATGTGCTGTTAGTCTTTGGCGCTATCATTAAGCCCCTCTCATTCACAACTGTCAACTGGTAACTGTCACTTTTTCCCCATTATGTAGATAGGGCAAAATTGTTTGGTGAATTGGAATGCGTGGGGTTAAAATTTCGCCTCACAACATAGCCTATGACGCTCCTGGGGTCCAGACGTGTGACTGTGCACAATTTTGTGGCTATAGCTGACAGCTGTCGATTTTCCTCCAACACTTTTCCATTCACTTTTTCCCCATTATGTAGATAGGGCAAAATTGTTTGGTGAACTGGAAAGCGCAGGGATAAAATTTCGCCTCACAACATAGCCTATGACGCTCTCGGGGTCCAGACGTGTGACTGTGCAAAATTTTGTGGCTGTAGTTGCGACGATGTAGATGCCAATCCCGGATACACATAGACACACACAAACATATACATACATACACACATTCAGCTTTATATATTAGATGAGGAGACAGTACAGAGACCTTTTTAATGATCTCTTTACTCTTAGGCCTGAGACGGGGACAAGTGGGCATCCTCTACGTCTGGAAGAAAAAAGGTTTAATCATAATCACAGACGCGGATTCTTTACTGTAAGAGCAGTGAGACTATGGAACTCTCTGCCACATGATGTAGTAATGAGTGACTCACTACTAACATTTAAAAAGTGACTAGATGCCTTTCTTGAAAACTATAATATTACCAGTTATATATACTAGATTCTTTGATAGGGCATTGATCCAGGGAACTAGTCTGATTGCCGTATCTGGAGTCAGGAAGGAATTTTTTCCCCCAATGTGGAGCTTAGTGTTGCCACATGGGTTTTTTTTTTCCTTCCTCTGAATCAACATGTTAGGCTATGGGTTGAACTAGATGGACTTAAAGTCTTCCTCCAACCTTAAAAACTATGTTACTATGGCCATGTTCACACACATGCGTTTTTTTGGCCATCTGTGCGTTTTTGCGCTTTTAAAAAAAAACGCAGGTGCGTTAACGCAGGGTACATTTCGGTGTACATAGCGTTTTTTTCCCCCAGCCCAAAATTTTTTTTTTCATCAGCACCCCCCCCCCTTGTATATAAGCAGGAGAATGAAATAACATTTTTTTATGATAGCACCCCTCCCCCCCTTCGTCGGCAGGAAAACGGAAAAAAAAATTCCTTCAGCAAAAACACCAATTTTTATGCCATGCGTTTTTTGTTATTTGGGTGTTAGGTGAAAAAATGACTATTTGCAAAAACGTTTTCAATGCTTTCACACACACAAGACACATTTTTTGGCACTCTGAAAAAAACGCAAGTGGTTTTAGGAGTGCTAAAAAAAACGCAAATTGTGTGTGAACATGGCCTATATTACACTCTGCAAGAGTCATTTGCACCACATTCAGCTCGCTTTGAGTCATTGTACATGCCATTTCATACTGCTGCCACAGCTGCTGCGACATGTGCATAGTGGAATTCCACCATGTCAACACATCGCATATCAAATGGTTAACCAATTGTCTGAAAGACCGATGTAGCGATGCTAGTTGATGAGCTGAAGGGTGAGCACACAGCGATCATGCCTTGTGCAGCAGCTCATCCAGACCAGGATGGTGGCGTAGAAACAGGATGAGAACATCAGCCATGCATTGCACATGTGTAAGTTTGCCCTGGTGTAGGGCTGACACAAGGTTCACACTGTTATCGCACATGGCCTTCCCTGGCTCCAGGCCTAGCGGAAGCATTCATTGCTGAAACTCGGCCTTCACAGCTGTCCTAATCTCTTCAGGTGTGTAACTCACATCCCCAAGGCATTTTAATTTGAAAACTGTCTGATGGTCCTTGGTGGAACAGTACAGAGGTGGTGTTGATTCAGTCTGAACTGTTTCAACATTAGGGGAGAGGTTGAGGGCTCAGCTGGAGGCCCTAGGCGAGGTGGACAAGGCAGAAGCAAATTTATGAAGAGGTATAGGCAGACGTTTGTCCCATAAGTCTTAAGGATTTCATGACTTAGGCTGGGGTCACAGTAGCATTTTTCACATGCGTTTTTGGAGACCTGCGTTTTCAAAAACGCATGTAAAAAACGCACCCATAGGCCCCCATGTTAAAAAACGCATGCCCTAATAGCCAAAAAGCATGTGTGACAGTACCATGCGTTTTTGGTGCTTTTCCAAAAACGCATGCATTTTTTAATATGGGGCCTTATGGGAAACGCATGCAAAAACGCATGTACAATTAGTGCCATTCAAAAACGCATGCGTTTCCCATAGGAGCCCATGTTAAAAAAACGCATGCGTTTTTGAAAACGCATGCGTTTTTTAACGTGGGCTCCTATGGGAAATGCATGCGTTTTTGAACGGCACTAAAAGGTACTAATTGTACATGCGTTTTTGCATGCGTTTTCCATAGGGGCCCATGTTATAAAAACGCATGCGGTTTCTTCAAAAACGCATGCGTTTTTCAAAACGCACCAAAAAATAGTACATGCACTATTTTTGGGTGCAGATTTCAAATCGCAGCCAAAAACGCAGGGAGCAATCAGACACCTTAAAAAACTCATGATGACATGAAAAACGCATATAAAAAAGCATGCGTTTTTAAAAGGCACTAAAAAAACGCATGTCAACTGTGACCACAGCCTTAGTGAGTAAACCCTTTCCCACCTGCCACTGCAGCCACCAGAGTCACCCAGTAATTTCATCACTTGCAGTGGTGATGATGATTCCAGTAGCTTTTGCAATGCTAAATATATCCTGAAAAGATGCACTGTTTTTGGCCCTTGAGGACTGCACTTGGACAGCCCTGTTCTACAGGAGTGTGTGTAGTGTCTTGCATTTCCATACCTCAGACCATCAGGTCAGAGGCCTGCGGCTTGTTCCCCAGTATTTGTAGGGCAGTATCAAAGCATCTCTTTATAGAAACAGTCCAGCACTGAAGGAGCGAAATAAGGGAAAAACTTTACTTCAGCAACTTTTGAAAAAATGCTATGGTGGTACATAATGTAATTTGTAACATTTATCAGACAGTGATAATTTTAACATAGGCACTTAGCACAGACTATAATAGGTCTAAAACACACATGTATCAATATGCACAGCATACAATGAAGTATAGTCCATTAAGGGCACAGTTGTTAAGGGCTTTCAGGTGTAGCGCAACAGTTACCGCTAATCAAGCAGAGGAAAGCGCAACCAGCGCTAAACTTGGTAAAGAGAAAAATAAAATGAACATAAACAAGCCTCACTCTTCCAAAAACTCAACAACAACTGAAAAAAATCCTTCTATTGACAACATGCCAACTAAAGCATGAGTCAGTGACCCCAAAACAGGCATTTTTTTAGGGCAGTCCTCTCTTTAATGAGTCAAAAGACTTGAACAGCTTTTTGAACGCTGCCCCGGATAAATGTCACCGCTGCTGGACTGTCTTGGGTGGTGGCAGGGGCTACTCCTTCAGAGGCATTCTCCGCCATTACCTGCCCACCAGGACACCAAATCATGGCCACCACTGGAGAAGATGATGGAAAAATTAGGGGATGCTCACCTCCTCCAGGAGAGATGGGAGGAACTTGGGCAACACTGACAGGCTCTTCAGTATTGATGGCCCCTGTGGGTTTCTCTGCAGCTGACTAACCAAAAGAGGTCTAGCTTCTAGCTGATATAACATCCTCTCCATGTCGGCCTCCTGCTTCCAGTTTCCAAATTCGTCTGCGGTAGCGACCAGACTAATGCCTACTGCGAACCACCCCTTGCTGTCCTTCACCTTCATGAAAGTGACCTTCTCCCCAGGATAGAGTGTGCAGAGTCTTTTGGGAAGAAGTTCACACAGCACGGTAGAATGTTTGACGTAGCACCTATGACCAGTCCCTTCTTCAGCTATCAAACCAAACCCCCTCTCTTGGATGAATGTCACGACTATGCCTCTGGTACTTTGGGCATCAAAGTCATTGGCCATATGTCGATGCAACCACTCTCGGGCACTGTTATCCACGAGCCTATTCTCTTCACGAAAGGAGATAGGCTGGGTGGTTCATGCCTAATAAGATAGTTGCTTGGAAGGGGTAGGAGTCCCTACATGGCATTCTCCCAGCCTTCTGCCTCTACTACTTCCTTATCCTCCTCCTCATTCTCCTCATCCAGCTTGTCTTACTCATCCTCCTCCTGGATTTGCCTATCCACCAGCTGTGGCACCTGCTGCAGGTATAATAACGCCAGGCATGCTTCAAGATGGCTTTCATGGACAATGGCTCATCTCCTGACTGTGAGCTCCTCAGGACCTCCTCAGGCATGCGAGACCAGCATTGGATCCAGACATCAGTGGATATAAGGCCTAATGCGGGCTGCACAGTGGAGCTCCAGGTCACATATGTGTCCATGTCCTGTGCAGGCTGCTCCGGTTCTGGCGATGAAGCAACCTCTGCCTCCTTGGGCAGTGAGGAAGATCACATCCTCCAGAGTTGGAATTTCACGTATCCAATTTGCATACTGCATGCACATACATGGTAACACAGTGTAACTGTGTTATAATGGCAAGCCAAGATGGTGTCGTGCTCCGCGGAGACACCTCTTCTTCTAGTGCCAGGTCACAATCACTTACAGGATAATTTTGTTTGCACAATCTTGTTGCCTAGCTCTTCATGATGCATATAACACACTTGTGCTTATATCCAAAATATGTATTCTATATACCGTATATGGAATTAAATTGAATAAAATGATTGTGTTATGGTCAGGCGGGGTCGGGATGGCTTAGCATGCATCCCAGATGGTATAGAATGTGGACCCACTGGACCACAGGGGAACCCGGGCCTGCCCAGAATAGGGAAGGGCAGCGACCGAGGTCTGTGGCAGCTGAACTTGTGGGCAAGATGGTAACATGCAGGACAAGATGACACCGCACACTTCAGGTAGGAAGAACATAAAGCTTACTGACAACAAGGCACAGTACAAGGCACAAGACACAAATCCAGGCTACTGATTCCGCACATCAAGGCATGGGGGACATCTCAGGTAGAAAGGCGATGGTATGGCAGGAAGTCATTACAGGTTGATGCAGTCCAGGGTCAACTGGCACGGACATATCAGCAGCATCTCTAAGGCCTCTGGCATAGCACAGGCTCAGCAGAAGAACATCAGACACTGACCTCGGACACCAGTCCGGACTTCAGGGCCATCTCGGACCCCAGGAGGGACTTCAGGGCCATCTCAGACACCAGACACGAGCTCCAGGCACCAGACAGCGGTCTTCAGGTTCCGGACATCTTACACGAGCTCCAGGAACCAGGTAGCAGTCATCAGGCTCTGGACACAAACTTAGAAAGGAACTCAAGTGGTCTGGTGCAAACACCGCAGGATCGGACCAGAGCTGCATGACATGGATGCCACAGAAGCGGACCCAAGCTAAGTATTACAAGCACACCCAGCAAGGATCAAAGTTGAGAAACACATGCACCGCAGGAGTGGGCCGGGACTGGACAGAGTTAGCAACGCATGGTGGCATGAGCACAGCATAGTAGATGCACCACAGGAATAACAGAATCCAACTCCAGAAGACAAACACAAGTTTATTTACAGGATACAAGATACTCGCAGACACTGGGTACATGGAACAAGACACAGTAGCTACAGGAATCTCACACAACAGGAACCCACATTCCAGGGCAAGGACATTGGTACCAACACAGACAAGACGGGTCCAGGGACATATATATATCAGCTTCCCCCAAACTGGTAGCAGGCAGAACAGGAGCAGTAGACAAGGCAGATCAGGAGCAATATGTTGGACCAAACACACATTGCTAGGTTCAAGAACCTAATCAGAAGTTCTGGAGATGCCCAACAGGAAAAGGAACTTTAAATAGCAGCTGACCCACAGCAATAGGCAGGGGACAGCAATTGAGGGGCACATACTCCACCTGATAAAAGCGGGGAAGGTGTGGCCACGTGCACTCTAAACACAGTCAGAAACAGTACAACATTGCCAGCACAGGAACTGAGGCCTAGGGCACCTGGCAGTGGCTGCAAGCCTGGACACACGTGGAAAGTCATGCACTTGCTACAGAGGACCTCACAACCCGCGGATAGCTTCCACAGCGGCAGCCAGGGTCCACACATGTGGGTGGTCGTGCAGCGGAGCAATAATCCTACAAGACGCATGCGCTACGCAGCACAGTAGGGAACTGAGCAGAGTCTTATGCAGGTAACATACTACAGTTTCTCAGCTGGTTAGCAGAGCAGGAAACTGACCAAATCCTATACAGGTAACATACTACAGAATCCCAGTTGGTTATGGGGGGAGGAGCATTGGAAAAAAGCATAGTAACACACAATAACGCCGGGGAACCAAGGTACAAACCCACCGGCGTTACAGATTGCACATTTTCAAGAAGCACCATCCATAGTATGGTGTTTCATGAGTGTGAACAGACCTGTAAGACCATTATGCAAAGCTTATAATGGCCATATGCTATTTTTATATTAATT
This sequence comes from Allobates femoralis, assembly GCA_033576535.1. Classification (NCBI taxonomy): domain Eukaryota; kingdom Metazoa; phylum Chordata; class Amphibia; order Anura; family Aromobatidae; genus Allobates; species Allobates femoralis. The sequence continues at coordinate 219,658,900 of JARQOC010000005.1, read as the reverse complement.
GCTATAATAGAAGTACAGAAGAAATGGGCTTGCACACTGCTGACCCTCGTCAATAATAAAGGTTTATTTATATAACCTGCAATAAATCATGTAGTGCCATATTTGCAATCTGTTTTCCCCCCCCAATGCACGGTACTTACCTTCCATCTCCAGGTACCCTGAAATAGGGTCCAAGGATCACTCATATCTTTCTACCACAAAGGTAAAAGAAATATAAGAGACCTTTTTATATGTAAAACTGTCATCTGTATAATTGACTAATACAATATATTATTTGCAACAGTGGAGAACACGAATAGGGCAATTGTATCCTGATCCCACAGAAGCACATATAAACAGAGGGTAATGAAACAATTTTGCTATGTAATCAGATTCTGTCTTCTTTCTTTTTTGTTTGGAATTATGGATGTACCACATTTCATGCTTCCTTAGATCTATGAATGTGGCACCCCAAGGGTTAATATGCCACAGTAACACCACAAAGGGTTAACTCCCCACACAACCCACAACACTACACTAGCGCCTCCAGGCCAGAAGGGGAAGCTAAAGCTGCTTCCCTATATATTCTGGTGTGGAGAGGAAGTGGGGAAGAGCAGAGTGGTGGAAGGAGCTAATATTGTTTACCTGGGAGTGGCAATGACAGTTAGGCAGTTGGAGTTAGTTCAGTTCCTGGGAGGACTGAGGAAGAAAGACTGGTGGTGTAAAGGGGCTGCCTTAGGCCTCTCCACAGCCTGCTAACCACTTCCAGGCCTAGCCAGGGTCTGAGTGAAGGAGTAAGAGAAACAGGAGAACACATCTGGGAGACAGAGTTACCTCATAACTTGCCCGGAGGAGCGCACAGACCGGATACCGGATCCAAAACTGTGACTAACACACACAGCACAGTAAACACCGGACTAGTGGAGGTTATATATTTACACTGTACCTCAGCGAAGCAACATGGCGGGGTCAAAAATACAGAGGAAAGACTCAAGTTGCCTAGCAAAGAGGGTACCTGTGAAGAGAGACAGGCCAGCAGGCTAGCTGAAGCGGCAGCAGGGCCACACACACAGCGCAGGAGAGGGAAGCTCAGGACCCGGACAGGGTGGGAGCAACCCGGCCACGGTACAGACTTCGTGGACAGTACTCTGCTAACAACATCATCTGCCGTAAAGACTTGGAAAACTTCAAAACTGTGAGTTTGTGTGATCCTTGTCCTCAAATCCTGCGTTCCCTCACAAGAAGCTATCATCTCTACTACTACCCCTATCCTGCAATATCCATAGCACCATCTATAGACTATTACTACCACTGCCCCAGGAAACCCAGCTCTACCTGCGAAGAGCCATTACTTCCCCAGCTGCCCAACATCATCCCTGGAGGTTCTGCAGCAGCGTTGGTCACCCTGACCACAACCCGTGGGTGGCATCATGACAAACTCCCCTGTAAATATCCCCCATTACTTGCGGAACCCGGGACATGGTCCGGATCAAGACCGCCGTGATATCCCCAGCAGTACCCGGGTCCGTCCCAGTGGGCTCCACATATATCTATCTAAAGATCTATATAAAAGTATTAACAGATTAGATAGACTTCCCTCCTTCTTCTCTTGATGACCCCACCTCCTACCGATAAGATAGAAACACAATATGATTGATGTATGAAATAGAAAACAGGTGCCTACTGACACTTGTCTGGGTAGTGACATTGTGGAATGTAAATATGTAAATATTACCTTGGCTTGTATATACTGATTTATCTCTTTGTACACTTTGACATTTACAGTAACCACCGTGATCAAGGTCCAGTGTGGACCGAAACGTTGGTTTCTCTTTGCCCATCACCAATAAAAAGACTTTCCATTTTTTACAAAAGAATCTGTGAGTGTGCAATTGTCACATCCAATTGCTGTAATAACCTGATTCAGCTGACCGACGACAAACCGATTAGCTAACGTGTCAGGTGATAGCATCAGCTGAGCGGTTTAAACCGCCCGCCAAATCGGTTTGGCGGGCGGTGTAAACCGCTCAGCTGATGCTGTCAGGTGACACATCAGCTGAGTGGTTTTGGTGGGTGGTTTAAACCACTCAGCTGATGCTGTTGGCTGACACATCAGCTGAGCGGTTTGCCGCCAGTCAGCTGATTCAGGTCCTTGCAGTGATGGGACGTGGATGCCTCACATCCCAGGACAGTCTGCGGAGAAGTGAGTATTTTATTTTTTTATTTTTAGTACCATTGCTTTCTTTTATTTCGCTTTAGCTGTGTACGTACATGTACTGCTAAATTGAAAGTACACAAATGTCAAACAGGAACAGGCTTATTCCTGCCCCCATGTAACATCACTTTCTCCTGCACTTTTGCGGGAAAAACGCGGGCGTGAAAAAGGCGATGTGTGAACGCATGGGCGCTAAGAAATGTGGCCGCAAAACGTGGCAAAAAAGTCCATGCAAAAAAAGTGGAAAATATGCTGCATGTGAACATAGCCTAACTTAAACACCAAAGTGAAATTGTTGAATAACATCTCTGCAAGGCTGACACACGGTTCAAGCTGGCATCATGGCATCAATTTAATATTTGCCTGAAGCTGCCCTCGATTCCCAGATTCATTTTTAATTAATTGTTAATCTAGCATGTACAGCTTGCAGCATAATCTAGTTTATTTCTAGCTTTTACTGGCTGTAAATGAAATCAGTAATGCATTCATGGGTTCTGTCAGGCACAGTATAATGTGTATAGCCAGCTTGTGCATAGAGATATATTCCCTACAAGGCAGAGACTTATACTCAGCAGCACACATGCTGTTACATATATTAAGGGTATAATTCTCTTTTCTGCAAGCAGGATATGTTTCTTTTGTATCATGGTTTTAACATAGCAATATCAGTTATTTTCTACATTACTGTTGCTACATCTGGTTAACTGTAAATCATAAACAGTGCCCCCTACTGTTCTAGTCCCTCTGTCGTATTGCAGCTCTGACTCATTTGCTTCTATTGAGCTGTGATATCAGACATTGCCTATGGACACTGTGCATGGAAAGTAAGTAGAAGGGTTATCTCATGTAAACCATTTAATGAGAGGATTTATTATTTCACATTGAAGAAAGGGCTCCTTGTTGTTAACTACATAGATGAATGGGATGATTGAATTTGTTAATAAGTTGAGAAAATGAAGGCATAAGATAATATTTTATAGGTAGTTTAACTTGCCTAGTTAATACGTGTTGAAGGCAAAGAACAGGAGAGAGAGGTGTTGGAGGACACTTGTACTTATAGGCAAGTGCTGAAAAATAGCATAAATAAATAATAGTGATGTTAAGTACAGAGTAATGGATGAAAAAAAAGTATAAATATATTTGTGCAGTCTAAAAAAGATGGCACTCACCGGTTTACTTGCGGCTCTGAGCCGCAAGTAAACCAGTGAGTGCCGTCTTTTTTCTCCTGCACAAATGAATACAATCCACTTGCCAGTCAAGCAACATCGGTGGTCGGTGCAATCCAAAGGTGTGTAGTCAGGACCTAACTGGTCCTCTTACAGATATCTGGAGAGCATTAATGCCAGGCAAACCCTCTTTTTTACTGGAAAAGTATGAATATGTATAAATAAGGTGCCTGCCTGAATATAACATACGCTATGTAAGCAATGCATAATGGGGACAGTGCCTATGAGCATGCCTTTAGAGGGTGGGAGGAATCTACACAAACATGAAGAGAACATACAAACTCCTTGCAGATGTTGTCCTTGAAGGGATTTGGACTCAGTGCTGAAAATCAACATTGTTAACCACTAAGCCACCGTGCATGGGAGGAGGATGATAACATAGAGTATAAAACTCTAAAGGTTAATTCATTTCTGTTTTGCAGGTAGATCTGGTTCGCACATTTACATTCCGCAATTCCAAACAAACCTATACTGGAATCCCTATTATTGCGGCTAATATGGATACAGTGGGTACATTCGAAGTGGCAAAAGCTTTGGGCAAGGTGAGATTCTGTCCAGTCAAATTTCTTTAAAATCCATTTAAACTAAAAACCGTTATTTATTTTGCTTAACGTGTAACTGTCATTTTCATTTTTATTCATAAATCAAGAGTAACCATGTAAATAAGTAATTTTTCTAAAATATCTTTTTAGAAAAATCTACTTCTTTTTTCTCCTGGACTTGTCATGTTCAATTCATTGTTAAAATCTGTAATTCAGTAAAGAAATACTTTCCCATAACTGAGATAAGAGTTGATAGTGCTAGAGGCACTCCTTGGTATATGTAGAATTATCTGTGTATATCCCCGCTGAATTGTGAAGCGCTGCGGAATATGTTGGCACTATATAAACAAAAAGTTATTATTAATTTAAGATAAGATAAGATAAACTTTATTGATCCCGGAGGAAATTACAGTATTCACATGTAATAATTATTCATAAAAACAATATTATAATGATGGCTACGTTTTTTTATGATATGAATGTGTATCATAGTGAACGGCCCATGTAAGCAAAGGCATGATCTTAAACTTGTAGATCATTACTCTACACATGTTTATGATCTTCCAATACAGTATATTTACCTAAAGGGGCTGTCTACTATTTGAGCAACTCCTTCTCATTCCTTATGTTCGCCTCGTAAAAATAAAAAAAGCGTTTACTCACCTGTGGTGGCAAGCCAATTCCAACGTTGTCAGAAATTGTGGTCCTGGGGCTCACATGACATTGTAATGACATGCGGGCCCTACGGCTAATCAACACCATCTTCCTTTCTTCTCCCTCTTTGGATGCTTAAGTAATTTACAGGAAGTGAGCACTGGGACGGCCTCTCACTTCCTGTTGAATATTCCTGTGTCCAAAGGCATAGAAAGGGAAGACAGTGCTGTTTGTTCTTGGGGACTGCATGCCAGTGCAGTGTCATGTGAGCCCCAGGACCGCCACTTCTGACATTGGAGGAACTGGGTCGCAACCACAGATGATTAAAGTGCTGAGAAGTGCCTATGCCTGCATAATGCAAGTGAAACACATGAAGTTTTGCCCATATTATCTGATATGTATAATTTATACCAAAGAACTGTTTAGCCCAAAGAACTTTATTGTTGGACTTTGCTCTCCCTTGTTATTCTTCATTCTATCTGGTCCTGACTGGTCCAGTTCAAAGGCAGCATGCAGTCTGCGGAGTTGTATCCAGGTAACGACAAGAGCACATGTACCTAGCCAGGACCCCCATTTTCATGTAGCATGGCAAGGTATTGATGACAAGTACCTTGTCCAAAGGCTTCCGCCTCTAACTATTTTACCGGTTCCTTCATGTTCTATTGATAAATTGATATAACAGTTCTCTTGCTAAATATACCAATTTTCTTTCTTTAAGCATACATTATTTACTGCAATTCACAAGCATTATACTTTACAAGACTGGAAGAATTTTGCATCTACATCTCCAGAATGCCTTGAGGTATGACTACTTACATGTTTGATTTAGTTTCTGATTTTAACAAAGCTTAAATGTACTGATATCTTACATTACTGGATGTATAAACTTTACTTCTCACAATCATCATTATGATTTTATACTGTAAATATGGATAAAATAATAATTACTAGCAAATTACATTTTCCAGTGACACACCGGTAAGAGATTCCAGAATTTGTAGCCCTTGGTCCCCTGATATATGTATAGTACAGAGTACTTTATGTATCATAACACAAACCTCCACTTTTGTTATCAATCAGACGTGATTTAACTCCTTAACGATTTTTTGTTTTGACATAACTTTTTTATTTTTCTGTTAACATCTTTTTACCTGTGGGAAAAGTTAAATTTCTGAGTGACACCATTAACTTTATCATAAATATAATGAAAAATGGGGAAAAATCCACATAAAGTGAAATTTAACAGTGTTTATTATGTGGTTAAAATGACCTGGCTACGTGATTTATAAAGACAATTCGATTATGGTGACACCAAATGTATTGTTTTCATTATTTTAGTGGCTTAAAAAAAAGTTTGTAAAAGTGGAATTTGAGCCTCCATTTTCTAATACCTGTAATGTTTTGATATTCTGTTGATGGAACTGCATGAGGAATTGTTCTCTGCGTACTGGGCCACAGTTTGTATTGGTGTTATATTGGGGTACACGTGAAATTTTGATTGCTTTGTATTACATTGTAATGTGGTGACCCAAAAAACAGTATGTTGTTAAATAATTTGATGTATTAATAAGAATAAGATTGGACCTTTATGAATTCAGGGATTCAGAAAGTGATTATTTTATCATTTTCTTTATTATGGGATTTCAAAATAGGGGATAAGTCATTTGAATTTTTACAGTTTTTATTTGACTTTTCACTATATTTTGTAGCCCTCATAGGGCATTTGAGCCAGAGATGGTTTGATCATGTCAGTATTGCATTATTAGGAACGCTACCTATCACTTATGGAGCCCGTTCTTTATGGCTGGCATGGAAACCCACCAGCACTCCACAATTGAATTGTGATATGTAGTGATCAGTGCCTAAACATACTGGTGCATTTCAATGAATTAGAATATAATCAAAAAGTTAATTTATTTGACTGATTCAATACTAAAAGTTAACTGCATACAGTATATTATATAGTCATTACAAACAGAGTGATCTATTTCAGGTGTTTATTTATGTTAATGTTGATGATTATGGCTTACAGCCAATGAAAACCCAAAGGTCATTATTACAGAAAATTAAAGTAGGAAGGATGAAGGGTTAAAAACCGTGCTGCTATATTCCATGAGACAACAAAGGGTGAATATAATATTGATTTATTAGTCAATGTGTTTTAGGGCTCCCAGAAACGCCCTGAAACATGGCAAAATTGCAATGATTTTTTATGATATTCTAACTCATTGAGATGCACTAGTATGCTTACCAGGACTGCACCACTTAAATGTCAGGCAGTGTGGTGGCTCAGTGGCTCAGTGGTTACCACAGTTGCTTTGCAGTGCTGGATCCTGGGTTCACAACTGACAAAGGAGAATATCTGCAAGGAATTTGTATGTTCTCCCTGTGTTTGCATGGGTTTCCTTCAGATTCTTTAGTTTTCTCCCATAGTCCAAAGACATACTGCTAGGTAATGTAGATAGTGAGCCCCGATGGGGACAGTGTTGCTGATGCATGCAAAGCACTGTGGAATTAATGGTGCTATGTAAGTGAATAAATGTTAATATTATTGTCAAAGACTGATAGTGACTTTTAAGTCGATAAGCTAGCTCTGGTTATTACTGCTGTTAAAGTGAACCTGTCACCTAGATAACGCCCCCAGCCTATCACTACCTGTCCCTGCACCTTCCTATTACTACTCTAACTATCTAACTCATCTGTGATCACTCTAACTGTGATCACAGATAAGCTGACGTAATGTGCAGCTTGAAGTCAGGTGATACACCTAAAAGGTATATTGACTGCGCGTTACCTGAAATGATGCGTTCGGCATCATACCCAGAACGCTACAGAGGCAGGCTGGGGGTGCACATTGGAAATTCAATATCACACCCATGGGGGCATGATAAAGACACCAGGAGGTGGCGAGAGGAACAGAAAGAGGACACACAGGGGGGCTAGTAACAGTGGCCCTCTCTTCATTATCATACCAGACTGTAAGGTATAAAACATTTTATTATACATTCACAGCTCACATTTAGGACAGAGAGGGAGAGTAACGGCAGGGACACACTTGTCCGACAGATATGCGAGTCTGTCAGAGGAGACTCGCAAAAGGCAGGAGCAGTGACCCGGAACGGCCTCTTTCTGTCAGGACGGGGAGTGTAGAGCTGCACAAACACACAATCAGCTGACAGCCCCGTCCTGACAGAAAGAGGCCGTTCCGGGTCACTGCTCCTGCCCTTTGCGAGTCTCCTCCGACAGACTCGCATGTCTGTCGGACAAGTGTGTCCCTGCCGTTAGAGTAGTAATAGGAAGGTGCAGGGACAGGTAGTGAGAGCCTGGGGGACTTTATCTAGGTGACAGGTTCACTTTAAAACAAAAAAAGAGAGAAAAGCGCTCCCATAGGGAGAACCCACATGCACTTTGAGGGGAAGGAAAGGTTGTGACAGGGGGGGCTCTCACCTTATCGGGTTGTGCCGCCTCCGCACAACCCCAGTGTATTCTCAAGGCCACCTGAGCTGGAGGAGCCGTCCAGGTGCCAGCCACCTGTCAGTCACGTGGTGTCTGCAGTCACGTATACGATATCCACCAATCAAGGGTGTCGACGTTCCCACAGGTCCTGAGCTCCACAGTGGTGAATAAAGAGGATTCTTGATCCATAACTACTTGCCTTATCTGTGCCCCTGAACTCGCTATAGAATAACCTTTAATTGAAAGGTTCACTTTAAAGACAGATGACTGCTGTATAACCTATCAAGGGCTGAGCTTGTGCCATGTGTCTGAAACAACCCCATTTTATTAATTTATTGTCTCACTTATATAGCGCTTTCCAGATATCATCATCACTGTGCCCATAGAAGATCACAATCTATAGTCCCTATCAGTCTGTCTTTGGAGTGTTGGAGAATATTGGAGGAAACTCATGAAAACATAACAAGAACATACAAACTCTTTGCAGATGTGGTCTCAAGATCCCAGCATTGCAAGGCTACAATCTTAACCACTGAGCCACCGTGCTTCACATAATAGTACGTCATAGAGCAGGAAGGGCTAAAATATAGTATGTTAGAGAAAATTGTATGGGCTGAAATACATTGCTGAACAAATGTGATGCTATCACCACGGCAATTACAAATTAGTATTCTCAAGAAAATACTCATATTGCTAATTTTATTGGTCCCAACATTTCTAATAGTAAACCAGTTAAGTTGTCTTAACAATTTGTCCGAGCCACCAGTATGTCCTTAAAAATGCGTCCATAGGAACATCTGTATCTCATGTCCCTGCCATTGCCCCTGCCTCAAATGCCCCATCAATGTCTCAGATGTATTTATCATTGTTGTAGAGAGTATGTAAATGATACCAGGTTAATTGGCAGCATTGATTGAACTAATGTAGTACCAAAATCAGACAATTATTCAGCTGCATAATTCCAAGGTAGATTATATAAAATTACTTTCATTGACTTATTACCTTATAATGAGAATCGAGTTTTAATGGTAAATTCTAGGTAATTTTTCAGTGATGAGACGTATATGTCCAGACACTGCTAATTTCATTGTGTTCTACCTCAGCACGTAGCAGTAAGCTCTGGAAGTAGTCAAGCTGATCTTGACAAGCTGAGCAGCATCTTGGAAACCATTCCTCTTCTAAAATACATTTGCTTGGACGTAGCTAATGGATATTCAGAACACTTTGTAGAGTTTGTGAAGACTGTACATGCCAAATTTCCAAACCACACAATTATGGTAAATTATCTTATGATCTTATGTCACCACATAAGTTATTTCCTAATCCTGGGTTGGCACAAATGTATTTCCCAAAGTCAGGTTTAAAGTGTAACTAACTTGTAGAATTTTTTAAAAATACAATGTTATAAACATAAAAAAGTTAATTTTACCCCACCAGATATGTGCCCGAGTTATTAGGCCAACACAACAGAGTTTGGTTACATTACAAATCTTTTGTCAGATAAGTCAATTATATCTATATTTATTTTTTAAACTCTTTTATTGATTTTTAAATGAAATTTAAACAAACTGTAACAGCATATACACAAATATATGATTCCGCTAAGAGCAATTAATAATATATGTACTAATTGACAAAAAACAATAGTTACAATTCTTGATTAAGCACTTGATACAAGACAGGTTGGACTTTTGGACCGTTCCGGTCGGACAAGATTTTCTTGGTAATATTTCTCCTATTGTCTTACTCTGTTGGGTATAGCCTTATTTGACCTTTACTCTCTTGCTCATTGTATATAGTTAGCCAGTTATACAACCTTGTTGCCTGTTTGTTCTTGTGGTTTCATCTCCATACATTATTAGTCGTTTACATTATTGATTCCACAATTTTTCAACATTGTCAATGATGTCAACTTGCTATATTTCTGGTGTATTTATTCATATTGTATATGTCCCTCACCTCTTAAATGCTGATATCCCTCATTGTGCGTTTCATCTTTCTAAGGCCAGGGTCACATATGCCCATGCACTTTTTTTGTGCCCTTAGAAAACTGGATCCGATTTTCTAAGAGTGACAATAGTGTCCCCTGAGGTCCTGGATGTTTTTTGGGAAATTTTTGGACCTAGTCATTTTTTCGCCCAAAACGCATATGCGTTAGTGCATGGTGCCTATATGTACCATGCGTTAACGCATGCATCCCCCATAGTGACCCATGTTAAAAAACGCTGCTAGCAGCGTTTTTGGGATGCTGCACAAGAAAGCATGCGTTTTTTGAAAAATGCAGATACACATGCGTTAATGCATATACGTTTTTGGACGTTCCAAAAAAAAGGATTTAAGCCAAAAACGGATGGTATGTGTGACCCTGACCTAATTCTCCGTCTTTTAATCATAAATAAATAATAAAGAAATATATTTTGAAATATATTTGTTTTGAGTTTATTTTGGTCTCTGTTTAACTATTATAAGAGTAGTCTCATGATTTCAAAGTACAAACAGTATTTAGTTTAAGATGTATAAAGTGACAATAGCAAAAGTTAAATGAAGAAAATATTAATTAAGTATAACCAGTAAAAAGGACGGGAAAACGTTTGTCCACCTGTTTATAGTTTTTTGACAGTATGAAATAGCATATTTGATTGTCCAGAAGTATTGAATATACTTTATTTTAAAGATAAACAATTGTAGCAGATGGCCAATATATTCTATGGTATGCCTTTGTAACAGATTACCGCATTTTTCGGACTATAAAACGCACCGGACTATAATACGCACCTAGATTTTAGGAGGAGAATAGGGAAAAAATTAAGTAATAAAATGTGGTTATAATTAACTGTTATGGGGGGATCTGCTGCTGACACTGTTATGGGGGTAATGTCCTTAACCTTGGCCCTGTCCAGGTAATATATGTCCCCCATCTTGGATATAACCTCACATCCTAGTATATAGCCTCCCATCTTGATATATAGCCTCCAATCCAGGTATATAGCCTCTCATCCTGGTATATAGCCTCCTATCCTGGTATATAGCCCCCTCATCCTTGGATATTGCACCCCCCATCCTGGGATATTGCACCCCTCATCCTGATATATTGCACCCGCCAGCCTGGGATATTGCACTTCCCACCCATCACTGTATATGCCCCCCATCCTGGGATTTTGCACCGCCATCACTGGATATGCCCCCATCCTGGGTTATTACACCCCCACATCACTGGATATGCCCCCATCCTGGGATATTGCACCCCTCATCACTGTATATGCCCCCCATCCTTGGATATTGCAGCCCCCATCATTGGATATTGCCCCCTGCTGCCGCACACACTTAAATAATAAACTTTTTAACATACCTGTCCGCCATTCCCTCCATCTCTCCCTCTGCAGCCACATCAATCTCTTCCTGACTGTGCATCACCGGGGCATCCTGTCATGTGACCAGGACATGCAGCGATGATATCCCTGTGCAGTGTCGGTCATATGATCAGATGCCCTGGGGACGGACAGACAAGAAGAGATTGATGCGGCTGCAGAAGGAGAGACGGAGGGGATGGCAGACAGGTATGTTAAAACGTTTACTATTTTAGTGTGTGCAGCAGCAGGGAGGCCAAATCCAGTAATGGTGGGCTGAAATATTCCAGAATGGTGGGAATATACAGTGATGGGGTGTCAGTACATGTTATATACACTTCCCCCCGCTCACCGCTCAGCGCCAGTTTCAGCACTGGAAGGTGGACAGTGGGATGCAGTGAATATTACAGTAGACTAATGAGTGGGGACATGTGATCGTGGGCTGCTTCAGCCTCCTCCAGCTGCTCCAGTGCCACCCCTCCTCCAGCACAGTACAGCACAGCCCCACAGCTAGCACAGTTCCGTATGTTTGGACCATAAGACGCACCCCCGACTTTCCTCCACAATCTGGGGGAAAAAGTGGGTCTTATGGTCCAAAAAATACGGTACATTATGAGCTTTTGTCAGAGGTACGCATCATCCCTATAGACACCAATCAACTAAACCATTAAAATATTTGTCTAGCATTGTGTAGGTCACGCTTGTGCCACCAAAACAGCCCCGATGGCAAGACAAGACCTCTGAGGATATCCCTATGTTATCTGCCTACAGGATGTCAGCAGCTGAATTTTTAAGCCCTGAAAATTAAACAATCATTTGTGCAAGATTAGAGAATCAATAAAGTTGATTATGTTTCTATTAAATGAATTGATCTAAATAGCATAAATAATAGAGTGGAAAATCTATAACTATTCAACAAAGCTTAAAAAATGTATTCTCCAGGTTGATTTGCAGCTGTGACAAATATGGGTTTTTGTATTCTAGATGTTCCTCTGTTTAACTATTACTAATGATGAAGGACAAAGCTTTGAAACACATTAGTGACTTTTAACTTTTCAATGATTTCTTCTGAAATATTTTACTGATCTACAATAAAGGAGATGCTATTTATGCTGGATCTCTTCTATAATAATAATATAGCCTGAATCCGGGAGTGGTAAAGTCAGAGACATTTTTGTTATTGTATACCTCTCTGCCCCATTGTTTGCACTAATGGGAGAATTTGTGTATACAGACATTAGAGGAACAGTCATTACCTCATCGTCTCAGTAGAATTTCATTCTGGAACCACTAATGGGCTCTAATGATCATGGAAATATTTGTCAAGCATGATATTCATAACTGCGATCAATTACTAATGGAAAGCAGTATAATGGGATTGCTTCACTTAATTGGGTCACATTTTTAAAATATCAGTATAGTCAGATATATACTTGTATAGGTGATTCTGTATAGGTCCTGTTTTATATACCCTATAGCCATATGATGAGTAACTCTATTCAGTTACATCTTTATAACCAGAAGAAGCAAAATTAAAAAAGATTTACTGTAATGGCTGCTTGAAATAAAAATATTTACCTTTCCTAAAATTCCAGGAGCCATTTATGATGATATCTTGCTCATCTCAATAAGGGCCTTTAGGGTTTGTTTGCTCCTTCTGACTCATAAGCCGTGAGTCACTGTCTCCCATGGAGACTCATTTATATGCTAAAGTTAGGAAATTTACTGTATGTGTCTAACTTGGGGAATAGCCTTGTCTAGCCAAAATATTCCAACCACATATCAAGAGATTGAATACAAGCACCCTATTGGAGAATAAGGACATCTTGAGTGTAAGACACACCTAATAGAATAACTCTTAAAGTTTATTTTGTTTTGGAAAAGTTAAACAGTAACAAAATAACAAAACATTCCACACATGTTTCGAGGCCCTCCTAGTTTCTCCAGTAGCAAATGATAGGAAAGCCCAGTTTAAGGATTTCAGCAGGCCGAATCTATTGGTCTACCCGAAATAGACCACTACCAGGAGTCCTTTCCTCTACAATGAAAAAAATAGACCCTTGGTAGTATAAATCATCTGTGTTTATACAGGGTTTGCCAAGGGAACATTAAGCCAATACCTACAATTTTTGTTGTATTTATAAAAGCATAATTAACTGCACATAAAATCTTCATATGTAACCTAAAACAATAGACCCTAAAAAGGAGGGGTTACCTTATTATCTGAAGACTAGAAATAATAATGGAAACTAGTAGCAAAAAAACTTAATGCACCACCCCAACATTTTTTTTTCACTGCTGGAGTGATGCATTAAACCTAAGTCCTCTCTGACCCTTGTCTTATACTCACCCTCTGATGTCTTCACTTGGTATTCACATCACTCTCTCCTCCAGTTTGTGACCAGCCAGATGCTCCAGTGTTTCATGGAGTGTGCAAGAGGCCTCATTCTGGCCTAGTTCTGCTTCTCCTTGAGATGCATTGAGAACTTGAGCTCGATGACGTCCGGTCAGTCAGAAGTTACGGGCACAAGATGGCACTGTGGAACCAGATCAATGCAGAAAAGGTGAACACGCTGTAAGATGAGTATAAGACAGCAATCAGGGAACTTAGATTTAAGCACCATTTCAGCACTGAAAAATAAAAAATGCTGCAATGGTGCTTTGACTCAAATTAAGTTAATTAAAGGGAACCTGTCAGCTCGTTCTACCCCCCCCCCCCATGCTATTACTACCTGTCACTGCTCCTTGCTAGATCATCCCTAACAATCCCTCTCTGATCTAAAGGTGCCCTATAAAAATTGTGAAAAATGACATATACTTACATGCAGTCTCCATCCAGAGACTGGAAAGGTGAGCTTCGGGGCTCCGTTCCCCCCTCCTCGCTTGCTTTCAGCATGCACCGTTGGGTTTCATTATTCCGTCTCTTGATCCTCCTCTATTTAAAATTCCAACCTCATCTGCCACTATGATGCCAGGCTGGAACGTCATATTCAGTCCAGTGCAGTGTGGGAGCTGATCACATAGTACGGCCCGGTTTCAATATGCGCACTGCACTGCCGGGCCGTATCACGTGATGAGCCCCCTCAATGCAGCGGGCTGGATATGATGTTCCGGCCAGGCATCATAATAACAGAGGAGGCGAGAATTTCAAATAGAGGTGAAACAACAGAACAACTGATGACGCCCAGCGGGGCATGCTGAAAGCCAGCGAGGGGGGTGGAGAATGGAGCCCTAGAGCCCACCAGGTCTGGAGTGGAAGGTGTTGTATATAAGTTTACCTGATGTGGAAATCCCTCCTTTCACCAGGTTTCCTGTGGCAACTTACCCGCAGGGGTGCCACACATGATTCTCAGCAGTAACGTTTCTCAAGGCATGTAGCAAAAGGTATAGTATTTTCACTGAAATTACTGTTGCAAGTGTTTTGGAGTGTATTCCTCCAGCTTTGTGCATCTAAAAGCTGAAATTTTTGCCCAGTATTCTTTGCAAAAGATCTCTAGCTCAGTGAGATTGGATGGAAAGTGTTTGTGAACAGCAATTTTCAAGTCTTGCAACAGATTCTCAATGGGATGTAGGTCTGGACTTTGACTGGGTCATTAAAACACATTAATATGGCTTGATCTAAACCATTCATTGTGGCTCTGGCACTGTGTTTAGGGTTGTTGTTCTTCTGGACGTTTAATGTACACCCCAGTCTAAAGTCTTGTGAAGCTTCTAACAGGTTTTTCTCCACAATTGCTGTTTATTTAAATCTATCTATTTTCCCATCAACCCTGATCAGTTTCCCTGCCCCTGCTGAAGAAAAGCATTCTCACATCATGATGCTGCCACCACTATATTTAACAATGAGAATGGTGTTTTCCGGGTGATTTATAGTGTTAGTTTTTCATCACACATAAAGTTTTATGCTTAGCCAAAAAAGTTCCTGCCTTGGTCTCAACTAGCCAGGACACCCGCTACTTGACTTTTTGAAAACTGCAAATGAGATATCTTTTGGCTTGCTTTCAAAATTGCCTTGCTTCTTACCACTCTTTAAAAAAAAAAAAAAGCCAGATTTATGGAGTATATAACTAAGGCCCACGTCACACACACAGATATTTGTGCAGATATTGTTCTCAGATCTCTGGTTGCAGTGAAATCATGGACACATTGTTCCATTTTGTGGCTGTATATAAATGGATTAATGTGTCCATAATTTCACTGCAACCAGAGATCTGTGAACAATATCTGCACAAATATCTGTGTGTGTGACGTGGGCCTAATAGTTATCCTGTGGACAGATTCTCCCATGTGAGCTGTAGATCTCTGCAGTTCCTCCAAAGTGTCCATGTGCCCCTTGGCTGCTTCTCTAATTAGTGCTATCGTTGCTTGGGATTTCAGTTCAAGTGGACGGCCATGCCTTGTTAGGTTTATAGTTGCGCAAACCTCCTTCAACTTTTAGAAGATGGATTGAACAGAGCTGTGTGAGATGTTTAGAACTTGGGCAATTTTTTTTATTACCAAAAACTGGTTTACTCATCTCCACGTCTTTGTCCCTGACCTGTTAGGGGTGTTTCTTGGTTTTTGATGATGCTCTTTGATCCCTAAGGCTGGTTTCACACTGTAGTTTTTTCCCTGATCAGGTTCCATCTGATTTGTGTACGAAAACCAGGAGTGTCTCCAAAACTCACAACAGGTGTCAATCTTTCCATTATAGTTTTCTCTGCAAGTTCCTCTCCTGGTTTTAGCACACAAACTGGATGGAACCTGATCAGGAAAAAAACTGCAGTCTGAAACCAGCCAACTAGGATCTCATGGTGGGTTTACACATCCCGATATCGGCGTCCAACTTCGACCAAAAGTCACGTGGTTCGGGAGTTGGACCCGATATCGGGCGCGCATTGTACGGTTTGAACGTACAACGCGATCCTGGAACGATGCCAAAACGATATCGGGGTTGAATGAGTGTGCTATTCAACTGCCCGATATCGCATGGCCGTTGTAGCAGCATCGTAGCGTGTAACAGCACAACTACGATGTGCACTCGCAACTCACCCATTAACTCCCATGTTAAATGGTCGTTACTGGGTTGATGGGCGTACACATCGTAGTGACGTTGTTTCCCGATATCGCAGCGTGTAAACCGCCGATGCGATATCAGGAAAAGTGTCAAAAAATGCGCGCTCCCGCGCCGTTGTATACCGATATCGTCCCGATATCGGGACGTGTAAACCCACCATCAAACAAAACTATGAGGTCTTCACAGAATAGCTGTAGTTATACTGAGAACAATTAGACACAGTTGGTCTCAATTTACTGATTAGGTAACTTCTAGATGCAATTAGTCTCCCATGATCTTTCAATCAACTCTGACCAGTTTCCCTGTCTTTGCTGAAGAAAAGCATAAAAAAATTATTAAATGAATGCCAAGAATAGGAATCAAAATTTATTTCAGAGACTACACCTTATAAAACTTACTTTTATTTATACTATTAAAATTGAAACCTGATTAGTTTCTAATAAATATATCCCAAGAAAGACAAAAACAAAAAATGTGAAAAGCTTTATTTTTTCATGTAGCTGCCTTTGTGAATGTAGTATCGTAAGTTTCAACTTATAACAATAGGGGAAAAAAATGACCCCTACCTAGCCGTGGAGGTTGGCACACTCATAAAATGCTAAGGATACCCTCACTCAATGTAGGCTGACCCTAAGGGCTCCTATTACACCCTATACAAGGGATGGGGAAAGGAAAACAGAGGTCAGTGGTCAATGATACAACTATACTTATTTTTCACCAAATGGCAGTAAAAATATTCACCTAATAGAGCTCCTCATATATTTTCATAACAGTATGCCATATATAGTGCACAAATGAATTATGATTAATATGTTGTATTATTAGAGCAGAAAGAGCTAATAAAACTTCTTGCTCTTAGTGCACTTATTGGAGGTATGCTAGACATGAAACACTAACATGATATACCAAAAACACATGAATACATTTTCATTAGTGATGGGCGAGTCCTAAATTACTCGGAATCGCTTGACTCTAGCTAGTCCGAGCCCGGGACTCGCTACTCGTTGCGAGTCTAGCGAGTCCAATGTTAATGAATGGGGAAGCGAGTAATAGCGAGTAATGTGCGATTTACAAATTGCAGATGTCTCGGAAAGCGCTCGCATTGCCGTTTTGGAAACCCCACTCGCAACAGTTTTTTGCTGCTGTGTCCGTGTCTGTGGTTTTTATCCAAATTATATGATAACAAGAGAACAAGAGACAGGGTTTAATAGGGATATTGTCCCATCCCTGTCTGTAATGTGTATTTTATAGACACTAGGTGTGGGAGAACACTTTTTTGTTATTTTAACAAATATTTATTAAAGGTTATATTTTAAAAGTGCACCTTAAGTAATAAATGTGTCCGTGTCTGTGTAGCAGCACACTAGTCCCTGCAAAAATTATTAAGTGCGCACAAGTAGTCGCAAAAGTAGGTGGCGTACGTGCTATTTGCAGCTAGGAGAGCAGCAACGCACTGGTCTGCCACAGAGAAAATAAAGCTGAAGGGGTTATTATGACCCAAAATCTATCAGGTGCAAAAAAATAGGAAATAGTACCTCAGCTAAGCCTCTGACTTCAGCTATTAGGAAAGCTGAGTGAGTAAGCTAAGCTATGAGGTCGGTCCTGTGTGCACTGTAAGGCTGCTCCTCCCTGCCTGCCTGCCTACAGTCCTCTACACAGTACTCCTCTGTCCTCCTGGTAGCTCTCCCAAGAGCTGTTTGGGATAAAAATATAAGGAATCTTGAAGTTTCCCTACACTGACTGACACTCCCTATGATCTGCTCCAGAATCTACCTCACCCTGCACTAGACCGTGTTCACACCACCAAGAATATATATCACAAAAAAGAGTGCAAAAAACGTCCAAAAAATATATATCACTGCTATAAAAGTAAAAAGCAAGTGCAAAATAGTGTCAACAGCAGGGTTTTTAGTTAGTACGTTTTTTGCAAAAAAGGTACGGAAGCCGTTCTACCACTCCACGGTGACCCCTATCAGAACGGTCCTAGACTAACGTATTTAAAACCTGATCTAGTGTGACCATACCTCATAGATGCAGGATGCAGCAGGGCCAGATTCATGATCTGGCCCAGTATCAGTTTTTCATTAGTTTCTTGTCCTGCAAGTTGAGAAGTGCCCCACCCCTTCTCACTGAGCCTGAACACATAAATTGCTGTTTCTACCTTGTGTGCCCATAATGAATCTGGCCCTGCTGCATCCTGCATCTATGAGGTATGGTCACACTAGATCAGGTTTTAAATACGTTAGTCTAGGACCGTTCTGATAGGGGTCACCGTGGAGTGGTAG
This sequence comes from Allobates femoralis, assembly GCA_033576535.1. Classification (NCBI taxonomy): domain Eukaryota; kingdom Metazoa; phylum Chordata; class Amphibia; order Anura; family Aromobatidae; genus Allobates; species Allobates femoralis. Next base: position 219,640,140 of record JARQOC010000005.1, on the reverse strand, counting down.
AACGGCTTCCGTACCTTTTTTGCAAAAAACGTACTAACTAAAAACACTGCTGTTGACACTATTTTGCACTTGCTTTTTACTTTTATAGCAGTGATATATATTTTTTGGACGTTTTTTGCACTCTTTTTTGTGATATATATTCTTGGTGGTGTGAACACGGTTTACAGCCCTGTTCACATTGTGATCTGGCTCAGTATCAGTTTTTCATTAGTTTCTTGTCCTGCAAGTGAAGAAGTGCCCCACCCCTTCTCACTGAGCCTGAACACATAAATTGCTGTTTCTACCTTGTGTGCCCATAATGAATCTGGCCCTGCTGCATCCTGCATCTATGAGGTATGGTCACACTAGATCAGGTTTTAAATACGTTAGTCTAGGACCGTTCTGATAGGGGTCACCGTGGAGTGGTAGAACGGCTTCCGTACCTTTTTTGCAAAAAAACGTACTAACTAAAAACTTTGCTGTTGACACTATTTTGCACTTGCTTTTTACTTTTATAGCAGTGATATATATTTTTTGGACGTTTTTTGCACTCTTTTTTGTGATATATATTCTTGGTGGTGTGAACACGGTTTACAGCCCTGTTCACATTGTGATCTGGCTCAGTATCAGTTTTTCATTAGTTTCTTGTCCTGCAAGTTGAGAAGTGCCCCACCCCTTCTCACTGAGCCTGAACACATAAATTGCTGTTTCTACCTTGTGTGCCCATAATGAATCTGGCCCTGCTGCATCCTGCATCTATGAGGTATGGTCACACTAGATCAGGTTTTAAATACGTTAGTCTAGGACCGTTCTGATAGGGGTCACCGTGGAGTGGTAGAACGGCTTTCGTACCTTTTTTGCAAAAAACGTACTAACTAAAAACCCTGCTGTTGACACTATTTTGCACTTGCTTTTTACTTTTATAGCAATGATATATATTTTTTGGACGTTTTTTGCACTCTTTTTTGTGATATATATTCTTGGTGGTGTGAACACGGTTTACAGCCCTGTTCACATTGTGATCTGGCTCAGTATCAGTTTTTCATTAGTTTCTTGTCCTGCAAGTTGAGAAGTGCCCCACCCCTTCTCACTGAGCCTGAACACATAAATTGCTGTTTCTACCTTGTGTGCCCATAATGAATCTGGCCCTGCTGCATCCTGCATCTATGAGGTATGGTCACACTAGATCAGGTTTTAAATACGTTAGTCTAGGACCATTCTGATAGGGGTCACCGTGGAGTGGTAGAACGGCTTCCGTACCTTTTTTGCAAAAAACGTACTAACTAAAAACCCTGCTGTTGACACTATTTTGCACTTGCTTTTTACTTTTATAGCAGTGATATATATTTTTTGGACGTTTTTTGCACTCTTTTTTGTGATATATACTCACCCTGCACTAGGTCAGATCTCACAGGAATGTGCCCAAAATGGCGGTGGCAAGGCTTATATACAGCCTCGCCTCTCATACATGACATAGGCATCACGATGGACAGAAGCCAATCATAGTCCTGCCACAGCCAACATGGCTGTGGAATTACTGAATATGATTGGCTAACATGCTTGTCCATCTTCACAAGTTTTCTGACCTAACACGCTAGGCTGTCTCGGAAGCTTTGTCGGAACATAACAGATTCTGTATTCGCGAGTCCCGAATACAGTATACAGGACTCTGATTCGCAGACTCGCTCAGACTCGCTGCTGACAGCGGGTATCCGTGAAGCGGTGCGATTGTTTAAACGATTTTGGGAGATTCAAGCTACATAGCGATGTGATATAGCGAGTCTAGCGAGTGAGAAAAAGTAAACTCTGACAAAACTAGGATTGCCATTGACTTGCATTGGACTCGTTACTGTGCGAGTAATCGCTGGGAAACTCGCAGAGTACCGAGTCCTGCGAGTCCCTTACTACTCGCCGAGTAACGAGTCCTAGCGAGTAGACTCGCCCATCCCTAATTTTCATTTTATGCTAATTTTTTACATAGAATGCTGAACTCAAATTTCACCCAAATGGGTTCATCAGGAGTGCACACTATGTATGATACTTAATTGTACATTAAATAAATGCTCCTATACAATGGTAGGATGATATAGTGCATAAATGGTAATGGTGTCTCCCATCTGAAATGCTTAGCATTATTAGCAAATAGGAAATTGATAATATTTCAATGTTGCACTTGGAGCCTTGAACATTTTTAGTGCTATTTTGGTGACAAATAAGCATAGTTGTTTCAATGACTACCAGCCTTTGTTTTCCTTTCCCCTTCCCTTGTGTAACATCTAATAGCGACCCTCAGGGTCAGCCTACATTGAGTGAGAACGTCATTTGCATTTTATCAGGGCGCCAACCTCCTTGACAATGTAGGGGCAACATTTTTGTTTCCCCCTATTGTGATTGGTTAATACTATACTCACTATGGCAGCTTTATATAAAAAAAACTTTTTACATTTTTTTACCTGTTTGGGGATCTACTTTTAGAAACTAATCATGTTTCAATTTTAATGGTATAAATTAAGTAAGTCTCTGTGAAATGAAGAAAAGCATCTCTGCAGCATGATGCTGTTGCCACTATGTTTGACAGTGGGGATGGTGCTTTCTGGGTGATGTACACTGTTAAGTTTTCTGCCACATACAGTGTTTTGCATTCAGCCCAAAAAGTTCTTCTTTGGTTTCATCTGACCAGAATACCTTTTTTTAAATTCTGGCTGTGTTCCTACATGGCTTTTTGCAAGTTCCAAAGGGGACTTCTCTGTAACTTTATCCCTGACCTACCTAGTGTGTTCCTAGCTTATCATGGGCTATTTGATCTCTGATGTTCTCAAACAAACTTCTGAGACCTGCACAGAACAACTGCAGTTATACAGAATACGTTACACACAAATGGACTCGGTTTGCTAATTAGATGGCTTCCTGAGACAATCAGTCACTCAGGATTTTATTTAGGGGTATAAGACTGGAGCTGAAAATAAATACAAGGAAAAAGATTCAGATTTATATTTTTCAAAATATTTAGAAAACCCTGCATTATTTCATTTACACTTCACAAATACTTGTTGCTTTGTGTTGGTATATTACATAAAATCTCAATAAAATATGTGGTTGTAACATGAAAAAATGTTGAAAGTTTGAATAGTTTTTCAAGGCTATATAATATAGTATATGATCTTTGCATTGTAAAAACTATATTATTTTATATAATAGAAACTTCAGTAATGTAAATGACTGGAATGTACCAGTAAAGGGACTGCAAGAGTGGTACTTTGAGCTGAAGAGGCACATTGAAAGAATGTTTCAGGACAGTCAGGACTGAAAAATGACCTGGAGAAGAGAACGGTTTTTATAGGTTGCGCATAGTTCCTTGGTCCTGTATATTTCAGTTTGCAGAATTATAATTAGTAGTACAATAGGTATGGCATTTGATACACCTCCATTTATAGAGTGAAGAGCATTGTAAGCTGGATTTCTATTTATATTTTCAATGTGTTAATATTTTATAGGCTGGAAATGTGGTTACAGGGGAAATGGTGGAGGAGCTCATACTTTCAGGAGCTGACATAATAAAAGTTGGCATTGGACCAGGCAAGTTCAAATGCAAATTATTTTTTATTATTCATTGAAATCCCAACAGACAGAATCTGACATATTCCTAATTATTTACATTCAATTCACACAATTGTACAACAGTACTCAACTGTTCATAATAAGTTTAAACTTGACAATATCAATCAATTAATACTTAACTAATAGTAATCTTGTATGTCTTGTACTATTCTGTGATATTGTTACAACATATGCAATGGTATGCAAGTCCATGGCTTCAGAATACAGTCTGCATGCCATTGGTGCCAAGGGATTAAAAGGCTAAATATAATATTTAGATATAAGCTTAGATTATGGTTATTGGTCTATTTTATATTATAAACGTGTGCAGACACCCACCAAATGCTCAATGAAGGTACATCACTGCGAAAGTTAAGACACTTCCTTATATTTGGGTTTTTGTGCTCACTGTATAGGTCAAAAGGTTGGACACACCTGTTTATGCAATAGTTTTCCTTCTTCTGATTCTGGAGTGTAAACAATGCAAACTCAGATTGAAGGGAACAAATATGGAATCAAGAAGTGAAGAAAGATATGTGAACCAATAGAAGATATGTGTTAAACCTTTGATTACTCAAAGTATCTCCATTTACTTGGTTGATAGCTTTACACATCCTCGGCATTCTCTCAAGCAGCTTTCCTCATTAATTTAACTATACGCAACACTAAAAACAAATCCTTGGAATATAAACACCAAAATCAATTAGTAACTAATAAATGAACATTGCTCCTGTTCTGCTATTCATACCCATAGGTGACTCTGTTTCAAGCTTTATAATCCAATTTTCTTCCCTCATGAAAAGTTTATTTTGCCAGCTTTCGCCTCTCGCCGGTTGATTAACTATTCCTAATGTAAAAGATGCAAGACTGGTGGTATTACCTCTTCTCAGTATGCTGATACCCCATATGTGGTGTAAAACCACTGTTTCGGCACATGGCAGGGGTTGGAAGGGAAGAAGTGCCATTTGATGTTTTGAACGGATAATTGTCTGAAATCGTTAGTGGATTCCATGTAGCCTTGAGAGAGGCCCTGATGTACCTAAACAGTGGAAGCCCCCCACATGTGATCCCATCTTGGAAACTAGTCCCTCCAAGGAATTTATCTAGAGGTGTGGTGATCAACACTTTGAACCCCATGGTGTTTCACAGAATTTTAAGAATTATTTTTATAAAAAACTAGCTGTGAGCCCGATGCAAATGCATCGGGATTCTAGAACGTGCATTAATTTGATTATAGTAGTTATAGCTGTTAGCCTGATGCAAATGCATCGGGTATCTAAAATATGTTTATTGTTTTTTTAAAGATTTTTAAATAATAATCGCATCATCAATAGCAATAATATAAGCCATAGCATTATTATTAGCAGTAATAGCAGTATTAATAGCATTATGAGCAGTATTATGAGCATTAATAACAGTATTAATAGCATTAATAGCATTATTATTAGCATTAATAGCATTATTAATAGCATTATTAGCATTAATAATAGCATTAATAACATTATTAATAGCATTGATAGCATTATTATTAGCATTAATAGCATTAATAATAGCATTATTAGCATAAATAATAGCATTAATAACATTATTAATAGCATAAATAGCATTATTATTAGCATAAATAGCATTAATAATAGGATTATTAGCATTAATAATAGCATTAATAACATTATTAATAGCATTAATAGCATTATTATTAGCATTAATAGAATTAATAATAGCATTATTAGCATTAATAATAGCATTAATAACATTATTAATAGCATTAATAGCATTATTATTAGCATTAATAGCATTATTATTAGCATTAACAGCATTAATAATACCATTAATAGCATTATTATTAGCATTAATAGCATTAATAGCATAAATAATAGGATTAATAGCATTATTAATAGCATTAATAGCATTATTATTAGCATAAATAGCATTAATAATAGGATTATTAGCATTAATAATAGCATTAATAACATTAATAATAGGATTATTAGCATTATTATTAGCATTAATAGAATTAATAATAGCATTATTAGCATTAATAATAGCATTAATAACATTATTAATAGCATTAATAGCATTATTATTAGCATTAATAGCATTATTATTAGCATTAATAGCATTAATAATACCATTAATAGCATTATTATTAGCATTAATAGCATTAATAGCATAAATAATAGGATTAATAGCATTATTAATAGCATTAATAGCATAAATAATAGGATTAATAGCATTATTAATAGCATTAATAATAGCATTAATAGCATTATTATTAGCATAAATAGCATTAATAATAGGATTATTAGCATTAATAATAGCATTAATAACATTATTAATAGCATTATTCGCATTAATAATAGCATTAATAACATTATTAATAGCATTATTAGCATTATTATTAGCATTAATAGCATTATTAATAGCATTAATAGCATTATTATTAGCATTAATAGCATTATTATTAGCATTAATAGCATGAATAATACCATTAATAGGATAAATATTAGCATTAATAGCATTAATAGCATAAATAATAGGATAAATAGCATTATTATTAGCATTAATAGCATTATTAATAGCATTAATAGCATTATTATTAGCATAAATAGCATTATTAATAGGATTATTAGCATTATTATTAGCATTAATAGAATTAATAATAGCATTATTAGCATTAATAATAGCATTAATAACATTATTAATAGCATTAATAGCATTATTATTAGCATTAATAGCATTATTATTAGCATTAATAGCATTAATAATACCATTAATAGGATAAATATTAGCATTAATAGCATTAATAGCATAAATAATAGGATTAATAGCATTATTAATAGCATTAATAGCATTATTAATAGCATTAATAGCATTATTATTAGCATAAATAGCATTAATAATAGCATTATTAGCATTAATAATAGCATTAATAACATTAATAGCATTAATAGCATTATTATTAGCATTAATAGCATGAATAGCATTATTATTAGCATTAATAGCATTAATAATACCATTAATAGGATAAATATTGACATTAATAACATTATTAATATCATTATTTAGCATTAATAATAGCATTAATAACATTATTAATAGCATTAATAGCATTATTATTAGCATTAATAGAATTAATAATAGCATTATTAGCATTAATAATAGCATTAATAACATTATTAATAGCATTAATAGCATTATTATTAGCATTAATAGCATTATTATTAGCATTAATAGCATTAATAATACCATTAATAGGATAAATATTAGCATTAATAGCATTAATAGCATAAATAATAGGATTAATAGCATTATAATAGCATTAATAGCATTATTAATAGCATTAATAGCATTATTATTAGCATAAATAGCATTAATAATAGCATTATTAGCATTAATAATAGCATTAATAACATTATTAATAGCATTAATAGCATTATTATTAGCATTAATAGCATTAATAGCATTATTATTAGCATTAATAGCATTAATAATACCATTAATAGGATAAATATTGACATTAATAGCATTAATAATAGCATTATTAGCATTAATAATAGCATTAATAACATTATTAATAGCATTAATAGCATTATTATTAGCATTAATAGAATTAATAATAGCATTATTAGCATTAATAATAGCATTAATAACATTATTAATAGCATTAATAGCATTATTATTAGCATTAATAGCATTAATAGTATTATTAATAGCATGAATAGCATTATTAATAGCATTAATAGGATTATTATTAGCATTAATAGCATTAATAATAGCATTATTAGCATTATTAATAGCATTAATAACATTATTAATAGCATTAATAGCATTATTATTAGCATTAATAGCATTAATAATAGCATTATTAGCATTATTAATAGCATTAATAACATTATTAATAGCATTAATTTCATTATTAGCATAAATAGCATTAATAATAGGATTATTAGCATTAATAATAGCATTAATAACATTATTAATAGCATTAATAGCATTATTATTAGCATTAATAGAATTAATAATAGCATTATTAGCATTAATAATAGCATTAATAACATAATTATTATCATTAATAGCATTATTATTAGCAGTAATATTATTATTAGCATTTTTTTTTAAATTATTATTTATTATTTGTTATTTATTTTTTAATTATGTTTTATTTATTTTTTTATAATGTTTTAATTATTTTTTAATTATTTTGTTATTATTAAATTTATTATTTAGGCTGAGAGGCAGTTGTCATTCAGGTGCGCTAAAGGGCTGATCTTATTAGCATATATTTATTTTTTTATTATTATTTTTATTGATTTTTTTATTATTTTTAATTAATTTTTTTTATTATTTTTTAATTCTTTTTTAATTATTTTTTTTATTATTTAATTTATTATTTAGGCTGAGACGCAGTTCTCATTCAGGTCCGCAAAGGGCTGATCTTATTAGCATATATTTTATTTTTTTATTATTATTTTTATTGAATTTTGTATTATTTTTAATTATTTTTTTTTATTATTTTTTAATTCTTTTTTAATTATTTTTTTATTATTTAATTTATTATTTAGGCTGAGACGCAGTTCTCATTCAGGTCCGCAAAGGGCTGATCTTATTAGCATATATTTTATTTTTTTATTATTATTTTTATTGAATTTTTATTATTTTTAATTATTTTTTTTTATTATTTTTTAATTCTTTTTTAATTATTTTTTTTATTATTTAATTTATTATTTAGGCTGAGACGCAGTTCTCATTGAGGTCCGCCTTTATTAGCATATATTTTATTTTTTTATTATTATTTTTATTGAATTTTTTATTATTTTTAATTATTTTTTTTTATTATTTTTTAATTCTTTTTTAATTATTTTTTTTATTATTTAATTTATTATTTAGGCTGAGACGCAGTTCTCATTCAGGTCCGCAAAGGGCTGATCTTATTAGCATATATTTTATTTTTTTATTATTATTTTTATTGAATTTTTTATTATTTTTAATTATTTTTTTTTATTATTTTTTAATTCTTTTTTAATTATTTTTTTTTATTATTTAATTTATTATTTAGGCTGAGACGCAGTTCTCATTGAGGTCCGCCTTTATTAGCATATATTTTATTTTTTTATTATTATTTTTATTGAATTTTTTATTATTTTTAATTATTTTTTTTTATTATTTTTTAATTCTTTTTAAATTATTTTTTTTTATTATTTAATTTATTATTTAGGCTGAGACGCAGTTCTCATTCAGGTCCGCAAAGGGCTGATCTTATTAGCATATATTTTATTTTTTTATTATTATTTTTATTGAATTTTTTTATTATTTTTAATTATTTTTTTTTATTATTTTTTAATTCTTTTTTAATTATTTTTTTTATTATTTAATTTATTATTTAGGCTGAGACGCAGTTCTCATTGAGGTCCGCCTTTATTAGCATATATTTTATTTTTTTATTATTATTTTTATTGAATTTTTTATTATTTTTAATTATTTTTTTTTATTATTTTTTAATTCTTTTTAAATTATTTTTTTTATTATTTAATTTATTATTTAGGCTGAGACGCAGTTCTCATTCAGGTCCGCAAAGGGCTGATCTTATTAGCATATATTTTATTTTTTTATTATTATTTTTATTGAATTTTTTATTATTTTTAATTATTTTTTTTTTTATTTTTTAATTCTTTTTTAATTATTTTTTTTATTATTTAATTTATTATTTAGGCTGAGAGGCAGTTCTCATTCAGGTCCGCAAAGGGCTGATCTTATTAGCATATATTTTATTTTTTTATTATTATTTTTATTGAATTTTTTATTATTTTTAATTATTATTTTTATTATTTTTTAATTCTTTTTTAATTATTTTTTTTATTATTTAATTTATTATTTAGGCTGAGACGCAGTTCTCATTGAGGTCCGCCTTTATTAGCATATATTTTATTTTTTTATTATTTTATTATTTATTGAATTTTTTATTATTTTTAATTATTTTTTTTTATTATTTTTTAATTCTTTTTTAATTATTTTTTTTATTATTTAATTTATTATTTAGGCTGAGACGCAGTTCTCATTCAGGTCCGCAAAGGGCTGATCTTATTAGCATATATTTTATTTTTTTATTATTATTTTTATTGAATTTTTTATTATTTTTAATTATTTTTTTTTATTATTTTTTAATTCTTTTTTAATTATTTTTTTTATTATTTAATTTATTATTTAGGCTGAGACGCAGTTCTCATTGAGGTCCGCCTTTCTTTTTTGCCATTGAAATGCATTAGCGGTGTGTCGGCGATTTTATGGCCGACCACCTGGTTCTATTTGTCGGCCCTAAAATCGCGGACACACCGCTAATGCATCTCTATGGGCAGTCAGGCCGATTTCGGATTGAACGCCGACCAATCAGAATTCGAGCTGACTTGCCCATAGACATGCATTAGCGGTGTGTCGGCGATTTTATGGCCGACCACCTGGTTCTATTTGTCGGCCGTAAAATCGCGGACACACCGCTAATGCATCTCTATGGGCAGTCAGCCCGATTTCGGATTGAACGGCAACCAATCAGAAGTCGAGCTGACTGCCCATAGAGATGCATTAGCGGTGTGTCCGCGATTTTAGGGCCGACAAATAGAACCAGGGGGGCGGCCATAAAATCGCCGACACACCGCTAATGTATGTCAATGGGGAAAAAAGGCGGACCTGAATGAAAACTGAATGAGGAGCTCTTCTGATTGGCTGAGGGCATTATCCAGCAACCAATCAGAAGACGGCGTGAGATTTCATTGAGGTAGAATGGGGGATTTTTCCTCCATTCTATCTTAATGAGAAGGAAGAGGACGTCGGAGGTGGAATTTTCGGAAAAGAAGACAGAAGATCCCCGGGGCCGGACGAAGAGGCGGAGATGGCGGAAAGAAGAGAGAAGACCCCCGGGGCCGGAGGAAGAGGACGCCTGGCCGGACGGAGGATCGGACGGACGATCAGATGACTTGAAGGCATGTAAGTGATGGACGGGGGCTTCGGGTGTAGGGCCTTAGGTGAGAGCGGCGTTAGGTTAGGGGACGGCGGGGGGTTAGGGTGTAGGGCTTTAGCGACAGGGGCAGGGGACAGCGGCGGGAGCTTAGGGGGTATCGGCGGGGGCCTAGGGGGTAGGAGCTTAGGTAGGGGCGGCGATGGCTTAGGGGGTAGACGGCGGGGCTTAGGGGGTATCGGCGGCGAGTCGGGGGTTAGGTAGTCGGGCTTAGGGGGTATCGGCGGCGGGTTTGGATGGTGCGAGTCGGGGGTTAGGTGGTCGGGGCTGCTGCGGGGTTTCGGCGGCGGGTTTGGATGGTGCGAGTCGGGGGTTAGGTGGTCGGGGCTGCTGCGGGGTTTAGGGGGTTAGGGGCGGCGGTGCCTTAGGGGGTAGGCGGCATGGCTTAGGGGGTATCGTCGGGGGTCTAGGGGGTAGGGGGTTAGGGGCGGCGGTGCCTTAGGGGGTAGGCGGCATGGCTTAGGGGGTATCGGCGGGGGCCTAGGGGGTAGGGGCGGCGGGGGTTAGGTGGTCGGGGCTGCTGCGGGGTTTCGGCGGCGGGTTTGGATGGTGCGAGTCGGGGGTTAGGTGGTCGGGGCTGCTGCGGGGTTTAGGGGGTTAGGGGCGGCGGTGCCTTAGGGGGTAGGCGGCATGGCTTAGGGGTATCGTCGGGGGTCTAGGGGGTAGGGGGTTAGGGGCGGCGGTGCCTTAGGGGGTAGGCGGCATGGCTTAGGGGGTATCGGCGGGGGCCTAGGGGGTAGGGGCGGCGGGGGTTAGGTGGTCGGGGCTGCTGCGGGGTTTCGGCGGCGGGTTTGGATGGTGCGAGTCGGGGGTTAGGTGGTCGGGGCTGCTGCGGGGTTTAGGGGTTAGGGGCGGCGGTGCCTTAGGGGGTAGGCGGCATGGCTTAGGGGGTATCGTCGGGGGTCTAGGGGGTAGGGGGTTAGGGGCGGCGGTGCCTTAGGGGGTAGGCGGCATGGCTTAGGGGGTATCGGCGGGGGCCTAGGGGTAGGGGCGGCGATGGCTTAGGGGGTAGACGGCGGGGCTTAGGGGGTATCGGGGGCGGGTTTGGATGCTGCGGGTCGGGGGTTAGGTGGTCGGGGCTGCTGCGGGGCTTAGGGGGTAGGGGGTTAGGGGCGGCGGTGCCTTAGGGGGTAGGCTTAGAGCGGCAGGGGGCTGTAGTGTACAGCGCGATGGTATACTACAGTCCCATGGCGCTTATGGGCATGGGACTGTAGTATACTATAGCGGTGTACAGTACAGCAGCGCGTAGTGGCTTAGAGCGGCAGGGGGCTGTAGTGTACAGCGCGATGGTATACTACAGTCCCATGGCGCTTATGGGCATGGGACTGTAGTATACTATAGCGGTGTACAGTACAGCAGCGCGTAGTGGCTTAGAGCGGCAGGGGGCTGTAGTGTACAGCGCGATGGTATACTACAGTCCCATGGCGCTTATGGGCATGGGACTGTAGTATACTATAGCGGTGTACACTACAGGAGTATGGGCTTCGGTGGCTTGGTTAGCGGTGTAGCGACTCGCAATGCCCGCTTCGCGGGCATTGCTTCGCTGGGCTGCAACGACTCGCAATGCCCGCTTTGCGGGCATTGCTTCGTGAGTCGCCGTGGCCGCTACGCGGCCACGGGGAGAGTCCAGGAGAAGCAGCTCGGACTCGCTAACCAAGCGACCGGAAGCAGCGCCGCTCCGACGGAAGTCGCTACGGCAATTATATAATAGATCATTGTTTGGGTGCACAGCAGGTCTTGTAAGGAAAAGAGCAATGTTTTGTAACACATAATTTGATGGAACAGTCTGCAGATGTCATGTCATGTTTTGTTAGCCCTTGATGTACCTAAACAATTGAATTCCCCACAAGTGACCCCATTCTCATGAGTATACCAATACCCCATATGTGGTGGAAAATCACTGTTTTTGCAAGGAAAGAAGAGCCATTTTACGTTTTGAATGGAAAATTGTCTGGAATCATTAGTGGGCTCAATGTTTCGTTTGGAGAGCCCCTGTTGTACCTAAACAGTGGAAGCACCCCACAAGTGACACCATTTTTTTTAAACTAGACCCACTAAGGAATTTATGTAGATGTGTGGTGAGTACTTTGAAACCCAGGTGTTTCTCAGAATTTTGGAACGTTGAGCTGTTGAAATGAAGTACATTTTTCCACAAATATGTTCTTCTAGCTCTAATGTTTTAATTTTCACAAGTGCAAACAGAAGAAAATGGACAAAAAAATTGGTTGTGCAACTACTCCTGAGTATTGCTGAGTGAACCTTGCTCGAACATGTTTGCCAATTTTAAATCCAGACCGGATTTGGCAATGTTCGTTCGGCCCCTCAAACTCAAACATTTTGCTCAAAAGTCAGAAATTCGGGTTTTGTACGGTACGGTGATTGTTCGGATGTGTGTGTAGCTTAGCTAGCACAGAAGCATTAGTGCAAATGCACCAATGCTTCTGTTTTACATTATGCTACACATACATGCACATAGACAGACACACACAGACCATCTTACTGTCTCCCACTGCTTGCTTGCTTCCAGGTCCACTCTCCCACACTTCCTCTCACTCACTTTCGGTCCCGCACATTAACCTTTCTGCATATTCACTTCACTGACTGGGCAACAGTCAATCACAGATGCTCATGCTCTCTGAGAGCATCTGTGTTTGGCTGTTGAAATTAGGCTACATTTTCACAATCTACAGTAGATGGTGTCAGTGCTCGTTTGTCAAAGATATTAGTGTATGGCAAATAACCTGATATCGTAGAGTGTAAAGTAAACAATGGGAAAAAAAAATGTTTAGGGCTCCGCTGTATTTTTCAGTCTCAGCACAGATAAAGCTGACAGCTATGGGCTGCCACCCTCAGCTGCCTATTTTTACCTTGGCAGGCAAATAAAATGCATAGGACATTAATTGCCAGCAAGCTAAAACTAGGCAGCTGAGGGCTGGTATTCTTAGTGGGGTGAGGGCCCATCATTTTAGGCCCCTCCATGCTACAGAATAACAGCCCACAGCTGCCACTGAAAATGGCGCATTCTTCATAGTGCCATTTCCAGTCACTTTACCCGGCTCATCAAGCATCCCTAGTGGCAGTGGCACGCTGGGTAATAAGGGGTTAATACCAGTTTTGTATTACCAGCTGGCATTAAGTCCGAAATTCTTATTGTCAGGCCAAGTTAGACCTGACCATTAAGAATTTCAAGTAAATAGTAAAGAAGACACAACACAGAGAAAATTTTTTTGGTGGTAAAAAAACCACAAAGACATTTAGCGACACCATCTTTATTAACCCCTCACCCTCAGAACCCTCCTCAGATCCTCTGCTTTGTCTTGCTGAATTGAGGCTATGATGAAGAATACAGCAATCACATCACAGCCTCCAGTCACTGAATAAACCAGCTGTGAGCTGTGGTCAGGATGTCCAGTGACTGACTGAGGTTACCTGAGGTCACTGATCAGGTAAGCAACCATGCTTACCTGAACGGTGACCTCAGATAACCTCAGTGAGTCACTGCATACCCGGATCAGAGATTGCTGATCTGGTCACCCTAGTGGCCAAATCAGGTGAGCAGATCAGACACGATTGCTGTGGTGATCGGATCAGCTGACCACGCACATCAATCTAGTACAGTTCGCTGATCTGGTCACACAGCAATGCGCCACATTACCAGATTAGGTGATTGGCTGTTGTGGTGTCAGGAAGTGAATATGCAGAAAGGTTAATGGATGGGATCAGAAGTGAGTGATTAGAAGTGTGGGAGAGTGTGCCTGGAAGCAAGCAAGCAGCTGAAGACAGGTAAGATGATCTGTGTGTGTCTGTCTGTGTGTGTTTCTGTGTTTGGCAGCTTTTGGACACCTTTGAAGGTGTTCTACATACATTTAATGTTGCCTGCCATTGATTCAATGGTGTTTGGGATGTTCAGAGAATTGTTGGTCCAACAATTTGGCGAACACCCCGCATTCGGCAAATGCAGCCGAACTTGAACCCTGAGATGTTCACTCATCTCTACTACTGAGTAGATACCCCATATATGGTGGAAAACCACTGTTTAGACACATGATAGGGCTTGAAAAGTTAGAAGGGTTCAATTGAAGTTTTGAACGTAAAATAGGCTGAAATCGGACTTCATGACTCGTTTGGAGAGCACCTCATGTGCCTAAACAGTGGAAACTCCCACAAGTGACCCGATTTTGGAAAGTAGACCCCCCAAGGAAATTAACGATATTGTGGTGAGCACACTTATACCAAATATGTGGTGGAAAGCTACTGTTTTAGCGAACAGCAGTGCTGCGAAGGGAAGAGGCAACATTTTTGGAGTGCAGATTTTGATGGAATGGTCTGCAGGTGTCATGATGCATTTGGTTATTCCTTGCTGTACCTAAGCATTAGAATTCCACAAAAGTGACCCTATTCTGGAAACTAGACCCCCAAAGAAATTTATCTAGATGCGTTGTGCGCACCTTAAACCAGTTGCTTAACAGAACTTTACAATGTAGAAACGTGAAAATGAAAAAACTTAGATTTTTCCCTCAAAAATGTTGTTTAGTACCATATATTTTCATTTTTCAATATATAGCAGGAGAAATTGGATGCCAAAATGTGTTGTACAAGTTTTCCTGAGTATGTTGATACCCCATATGTGGTAGAAAACCACTTTGGGCACGAGGCAGGGCTCAAGAGAAGGAGCGCAATTTGATGTTGGGAGCAGAGATTTTCCTAAAATAATTTGCTGACTCAATTTGGAGAGCCTCTAAGTGCCTAAGAACTCTGGAAACCCCCTCATGTGACCACATTTTTTTAAAGTACACCCCTCTGAGATTCATCTATGGGTATAGTGACAGTTTTATATCTGGAAATCACCCATGTAGTCAAATGCATTGAATGTTCCATTATTAAAAATTGCAAATAAGCCCTTGTAGTGCCCAAAACATTGTAGGACTTGTACACTGTGCCCAGCTTGTATTTATGGGGAAACACACCCTGTATGTTAAGACAGCTTGCGCGCTAGAAAAAAGCCAAACATGGATGTTAACTGTGGTTTAGACATTGAGGACATCAAAACGAAGGGAAGCATTTGGATTTGGGAGAGATGGTTTTGCTGGTTCTCTTTTGGATGGACGAGGAACCATAGCGCTATTCTAGAGCCTTAGTGTTCTCAGTAATGTGGAAGCCCCCTATATATTTCCATTATTAGATTATGGACCTTGGTGGGGACTTTTTTTTTGTGGGTTCAGTTGAATGCTATTGGTGGCAATTAGGGTACATTTGTAGGTTATATTTTGGAGCAATTTACATTTATCCTGTGTTCTATGCTGAGCACTTACATTCGGGTTTCCAGCTCTGAAATACGTGATTCAGGTGAAACTTTTGATGGCTCCATTCAGTAATGAGGGAGCAGACTGGACTCTGTTTGTCCTCTCTCCAGCTGTGTCCTTCTTGTCAAAGGTGCATAAAACTGTAGTTGACTGCACTTTTGTGCATGCCTAAAAATATGCGTAAAAAGATGGACACTGCCGCATCACAGGTCAATTGGGAGTTCAAAGTGCCTCATTACAGTGAATTTTTCTGTAGTAAATTTTGTCTGAGTCACGTTTTATAGAGTTTTACACTTACCGTATATACTCGTGTATAAGCCGACCCGTGTATAAGCCGACCCCCCTACTTTTGCCCCAAAAATCTGGAAAAACCTATTGACTCATGTATAAGCCGAGGATGGACCCCAGCACAGGTATACAGCCCCCAGCAGTGTGGTATACAGGCCCCCCCCAGTGGTATACAGGCCTCCCAGTGGTAGTATACAGCAGCCCCAGTGGTAGTATACAGCAGCCCCAGTGGTAGTATACAGCAGCCCCAGTGGTAGTATATAGCAGCTCCAGTGGTAGTATAGAGCAGCCCCAGTGGTAGTATACAGCAGCCCCAGTGGTAGTATATAGCAGCCCCAGTGGTAGTATATAGCAGCCCCAGTGGTAGTATACAGCAGCCCCAGTGGTAGTATATAGCAGCCCCAGTGGTAGTATACAGCAGCCCCAGTGGTAGTATACAGCAGCCCCAGTGGTAGTATACAGCAGCCCCAGTGGTAGTATATAGCAGCCCCAGTGGTAGTATATAGCAGCCCCAGTGGTAGTATATAGCAGCCCCAGTGGTAGTATACAGCAGCCCCAGTGGTAGTATACAGCAGCCCCAGTGGTAGTATATAGCAGCCCCAGTGGTAGTATACAGCAGCCCCAGTGGTAGTATATAGCAGCCCCAGTGGTAGTATATAGCAGCCCCAGTGGTAGTATACAGCAGCCCCAGTGGTAGTATATAGCAGCCCCAGTGGTAGTATATAGCAGCCCCAGTGGTAGTATACAGCAGCCCCAGTGGTAGTATATAGCAGCCCCAGCAGCCCCAATGGTAGTATACAGCAGCCCCAGTGACATACATCAGGCCCCCAGGGGGTACCCAGCAGCCCCCAGGGGGTCCCCAGCAGCCCCCTGGGGGTCCCCAGCAGCCCCCAAATGCTGGCACTTGCCCCCCCTTGCAAGGGCCCCCCCCCGCTTCTCTTACCATCCCGGTCTTCTGATCAGCGCTGCTCCTCGGCGCTCTGTCCTCTCTGCTCCCGTCCTGCTACATCCGGGATCCCCGGCCGTCGCGCGATGACGTTATATGCCTGCGACGGCCGGAGATCCCGGATGCAGCAGGACGGACGGACGGAGCACCGTGGAGCACCGAGGAGCGGCGCTGATCAGAAGACCGGGATGGTAATATAACCAGCGGGGGGGGACCCTTACAAGGGGGGGCGAGTGCCAGCATTTGGGGGCTATATATGCACTGCTTCCCCCTGCTGCTGATTGACAGGGGGAAGCAGTGCATATTTAATGAGTGGCACCATGTGACGGGGCCGCTCATACAGCAGCCCCCCCCGTCTCCTGCAGCCTCCACAGCCCCCACCACAGCCACCACACCATGGGCCCCCGTATAGACCCGTGTATAAGCCGAGGGGGAGACTTTTCAGCCCAAATTTTGGGCTAAAAAACTCGGCTTATACACGAGTATATACGGTAATTAAGGTTGTGTGAGCTCTCATTGCAGGGAGCAGGATAAACATGAGCCAAGCCTTACTATGATCTTTGGGAGGCAGAGTATACATATCAACAGCAGTTGAAGAGTTTACTTTATTACTATTTTTACACCATTCAACTTGGGTTATAGGTGAATAGGCAGCTTTATTCGTGATGTCAGTATGATCACAATACTGCAAGATTTATATATTTTTATTAGACTTAGCTACAATCAGACTAAAAATGCTTTTTTCAACACTCAATTTTGGAGGCTATAGTTCTTGAAATTTTCAGCCAACAGAGTCATGTTAGAGCTTGTTTTTTGCCGAATGAGTTGTAGTTTTTATCGGTACCATTTTGGACCACATAATAGTTTTTGATCATTTTCTATTACGTTTTTTGTGAGGCAGAAACAAAAAGAAACAGCAGGTCAGGATTTTTTTAACGCCATTCACTGTGTCTTAAAAGTGCTAACATTGCTTTATTCTTGGGGTTAGTACGATTACAGTGATAACACAGTTATAGAGGTTTTTTTTTAAATATTTTTCCGCTCTTACACCATCAATCATATTTTATAGAAAAAAGTTTGTGAAACCATTGGCTTTCTTATTATTCCGCTAATGGAACTGTATGGCAGTTTGTTTGTTGTGGGACAAGATGATGTTTTCAGGGGTACCATTTTTAATTATATATGGCTTTTTAGTCTTTTCTTTAATTCCACTTTTTTGTGAGCTGTATGTTGAAAATCCATTGTTTCTGCTATGTTTTATCATTATTTTTTATGGTGTACACTGAAGGGGTTAACTAGTTTGACAATTTTATAGAGCAGGTTGTTACAGACGTGGCAATGACAACTACAACCCCTGGCAAAAATTATGGAATCACCAGGCTCGGAGGTTGTTTATTCAGTTGTTTAATGTTGTAGAAAAAAAGCAGATCACAGACATGGCACAAAACTAAAGTCATTTCACATGGCAACTTTATGGCTTTAAGAAACACTAAAAGAAATCAAAATAAAAAATATTGTAGTCAGTAAAGGTACCTTTTTTCAGACCAAGCAGAGGGAAAAAATTTATAGAATCACTCATTTCTGAGGAAAAACGTATGGAATCACCTTGTACATTTTCATTCCCAAAACTAACACCTGCATCAAATTAGATCTGCTTGTTAGCCTGCATCTAAAAAGCAGTTATCACACCTTGGAAAGCTGTTGCACCAAGTGGACTGACATGAATCATGGCTCCAATATGAGAGATGTCAACTGAAACAAAGGAGAGGATTATCAAACTCTTAAAAGAGGGTAAATCATTAGGCAATGTTGCAAAAGATGTTGGTTGTTCACAGTCAGCTGTGTCTAACATCTGGTCCAAATACAAATAACATGGAAAGGTTGTTAAAGGGAAATGAAACATACTGGTAGAACAAGGAAGACATCAAAGCATCAAGACGGAAACTTATAGCAATATGTCCCAAAATAGGAAATGCGCAACAAAACAAATGAGGAACGAATGGGAGGAAACTGGAGTCAATGTCTGTGACCGAAATGTAAGAAACCGCCTGAAGGAAATGGGATTGACATACAGAAAAGATAAACGTAAACCATCATTAACACCTAAACAGAAAAAAACAGGGTTTACAATGGGCTAAGGAAAAGCAATCATGGACTGTGGATGACTGGATGAAAGTCATATTCTGTGATGAATCGCAAATCTGCATTGGGCAAGGTGATTATGCTGGAACATTTGCTTGGTGTTGTTCCAATGAGATTTATAAAGATGACTGCCTGAAGAGAACATGCAAATTTCACAGTCATTGATGATCTAGGGCTGCATGTCAGGTAAAGGCACTGGATCCAGGGATGGTGTGTAGACAGTCCGCGCTGCTTGAAATAATCAGTCACAAGTCTTTAGGTAAAAAGACCCCCCTTCTTTATTTATTTGGTGGAAATAAAGAAGGGGGGTCTTTTTACTTAAAGACTTGTGACTGATTATTTCAAGCAGCGCGGACTGTCTACACTCCATCCCTGGATCTGGTTATCTTTAGACGTGCTACGTGGCGGTGGAAGTCCTGCAGCAGCTTATAACTACATGCTAGAAAAACTAGTTGTGGGTGCACACAACTAGACCAGGTGAGTGCACCTCTTTTTGATCTAAGTTTGGAATCAGTGTCATATTGACAGGGCACTATTGCGCCTCGCTTGTCTCCTTTATCTTTTTCTATAGGTAAAGGCACTGGGGAGATGGCTGTCATTACATCTTCAATAAATGCCCAAGATTACATTGATATTTTGGACACTTTTCTTATCCCATCAATTGAAAGGATGTTTGGGGATGATGAATCATTTATCAGATGATAATGCATCCTGCCATAGAGCAAAAACTGTGAAAACATTCCTTGAAAGAAGACACATAAGGTCAATGTTATGGCCTGCAAATAGTCCGGATCTCAATCCAATTGAAAATCTTAGGTGGAAGTTGAAGAAAATGGTCTAAGATAAGGCTCCAACCTGCAAAGTTGATCTGGCAACAGCAATCAGAGAAAGTTGGAGCCAGATTGATGAAGAGTACTGTTTGTCACTCATTAAGTCCATGCCTCAGAGACGGCAAGCTGTTATTAAAGCCAGAGGTGGTGTAACAAAATGCTAGTGATGTATTGGAGTCTCACATTAATGGGTGCTCAACTCACACTCAAAGGAAAGATTCAATCATAAAGATTTAATTATCAAAAAAATCTTTATTATATTCCATAAAATGTTACAGTAAAAAACTTCAATTCAGAGCATTCCCTCCAGGGGGACACACAAGAAAAACATCCAGGCTTAAATTGTGTAGTGACATAGTATGTCATGCAATATCCATATATATTTATAACAAGTTACAGCAGTGTGGGATCAAAAATCACCTTAGTAAAAAACCTTGCCCCACATCTATTGAACTAACAATGCAGACTGTCACGCTTACAGCCCACTCAACAATAGTACCTTTATGACTGCAGCCCAAATTGTAAGTGCAGTTGCAAAGATTTAATCAGCATGAATATGCCTCATACCTGACTCACTGGTGTGCCTGAACGTGCTTGTGCTCCCTCCTCCCCTACAGCCGTTTCACTTCTGCTTCTTCCGGGGGGCGTATAGAGTATAGAATATTAGGAATCAGGGCCTTTTATCCTAATCTCCACCAATCAGTATCTACCATGTTTCATCGCCGCCAGGTGTTTGTTAGTATTGGCGCATGAAGCCCCAGTGATGCGTGCATCAATCACCCTCCTCCCTGCGGCATGACGTACAAAGGCACGCCTTTCCGCCGCAGTCAGGTGATAACTACACTGCTGTAACTTGTTATAAATAATATATGGATATTGCATGACATACTATGTCACTACACAATTTAAGCCTGGATGTTTTTCTTGTGTGTCCCCCCGGAGGGAATGCTCTGAATTGAAGTTTTTTACTGTAACATTTTATAGAATATAATAAAGATTTTTTTGATAATTAAATCTTTATGATTGAATCTTTCCTTTGGGTGTGAGTTGAGCACCCATTAATGTGAGATTTGATAGTTTTTAAGGAAAGCTATTTTTTAAGGGGACCTTGTGTTGAGTGTGATGTATTGGAGTGTTGTTTTGTTTGTTTGTTTTTCATGATTCCATAATTGTTTCCTCAGAATTGAGTGATCCATAATTTTTCCCTCTGCTTGGTCTGAAAAAATTACCCTTACTGACAACCACATTGTTTATCTTGATTTCTTTTAGTGTTTCTTAAAGCCATAAAGTTGCCATTTAAATGACTTTAGTTTTGTGCCATGTCTATGATCTGCTTTTTTTCTACAAAATTAAACAACTGAATGAACATCCTCTGAGCCAGGTGATTCCATAAATTTTACCAGGGCTTGTATATGTTTATGTTTATGTTTTTTTTTTTTTACATAAATATATCTATTTGAATATTTTAAAGTGTTTTTTTCTGCTTTTTGTTAAGAGTTTTTAGATTTTTTCAGACTTTCTTTTTAACTTTTTTACTTAGTCCTGTCCAGGGTTGTGAAGAGAATACTTTTATGACCTGTATAATCATATCTTTGTTTACATGTCTTTTATCTATTACTATGGGTGCATTGTACACCAGAAACGCATAAGATGTTGCTCTCATCTGTATGGTTTTAATCATATGGACTTAAATAAAGATTAAAGATAATGGTTTTATTCTATTTTGGAGGTGATGAACACCTTCATTTTTCCTTCTAACCAGTGTCACTTTATGTGGTAATAACTCTGGAACACTTCAATATAGTCCACTGACTCTGAGAATGTCTTTTTTGTAATACATTGTACTTTATGTTATTGGTAAATTTAGGTTGAAATTGTTTGCATTTATTTGTGAAAATATTAAAATTGTGACAAATTTTTAAATTTAGCAATTTTCAAACTTTGATTATTTTTGCCCTTAAGGTCCCCATCACAAAAAAACACACTTGTGCCATGTTCTGTTCTGACCATCTGTGTGACCATGCATGTGACAAGTGAGGGTTGATGTTAGCTGTGTAGTGTCATCTGGCATCAAGTACAGGGGTTAGTAATAGAGAGGTGTCTATCAGACACCCCCATTACTAACCCAGTATTACACCCAAAATAAAATAATTTATTTCAGTAAACACTCCTTAAAAATTTCTTTCATTCACCATTTTAATAAAATCTAAACTCATGCAGCTCTGCCACAGCCCCAGGAATGCGGCTTAGTTCACAAACATATTAAAAAAAGATAGAGCAGCACAGCTACCATCTGGGTGCAATATAAGTTCCGGCTCCTCTTCCATCCACCTTACATATAATTTCAAAACTGGACTGCAGCACTCCTTATTCTTTTCAAAAATCCGCCTTTATTAGGCCATCAGGTGTAATGCAACGTTTCGGCAACAATCTCCCTTCCTCTAGCAGCTAGTCACAGCTCTGGCAGCATTTTTTATACATTCCATGTACATAATCATTAATTATCATTAATTATACAATTGTGCAATAATTACATTATTTTTCATAAGTACACATGTATCCAATACTTAAATTTACCTTACAGTGCTCTACATATACCTCCTTATACCTCTTGTTTATTTATTACTTTTTCTATCTTTAACTTTTTTCTTTATCTTACTGATGTTATAAGATTAGGGACTTACAGGCTTATTAGCTGCAACTGTTTGTAATAAGGCTTTTTATACCATTACAGTGTTTGAAGTCTTTACTACTTACACCCTCTGCCATTATCCTCGTGCGCTGCTTCTCTAAACGCCCGTGCATGTGCAGTATGTATTATTTACGAGTGTTACTATGGCGATACCGGATATTTACCCCGCACCTTCTTATGACTCGCGCGCATGCGCAGTACACAGTATGAAGTCAGTGCTCCTGATTATGTGCTTCCTCCTTTAGGGCTACAGGATATCCGTCCAGCTCCATTATTATCACTACAGCGCTTCCACTTACAATGTTTATAAAGTGTTTCACTCATACTTTATATTGATTTTATTCATATTTTTTACATAAGGTGCATATGTGCTTATAATAAAGTGACTCAAGTGTCATCCTTCTTTTAAAAAAGTGTTCTTTGGATCTCTCAAAACCTATATTAGTACAATAGAATCTCCTATTAAGGAGTGGTATCCATCACTTAGTGATTTATCATCATTCGCATTCTGCCCTTCCCCTAGGGATTGCTTACTATGGTGTCATATAACACCCACAATAAGGTCACCTGTCAGCAGTACAGGGAAACAACTAACCAGTCGCACTAACGTACAACCTGTCAGCTATCACCCCCCCTCCATTAGTCTTAGGGTCAACAGGGTTCTTTTATAGATGCATATCTCACATTCATTCTACCACCATGAAATTAAATGCAACCAACATGATACTTAATGGGTTTTATTCTTTCAGAAGTCATATCAATTTCACATGTACATTTTTTTGTTATGTTAAAGTGCTTATAGTGACTTATATATAAAATATCTAGTTTAAAATATTGCAGTGATCTAATCGTATATTGTGCTACTCTTCATAAATTTAGTTCACAAAAGGATATCTGAAACCCCCCCACAAAATACGAACATGTAACTACTCATCACAGTCGCCGGGACTGTTGATCAATAGCTGTAAAATCTATCTACAATGAGGGCCAAAGTATTGGCACCATTGAAATTGTTCTAGAAAATGAAGTTTTTTCTCCCAGAAAATTATTTAATTATTACATTTTTTTAATACACATTTATTTCCTTCGTGTGTATTGGAACAACACAAAAAAAACTGATAAAAAAAAGAAAATTGGACATAATTTCATATACAACCCCAAAATTGGACTGGGCAAAATTGTTGGCACCCTCAAATTAATATTTGTTTGCACAAGCTTTGGAATAAATAACCACAATCAATCCTTTCTGATAACCATCAGCAAGCTTCTTACACCTCTCAACTTGAATATGAGGAAATATACATAAGGAGGCAGCACATAGCAACAGGAGGAGAGAGAAACTGTAAGTGGTCAGTAATGAAAGTATATACACACACTATGTTCCAAATTATTATGCAAATTGGTTTTAAGTGTCATAGGGTTTTATTTTTTTTCAATGAAACCCACTGATGGTATTGTGTCTCAGGGTTCTTTGGATCATTGAAATCAATCTCAGATATCTGTGATAATTAGTTTGGCAGGTGAGCCCAATAAAAGGAAAACTGGGTGTTCCACAATATTATGCAGGCCACAATTTTCAAGTAACATGGGAAAGAAAAAGGATGTCTCTGCTGCCGAAAAGCAACAAATAGTGCAATGCCTTGGACAAGGGATGAAAACATTTGATATTGCACGAAAACTGAAGCGTGATCATCGTATTGTGAAGAGATTTGTGGCTGATTCTGAGCACAGATGTGTTCGTGCAGATAAAGGCAGAATGAGGAAGGTTTCTGCCAGGAAGTTCATCAGATTAAGAGAGCATCTGCTAAAAAGGCCTTACAAACCAACAAACAGATATTTGAAGCTGCTGGTGCCTCTGGAGTCCCTCGAACCTCAAGGTGTAGGATCCTTCAAAGGCTTGCTGTGGTGCATAAGCCTACTATTCGGCCGCCCCTAAACAGTGCTCACAAGCAGAAACAGTTGCAGTGGGTCCAGATATACATAAAGACTAATTTGCAAACAATCTTGTTTACTGATGAGTGCCGAGCAACCCTGAATGGTCCAGATGTATAGAGTAGTGGATGGTTGGTGGATGCTATCATGTCCCAACAAGGCTGCGATGTCAGCAAGAAAGTGGAGGAGTCATGTTTTGGGCTGGAATCATTGGGAAACAGCTGGTAGGCACCTTTAAGGTTCCTGAAGGTGTGAAAATGACCTCTGCAACTTTCTTCCATG
Organism: Allobates femoralis; assembly: GCA_033576535.1. Taxonomy (NCBI): domain Eukaryota; kingdom Metazoa; phylum Chordata; class Amphibia; order Anura; family Aromobatidae; genus Allobates; species Allobates femoralis. Next base: position 219,615,140 of record JARQOC010000005.1, on the reverse strand, counting down.
GTATAAGAAGCAAAACGTGCCTTTAGGAGCAAAATCATCCTCATGCATGTCAATGCACCATCTCATGCTACAAAGAATACCTCTGTGCCATTGGCTGCTATGGGCATAAAAGGAGATAAACTCATGGTGTGGCCACCATCTTCCCCTGACCTCAACCCTAGATAGAACCTTAGGTTCAAAACAGCAGCTCTAGGAGGCTATTCTGACATCATCCAAAGAAATACAAGCAGAAACTCTCCAGAAACTCACAATATCAATGGATGCTAGAATTGTGAAGGTGATATCAAAGTAGGGTTCCTATGTTAACATGTAACTTGGCCTGTTAGGATGTTTAGGAGTTAAATAGCTTTTTATTTCATTGAATGTGACCTGTTAAAGCTACAAATTCAACAAATGAGCATTTTCAGTTCTTTCAAACATATCAAATGTTTACAAACTCTACTGTGCGTAACAATTTGGAACAGTGCTTTTACAGTTTTTTTATTTTGAAAATTATGCTGTTATCATTGGGAAATTTCTTCAATAAAATTTGATGTATACTATAACGGGTGATGACTTTTATTACACTGACTGTCATTTGCACCAACCATTTAGAAAAATCTGAGAAAAATAACATTTGCATAATAATTTGGAACACAGTGTAATCTGCAGGACTGAAACTAAACAATGGTAAACCAATTTGCAAGTACATTGAGAATATGCAAGTTTTTCAATATGGCATAACATGCAGAGAGTGCTTAATACCGAGCTGTAGACATCTTCTGTTGGAATGGGGCCAGGTCTCAATGCGTGCTTCAAAAGAGAATTATATCTGCTGCACACTAACATTCACTGAAATGTAATGTAGCTTACTGGCTCATGAATGCTAATAGCAAAACATATATGTGGAGCTGTTCATGTGTGAATGGGGCGTAAACGCATTGCAGAAAACTGCTTAAATAGGCTAGGGTCACATCTCCGTTTTTTTTTTTAAATCCTGATCGTTTGAGCTTTCAAAAGCTCAAAACCGACCAGAACGCTCCTACGCCAATGTAAAACGGATGCTCAAAGAATCGGTCGTCTTGCACTGCAGCTGCATAAATCATGCAGGCTGCAGTTTCGGACTGTTCATCGCACTGAGTACGATTGCTCGGTTGAATCTGAGCAAGCGGCACTGCTAGTTTGTATCCGGTTCGAGATGAGCAAAGTGTTCTATCTATTGTAAAGATTGAAATTTATAAATAAAAGAATGCTTGAGGTCTCTAGGGGTGCTTAGTCCCCCTAGAGACCGGATGCCCACTCCGGTGGCTTCACCTACAATCCCCCATGCCACGGGCTCCTCTGAGCTCCGTGCATGTCCCCCAAACCCCCCCCCCCGTATCTCTATAGAGGGGTCCCTGCACCCCTCTTTTTAAGTCCCCTAATTGTGGCATAAACGAAGTATTACATTACATCATTAGGCTCATAGTTACGTGTATTTTCATGTAGTTTCATTATCACTCCATGGGTGGGGCTGTGTACTGCTACCTCTGCCCGCGAAATCATGACGCGACTTAGCCCCGCCCCTTTCATGACGCGGCCGCCCGGACAACACAGTGATGAGGCCACAGGGGGCGGCATAATGATTTGCGGCGGAGGCAGCAGCACACAGCCCCGCCCATGGAGTGATAATGAAACTACATGTAAAATACACGTAACTATGAGCCTAATGATGTAATGTAATACTTTTTATGCCACAATTAGGGGGATTTATAAAAGAGGGGTGCAGGGACCCCTCTATAGAGATACAGGGGGGGAGTTTGGGGGACATGCACGGAGCTCAGAGGAGCCCGTGGCAAGGGGCATTGTAGGTGAAGCCCACCGGAGTGGGCGTCCAGTCTCTAGGCGGACTAAGCCCCCCTAGAGACCTCAAGCATTCTTTTATTTATTAAATTTCAATCTTTACAATAGATAGAACAGTTTGCTCATCTCGGCAACAGCCGGGATGAGCAAACTATGCAGTAGCCGCATTGCTCAGGATTACATATCCTGAGCAATCCGGTTACTGCGGTGTGGTATTCTGCACACATTTTTAAAAAAAATGTGTGTGACCGGTATTGCGTTCACCGCATCCGGATCTGGATGCGGTGAACGCAATTCAAGTTTTAAGTGTGACCCTAGCCATAACAGAGAGAAAATTGAGAACTTAGCAAATGCGCTGCCATAGCTCTAAGCCCGGCAATCAACGTCAAGGTGTCTCTTATTACTGGGTCCTACCTTTGTATCTCTGCTGCGGTATAAATTGTTTATGGGTATCTGTGCTGCTAAGTGCAATTAAAAACCTGCATGTAAGGGTGTGTCCAGGAACTAGGCTACAATAAGATGGAGAATTTCAACGTGGCTACAGGGCGGGGGAGGGTACACAGTCAGAAAACGTATTAACAATAACATTAAAAGATGACCGGCGACACCTCCTGTGTGAAAGGTGCTAGAAAGAAAAAATATCACATCAAAAGAGAATTATATCTGCTGCTCAATTACACTATGAAATGTGAAGTAGCTAACTAGCTCCCGCTGCTGCTTCTGGGTCCGTCTATTAAGCTTCCTCTATATTGACTGCACTGACTGGCAAACAGCCAATCACAGAACCTCACACTCTGTGAGAACCTCTGTAATTGGCTGTTGCAGTCAAAGTACATTTCCACAATCTGGACGATGATTGTGCTTCAGTGTCATACACATTAGTGTATGGCAACCGACCTGCCATCATAGATTGTTAAATAAATAATAATTTAAAAAAAGTGTGAGGTTTTGCAGTATTTTTAAGTCTAGTCCAGTGAAAGTGGACAGCTGTGAGCTGCCACCCTCAGCTGCCTAATTTTACCTTGGCTGGCAAAAAAAATGCATTGGCTCCGCCCTATTTTTGATTTCCAGCCAAGGTAAAACTGGCAGCTGAGGGCTGGTATTCTCAGCAAGGTGGTGGCCCATTATTTTCGGGGGCCCCCCCCATGCTAAAGAATAGGAGCCCACAGCCACCACTCAAAATGGCACATTCTTCGTAGCGCCATTTCCAGATGCTTTACAAGACTCTTCCAGTGGCCCTGGTAGTGGTGGCATGCTGGTAATAAAGGGTTAACACAAGCTTTGTATTGCCATTGGGTATTAAAGCCTGAGAATACATTTGTGACAAGTACTTTGTAATACTCGCATATTCATTCTGAATAGCAAGTACAATGGGAAACGCAGGTAATTTTCTGCTGGATCTGAGCAACAGGACCTAGTAAAGATAGATAGATAGATAGATAGATAGATAGATAGATGATAGATAGATAGATAGTAGAATAGATAGATTGAGTTCATGAGACTCCCATTGCGGCTTCCAGGTCAGCTTAGTCTCCTGTGCTCCCTCTCAAACACATTCGCTCCCCGTGAATTCTGATCACTGAATGACAACACTGGGACCTGCGGTATAGTCAACTGTGAGGTCACTGTTGTGATCTTTATTACCCCCCTCCCCATCCTTATACCCCTCCATGATCCTCATCTTCTCTCTTCCTGGAAATACTCACCTCTGCTATATCAGAGACCACGGAAAGGAAAAACACATCCACTCCCCATAGCTTCTGAACACTGAATAACAGCACTGAGACCTGCGGTAAAGCAAGCAGTGAGGTCACCATTTCCATAGCGGGCTTGTGACTAGGCTATGATAGCAGTACATGTATTAGGGTACAGACAGTACACTAGACAAGGGAGTTGAGTGTATTTATAGGTTAGTCTATAAATCAATGTGATCATCCCCATCCACTGCCTGTATAAAAGCATCTATAGTTGGAGAATTATGTGGTGGAACAAAACTATTCTTATTTGAGAGTGACAAACTCCTCAAATCTATCTCACTATCCTTAATTCTATCTGTGTGAAATTAGCTGAGAACCACTCTTCAGCTTCAGGTTCCTGTAAAAGCTATACAGGTCAAGTGTGAGATTGAACCAATCAATGCGGGAGCTCATGCTAAATGACAGACCCTTACTTAATAATTTTTCCTGTGCTGGGGTAAGTACCTTTTGGGAGATATTGATAATCAAGCTTGGTCGTTGCTCCTGGTAGCTACTGGTTTCCCCGGTGTTGGTTTTGCCTTGCCTTTTTTGTCTTTTTTGCCATCTATGTTGGTGCCTGCCCCCTTTTTGGTTTTCCTGAGTAGGTTTGGGGCTAAAGATGAAGACAAAATTTTGTTATTACATGAAATACAAACAGGATTACATATACATGTTTCAAACACAATATCATTATTTTTCTTTCTACAATTATTAGTTGAATCCCTTTGCCAATTATATATATTTCCATTACGGTAATACTCCCAGTCGCGACTCCACTTCTTTTTCTTGTTTTCCTCTAATTCATTTCTCAATTTTTCAACTGTGCAGATACCACTTCATCAAAGGTAGTCCAATCCTCCTCACTGAGGACCTCTCTCAACTTAGCTGTCAGTCCATCAACACCTTTTTGTATATCCTTAACTCCTTCTGTAAATACTCAATATTCAAAAGAATTAAATACATGCATATTTATTAGAACTTTGAGCAAAAAGATGTATTCCTTGCCATTAACATAGGTCTTACATTGGATCTCAGTCCCCTAGGGATAATCTTTGCTCTGAAATATTCACTCTTTGGTAACAAGGTGCAATTACATGGTAGTATATCTCTTGACCTCGCTCTCATATTTTCTTTTCAACTCAGCTGCAGACGGTATCACCCAGCCCTCTAAATGATATGTTCGTATTGATTGGTGACATTTAGGGGTGTTAAACAGCCAGGGGTGGCATGGAACCATCCCTTATGCCATGCTCCTGGTTGCAATCATATGGGCAAGGCTCCTGTGCTCACATAATCGTCAAGATGTAACTTTAAATCATTTTGTGGAAACCTCTTGTTGACCATGCTGTAAACTCATGTTAAATGTCCTGAAGGAGTTAAACAAACATATGGGAAACAAACCAGAATAAGTGTTACTACTTGGATTTCTTTAAATATTCTCCTTTTACTCTGCTTACAGATTTACTTTTGGGATCATCTTAAAGCGAACATGTCTCCCCTCCAGGCATCTAAAGATAACATAGACACCTTCTGCAGCACTAAGGCTGCAGTCTGAGAAGATGTCTATAGCATTTATGCTCCCTTGATTCACTAAAATAAAGACTTATATAAAATCTGTTTCAAACCAGACCCAAGACCGGGAGGCGGGTTTTCAAGCGTCTATCTCCTTCCTCTGTGGTGTCAGTCATCCCTCCCTGCTCTCTGTGCACCTCCTCCAGGGCCACCTCCCTGCATTACAGAGCTTTGTCAGCTCTGCTACAACATAGAGCTGCTGTTATAGGAGACCCCACAGTAGTAAATCTAGCAGGAGGATCCTGAGCAGACAAAGCACTGCCTGCTACGTAGCAGTCCTTGAGCTGAGCTGTCAGCAGTGCAGCAAGAGTTGAGTTTGTGCTTTAGATCAGGGGCTGAGGACGGAGCAATGCTGCTGGGTACAAGAAACTGAAAGTGAAAACTGCTCAGCTCAAGGGCTGCTACGTAGCTAGATTTACTACTGTGGGGTCTCCTATAACAGCAGCTCTATGTTGTAGCAGAGCTGACAAAGCTCTGTAATGCAGGGAGGTGGCCCTGGAGGAGGTGCACAGAGAGCAGAGAGGGATGACTGACACCACAGAGGAGGGAGACAGACACTTGAAAACCCGCCTCCCGGTCTTGGATCTGGTTTGAAACAGATCTTATAAAAGTCTTTATTTCAGTGAATCAAGGCAGCATAAATGCTATAGACACCTTGTCAGAATGCAGCCTTAGTGCTGCAGAAGGTGGCTATGTTATCTTTAGATGCCTGGAGGGGGTGACAGGTTCGCTTTAAGCAGCTCCATCATGTATGTCACTGGAATGGCTTTCCAACAGTCTTGAAGAAGTTCCCAAAGGTGTTGAGCACATGATAGCCACTTTGCCTTCACTCTGGGTCCAACTCATCCTAAACCATCTCAATTAGTTTAAGAACAGCAGATTGTGGAGGCTATTTAATTTTAGGCAACACTCTATGCCTTTTCTTCTTGCTCACAGAGCCCTTAGACTGGCTTCACACATGTGCCTGCATTTGGCTGCGTTCGTTAGCTTTTGCGTTCGGATGCGCATAATTTGTGCGCCCTCGGAGCGCACTCCGATCGCAGCTTGTTGCATTTTTTGTGCATTCGCGGGCGCTTGTTTTATCTGCACAAACCATGCATTGAAGTCAATGGATCCGCAGTGTCCTCCGCATGACAACGCAGGAGAATGCTGCGAATCTCATTGAAATCTCTCCCAGTTGATCAGCGGCGGCCACCGGGAGATTAACTAGAGCCTCCACTGATCTCCCGCCGGTGTCAGTGCGGGAGATTTGAAACAGCGATCAGCTGTTTCTTATCTCCTGCACCAATATCACCTATTCGGTGTCAGCGCAGGAGATTTAAACAGCTGTCAGATCAGCTGTTTCTTCAAATCTCCCACGCCGACACCGGCGGGAGATCAGCTGTGGCCGGGAGGAGGAGATCTCCACCGCTGATCTCCTCCTCCCGGCCGCCCCCGAGACAGCTGATTGGCTGGCCGGGGTGCATACTAATGTGAATGCATGTGGAGATTCTCCGCTGCATTCACATCAGTATGACTGCGTTTGCACCTGCATGCCATACGCATGCAGACACAAACGCCAGTGTGAAGCCAGCCTTGCATAGTTTTGTGGTGTGTTTTGGATCATTGTCCTGCTCCAATGCAATGATGGACCCACTATGTGGAAAACATATAGAATGATATATTGTTGCAGAATACTGTGGTAGCCATGCTAGGTAAATGTGCATCTCTCTCTACACCATTACAATCTGTCCTCCATCCTTCACAGTGGGATCCACAAATGTTAAAACCATGTAAAAACCTTCTCTGCATTTCACAAACGAATGATGATTAGTATGAAAAATCTGAAACTTTGATTCATCAGACCACAGTTCAGATTTCCATTGATTTTTTTGGCCAATCTTTATGTTGCTTGGTCCTAACTTCATGCTTGCAGCACTAAGGATTGGTTGTATTTCACTAATTCGACCATAAAGGCCTGCTGGACAAGATAAGATTTAAAGTGGTGGACTTGGAGGAATCTAAAGTTTAAGTCATGTTCTTGTTTGTTTCACATGTGGTTTTTTTTACTCCATATTTCCATATTTGCTTTCCTGGTTTTGCTACCTTCAGATTGAATCTACAATGTGCTCAATCCAATGGAAGGAAGAAAAACTATTGCATGAACAGGTGTGTTGACATTTTTGACAGGTAGTGTAAAAAGACCAATAGATAACATTTAAACTTTGATTTTATATATTAAGTTCTTAGGCTCATTACTCCCTGAGCCCATAGAAAAACATTAAGATTTTATCAACGTATAAGTTTGGCCCGCAATCGGCCTGGCTGCCCTACATTCTAAGAATATACTTACTTGGAGTACTGCCATCTCATTGTCAATGCTCATTTGATGAAAATTCTAGTTTAGAGCCAAAAACCAATATATGTGTTCAGTAAAATATTACATCTGCATTCATCACCTATTCAGAATTATTCTTCCTCAAACTTTTACAATCCTACACCAGTTTTCTCTAATATATCACTAACCTTCTAGATTAGCAGACAAATGCCACGTTAATCTGAAATGGGACTATTTTTCATTTTATTTAACAAGATGTCTTGACAAACATGTCTAAAGGGTCACACGGGGCGATCTCTGCGGCGATGTTGCTGGCAAAGTAGGGGCGTGGCTAAGTTGCTGCAACATCGCTCATGAGTTGCCCCCTGTGACAGGGCGATAATAAGGCGATAAGTTGCCTAAGCAACATCGCCAGGTTTCCCAATATGTTGGGAATCTGGCAATATTGCTCAGGCGATCTGCCTGTATCGCCTGTTGACGCCGCAACTGCGATGTTGCCGGCAACTTCCCCCATAGACTCCCATGTTATGGATCGCTGCCAGGGTAGAGTTTAACCCTGGCTGCGATAGTTGCCGGCAAGATCGTAGATGCGTTGCCGGCGATATCGCTGCGTGTGACATCGCAACAGCAACCATGGCAGCGAGCCAAAAAAGTGCACGCTCCCGTGAGTACAATGGTACCTTAAGAGTGTCTAGACAGTTCAGATTTACCATGTTTAACCACCTTCTAATGAAAAGAACAATTGCTGTGAGTATCCGTGTGGCTAAATACACTTGCAAATCCTGTCCACCAAAGACCCCAGGCACCAATATCTCTCATGGATGAGGGACTAAGGAAAATTCCAAACGGGGTTTAGGTTAGAGTTTTGTTTCGGATCTATCTCTAAGGAAAAGTCTGCTCTAGGTTTGGAAGCCCTTTATTTATATTGTTTTCCCACTAAAATCTGTCCCATGAAAATGATGTAATGAACATCTGCCTTTGCTTAGATTTCTGCCTCACATGGACTTGGTTACCTGCATTTTCCACCAGTTAAGTATACTGTGTGTACTCCCTCATAGACGGCCAATTCTAAGATCCAGTTTATTTATACAGCACAGACAGCCTTAGTTATTCTCTCCACTCATCATGGTGTATTGCTCAGTTTTAATAAAAATGTTGTTTTGGGTCTGTAAATAGCTTTGTGAATATTTCTAATTTTAGAGACAGCTGTGTTGCCTGAAATTATTTTGATCTTACTCATTTTACCTGGAATGGCTAAAATACATTGCTGATACTGGCTACGGTGATTAAAAGACATTATTTGAAGTTCCAAAGGTTGTGGCTAGTCCCATGCAACCTAAGGCCACGTCATTATTAATTAATTATTATTAAGTATTATTATTATTATTATTATAGGGTTTGGGAACTTGCTATCTACCTTATGGAGAGAAGTTTTCCTGCAACCATAAGAAGACAGTTAAGTAGGTGAGGAGATTGCAGCCACATCCCTCCTCTATGAAATATGCAAATTTGCACTTCAGGAAGGAAATGGAAGAACTCCAGCGCCAACTTTAAGTAGCTCCTCAAAGTCATAATCGCTTACCCACAAGCTTTTTAATATGACTAAGGGATTAGTCATTAAAAAGCTTGTTGGAAAGCGATTATGATTTGAGGAGCTACTTAAAGATGGCGCTGGGGTTCTTCCACTTCCTTACTGAAGTGAAAATTTGCATATTTCCTAGAGGAGGGATGTAGCTGCAATCTCCTCACGTACTTAACTGTCTTCTTATGGTTGCAGGGAAACTTCTCTCCATAAGGTAGATAGCAAGTTCCCAGACCTTGTCTTAGCCCACTCACACAGCCTGATCAGAATATCCCACACACTACCCTGATAAGGGGCAGTTACCCCGAAACGCAGCGTCTGTAGTTTGGGGTTCTGATCTGGCACAAATCCCTTAGGGTACCGTCACACGTGGCGATGGCACCGCCGATTTCTTAGGCGATGCAGGGACTGGGCCTGTAGGCACCGATATACCCCTACATCGCCTAATGTAATTAGGCAATGGCAACGCCTTTTAGTGTCGCCTGGTTTCAGAGCAGGTGCTCTGTAACCAGGCGGCCATCTGGGGCAATGTGTACACAACGCCCCATGTAAACGCCTGACGGTGATCTGACAGGCAGTGGGAGCCAAGGCTCCCATTGTTCTGCATACCCGCTGGGGTTATGAGACACCCCGGCGGCGATGCCGCCTGTCAGATCGCCGGTGCGTCACCAGAGGTGTCGCCCCATGAAAATGGGGGCGGCGACGCTGGCAGGGCGCCAAAAATGTGCGCGATCCCGCCAGTTGCCACCGACATTCCTCCACCGTCTGACAGTACCCTTAGTCATATTAAAAAGCTTGTTGGAAAGCGATTATGACTTTGAGGAGCTACTTAAAGGTGATGCTGGAGTTCTTCCACTTCCTTACTGAAGTGCAAATTTGCATATTATTATTATATTATTTAAAACTTCTCCATTATCCACCTCACAGTTGGGCTTGGTTTTCGACTTTGTGCAACAGCTGCCCTTGCAACTTCAACCTCATCATGAGGTAGTCTTCAACTTAATATTTTCATTTTGTTATTGTGACAGGTTCTGTCTGCACAACCAGGATTAAAACCGGTGTTGGCTATCCACAGTTAAGTGCTGTGATTGAATGTGCTGACTCTGCCCATGGATTGAAAGGACACATCATTTCTGTAAGTATAGTTTTTAATAGTTTTTAATATTCAATACATCAGTTTATGAGTCTTACAGATTGTGGTTGTTTTTAAGACTAAATAGGTCAAAAGCTTTTTGCTGATTTACAGCTTAATATAAAAAATAAAAATATTAATAGTTTATTTATCTTTCCTATTAATTACCAAAATGTAAAGTGAATGAACAAAAGAGAAAATTAAATAAAACAAATTTGTTTTCAAAGGAATGAAGAATAGGAATATAGTCAAGTGTATGAGACAACAAATATGCTCATATGTAATAAGGGTCAACATTTTCACATGGATTAATACACAGTCATTAACTGATATAGAAAAAGCTATGTAGGAGGCTTAAAATTAGCTGAGGAAAAGCCAAACTTGACTCCAATGGCGAGGTTGTGGAATACAATTTCATGTGATAGGTTATGCACTATGTAAAGACTAAGCAGTACAACAGCACACAGGTTAGTTATACTGCATCAGCTAGGTGTCTCCTTATCAAAGAATTCAAGGCAGACAAGGGTTTCAAAATATACTGTTCAAGCTCTTTTAAAGAATCACTAAGGCTGATTTCACACTGGAATTTGGGTGTGTTGAGTCAGCATGCGTACAGCTTTGCATGGCTACTGATGTGCCCTGTGTCCCTATCTTTAACATGGAGACGTAGGGTGCATGCATTGGTGTGCCCTTGCATCCTGTCAAGTCTTTTTCATGTGTCTGCCGTACACATCATGTTGCATTTCTGGGGACCATGAGGCTGCATAAAATAAGCGCATGCATCTTGATGCGCTGAAACCATACATTGATTCCTATGGTGGCGCATCGTCTTCTGGATGCATGCAGGTGTAGACGGATGCGCCAAGCAAAATCAATCTCTCTCTCGTCCTGACCATAAATTTCATGGATTTTAATAAGAGTTTTCATTCATTTGGATCCTCATCATGCATCAGTATCCGTTCTACCTTATGCATCTGTGCATCTAAAGACAGGTGGATGTGTACGAAGCGCTAGTGTGAAACTAGCCTAAGTAATGTATAATGCTTAGGACCATAGATGCAGTGGTTGGGCGAAGAAACTTCAGTTGAAAGACATATCATGCTTACTTACCTTCAAAATCAGAAAAAGTTTAATCAGCTCCAGACCAGAAGTGAGACCCAGCTACATCCATCTACTGTTTGAACAAGTCTTCAAAGAAGATATGTAGCCAAAAGGTCATGCCTTCCACATGGAAAGGCCAAGTGACTCAATTATGCACAACAACGTAGGAACTGTTGGGCAGAAAAAGAGCAACAGGTGCTCCTGACTGATGAGTCAAAATCTGAAATATTTGGCTTTAACAAAAGGCAGTTTATTTTTTGAAGGGCTCAAGGGAGGTGTCATAAATAAAGTCAGCAGGCAACAGTGAAGCATGGTGGAGGTTTTATTTTTCATAGTTTGAATCTGCATTTTAGTAATTGAAGTTGGGGACTTGATCAGGATAAATTATGTCTTCAATGCTCATAAATACAGTCAGATATTGATTACCTTGAAATACTATTAGAGATGTGTCTGTTTTGCCCTTAATTTATTCAGCAACAGGTCAACAAACCCAAAAATTAAGAATTATTCTAGTGTAAAGAACAAGGAGCCCTGGACATGATACTTGACACGATGGAAGAATTTGCACAAGCCTACATCCATGTTCTATTTCACATTGAAGATCCCTTTGTTCTCCCTGAGATAAACCACCATCAGAATTGTTTGTCAGCAGCTTTTTTATATAGAATACAGAAGCACTGAGTCTGCTGGTAGAGAACTGGGTCAGATAGCTGCTAGCCGATCGATTGGCCATACGATTGTGTAGTCGACAATGATCATATGTGTGTGGGAGGGGGTCTTTCTTTGCTACATTTATCATACATTTGCCTTAGCCTTTTGCATGGCACTTTACAGTACACTTTAATCATATATTGGATCTTACGTTGCAATATTTACTGATATGAATTGTGTAATACATTAAGTACAGCATTATGTATCTATAGGCGATGGAAGCTAAAACTGTCAACAGATTGAGAGATAGATTTCAAATCGTTCTGAAAATCTAAGCACATTTTTTAAATTACAGATGGATCTAATTTGTATGAATTTCACCATAGCAACTTATATTGTGACTCAGATGTCCCTTGAACTAAACATATTTGTGCGCTGGTCAACAATATCTGGGCATACCCCTGATGAGAAATTAGATAGTGTTCTGAGCATCTCTTCAAAGACCGGGATTAGGGCCTTAATGGGCTTCTGGACAGTGTGCATCACTTTATGGCAGCGCTGGATGCATATGCTTTCCAATCTAATTAGATCTGGGGAACCAGCCAGTAAATGGCATCAATGCCTTTGTCATCCAAAAACTGCCTAAAAACACTGGCTACTCACAGGATTCACTACAAGGGGTCATTTGAGTGCAATGAAAACATTGTGGGAATACATGTATTCTTTTTATCTGGTTTTTCTTTAATCACCATTGAAAAGACTTATTCAGTTCCTCGATGGCTGACATGCGCAGGAGATGCATTCCCATGATCTGTTTTTATTGCACTCAAATAACCCCTTGTTTCCCTGAGAGCTGACATGCGCACTTAGGATCGTTCTCACGGTTCGACCTTGGGTGCACTCAGATAACCACAGTATTTATGCGCAAACCATTCTCTACCGGTCTTCCTATCTTGAGTTTAACAGCAGATCACATTCAAACATGCATAGTATAATCTTCTATATCTTTGTGTCATACTATGACAATTGATATAAAAGATTTAATTAATAACTCATTTATATGAGTTGTTTTTCCTGGGTTTGGCTTGTTAACTCAATTCTTTGAAATACATATTTCTAAACCAGTTATCTGATGTATGTAAAGTGCTATGGAATTAATAGTGCCATATAAATGAATAAATATTTTATTATTATATTATTAACTAACAATGTTTTTTTATTCAAATTTTTTTATTCTAATAAAAAAAATTAATCTTTTAACATGTTTTCATTATTTTATATATAATAATAAATTATATTTAATATATTTATACAATTTAATACATTTCACAATTTGCACATATCTATCAAGCTGTGACACCACTTTATTATTTAATAGTTTTTTTTTTTCTCATTTTATATAAATATTTTACTGTGATCATTTAGCTTTTTCTTCTATTTTTCACCATTGTGCTGCAAGTCATTCTCGGTTCCTGGAAAGCCGAAAAAACACATTAAGAGAATTCTCGTGTCTCTTGTGCACCTGGAATAAAACACTATTAGATTAGTTCTCTCTATATATTACTGCTACATTTTTCACAGATTTTCATTACATTCTTTTGTTCTAACAGCATACTTATATGTATTATTACTAAAGTGTACGTGGCTTAATATTAGTTACATTTGTAAGTTCTTAGTTCTAAGCTCTCCACATTACCGTAATTTAACACTATATTTATGTAATAAATGTATTATATTATTTTCTTCTAACAGCACAATCATACAAATCAACACTAGAGCACACATGGTTAAAGAGGATATCCAGGATAAAAAAAAAATGTGCCTAAGCACTAACAGGCAGGTAGCTGCCACTTACCTTCCTGATGTGCTTTGCGCCATTCACTGCCAATACGATACGGTCTGAGACTGCTCCAGTCGTCGCTTTTTCAGCTTCTGCTGATGTCATGACTACAGAGGGATGGCTTTTCCACTCTGTCAATGGACATAATAGCTGACATCACACCGATTGACAGACGACTCCACCAAACATGTAGCGAGGAGCCGGCTATGTGCCCACTTCCTCAGAGTGGAAAAGAAGCCGCCGCTCTTCCACTCTGCTGTTTACCCCGCCATACTGTCCTCTGAAGTAGCGGTCTCTGACTGCTCTGTGTGGGGGTGAATGGCGATGACTGGTGCCAGGCACAACAGGCAGGTAGGTGGCAGCTATCTCGGATAACCCCTTTAAATACTGGCTACAATTATAATACCATGGGTTCTAATATAATTTGTCGCATCCTTACTTCATTTTCTATTCTTTCTGGTTTTCATTCATTCAATTCCTCCTAAACTTCTATGGTCATATGGGTTAATGATTCTAGGTTTGGCTATGTGTTATACATTCATGGGTTCAGATCTGTTAATTTTTATTTTATCTTTCTTTCTTTCTTTCTTCTTTCTTTCTTTCTTTCTTTCTTTCTTTCTTTCTTTCTTTCTTTCTTTCTTTCTTTCTTTCTTTCTTTCTTTTTTTTTTATTCATTCTGATTCAGCTTATTATTCATAGTTCATAGTTGTATATTTTATATTTGACTTTCTAAAAGCGGTTTTCTGTATAATACAAAAATTTTATTTTGAAAAGACGCAGACTGGCAGTTACCTGTGCACCAATATTAGAATTTACAACATACCTGACCATTATATGTATCCTCCATGTGTATGTCACCCCTCTTATGTACATTATTGTGTTATGCCTGAAGAAGGAGCATGCAGCTCCAAAAAGCATCATATTAAATCACAAGGTTATTAATATATATATATATATCTCTGTGAGCTTCTTTCTACAAAAACGGCAGTGTAGTGGTTAGCCCCTTTTACATTGAATTACTTTACAGCTGTTGGCTATCACGTGATGGTGTCCAAATGTTGCCAAACACAGACAGACACACACAGATCTAAGGCTAGTTTCACACTGCAGTTTTTTCCCTGATTAGGTTCGATCAGGTTTGTGTGCCAAAACCAGGAGTGTCTCCAAAACTCAGAACAGGTGTCAATATTTCAATTATAGTTTTTCTCTGCAAGTTCCTTCCCTGGTACCTCTCCTGGTCTCCTGTCTCCTGCTGCTTGCTTGCCTCCAGGTCCTCTCTACCGCACTCCCTCTCCCTCACTTCCAGTCCCGCCCATAAAGGTACCTTCACACACCGGAATAACGTCTGGCAATCCTAAAGGCGATACGCCGCCCCGGAGCAATCGCTGTGAAATTGCCTCACAGTTGTGGCGTGTGATTGGGGAATTTCGCAGCGATAAATTGCCTCTCGGCTGTCGCCGGATTCCTGAGCCCTGCTCTGAAATCAGCCTCGATCATGAAGGCGATATTTCCGTGTTGTGGCGTGTGATAGGGCGATAGTGATGGAATCAGCATCGCCTATGATTTCTCGTAGGCGTGTGTGGGCTACTGTGTTCCCATTGGCTGTCAATTGATACCGCGCCATATTTGAAGAGCTGTCCGTCCAGCACCACACAATGACAATTGTGTCATGTGTTAGCCAGCCTTCCAGAGCAGGCTGACCAATCGTAACGCTGTTGCATTGTCCAATGAGCGCGTATGGGGCGCGGTGTAAACCACTGCGGCACTCCTATCTCTTCGCCGCGCTAAACATGTACGCCCACATTGCCTTTGAGATTGCGGTGTGTGTACCGGGGATGGGATTAGGCAGGATTGCTTCCATTAAGGCGATATCCGGAGCGACACATCGCCTTACTTTCAGGGCGCAATTGCGGCGTGTGATGCCGCCATCGGCGACCTGAGGCGACCATGAAAAACGTGCACGAGCACATTAGATTGCCTCATATCGCCAGGTGTTATTGCGGCGTGTGAAGGTACCTTTAATCTTTCTGCAAATTCACTTCGCTGACTCCACTACAGCCAATCACAGGCGCTCATGCTCTGTGAGAGCGTTAGTGATTGACTGTTGCAGTTAAACTGCATTTTCACAATCTGAATGGTGTCTGTGGTTGGTTGTCATACACATTAGTGTATGGCAATCAACCTGATGTCATAGGGTGTGAAATAAATAAATAATGGGAAAATAAAATATGTAGGGCTCTGCTGTATTTTTCAGTCTCAACACCGATAAAGCTGACAGCTGCAAGCTACCACCATCAACTGCCTATTTTTACATTGGCTGGCAAATAAAATGCGTAGGGCTCCCCCCTATTTTTAATTGCCAGCCAAGGTAAAACTAGGCAGCTGAGGGCTCGTATTCTCAGCAGGCTGAGGGCCCATCATTTTAGCGCCACCACACACTATAGAATAGCAGCCCACATTCACCCATGAAAATGACGCATTCATTGTAGCGCCATTTTCAGGCGCATTGCCCGGTTCTTCCAGTAGCCCTAGTGGCGGTGGCATGCAGGGTAATAAGGGATTAATACCAGCTTTGTATTGCCAGCTGACATTAAGTTCGATAATTCTTAGTGTTGGATCTAGTTAGAATTTCAAGTAAATAGTAAATATGACACCACACAAAGAAATCTTTTTTAATTAGAAATAAAAACTCAGAGACATTTAAGAACTCCATCTTTATTAACCCCTCAACCCTCATACCCCTCTTTGGATCCTCTGTGATGTCTTCTTGAATGGAGGCTGTGATGAAGATTACAGTTTCCTCATCACATCCTCCAGCCACTGAATGAACCAGCTGCAGCCTGGTGTACATTACTCCTGAGTTCACCCGAGGACAGGTCAGGTAAGCATGTTACCTGCCCGTGGCGTAACTTCAGGCCCAGGGGCCCCGATGCGAAAGCTCCAATGGAACCCCCAATTATTGCAAATCTTTAATAGTATTAGTCTTTTTCTATAGGCCCAAGGGACTTTTGGTGCCCCTCTAGGCTGCAGGGCCTGGGTGCAATCGTAACCCCTGCACCTATTGCAGTTACGCCCTGTTCATTCATCTGAGGCAACAGAAGGCTCAGAAACAGAGGGTGGGACACACCTGTAAGCACATGGAGGGAACTCTTCTAAGAATGCAGTATTCCCAAATGGAGTTCCACTTAGATGTTTCGCCGGTTCATGGGGCTGGCTCAGATTGGGTGTTTCAGACTACCACTGTAGAAGTGTAAAGGTACCTTCACACACAGCAATTTTGCTAGGCAATTTTACTGGCAATTTGCTGGTTGCAGTGAAATCATGGACACATTGTTCCATTTGTACACTGCAACAAAATAGAACAATGTGTCCATGATTTTACTGCAACCGACAAATTGCCAGTGAAATTGCCTAGCAAAATTGCTGTGTATGAAGGTACCTTAAGAGGGTCAGAGGTATTTTCATCCTGTCACCCAAGAAATACCTTTACAGTTTGCATCTGTATTGAAAACTGTATGTTCCATAATGTGTATGTGGCCCTCTACTAGTTAAAGGTGAAGGCTATTCCATGAAACACATTAGTCAAATAAGATTATCGATAGTGGGATTTCCTTGTGGGTGGGGCATAGTAAATAAAAGGGGTCGTAGTATGGAAGACAATAGGAGAGTCCAATAGTAGGAGATAATATTAGGAACCAAAACCTCCAGTAAATTGTTCGGACCCTGAGGGTTACTCTGAGAGTTGGGCGAGAAACTGGACTGTGGAGCAGAACTTCAGCTAAGTGTATTCCCCTGATGTTTGTGCATGAGGTCTGCCCCTGGTGGATTCCCGGACAGCTGCTCTCCCTTCTGATATGGGTTTGGTGGGCCCCTGAACAGCATTCTGAACATGGATTGATCTTCATTGTGAGCACAGTGAAGGAATATTTTCTGTTGGTTCCCTGGTGTACTTAGGGACATATCGCCATAAGCAAGGTAGGGATAGAAGTGACCAGAAGACAGGGACACAAGTCGGAAGTTGCCGGGGTTGGGTAAGCAGCTTGCAGCCAAATCTGTCTGTAATAGAGATGAGCGATGTTCAATTCAAAATGTTCGCCTATCTCAAATTCGAGCTGTTTTGGGAGGTGTTCGAGTCATTCGACGAATTCGAACAATTAGCTTCAATTCGGCAGTTCAAGGTTATGTTCGATAACAGTTCGA
Source organism: Allobates femoralis (assembly GCA_033576535.1). Lineage (NCBI taxonomy): Eukaryota > Metazoa > Chordata > Amphibia > Anura > Aromobatidae > Allobates > Allobates femoralis. Next base: position 219,597,188 of record JARQOC010000005.1, on the reverse strand, counting down.
TCACCAAACGCGTAACTGGCTTTTCACAGTAATACTGTTATTGAATGTTAATATTCAGTTTCAGTGTATAGTGTGTGTGTTGGGGGCAGGGTTTAGATCACTGCTGCAGAAATAATGCCCATCTCCATTTTTTTTTCTCCTAACTGCATATACAGTGGGGCAGTGCAGGCTGTCAGCCAATCATGCACACACACAGCAAAGTGCATTTTTTGCACACAAGCAAGGGCATGTGTCATTGGCTGTGTATGTCACATGTCCTTGCCCTATAAGATCCAGCCATTTTCCCCATCGTCACCATTTCCTCAGTGCTGCAGTTGTGTGTCAGTCAGGCAACGCTACTGCTGCTGTGGGCGCTATAAAGTGTTAGGCGGCCGTCACACGCTTCAATATCGATAGCGATATTGTTAGCGATCACGTGCACGCGCGATCGCTAACAATATCGTTCACATCGCTGGTGAGCTGTCACACAGGAAGACTCACCAGCGATGTGGACCAGCGAGATCGCTGGTAACTATGGTACACATCGGGTTACTAGGCGCGGCGCGGCGCTTAGTAACCCGACGTTTACCATAGATACCATCTCCCAGTATAGGCTCTGCCGCTGGGAGATCGTTCATCCTGGTGTAACACACCACGATGATGCAGATTGATCAAACGTTTATCGCTTGATATGAGCTTCGGCTCACAAATCTGCGATCTAACAATCAAGCGATTTTACATTGTAAAATCGCTTGATTGCACGCAGCGATGCACAAACGATATTGCTTAAGCGATCAAAAAGCAGATCGCTTAAGCGATATCGTGCATTAAATTGATGCGTGTGACGGCCGCCTTAGTTAGATAGATAGTGGGTGAATCTCAAGTTAGATAGACAGATAAGTTTAGGTAGTAGGGACTAGTTAGAATCTCAGCCCTTTTCAGGGATACTTCAGACAAGTAGGAAGTAGGGATTAGTTGTATATATCAGCCCTTTTCAGGGCTACTTCATAGAAGTAGGGACTAGTTATAATATCAGCCCTTTTGAGGGCTAGGTTAGAGCAGTTCCTACTAGTTTTTGCCAGGCAGGTGTGTGCCAGTGCTGTGCAAGTGTTTTTCACAGCATCTGGACAAATCTAGCTCAGACAATTCTTTAGGGCAGGTACTGTAGCACTGCTGTGAAGTAAGCTACACCACCTGTCTTCCGTAGCCAATTTTTTACTGCAGCTAGTCCAGGCAATTTTTTTGGGCTAGTAGCAGTGTTTGGTAGTCAGCAGTGTAGCCCAGCTGTAAAGTAAGCGACACCGCCTGTATATCTAGTAGCCAAATTTTTTACTGCAGCTAGTCCAGGCAATCTTATTGGGCTAGTAGCAGTGTCTGGTAGTCAGCGGTGTAGCCCAGCTGTGAAGTAAGCTACACTGCTTGTCTATCCAGTAGTCAATTTTTTACTGCAGCTAGTCCAGGCAATTTTTTTGGGCTAGCAGCAGTGTCAGTTAGACAGTGATGTAGCCCACTTGTGAACCAAGCTACACCGCCTGTCTAGTTCAAACTAATTTTTAACTGCACCATGCCCAGGCAATGGTTTGGGCCTAGTAGCAGTGTCATTTAGACAGTGGTGGAGCCCACTTGTGAAACAAGCTACACCGCCTGTCTAGTTCAGACTAATTGTATTTCAGCCGATGAACTGGCAGGCCGAACGACTTCTGTAGAGATGCAAATCGTTGAGCTGCGGGATGCGAACGGTGGAAGTGAGCACACAGCGACCGTGCCCTCTGCAGAAGTCCATCTAGACTGGGATAGTGGGCTAAAAATTGCTGGACAACAAGGTTCAAGATGTGAGCCATACAAGGCACGTGTCACATTGCCCCACGAAGGGCCGCACCCAGGTTTGCAGCATTGTCGCACACGGCCTTCCCTGGCTGCAGGTTCAGTGGAGACAAGCATTGATGAAACTCGCTCTCCACAGCCCGCCACAACTCCTCAGCGGTGTGACTCATATTTCCCAGACATTTCAACGTAAACACCACCTGATGCCATTGAGCCCTGCTGCCAGCATAGTAAGGATGAACTTCTACATACAGAGGATTGACGCACAACTCGTGGGGACGGCAAGACGAGAACAGCAGCCCCTTCGTGCTGTCACCATAGTTATCCAGTGCCCAGTCAGCGACATGTAATTTCCCTGTCCATACTTACTGGTCCAAGTGTCTGTGGTGAAATGCACCCTGTCAAACACAGAGTTTCTCAAGGAAGCGGTGATGTTGTGTGTGACATGCTGGTGTAGCGCAGGCACAGCTTTCTTTCAGAAGTAGTGGCGATTGGGCATCTGGTACTGGGGAACTGCGACGGGCATAATGTCTTGAAAATCCTCTGTGTCCACCAGGCGGAAAGGCAGCATTTCTGTAGCCAACAGCTTGCTGATGTTGAAATTCAACCTCTTAGCTTCCTCATGGCTAGGAGGAAATGGTCTTTTACTTGTCCACATCTGAGGTACCGAGGGCTGGCTGCTGTTCTGAGACGGGCTTGAGTAGGGTGTCCCCGGAAACTGCTGGTCTGTGAGGAAGGTGCAGGCGGATATATTATCTTGCCTTCATCCAAAGGTGGTGCTCTCGGTGTCTGACAGCGCTCAACACCAGCAGGTGTTTCCACTTCCAAAAGAACTGACAACCTGACAATCACACTGGCTGTTGCGGGTAAAGAGTTGGAAGGTCTGCATCCAAAAGCATGTGTCACAGAGGATGAAGAGGCCGCGGATGTACTTGATAGGGCAGACGGTGGTTGGCCCGGCCCGCTAGGCCGCATTGTAGCACAGTGAGCTTCCCACTGCGACTTTTGATTCATATCCATGTGACGGTTCATGCATGAAGTACTCAAACTATAGATTTTTCAGCCTCTACTTAGATTTTGGTGACAAATCTTACAGATAACATGGGTAGACTAAAGGCTTGTGGATTTTTGAATGTACTGCATGAAAGTCACCTCACCAAACATTTTAAGCTTGCAACTGTGGGGCAATTGATGCCACTTAAGTGGTGTCTGTGCCCAAATTTTTGGAAAAAATGGAGACTCTTGTTGGAGTCCACGTGCTGTGTTTTATATGATTTTAAAAGAGCATGACATGCCTATATCTGTGTCTCCTCCTCCTTTTACTCATCCAGCTCTTTTCTTTTTGCATTTTTATATGTACTTTTCCATGTGTTGGTTGTGTCTTCTGAGTAGTTTGTCACCTTTTGGACACCTTAGAAGGTGTTTTCTATGTGTGTGTATGTGTTTGTATTTGCCCGCCATTGTTTTCAATGGTGTTCGATGGTGTTTGACGAGCATTCGATGAACACCCCCCCAATTCGACTAATCAAATTTGAATACTAGGGTGGTGGCTCATCTCTAGTCTGTAATACTTTCTGTAGGAAACTTGAGGTATCAGATAGCGTAAGACAATGACCAAACAGGGACAGATATTAGTGCAAGTGTATATTGTACAAATAAGCAAAGAAACACAGCAAAATAATACAAAAAAGCAAACTGTGGCCTGCAAGGGTATAGGTCCAGAAAATACACAGTTCTATTAAGTACTAGGCCAATACTGGACTAAGTTCTTGAACACAGTTCACATTAAGCATCGTCAACTAATGGTTAAATCTTAGAAACACAGTTCATATAGATGTGGCCAACTAATGGTTAAGCCCTAAAAACACAGTTCACTTTGTCCTGGATTTAAGCAATGCAGTGTGGTAGATAACACAGTTCATATTGTCCTGGAAAATGCACTGCAATAAGCACAACTCCATCTTGATAAAGGGCGAGGAAATACTGAAGGTAGCTTGGAAAAACTGGAAATCCTTACACCGTCAATGTAAATAGCCCACCCTAACTCACATGTTTCATAGGTATAGTAAAGGAACCTTAAAAACATTTATAGCCTCTGTAAATAGGTTGTCCCTTGATGAGGGTACCAAAGAACTGAACTGTTGTATTGAGGAGCTGGATGAGGCAAAATCATGATGCTCGCAGGTCCATCATATGTGACTCCTGGCTATCTTCAGTGGCATAACTAAAGTCCAATGGACCCGGTGCAAAATGTGGACTGCAACCCACCATATGCACAATGGTCAGATGTGTGGGCCCAGTTTAGCATTCTAAATCCTGTAAAGACTTATGTTAGTGTTGCACTCAGGCTTTGGGGTACTCGGGTGTCAGGCAGCAAGGGTTAACGCTCCTGCCGTCACGGGGAGTGGTGGCCGCGTCTGATCCCGTATCCTGATCCTATCTTCCAAAAAAGGGGTAATATATACCAAGGATTATGTACAAGTTTGTCGAGACGCCACCTGTAGTTTCTGGTGAGATGCCACCAGCGCACCACAGTCCGCTGGAGGTGGATGGTAATGGAGCTAGGGTAGTAAAGGCCTCCACTGTTAGGACTGGACCCCCTGGGCAGCGTAGTGAGAAGGGGCAGCTTGGAGTGGCGCTGTGGCTGAGATGGGAAGTGCTGGAGCAGTCTATGAGGGGCATGGGGACGGAGAGGATGATACACGCACACTGCAAAGTCCTTTTACCTTTTACTGATGTTCGGCAGGTAAAGTGGTACAGGGCACTGACAGGTGACAGGTTGCACAGTGGGTCCCCCAGCAAGTGGGTATAAGGCCTCCTCGTTGCTGCTTGTAATTGAAGCACAGCCTGCATGCAGCCAGACTTGCCTCCTCTCTCTTCCTAACTCTGATGTCTGTCTCTCCTCTTGTGCGGTCTCCGGGTTACCCTCTCTGATCACTGCAGTAATGTCCTGCTGTGTCTGGCTCCCTCTGTTGACCCACAAAGGAAAATCGGGTGGCTGAAGCCTCCACAGTGTGACAGGGTTTTCTGTGGTCCTGGAGTATCCCACAGGTGCAGATCCCCTATATCCGGTACTTCTTTGGGCGAACCTCCTTAAGTTCCTCACTCCCTCTTGGCTGACTGCTTCTTGCCTTCTGTCCCCACTTAGGCTTGCGGGACGTAGAAGGGCCACTCCGGGTCACTGGTTCGGGCCTAACCACGGCCCAGACCACCAGGACGTCTTAGCACTCTCCTAGCGTCTGCACACTCTAACTCCTCCCCCAGCAGCAGTATTTATAGGGGATCTTGCCTAAGGTCGGCAAGTTGGGCTCCCCCTACTGTGCCGGGTGGAAGGTGTTGCATGTAGTAGGTACCTGCTGTGGAAACCCAGCTGTGCATTAGAGGAGTCTGTGGCTACCTGTGTGAGCAGGGCGCCACATTAGCCCCCATAGTCCTCCAATTATTATAATGCACCCCTATGTTGCTCCATGTGACATAATGCATCCCCATATATTATAATGCAGTCCCAATAGTCCTCCATGAATTATAACACTTCCCCCCCCATAGTGATCCATGCATAGGGTAGCCCCCATAGTCCTCCTAATATTGTAATGGGCCCCCATTAGGATTTAGATGAAAATTCCTCCAGCTTTCAGAACACCTCATTAGAGTAATTCTTTTCCTGGGCAGCTTTCACAAGGCAGTATTTTTGTGAAAAAAATATAAAACTATTGAAAAATATAACTGTAAGATTATACCAATCTTTCTTTTTTATTGTCAATTTTTCACATTTAGACACATTCCATTTCCAGGATGATTATATGTTTTGGCTCAAATGTTGAATGCATTACCGTAGCAGCTGAAATCAGAGATTCCCGACAGGCATTCTCATGGAGCTTTGTGGCTTATCAGTTTGTAATATTGCATAATTTTACTGTAAGGTTTGGCAAAGGGTTTGAAATAACAAATTCAAGAGCAGAGATCTGACTTCCTACAGTATTAGTTCCACTCACTAGGTGGCGATCAGCATCTACGGTTTGTGCTTAGGTTGCGCTAATTGGCATCCGTGGGAAATCACTTGCCTTCGTAAGACAGTATTGTCAAATCAATTTTACATTTACTTGAATTTCTGTTGGGATTATTTTCATGAAGGTTATTTTAATAATGCGTAGTGGCTCTTCAGAGCTACACTAAAACTGTAATTTACAGTTTTATGAGTTATCTAACTTCTTACCATGTCTGTGCCTTCTCTTTAAGCATGTGAAAATAATATAAAAATATAAAGTTGTAGGAGTCATATGGTTAAAATTAAATTACTTTTTTTCTATTTTTTATAGGACGGTGGCTGCAGTTGCCCTGGGGATGTCGCCAAGGCGTTTGGTAATTTTTGTGCCACATAAATATATATGTATATACAGTATTAATTCTCCCCCTCAATCCCACATACACAGGTGCATGTCAATGAATTAGAATATCATCAAAAAGTTAATTCATTTCAGTAATTCAATACATAAAGTGAAACACATATATTATATACAGTAGAGTCATAACAGAGTGATCGATTTCAAGTGATTATTTCTGTTAATGCTGATGATTGTGGCTTACAGCCAATGAAAACCCAAAGGTCATTATCTCAGAAAATTAAAATAGGGAGAATGAAGTGTCTGAGAGATAAAATATGACCTAATTAGGTATCAGAGGCTTCACTTTGAGTAGTTGTGAGAGTCACAACCACTATAAAAGCACATCACAGCTGCTGCAGTCCCCAGTGTGGTACATATAGAGAGTAGGGAGAATGAAGGGTTAAAAACTGCGCTGCCGTATTTAATCAAATGGTGAATATAATATTGATTTATTAGTCAACGCGTTTCAGGGCTCCCTGGCTCCTTCCGCAGGACTATTCAATATCATATTGCCATGTTTCAGAGCATTTCGGGGAGCCTTGAAAATTGTTGACTAATAAATCAATATTATATTCACCCTTTAATGTCTTGTGGAATACGGCAGCGTGGTTTTTAACCCTTCATCCTCCCTACTTTAATTTTCTGAGATAACAACCCTTGGGTTTTTATTGGCTGTAAGCCATAATCATCAACATTAACAGAAATAAACATTTGAAATCACTCTGTGTGTAATGACTCTATATAATATATGTGTTCCACTTTTTAGTATTGAATTACTGAAATTAATGAACTTTTTGATGATATTCTAATTCAGTTAGATGCCCCTGTACCTTGGAGTTTGACAGCGCCCAACAGGGAATGACAAGGTGGAAGCCAGCTTGTACAAAGTTATCTGCTGTAACACGTGTAGTTTTCAGTACAAAAGAGCCTGTAATTGTGAGATAAGTAAATAATTAGAAGAAAATTAAACAGAATTTTAAGAAGTCACTTAGTCAAATCACCCATGCCGTATGTGTACTTAGAATTTTGAGGCGTTTTTTGATCAGTTATTAAGCAGAAACCCTCTAAGCATGTGTGCACATGGCGTCTTTTCAAGTAGATGCTGCCTGGAACTTGCCAGAAAAAGCACTAAAAAAAGGCCAAAAGGAATTCACATATGAATAACAATGTAAAACAACATACCGGGCAATTGTTCAGTCTTTTTGAACTTCTTTTACCCACTTCAGGCTTCCAAAAGAGTCAAAAAAAGTCAACTGACCCTTTTTCAGGCGGCTTTTAATACTTGAAATTTAAAGAAAAAATATAAGACAGCTGGTGGCAAATTTACTTCAAAAGACGTAGAATGGTATTAAAAAAGATGCTTCAGACACCGCTGGAGTTTTCCTGCAGCGTTTTTGCTGGAAAGCTTCTTTCCTTGATGTTTTGCTCTGTTTCCACTCCAGAAAATAGCAAAACTCTTGATATGCACGTACCCCAGCAAAGAAAAACTACTGAGTCAATTAGGGTATATTAACAGATGATATTTTTGCAACATTTTTGCTGCATATCACGGTGCATTTGGTGCATTAAAAATGTAGCATTTTACAATACTTCTCTGAGATTTTTTTCACCCATTCAATTGTAAGGGGAAGCAGAAGTAAATGCAAGTAAACATCGCCACCTGCTGGCAAAAACAGTAAATCAGACAATATCCGGGAATGTGCGCAAACAGGAAATAAAGAGTTCCTGGATAGAAGAATTTTGAAGATACGCCGGGTCAAATGACACCTTTGATGTAATTACTAACAATTAAAGGCATAGCCAGGCCCAGAAGTTGGTGTCAGTGAAGTGGGCTGCTTATAACCCCGTCAGCATAGAAGGGTTCGTGAGCAACCAAATCCCCTAGGAGGCCTAAGCACAGAGGAAGATTGGGGATCCTAGCTGAGAGGAAGATCTGTGACCCATGCCAGATGAAGCCTGATATCTACACCAGTAGCAGCCTGAAATCCACACCCGGAACTGAGTCATAAGAACAGTAATCAATGCCAGTGGCAGAACTGTAATCGACACCAGTAGAAGAGTAGACGAGTCGTAAGTGATGCCAGTAGAAGTACTTGAGAGCTCCGACTTCATGGTCAAGCTCTACACTGCGCCTATCAAGATCCAGAGTCAGGCCGTTGCTTCCTGTGCAGAGATATATATCCCAGCTTAGGCTGGTTTCACATTATCATTTTTTTTAATCCGGGGGTTTGCAGGAAAAGAATGCATGCCCCCGAATTCCCCCGCAATGATGAAACTGGATACACCTACACCCAGTGCGGGAGCATCTGGTTGCATATTTAACAGGGATCCGCGGGTAGTTTTGTGCATTTGCAGTTCTTAGCACACTGACCTAAAATCTGGATTCACCATGATCCGGAGGCCAGATGAATCCATGTCGCACAGACCTCAATTCAGATTTTACCCATAATGCCATGGATCTGGGTGGATGCGGGGGTTCACATTTTCTTTTTTCACGTAGACCAAATCGCAACAAGATACACATTTTGTCTTCACAAAAAATCTGTGGACACTTGCATCCACCCCCATCTAGGGCAAATTGTATACAACTAGATGTATCCGCAAGTGTCTCAAGCCCCATTGAAAGTCAATGGGACAAAAACTAATGCAGGTGCATCCAGTTGAGGATGCACACAAATGCCAAAAAACGGCAGTGTGAAACCAGCTTTACTTACAATACTAAAACAAAGCAAAAAAAGACAAAACATGACCAGTCACTCCTTTTCCACTACTATTCACTCAGTAATTTAGTGAACGGAATGACCTAGAAAGTGACTTGGGGTATGCTCAACATGACGTTTTTGCTGAGGTTTTGCTGTGGTTTTTACATGACCTATTTAGTGCATCAAGTTATGCAGCATTTTACAGTACTAGAAAAATCACTGAGAGTTCTGAAATCTCATGCATACTCTTGAGTTTTTTTCTGGGTGTATTATAGTACCAGCATTGAGATTTCATGAATGCTGTGGGATGTCTGCAGAAAATACATATGTAGTGAAATTATAACATTTGTAAAATGTTAGATTAACTGGAAATAGGAACCTAGCGCTACACTCCCCTTGTCCATTACAACATTGTCAAGCAGCAGCCATTGGGGATCACAAAGCTACAGACCTGCAGAGGGTGAAAGCAACTCTTCACTGACCAGGATGACCGTCATCTTGTTCAAATGTAACCACAGGATGACACCAAGTGACCTACAAAAGAAATGGCAAATGGCAGCTGTGGTGAAGTGCACGGCAAGAACAGTTCGTAACAGGCTCCGAGAGGCAGGGCTTAAGTCATATAATGCTAGAAATAACCCTTTCATCAATGAGAAGCAAAAGAGAGCCAGGTTGAAGTTTGCCAAAGACCATAAGGATTGGACCATAGAGGACTGGAGTAAGGTAATCTTCTCTGATGAGTATTATTTTCAGCTTTGCCCAACACCTGGTCATCTAATGGATAGACGGAGACCTAGAGAGACATATAAGCCAATGTGTCTTGCACCCACTTTGAAATTTGTTGGAGGATGGGTGATGATCTGGGGATGCTTCTGCAAGTCTGGAATTGGACAGGCTAATCTTTGCGAAGGATGTATCAATCAAGCTGCTCACAAGAGTATCCTTGAAAAACACTTGCTTCCTTCTGCTCAGGCAATGTTTCCCATGCTGTTTTTTTCAGCAGGACAATGCCCCATGCCACACAGCTAGGTCAATAATGTATAGATGAAGGAGCACCACATCAAGACCCTTTTATGGCCAGCCCAATCTCCAGACCTGAACCCCATTGAAACCTTTGGAATGTAATCAAGAGGAAAATGAATATTCACAAGCCATCAAACACAGAAGAACTGCTTAAATTTTGGTACCAGGAGTGGCTTAAGATCACCCAAAAGCAGTAAGAAAGACTGATGGAAAGCATGCAAAGACACATGAAAGCTATGATTAAAAATCATGGTTATTTCACCAAATATTGATTTCTGAACTCTTCCTGAGTTAAAACATTAGTATTGTTGTTTATAAATGAATAAGAACTTGTTTTCTTTGCATTATTTGATGTCTGATGTTTCTTTTTATTATTTTGATGATTTCTCATTTGCTGCAAATAAATACAACATTTTTAGCTTTGACTTTCAGAGACATGTTGTCAGTAGTTTATAGAATAAAAGAACAATGTACATTTCCCTCCTTCAAAAATATACCTATTAAGAGAAAAATCAGAGAAACTGAAAATTTTGCAGTGGTCTCTTCATTTTTGCCAGAGCAGTAAAGGTTTTAGTTTAATCAGGACAAACACTCAGATCAAGATGGGGTTGTCCAAGTATTGGACATCCCCGTTAAATCTATCATATTTGAATTAAGGCTCAAGAACAATGTAAGGTCATGTTCACACATCTCTGCTCCTAGTATTTAGCGGGTCTCCGCCAAATACTTAGCTTTTTTCAGTAAAGTGGACATGCGTGAGCACCGCCGCTTCCTGGTGATGCAGCCCCTGGTTACCCGATGTTGATCGTGGTAACCACTTCACACACAAGACTGCCTAGTGTCTGCTTTCCCAGAGCGGACAGGGAAACGCTGCTAGTAGAGTTTCCCTGTCCGCTCTGCTTAAAATGCACAGGTAAAAAACGCACAGGCATTTTTAATGTGTTGCAGCTTAAAAAAATGCATGTAATCTGCACATAAGTTTTTTAATAAAGTTTTGGCAAAGCCAATTACCAGGAAGTTTTAACCCTTTCACCCCCAGATGATTTTACGTTTTCCATTTTTCCCTCCCCTTCTTCCAAGAGCCATAACATTTTTATTTTTACGTCAATATAGATATGAGGGCTTGTTTTTTGCGGGACGAGTTGTACTTTTGAATAAAATTACCGTATATACTCGTGTATAAGCCGACCCGTGTATAAGCCGACCCCCCTACTTTTGCCCCAAAAATCGGGAAAAACCTATTGACTCGTGTATAAGCCGAGGGTGGACCCCAGCACAGTTATACAGCCCCCAGCAGTGTGGTATACAGGCCCCCCAGTGGTAGTATACAGCAGCCCCAGTGGTAGTATACAGATTCCCCAGCAGCCCCAGTGGTAGTATACAGATTCCCCAGCAGCCCCAGTGGTAGTATACAGGAGCCCCAGCAGCCCCAGTGGTAGTATACAGATTCCCCAGCAGCCCCAGTGGTAGTATACAGGAGCCCCAGCAGCCCCAGTGGTAGTATACAGCAGCCCCAGTGGTAGTATACAGGAGCCCCAGTGGTAGTATACAGGAGCCCCAGCAGCCCCAGTGGTAGTATACAGGAGCCCCAGCAGCCCCAGTGGTAGTATACAGGAGCCCCAGCAGCCCCAGTGGTAGTATACAGCAGCCCCAGTGGTAGTATACAGGAGCCCCAGCAGCCCCAGTGGTAGTATACAGGAGCCCCAGCAGCCCCAGTGGTAGTATACAGCAGCCCCAGTGGTATACAGCAGGCCCCCAGGGGTACATATAGCAGCCCCCAGGGGGTACCCAGCAGCCCCCTGGGGGTACAAACAGCCCCCAGGGGGTACCCAGCAGCCCCCTGGGGGTACCAACAGCCCCCTGGGGGTACCAACAGCCCCCAGGGGGGACCAACAGCCCCCAGGGGGTACCCAGCAGCCCCCTGGGGGTACCAGCAGCCCCCTGGGGGTACCAACAGCCCCCAGGGGGTACCCAGCAGCCCCCTGGGGGTACCAACAGCCCCCAGGGGGGACCAACAGCCCCCAGGGGGTACCCAGCAGCCCCCTGGGGGTACCAGCAGCCCCCTGGGGGTACCAACAGCCCCCAGGGGGTACCAACAGCCCCCAGGGGGTACCCAGCAGCCCCCTGGGGGTACCAACAGCCCCCTGGGGGTACCAACAGCCCCCAGGGGGGACCAACAGCCCCCAGGGGGTACCCAGCAGCCCCCTGGGGGTACCAACAGCCCCCAGGGGGTACCAACAGCCCCCTGGGGGTACCCAGCAGCCCCCAGGGGGTACCCAGCAGCCCCCTGGGGGTACCAACAGCCCCCAAAAGCTGGCACTGTCCCCCTTGTAAGGCCCCCCCCCCCGCTGCTTATACATTACCCTCCCGGTGTTCTGATCGGCGCCGCTCCTCGGTGCTGCGTCGCCGTCTTCATCCTCCCGCGCTGGCTGCATCCAGGATCTCCGGCGGTCGCGCGATGACGTCATATCGCTGCGACCGCCGGAGAACCCGGATGGATGCAGCGAGCGCGGACGGGAGGATGAAGACGGCGACGCAGCACCGAGGAGCGGCGCCGATCAGAACACCGGGAGGGTAATGTATAAGCAGCGGGGGGGGGGGCCTTACAAGGGGGGACAGTGCCAGCTTTTGGGGGGGCCATATGCACTGCTTCCCCCTGCGCTGATTGACAGGGGGAAGCAGTGCATATATAATGAGCGGCCCCACGTGACGGGGCCGCTCATACAGCAGCCCCCCCCCGCCTCCTCCAGCCTCCACAGCCCCCACCACACAGCCCCCACCACACGGGTCTACCGTATAGACCCGTGTATAAGCCGAGGGGGGACTTTTCAGCCCAAATTTTGGGCTGAAAAACTCGGCTTATACACGAGTATATACGGTACTTGTTTTACCAGATAGTGTACAGGATAATAAGAAAAGAAAAATACTCCAAGTGATGTAAAATTGCAAAAAAAGTGCAATTACATTTTTTCTTTTTATTCACCATGCTCAGTATATGGTAAAACTGACGACATGTCAGTATGATGCCTCGGGTCGGTAGGAGTTCGTAGATACCAAACATGTATACTTTTACTGGTATCTAAGTGGTGAAAAAAATTTTTGACATCTTTAAAAAATATAATTGCACTCTTGCACCATTTTTGGAGATTCGTAGCGTTCTCAGTTTTTGAGATCTGGGGTTGTGTGGTGGCTTTTTTGCGGCTTGAGCTGACGTTTCTAATGATTCCATTTTTGGGTAGATATGATGTTTTGATCACCTGTTATTGCATTTTATTACAATGTTTCAGCGACCAAAAAAACTTAATTTGGTGTTTGGACTTTTTTTCAATTACTCAGTTTACAGCTCTGATTACTTGATTTTATATTGTGATAGATCGGGCATTTCTGAATGTGGTGATACTAATGTGTGTATAATTTTTATTTTTTAAATAGTTTTATTTTCAGTGGGCAAATGAGGGTGATTTGTCATCGCAGGACCTCGGGCTGTCCAGGCAAAGCATGCAGGTCTCATGATTGCATCATGGGACCTCTGATCACAGCAGAGAACAGCGCGATCCCCACCACGGGGCTTTGGATCGCGCTGTCAGTAACTGATAGCACAATCCAAAGGGTTAACCCCAAAGATCGGAGCGCTGATCTGACCAGTGGTGTTAGCTAAACATCTCAGCTGATGACATCAGCTGAGATGTGGGGTAGAGAATGTGAGCTCGAATCAGGTGCCGGGACATGACCAAGGACATACTATTACGTCCTTGGTCTTGAAAAGGTTAAAAAGAAAGCAGCTTAGTTTAAAGTATGACGCACAGTCATAATCTTACAGTCAATTGCGTAGTTAAGCCGCCGCCGCTCTCCATAGAGGTGATACAGAAATGTTCACCTCCATGGAGATCGGCGGCGGCTTACTACGCAATTATCCTAAGTACCTGGGACAGCTCCTCATTGAGGACGCTGCCCAGCAATGTACATACGCTAATAGCGTATGTACCGCGCTCTCACAGCCAGGACCCGCCGGCTGTCAAAGCACATTACAGACAGCCGACAAATCCCGGCTATTCAGTAGTCCCAATTTAACTCCTGAACTACCAATGATTTTAAGCACCATGTCTCTAGGGAGGGGGCAATCCCTAGAGACATGGTGCCACTGCATTTACACATATTAACCCTTTATTACGGGGGTTCCTTACAGCATATGTAGCATCTGTGCCCATATGCCGCACAGATGCTGCATATGCAATTTAACTCCACAAAATATACAAAAGTGCCCAGCAGCTGGGTGCTTAGTAATCATCTTGCACCGCTGACACAGTGGTACAAGATGATTACTTACTGTACCGGTAAACCGGGAAATTTTAAACTTGCTGGCTTTTGACAGTCGGCGAGTTTAATATGTTTTTGGCGCCACATTCGCACCGTGTGGTGTATGTTGGCGAGATTTTCTCACCCCCATACGCTTGCATGGTGCTCACGCGCATCAGAATCGCGTGCAGTTCCTTTGCCATTCCCATGACATGTGTGTTCATCTTTAACACATGCATTAATGCATGCGTTAACGCATGGCACATATATGTATTATGCGTTAACGTATGCGTTTCCCCTAGACTACCATGTTAAAAAAACGCATGTGCTTTCCATAACAGGCCCAAAAACGCTGCAGACTGCATTTTTATGTGTGCTACAAAAAATGCATAGCGCCAAACGTATTGAACTTTAGCAATGCGTTTTTTTGCATTGGAGTCTATGGATGCTTAAACGCATGCATTTTTACACATGTGCACATGAAACTAACACATGCTTTTAGCGGATGCATGGCGCAAATCTGACCCTAGCCTAACAGGCTGGTAGCTGCCACTTACCTGCCTGTTGTGCCCAAAACCTTTCACCCCTGGCACAGAGCAATCACAGACCACTCCTCCCGCGGAAAACATGGCGGTGTAAACAGAGCGGAGTGGATAAGCGGCGGCTTCTTTTCCGCTCTGCTCTTTGGAAGAGGTGCATAGCTGATGTCACACTGATTGACAGCCAGCTCCACACAACCTGATTGGGGGAGTCAGCAGTCTATCAGCGTGATTTCAGCTATGACACCTGTCTACAGAGGTGTCAGGGGAGAATGGTGCTTACGTACATTTTTTTTTTAATCCCGGATAACCCCTATAAGATGGTAGCCTATTAGCAGGAGCAAGATGCTGCTTAGTTTAGCGCAGCAGCAGTTTAGACCTTGGGTGGTCCTGAATGCAGCTTAACAGCAATATCCTAAATTAGAGTGATTTAGAACAGTGCTTAACCTACAGAGTCCTGTCCTATGATCATTTATTTCTTTAAGTGGAGGTACGCTTTAAGTGTATGCATATTTGGCTAGGAATAATTCTTACAATTGGTCTTCAATAAAATAACTCATACTCTTTGTGATGTAAATGCTATTTAACATTTTGAACAAATGTCTATTTTACATCTTTATTTGTCCAGGAGCAGGAGCAGATTTTGTGATGCTGGGAGGAATGCTTGCTGGCCATGATCAGTGTTCAGGAGAAATCACAGAGAAGAATGGGAAGAAGGTGATGCTTTTCTATGGTATGAGTTCAGACACAGCAATGAAGAAGCATGCTGGAGGAGTAGCTGAATACAGGTATTATACATAATGAAGAAGATCTCTTACCTTTTTTTAATGGTGCTAACAGAATAAGAGATAACTAATGTAATTATTTAAATCAATAAAACATTACTTTTATTAGATATATATTATAAACCTATAACTAGGCATAAACTTGACAAGAGACTAAAGGCCCCGTCATACGGGGCGACATCGCCGCCAATTACATAGGCGACGTAGGGACGTGGCCTATCGGCAGCGACATCGTCCATACGTCTCCTCATGTAAAGGGGCGATGTCGGCGCCGCCGGGAGGTCGCCTGGTTTCAGAGCAGTGCTCTGAAACCAGGCGACCGATCTGGGGCGATGTGCACACATCGCCCCATGTAACCGTCCGCCAGCGACCTGTCAGGCGATGGGAGCCATAGGCTCCCATTGTCCTGCATTGTCGCTGGGGTTTTCAGACACGGCGTGGAGCTGGAGATGTCGCCCCATGTAAATGGGGGACGGCGACGCTGGCAGGGCACCAAAAACGTGCGCGCACCCGCCAGTCGCCGCCGACATCTCCAGCCCCATCGCCAGGTGTGACGGGGCCTTAAGACACATAAAATAATTCCAAACATAATCTACCATACCAATTTCTCTCACAGATTTAACACAACTCCTTTTAGTGATCATAAACATGACATAAACCTAACCTGGAGAATTGGTGGCATGGAGAAGGGCCAAATAAAAGGTGCAAGAGCAATAAGATAGCTGTAAATATATAAAAGAAATTTGGTGTAACAAGTCCTTATATACCCCTAGACAGCTGACTCCTACCTAACTGCAGAGGTTGGCACCATAAAAGTCGATATGCCCCCCCACTCACCGATAGCTATCCCTAGCAAGACTCCCTAACGAATGCCCCATTTAAAGGGAACCAACCACCCCCAATGACCCCCCCGGACTATTAATATGGCTCCCTACACCCAGCACATACATGTGCTGCAATGTTTTTTGCTAAAAAAACTGCTTTTTAAAAGTAAAGATAATGCTTTATAAAGTTTCTACTGAAGGGACGGGTGGGCGTTACTTACATGGGGCTAAAGCCGAGATTCTGCTGCCACTCATCCTCCTCTCTCCCCTCGCAGCAGTAACGGCCAGCCCTTTGTTCAGCGTCACAGCCTGGTGCACGGGATCGCATGCCCGTGCACACGTCATCAGCTACAGCCGGGTAGCGAGCGCGCGCTCTGACTTCCTGCGCTCAGCTATGGAAGTCAGAGCGCGCGCTCGCTACCCGGCTGTAGTTGATGACGTGTGCACGGGCATGCGAACCCGTGCACCAGGCTGTGACGCTGGAAAAAGGGCTGAACTTCAATGCTGCGAGGGGAGAGAGGAGGATGAGTGGCAGTAGAATCTCGGCTTTAGCCCCATGTAAGTAACGCCCACCCTTCCCTTTGGTAGAAACTTTATAAAGCATTATCTTTACTTTTAAAAAGCAGTTTTTTTTAGCAAAAAACATTGCAGCACATGTATGTTCTGGGTGTAGGGAGCCATATTAATAGTCCGGGGGGGTCATTGGGGGTGGTTGGTTCCCTTTAAGATCAGAAAAATACAAAAACATGACCATAGGTGCATAGGTATTCATCTTGATAGGGATCTTCCCATGTTCGGAGAATGATATCCCACTTAGAAATGGACTGCTGACGTATTCTATGCTTCCAGTCAAGGTCCTCTTTTTTCAAGCCTTAGTGTCATGGCATGTTTACACATATTTTTAGGTTTTTAATACAGATCTAATAAAAGTAATGATTTATTGATTTAAATAGGGTTATTACTAGGGATGGGCGAATCTACTCGCTAGGACTCGTTACTCGGCGAGTAGTAAGGGACTCGCAGGACTCGGTACTCTGCGAGTTTCCCAGTGATTACTCGCACAGTAAATGAGTCCAATGCAAATCAATATCAATCCTAGTTTTGTCACAGACTCTGACAAAACTAGGATTGCCTTTGGTTTGCATTTGGTTTTGCAACTAGGATTGCATTGGTCTGATTACTGTGCAAGTAATCGCTGGGAAACTCGCAAAGTAACTGCTGTTACTTTGCGAGCTGAGTCCAGCTGTCTTCTCTGTGTAGGCTGCCGCAGCTCCAGGGTCCTAGAGCCCGCCTGCTCACAGAGATGATGTAGCAGAGCTACGATTGTTCTCAGTCTGCTCATTCCCTGTGCATAGACATCTATATCTATGCACAGGGGATGTAGCAGAGAGGACATTGTGTTTTGGACTACGTCGGACGGAAGAGGATTTTTTTAATTAAAGATGGAGTCCCTAATGGCTTTTTTTTTTTATTTCTAATAAAAAATGTTCTCTGTGTTGTGTTTTTTTAACCCTTTATTGGAGATTCTTAGTGGCTGGGTCAAACGTGGCCTGACATTAAGAATCTCGAGCTTAATACCAGCTTGTATAACAAAGCTGGTATTAACCCCTTTATTACCCAGCGTGCCACCGCCACCAGGGACGCTGGAAGAACGGGGTTCAGCGCCAGAGGATGGCGCTTCAATGAACGCGCCATCTTCTGGGGCGGCTGCGGGCTGCAATTTGCAGCGGGGGGTGCCCAGAAAGCTTGGGCATCCCTGCGCTGCGGATTCCAGCCCCCAGCTGCTTAGCTGTACCTGGCTAGACATAGAAATTGCGCGGAGCCCCACGCATTTTTTTTTATTATTTCATGAAATTCATGAAATAATTAAAAAAAGGGCTCCCCTATATTCTTGTGTCCGGCCAGGTACAAATAGGCACCTGGGGGTTGGGGGCAGCCCGTCGCTGCCTGCTGGATCCGGCTGGTTCCAGAAATACGGCGAAGCCCACGTGAAATTTTTTTCTGACAAATCCATAAAACAATGTAAATAAAAGGGACTGCATCTTTATTAACCCCTGGACCATGGGCGAGGGGTTAATAAAGATGCAGTCCCTTTTTTAGGATTGTTTTATTGATTTTTCAGAAAAAAAATAACATGGTCTTTCTGGAACCAGCCGGATCCAGCAGGCAGCGACAAGGCTGCCCCCAACCCCCAGGTGCCTATTTGTACCTGGCCAGACACAAGAATATAGGGGAGCCCTTTTTTTTTATTATTTCATGAATTTCATGAAATAATAAAAAAAAAATGCGTGGGGATCCGCGCAATTTCTATGTCTAGCCAGGTACAGCTAAGCAGCAGGGGGCTGGAATCCGCAGCGCAGGGATGCCCAAGCTTTCTGGGCACCCCCCGCTGCAAATTGCAGCCCGCAGCCGCCCCAGAAGATGGCGCGTTCATTGAAGCGCCAACCTCTGGCGCTGAACCCCGCTCTTCCAGCAGCCCTGGTGGCGGTGGCACGCTGGGTAATAAAGAGGTTAGGGCCAGCTTTGTATTATCAGCTGGCCCTAAGCCCGAAATTTATGGCGGTCACGCCAATATTAGACATGACCGCCATGAATTTCTATTAAATTGTTTTAAAGAAACACAACACAGAGAAAATTTTTTATAGGAAATAAAAAAAAAAGCCATTAGGGACTCCATCTTTAATTAAAAAAATCCTCTTCCGTCCGACGCAGTCCAAAACGCGATGTCCTCTCTGCTACATCCCCTGTGCATAGATGTAGATGTCTATGCACAGGGAATGAGCAGACTGAGAACAATCGCAGCTCTGCTACATCAGGCAGCAGGTGGGCTCTAGGACCCTGGAGCTGCGGCAGCCTGCACACAGAGCAGACAGCCGGACTCTTATCTATGCGAGTTTCCCAGCGATTACTTGCACAGTAAACGAGTCCAATGCAAATCAATGGCAAAACTAGGATTGCTTCAGGCTAAAGCTTCCGAGACACATCTGTGATTTGTAAATCGCACACTACTCGCTATTACTCGCTTCCCCATTCATTAACATTGGACTTGCTAGACTCGCAACGAGTAGCGAGTCCCGGGCTCGGACTCGCTAGAGTCAAGCGATTCCGAGTAATTTAGGATTCGCCCATCACTAGTTATTACCACTTGAACTCTATACCCTTTATATCTTATTAATCTGTCAGCACAATTTTTTTTTATTAACTATGAATTAAGCCACAACCTTGTGCTCGATGTTTACTCTCTTTTAGCAATTGTACTCCCCAAGATATATCTGCACCTCAGAGTTATCCTTTTGTCCGATATTTCGTAAGCAGTTTTTTTCTACTGGCTAGATGACTCTGAAAGCTTTTATAACATTGCAGTTCATAGACTTGCATACAGTGGCATAACAAGAGTCCGATGGGCCTGGTGTGGAATCCCCCCCTCCTCCCCCACACGTTGGTCAGCTGTAAGTTGTATGAGCCCAGTCTAACATTAAAAAACCTATAAATACTCATGAGTTGCCTCTTCTCCCATTTCATTATGTATTAATGTTCCCCATCCTGGTGTATATGTCCCGATGCTGCTATGTATGGTCTTCATCCTGCTATGTATGGTCCATCCTGCAATATATGGGTCTATTCTCCTATATATAGGTCCATTCTACTATATATGGGACCATCCTGCTATATATGGGTCCATCCTCCTATATATTGGCCTGCCATGCTATATAGGAGCCTGTCCTGCTATATATGGGCCCATCCTGCTATAAATTGTCTCCATCCTACTATATGTGGTCTCTATACTGCTATTTATGGTCTCCATCCTGCTATATGGTTCTCTTCCTTGTATATATAGTCTTCCTCCTGGTATATATGGTCCACCTCCTGGAATTTGGACTTATTCTGACATATATGGCCCTTATCCTGGTATAATGTCCCCCATCCTGTTATATATGCTCAACATCCTAGTATATATGGTCCTCTCCTCCCGCCTCCATAGTCCTCCAATTATTATAATGTATCCCCATATTCCTACATCTGTTATAACGTACTCCCATAGTCCTCTATGTATTATAATGCACCCCATAATCCTCCATGCGTAAGGTAGCCCCCATGGTCCTCCAGTTATTATAATACATCCCCAAGTTCCTCCATATGATATAAATTCACCCATATATATATTATAATGCAGCCTCAATAGTCCTTTATGAATTATAACACACCTCCCGTAGTTCTCCAATAAATGCAGTCCATTATCCTCCATATATTACAATGCAGCCCCATAGTTCTCCAATTATTGTAATGCAGTCCATTATCCTCCATATATTACAATGCAGAACCATAGTCCTCCAATTGTTATAATGTACCCCATGTTCCTCCATGTATTATGATACACCCTATAGTCCTCAATTATTATAATGAAGCCTCATTTCCCTCCATATATTAGAATGTAGCCCCATATATGCAGCCTCATATCCCTGTATATATTATAATACAGCCTGATATTCCTCCATATATTATATAACAGCCTCATATTTCTCCATATATTATAATACAGCCTCATATTCCTCCATATATTATAATGCATCCTCATATCTCTCATCCATATTATTAAAATGCAGCCCCTATATCGTTTAATGCACCCCCCACAGTCCTTAGGCCACTGTGCACTCACTGATTAAAAAACAAAAACGTACTCACCTCTCATCGTTCCTCCGCTGTTCCTATCTCAGTCCTGAGCTCTGCACAGCTGAACACAGTGGATGCACTGGTGAAGTCACTGTGCTCCCTGCGCTGAGACATCAGATCACAGGCACAATGAGAGAATGATGAAGGAATGTGGGAAGTGGTATCTCCTTGGAGCTGAAGAGAGAAATTATTATGAGGCCGCTGGCCCTTCTTCCAGTGGCTTCTGTCACATCGCTGCAGGTGCCCAAGGTGTAGAGATAGTTGTTTCCCTTTAAAGGGAATCCTGTCACCTCCAGAACACCTTCTAAGCTAGCAAAACATGTCCCTGCAGCATCCCATCACTAATCTCACACTCCTTTTGTCTCCTAAAAGCATCCTGTGAAAGTGCAGACTGCTTCAGCAAGTGCCTTTACAAGCTGCTCACTGAGAGTAGAGTACCTTGATGAGCCCGATTTGAGTGAGTACCTTGAGCTCTCAGCAGTCCTGGATCTGTGCGATGCCGCTTCTGACATTTGTGCAATCCTTGCTTCACTCTTGTCCACAATGTCACCCACAGTGCGGTCTTGTTCATCATTGAGCTGTTGGAAGTCCTGAAGTTCCTTTAAGGATCCAGATGTATTTAGTTTTAGCAGGGTAGAGATGTGTTTTTTACAAATGTCTTTGTTGGACTAGTATGCAGAGTAGAGTTGTTCAAGGGCTCCCTCTGGTGGTAGCTCATGAGCACGGGCAGAGATAAAACAGTCACTTGTTTTAGCACTCTTTGCCACAGTAATGTTATATGGCATAACGATTCACCTTTGGTGGATTTTAGGTTCTCTCTGACCTTCCATGTAAGTTTGGTCAATCGCTTAGCTTTTCGCTGCAAGCTTGAAAGTTTTGTTGCTTCTTGCTGTTTTAGATTAGGCAAGGAGTGAGAGATTCATTTATTTTCAGACATTGCTGCAGAAATACAAGGATGTTCTGCTCCTGGTTGTTAGGGAGACCAATACAATGTTGCAAAGTTTGGCTGAAGAACAACTGTTTACAGAGTTTATGCAAGTTGAGCAGGGCTGTATTTAAGTCTATTAAAACTGCAGCTTCACAATTGGTTATAGATAATCCCTTCCTTGGATTTCTAAGCAGTAAATTCTGTCTGCAGGTTTATGCAGACTGCTGTTTGTGGCTTTTATCTGCCCTATTTAGGTAATTATTTTTCTAGGTTGCATGCAGTATACTACTCCTGGTAACAGGTTATTTTGTTGATAATGAGCTGTATACAAATCCCGGTCACAGCTAATCCTTTTCACTGTTCTGTCCCCTTCTGATGACTGCAAATCCCAAGCACTCTAATCACCAGTCTTTTAGATGATTGTATGCATGTACTTACATCACCAAATGATGGCCAGACAGTGTCAACTCAATCTACAGCAGCTGTAGAAAGACCAGGTGAAATGCTGTAGTTTTCTTCCAAATCTTTATTAGTTACAATGGAGCAATAGGTGAAAAGGAATAATCTGTACAGGGTTGCACAAATGCGTCTTCAGTAATGGCTTCTCGAAACTAACTTCATACAGTCTAAATCTACCTAGCAACAGCAGGGAATTTCCTTACTCAAGGAAATACACAATGCAGAGAAATATATACAACAGGTTGTTTCCATTTGTGGGACACAACACAGGGGTTCCCACAAACAAAGTTAATTTTAATCAATAGATCTTGGATTAATAATAAGTTCTACAATTGCATTTTAACAAAAATGTTCCTGTGCTGAGATAATCTTATATATATGTCCCTGCTATGTATTGTGTAATGAATGTGTCTGACCACACAGGGACATGGTCTTACCACATCTCTTGGGCCTGGGAGGACGCAAAAGGGTATATAGAAATTACTGCACAGGATTACAATTAATTATTTGTTTGAGATAAAACATTTTTTACAAGCAGGCAGGGAAATGTTTTACCTCAAGGGTCAGGTGTGATCCCATGCTGTAATGTCTGTAAACTCTTTTGTGTCCTCACCTACCCAGGAGATGTGGTATGATCAGACCATGTCCCTGTACATGCAAAACAAAAAGGAAGAGGGGCGCAAATGTGTAGGATCCCCTTATTAAAAACGTCTAAGTGGCGTGGGTAGGTGGCCACTCACCTTATTGGGTTGTGCACGTCCTGCACAACCCGGTTTACCAGCCTCCGCCGCCAGCGGTATGTGCGCTGCCTCTCCGCTCCGCTCTCTTCTGGTCCTCGGAACCGGACCTATCCAGTCAACGTGACCGTGAAACCGAATTTGCGTCACCGCTCTTTGTTGTGGGTTACCAGGGAAACGCCAGGTTCTCAAGGCAGATCGTTTGTGCTGTTCCTGAGCTGCTCCAGCCGCCAATCCCTCAGAAAGGGAGTAGTTTTCATGCAAAAAATAGTAATGGCGGTCTGATTAGGAGCGCTCTAAGGATCAGACATATAAGATGTTTTAATAAATGGCAAAACCTTTTATTAATTTCTTAGTTTCCCTCACCGCTCCACTACGCGTTTCAACTGTATAAAACAGTCTTCATCAGGTGGTGTCATCAGGCACCACCTGATGAAGACTGTTTCATAGAGTTGAAATGCGTAGTGGAGCTGTGAGGGGAACTAAGACATTTATTAAATGCCATTTATTAAAACATCTTATATGTCTGATCCTTAGAGCGCTCCTAATCAGACCGCCATTACTATTTTTTGCATGTCCCTGTACAGTCAGACATGGCCATTACACAGTACATATCAGGGACACATATATAAGATTATCTCAGCCCAAGAGATGTGGTATGATGAGACCATGTCCCTGAACGGCCAGACACAGCCATTACACAGTACATAACAGGGACACATATATAAAATAATCTCAGCACAGGAGATGTGGTATGATCAAACCATGTTCGTGTACAGTCAGACACATCCATTACACAGTACACAGCAGGGACACATATATAAGATTATCTCAGCACAGGAGATGCGGTATGATCAGACCATGTACCTGTAAGGTCAGACACATCCATTACACAGTACATAGCAGGGACACATATATAAGATTATTTCAGCACAGGAGATGTGGTGTGATCAGACCATGAACCTGTACAGTCAGACACATCCATTAAACAGCACATAGCAGGGTCACATATATAAGATTGTCTCAGCACATCCAATTGTGGAAATTATCATTATTCCAAGATCTATTGATTAAAATGAACTTTACAATTAACTTTGTTCATGGGAAAACCCTTTAAGTATGATAACAAAATGTCAGTAAATATCATTTCAACAGAACCCTAGAATAATATCCTATAGACACACATCTGTGCTTTCTAATACCCTACTAAACCCTAATGATAGACGGGCTCCTTTTTTATATCATTGATTTATAGCTTTAGAATAAAGTCATCTCACTGGACAACATTTGTCAGATAATTAATCAAATGGCAGCTTACCAGATACATATTTTTCTTCTGCTTTACAGAGAGGTCATATGCGTGCCCTTCTAAATCTAGATTAATTATAGTATGTGTAATTCCTATTGGATTCTATGCCAGATATTATATGCAGACTGTTTAAACCCGTTTCCTGTTTCACTAAAAAGAAAAAAAAGGTAAAAAAGAAACATAATATTATGAACTAGTATATTTACATTAAGTATATCAGAATGTCAGGGATGATGATTATTATTATTAATAATAATAATAATAATTATTATTATTATAATTTTATTATATAACACCAAACATATTCTGTAGCAGTTTTACAATTCAGAGGGGACATGTACAGACAATATGAGACATTACAGAATAATACAAAATCAACAGGTATCAAGATGAGTGAGCGCTCTGCTCGCCAGCTTACAATCTTATTGTAGTTTATTTCTGTAACATTTTCTGCTATAACGCTAAAATTCCAGACTCCCTTTAGAACTATCAAGCCCCTGTTATGTACCAGGTCTGTGGATGGTCCTTCTTTTGGACAAATAAGACAGACAATTTCATTGTGCCAAGAAGTGCCCATCTCCTCCTTTTTGACCTGGTCTACTTGTAGGCTTAAAGGGAACCAACCAGCAGGATTTAAAGCTATTAAATGAAGACAGGACCTTACAGGCACTAGGATACTGAGTGCATTCATACTTTTACTGCATGTATGATTGCATATAAGAGTTATCAAACATCTGGAAATCTGTGCAGCAGAGGGATGGAGTGTGCAGCACAGTATCACTGTGTGGGGCTGGGTTTCTTTGTATTGCTCTCTGCTCCCCTGTTTGCTCTAAGCCAAACCCTCCCCTCCTCCCTCTCGTCCTCCTCTCTCCCACCCTCCCTGTCATTCTACCAGGCACTGTGCCCTATGTGCCCCAGCTCATCACTTCACCCCACCCCCTTTAGAGAAGACCCCACCCCTCCTGCATCTCTGCTGCTGCTACTCCTACTCGATCTGTTTCCTGACAGACTGTTGAAGATCCTGCCCCCTCCATAGAAAACCCCACCCCCAGTCTCTGCCCATCCCCTGTCTCCTCTCCTCACAGACTGTGGTCACAAGCAGTGGGACAGATCACCGCTGTTGTCATCTGTGATCTGTGATCACAATAGCTGCGATCTGTCCCGATCTTCTCCTGCCCTTCGGTAACCGGGCTACCACAGGATAAGCAGTGAGAAGCTGGCAGGCACGCAGATGAGGCAGGGATTGATGATCTGGGTCATATAGGAGCCTGACATTGTGCTATCTATCTCCATACACAATGTCAGACTTAATGTGGCTGCTATATAGTCACAGGAAGGAAGTGAGAGGGGAGGAAAAGAGGGAGGGGGGAGGGTTTGGCTTAGAGCAGACAGAAGAGTAATACAAAGAAACCTAGCCCCTCTTAGCTAATTTGCTGCACAGATTTCCCAAGGTTTGATAGCACTACAATAATACATGTAATCATTGAAGTAAAGGTATGATTGCAGTCAGAATCCCAGTGCCTGTAAAGAACTGGGTTCACTTTATAGCCCTAAATACTGCAGGTTGGTTCCTTTTATAGGGAACCTGACAGCTCAATTTAGCTCCCTAACCTACCACTACCTGTCCCTGTACCTTGCTAGCACATCCCTAACCATCCCTCTCTGATCTAAAACTACCCTATAATGTTTGTAAGAAACAGCTTAGTAACTTACATATTTCCATGATAATAAGGCATCTTGTCTACATCCCTAGACTGACATGATTGATTTCCCTGGCAGACCCCCGAATCTGTGATTCAAATCTCCCCCCTCTGAGTGTATGATGCCATTCTGGCATCATTTCCGCACCTGCGTCTTGTGAAGACTTCCTGGGTGCACTGAGTGGCTTCATTATGCTAAGTGCGCATGCCCAGAAGGCCCAAGCCATCAGGTAGAACTGCTGAGCATGTGTTTGTATTATCTGGTCCAGCCATCAATACAATAAATAGGTATTTCAAATAATGCTGAATGAATCGGTCACTAGCCAATGTGAGTACAAGCAGAAGGGAAGATAAGTGAGGGTACAGGAGGGATAACCTGCAAAGCACAATTTGTTGAAAGCAGCAGACCAACACCTCCATCTGGTCTCTTCAAGGATCTAGCGATATGTGAAAATTGTAGGCCATCATATGAGAGAGAAACAGTGACAGTGGTGATCGACTGTTGGCTCCAGGTCTCAGTAACAGTTAGGAGGATAAGGGAATTTGAAAGGTAAAGGTCATGGATATAGGAAAGTTTGTTACAAGCTGACCATGTGTTCCAGATAACACAGTTAAAGGAGACAATAGTATGCAAAGAATATTAATGAGATTCGGTGAGTTTATTAATGTAGCAAGGATTGAGTTAAATTTACTATTACAAAAAGGGTCTAGGTTAGGGTTGATATCTCCTGCTCCTAAGGGAAGGAGAATAGAGAGTGAGCAGATGGTTAATTGATTTGTGAGAGCATCTCTTGTGTTATATGTTGGGAGTGAATGGATCTTTGTTGTATAAGAATGTGAAAAGAGCATGTAAGCTGTACATAAAAGAGGGGAGGAGAGATGGACTGATAAAGAGTGCACAGTGGCTGTGAAAGGGCAGTAAATATGAGGGATTGAAGCAGCTAGCACATAAATAATAAAAATAGATATGGTGAAAATCTGCACAAGTGCCTTCCCCTTAGCTGTTTATAAATATATAGGTATGTTTCTGCTTAGATCCAGGTCTAATTTATCTCATTATCAACTAACTAACAAGTCACTTAAGACAGCACTAGGAAATAAGATGCAATGACAAATAAACAAGCTTGCAGGCCAACATAGATCATAAAATCTTTGAAAAAGTGAGAAGACCTCAACAGGGAACAAACACAGTAAGATGAATTAGATGTATATGTGGAGCCCACTGGGACAGCGTACTCAGTACCGGACTGGGGTACTGCTGGGGATGTCACGGAGGTCCTGGTCCGGACCATGTCCCGGGTTTTCACAAGTACAAGGGAATATATACAAAGGATAAAGTTTGTCATGACGCCACCCACGGGTTGTGGTCAGGGTGACCACCGCTGCAGCGCTGCTCTGCCAGGAGGATGGAGGGATGGATGGGCTGCAGCCAGATGGATGAGCCTGCCACGGGTCAGGCTGCTCCTGACAGGATAAAAGGTATGCAAAGTTCAATATACCTGGAATCAAACACGGACACTCAGGCAGGGTTTACCGGGTTTACTTGTACGTTCTTCACAGTTAACACAGCTCACGATACAGTTCAGTTCTTAACAGTTCACAGTGCAGTTAACCTCGGGAACACTCGAACCCTCTGCACCCCGGCTGTCACTCTGAGACCCCTCACTCTTTCTAAGTCCTTCCAGGCTGTTGTTTCTCTATCTCTGCTGTCTCCCCGGGTTGTATGGCGGCAGCTCGGACCCTTGTGGGTCCTCGTGGTTGCTGCTGTGCCTTCAACCCTTGATGTGGGAACTCCAACCCGGAGTTAAAGCTCCCCGTCGGTTAATTTGGGAAGGTTGTATAGAGTCTCTGTTCCCCTCAGAGCCGACACTCTGGTGTGTGCCTAGTCTGCAGTAACCCTTTCTTGCAAGGCGTTACCAGACTCCATCTAACCTATGCGACTCCAGAACAAATCAGGGAAAACTACTCCGCCTGTAGTTGGTCGGTGCTGCCGTGTTCCTCGGACCCAATATTGCTGGTCCGGTCTCTTTCCTCACACTCCCCTGAGATGCCGGCTGTGGACAAGCTTTCTCTCCATGGTTTCTGTGACTCTGTGGATTCTGCATCTCCATCAAGCCCAACCTCACCGGGATGTGTGTCTGTCTTTCTGATGTCTGTGCTGCTCGGCTCACTCTGGCTTACTATCTCCTTCCTCCTCTTTCTCCTCTATTTAAGCTTTCTGTCACCTGATCTACCTTCATTCCACCCACTTTCCTGCAAACCCACCACCCCTTGCCCGTCTAGAGTCCCGGGCTCCAGGTTGGGTGCTGCCTCTAGTGGTGTGTGTGTGTGTCCGTGAGGGTGTCTGTTGTAGAAACCGTCTATCTTTCTACCTGGCTGCAGTTCCCTATGTGGCCACCCTGGTTGCAGGGGCGCCACATATACCATTGATACAGGCTGGAAAGATGGGTTACACACAGCAGATAAATGTGATGTATACCATTGATACACATTGTTTAGAAGGTATACACACAACAGGTGAATTAGATGTTATACCATTTATACACTCTGGAAAGATGGGTTACACACAGCAGATGAATGAGATGTATACCTGTGAATAAATATAGATTTAATTGTTAGATTCATGCCAAGTATAACTGCTGGGCTCTTATAACAATTAGCTACTTTTACAAGACTGTATGTTGTCATTGCTTCTGTGCTGCCTTGTACTTGGAGTCCCCTTTGCTTGGGCTGAACTGCATAGTTTCTTAAATGGTCTACCAATCCCAATCATTGGAGTGACTCCAATTCTTTTTCCCAAAACTCCATCACCAGGTGGGAAACCTAAAGTGATTCCCCATTGCTTATTGTCGCTGGATGATTGATTTGGGAATTTACATTTTTAGGTTCCTTTACAAGCAAAATATGAAATCGTCTAAATTTGTTATCATTGCTGACCATGGTTTGTAGATTAACATTCATTTCTAGTTACCCATTGATATTCTTGCTCTGGTCTTGTAATTGTGCTGTGCTGTTCCCTAACATCCCTCTCTGACCTAAAGGGGCCCTATAATGATTTTGAAAAATGAATTTGAATTTTCATATGGTCTCCATCTAGGAGACTTGAAAGGCGGGTTCCGGGCTCCATGATCCCCTCCTCGCTTTGTCCTAGCATGCCCCGCTAGGCATCATCGCTCCTGGTGCTTTGCTGCCTCCTTTTGGAATCTTCCGCCCTCACTGTCACTGTAATGTTTGGGTCGGAACATGATATCCGGCTTGGTGCATTTTGGGCCTAATCACGTGATCGGCCGATGCACTGTAGGCCTAATCACGTGATCAGCCCGTCTCCAGCGCATGTGCAATGCACATATTGAAGCCAGGCTGATCAGGCCCACAATGCATCGGGCCAATCACTTGATTAGGCCCACAATGCATCGGGCCGATCACGTGATTAGGTCCACAATGCATCGGGCCGATCACATGATTAGGCCCACAATGCACCGAGCCGGATTCAGGTTCCCTTTAAGTACTCAAGAACGCATTACTTGAATCAAGTGGGTCCAACACTCAGACCTGCATAATTTGAATAACTAGTATAATGGAAGTCCATGGGGAACTCAAGTACTTTTCTAGCAGACCCCCCTAGGAGGGCCGGGTTTGGGCAAAAAAAATTCCTAATGGATGGAAATAGCACTGAAATGGAATGGGACCAGCACAAGGAAGATGCCTGGATTATTCTCTGGCTCTCAGGTCAAAGCTGGGAAGTAAAAAATGTAAAAATTTAAGCTGGGAAGGAAAAAATTAAATAATTTTAAAAAATGCATAGGATTTCCCCCTCCCCCAAATTTGGAAACCAAACAAGGCAAAGCAGACCTGTCTGCTTTACCTTGGCTGGTTATCAAAAATAGAGAGGACCCCACACTGTTTTTTTTTCATTTATTTACATATAAATACATAATTTAAAAAAACTGTGTGTGGTCCCCCCATTTTTTTTGCCAAAGTAAAGCAGGCAGCTGCAGGTTGGTATTACCGGGCTGGGAAGGCATATGATTGCTGGGCACTTCCCAGCCTAAATATACCAGCCCATGGCCACCACAAAATTGGCATATCACATTTAAAGCATAACCGCCATTTAAAGTTTTATATTGATAATAACAATAATAATGAAGAGCAAGTGATTTTAATAAACTTTCAAAATAATTCAAAGAAAATTCTGGTTGAAAACCATTCATAAACCTTCCACAAGGTGTCCCCACTGCACTGTGTGTGAAGCAGACATATGTTAATCATCAGTCAGATCTGTCTTCACAGTGAATACGGGGCTTGTATGCATATAAGGGAAAGGGAAGTGGCTTACACTGCTGACTACAGTTTATGAGGAAACAGTGTATCAGAGTTTTCTCAGCCTACAGCACAGTTGCTAAGCAATGTCAGAATGTCAGGATCAGTGCAAACTCCTCTTTCCTTGGCACAAGCTTCTATGATCTGTCATCTGGCTCTACACACAGCTCACTATCAGCCTGCTCTCAGAAGCTGTGGAAATACACACACAGTGCTGGCAGACGCTGGCCATGCCCCCACAGCCATAAAATGCAGTTTTTAAAAGAGCACAGAAAAATGTGAAAAAATAAGTCATATAGCACAAAAAAGGATTATCTTAGCTGCTTTGTGACCCATTATTAACAACCAGTGCAGTATTGTTTTTTTTTTTTTTTTATTTCACTTTAATGCACAAATTCGGGTGCTTCGCCCTGGCTCTTCCTGATTTCCCTGGTGCAGTGGCAATCAGATTAATATATGTTGGCTGTGAATTTTCAGCCGGCTTTAAATCCTGGTATTGGTAATGGAGAGGGGTCTATCAGACACCTCATTAGTAATCCAGTAAGTGTAAAATTAAAAAAGCACCCATAGGAAAAAATAATTTATTTGAATAAAGATTCACCCACACTTTCACTTATTCACCAATTTATTAAAAAAAAGTTCCCATGACATTCCAATGTTATTCGCGATCCACGACCACAGCTCTGATGACTATAAATAACAAAGAGAGACATTAAGTACTGACCACATCTCCTTCTGTTCTGCTGGCTCATTGCTGCACTCAGCAAGTCACAGCAGCCTGATGAGTATTATTGTTGTACCCAGTATCTGTGAATAGCTGTACTTTACTGCTCTTCACAGTCGAGGAGCTGCAGTCGTGGATTGTGGATATTCGTCACAGCTTCGTTGGAATATTTTTTTCATAAATTGATGAATGAGGGAAAGTGTGAGGGAGTCTTTATTCAAATAAACTATTTTTATGGTGTCTTTTTTTTCACTTTACATTTACTTGGTTAGCAAAAGGGGTGTCTGAAATACCCCTCTCTAATACTACTACCTGGGCTTGATGCCAATGGACAATTCACAGCTGGCATCAACCCCATTTATCATTACCTCGATTGCCACCACACAATGGCAATCGGGAAGAGTTGGGACTAAGCGCCAAAATTGGTGCGACAGTAATGTGCCAATTTTGGGGCATCTGCAGGCTGGTATATAGGCTTGGAAGGGCCAGATCACCATGGACCGTCCCAGCCTGCTAAAATCAGCCCTCAGTTGTCTGCTTTACATTGCCTGGTTATCAAAAATTTCCCTCTATTTTTAATTTCCAGCCAAGGTAAAACTGCGGGTGACCTGTGGATCCTTGTTCTATAAGTTGGAGTATGGAATTGGGGAACATCATAAGACCACTACACCATAGATCACGTCGGAACTCATTTGGCTTTTTTAATAAATTGGTGAAATGGGGATAGTGTGGGGGAGTATTTATTCAAATACATTTTTTTCCTGTCTGTGTGTTCTTTTAACTTCACTTACAGGGGATTCTAAAGGCCAGCTGAAAATACTACAAAAAGAGATTATTTCCAGCCCTATTTTAGTCACTGCACATTTTAGAAGTAGGTAATATGTTCTTATGGGAGATGAGTGAATGCTAATAACCTCACTAAAACAATCAGTTCATTCATGTTCATTTTTTTTCCATTTGGTAGAAATTTAAATCTACAACCAAGACAGGAACATTTTTATGCTATCTATCTATCTATCTATCTATCTATCTATCTATCTATCTATCTATCTATCTATCTATCTATCTATCTATCTATCTATCCATCTATCCATCTATCTATCCATCTATCTCTCCTGCTAGCTAGCTGTCTAGCGTGGCATAACTTGGGCATGTGACAAATTGTAAGGAGATAATTAGGTGTAGAAAAAGCCCAGTGTACAGTATAGAATCCCCAAGGGTGACTTTTTTCACATTTCCGTAGCAGTGAAGTGTGAGGATAGTGTCAAGGCATATTTATGCACTTCAGCTTGTCATAGATCATACCTCACAGGATTTGCCATTTATTGCATTCTTATGCTGTGTTCCTTATCAGCTAATTTATTCCCTCATGCTGCCTCTGGGAAAGTCTTATGTAGAGACCCTCCTGACAAGAAGATAAGACAGGAATTGTTATTTTTACATTTTACTTAGTAGGATATTTTCCCATCATTAACCGTAAGTTAGCAGAAAGTGTGTCAGTTATTTAGCTTTGTGAGGGAACACATTTATGATCAACGATGACAACCAATCAGATTTAAGACTTCAATTGTCAACTGGAGATTAGAAAATAAAAACAGGCATTTGATTGAATTTATTACTCTGCCAGTATGTCTAAAGTGTCACTAACCTTTCAAAAACTGCTCATATCCAATGACGGGCTTGGCTGGGTGGGCAGGGGGGTATTTGCCCCCGGGTCTCTCCCTTGGCCGCCGGAGGATTGGCACTGTAACTTTGATTGTGTCTGCCAGCCGCCGAAGATTTTCTTGCTGCTGGGTGACTCTGGTTCTCTTCATCTTGTATAATACATGTATTCACGTCTAAGAAATGCACAGAGGAGGTGAGGATGCGACGGGAATGGTAAGCGGCTACATGGAGGAGCTGAAGATTATATGTACGTGTATTGACATTTGCTGGGGAGGGTTAGGAAGGGGGTGTAGGGAAGGGTGTTACAATGAGGGCACATTACTTCGAGGGGCAGTGTGTGGGAGTGGTTTTGTGGATTTTATACAGAGGGGCAGTGTAGCAGGGACATTATAGAGAGGGACAATATGGAGAGGTCATTATGGAAAAGGGACAGTATGGAGAGGACATTATGGAGAGGGACAGTATGGAGAAGGACATTATGTAGAGGACATTTTGGAGAGGGAAGGTATGGAGGAGGACATTATGGAGAGGACATTATGGAAAGAAACGGTGTAGGGAGTATATTTTGGAGAGTGGCAGTGGGCGGTATATTATGAGGGCAGGCAGTGTAGGGGGTAATATTATGGGAAGGGGCAGTGTAGGGTGTTTATTATGGGGAGTGGCAACGTAGGGGGTTTATGGAGAGGGGCGGTGTAGGTGGTTTATGGGGAGGGGTGGTGTAGAGGGTATATTATGGAGAGGAGCAATGTGGGAGGGATATTATAAAGAGAGACAATCTGTTAGTGGTTATAATGATGCATTCATCTATTGATTGTGGTTCTAGCCCTCGTTCATCTACTGATGGTGGTTATAGCCCTGCTGTTATCTACTGATTGTGGTTTTGTCGCTGCATTCTTCTAATGATGGTGGTTCTATTGCCACATACATCTACTGACAGGACAGTGGTTCTGGTGCTGCATACATCTACTGATGGTGGTTCTGACCCTGCTTTTATCTGCTGATTGTGGTTCTGTCCCTGCATTCATCTACTGATGGTGTTTCTGGCCCTGTTTTTATCTACTGATGCTGGTTGTGTCAGTCTTCAGACCTTAATCTCATAGAAACCACTGGCAGTAGATGTATGCAGGGATAGAACCACCATCAGTAGATGAATTCAGCAACAGAAAAGGTATATCCAGTTTAAAAATAGCAATACACAAGCATGTATCATTTGTCTGACCAATAGCAATGTTTATCTCTGCTGGTCCAAATGCTGTCAGTTTTTTTGTCGAGCAGCACTCAGACAAGCAATATGGTTGTCACGGATGTATCAAGAGCCATGAACGAGGCTGTTGGGGCCATTCTCAGAAGGTTGCAGCATCTGGCCAAACAGCCAAAATCCTGAACTGTTGCCCATTCACTTTAAGTGGTATTTCTCTGCTTGATGATGGATGGAGGACTTTAGGCCCCAGCAGGTCTTCTTCCTGCTAACCTTTCAGCTGTCTCTATTTATATCTTTTATCTCCCATGATGCATTGCTGGTATTAGCGTGTTTGGAGCTGGTGTTACTTCCTGATTTTGCTGTGCATCGTGGATTCCCAGAGTAGTTTGCTGTCTTTCTCTTCATTCAGCTAAGTGTACCTACCTCTTTCCCTCATTTGTCTTCTTGGTGTTTTCCTTTAGTTATTAGCTGGGTAGACAAGTGTTCACCCTGTCTAATCCATTCTGATCCATTGGTAAACTTTTTTGAAGTACATACAGGGAAGAGGTATCCTGCTCAGCGACAGTTGCAGAGACTGTATAGGGTTGTTAGGGAAGCCAGGTGTCAGTGCTAGTTATTCTAGAGGTCACAATCACCCCTTCACGCTAAGTTCAGGGACTCCTTTTTCCCCCTCATGGTCCTGTTCTGGGTGTCTCCCTAAACCCACCGTGACACTGGTAGTATGAATATTGTGTGGTGCCCCTGCGACCAGGGTAGCCACATGTAGGAACTGCAGCCAGGCAGATAGTATACAGATCTTTAGGAACACCGTCAAAACACATATAATAATGTAGAAAAATCCAGCACTCATAAACTTGCAATTATGAGGATTTATTCAAACGTAAACGCCATCCATCTAATACAGGCAGTATGTGCTAACACCGACGCGTTTCGACAGAGAACTGTCTTAGTCGTGGTTCAAAACACACACCTACAGAATACAGCACCCAACTTGGAGCCCAGGACTCTAGGCGGCAAGGGGTGACAGGGTTTAGAGGGAAGTGAGTGGAACGTAGGTCAGATGACGAACTAGGTACAAAAGGGGATAAATGAGGAGGAGTTAGTCAGTAGGCCGAGGTAGTCTGAGCAGCAAAGACCAGAATAAAGAAAGAAAGTGACTTTCCTGAGGGTCAGGGCTCCCTGGAGCACAGAATCCTGCGAGACACCATTCCCTGGAAAGAAATCCCGCTCCATAGCCTGCATCCCAAGGGAAGGGAATGAAAGCATGGAATGGAATGGAAGTGGCCACTGCTGAAGCTAAGTCTTCCTGTTTGCATTATATTCCAGGGCAGTGATTGCTATAATACATTTTATCATTTTACTTGTATTAGCTGTGCAGCTCAGCCACTCATTGCACTCATGAATTGTGCATATTTAGTGTCAGTGTTGCAGCAGTTATCTCCTATTTTTCATTAGTATGTATTTTTCTGCCTGCACCTGCAATTAGAGGTTAGATGCCAGTCATCCATACTTTTAATCACCTTGGAAGTGACTCAGAGATTAGTGAGACCTCAGACAGTACAGACCTATAGCCAAGACATATAGGGGAAGCCAAACCTCGCTCCTGCAGGATGCATGCACTAACCCGAAATCACACGAAGGATCTCTGAGATGGAATGCCCTGGCTTGCACAGCGACCCAAGCCCACCTGAATGTAAAGCTGTGTACCAGTAGGAATACAGGCCTGGAAGGGGGTCTCCAACACAGAAGATGGGCACATAGGAGTTCCTACCAACTGAAGGTTAGAGGAATTTATACTGTGGTTTCTGCCGGAGAATGCGACCCCAGTGGACTAGAGGAAACAACTCTATTTTGTCAGTTTGGACACCAGGATGAGGTCTGACTGTTCTTGCTGTCATTACGTCTTACATGTGCACGTTGCCTAAATCCATTGCTATGCACCTATATGTGATCTATACCCTCTCAGCATGTTGTACCATCTGTGGCTGTGTTTAAATAAATAACAACCACTTTACTTTTAAAGTGTCTCCTGACTTTCCTGTCTCCCTCCAATACACCAACACCACGGGGAAATGCCACCTAATAACATCAAATGAAGGGAACAGTAAACCGCCATGTGAACCCCCGCATGCCTTTTACCACTGTCCTCAGGATTACAATCACTGGGCATGGCCACCACCATTATTGACACCTTAAAAGATCTGACCCTATGCACAGTAGATTGATTATCCTGCCCCGGTCATGACATGTACATGGTGGGAGAAGTTGTATATACTGATATACTGTACCTTTGGTCTACCATGTGTACTTGTGCCCCAAATCGCTCTCGAATAAAAACATAAACAACAGCATACAGCAATGGTATTACATGAAGCAGCTCCATGTATCTACTGTGACCGTGTTGTGGGTGAGTGCTCGGGACAGAGGTGCTCCATCTCAGTGGTTGGTGTGGGTGAAAGCCCCATGACTTCTCATTTTTTTCTCTTATGTGATTAGATGTTATTGTTAGTTAGGAATACCCTTTTAATACAGTCCTAAAACCTGAGAAGTATTTTTTGCTGTATTGTCAAGGTTTACGTAGCTTGAGAAGTTAATTTCTTCTTTGTTCCTCCCTTGCTTTTATTTGCTCCTTACCTAATGCATTGGATAGATGTACTTAATCAGCAATGCCCTTTATATACCCTCTCCCTTAACAGCTCCAGAAGATACTTGTAGTCACTGATAATAAAAAAATCATTACATTTTATAATGGACCTTACTTTTTAAAAAAATATGCATTGCTATCAATCAACATAATTAGTGCTGACAACTATGTGACAGCTCCTGCGACAGCTCACTATAATGCAGGCTTCATTATATATCACATTTGCAGTTAACAAGGGGCGTAACTACAAAAGGTGCAGGGGTTGCGGTCGCACCCGGGACCTGCAGCCTAGGGGGGCCCCAAAGGTCCCTTTGGCCTATAGAAAAAGCCTAACTCTATTAAAGATTTGCAATTATTGGAGGCCCCGTTGGCGCTTTCACATCGGGGCCCCTGAGCCTGAAGTTACGCCACTGCAGCTAACACTTTATTTTCGCGCTGCTAGTGAAACTGTTTATTTAATTTTATTGCCGTATAGAAAATTGGATCATGTACGCTTCATATTTTGTTTTATTCAGGGCTTCTGAAGGCAGGACGGTGGAGGTGCCATACAGAGGAGATGTGGAGAATACTGTGCGGGACATCTTGGGAGGACTGAGATCCACTTGTACATATGTTGGAGCTGCCAAATTGAAGGAGCTAAGCAGAAGGACAACTTTTATTCGTGTGACTCAGCAATTCAACCAGATGTTTTCTTAATGTATATGTAGTCTCCATGTTATTTCCCTCATTGAGCCGTCCAGTTTCTAATTCCACAAAACATTTCCTTGGAACGGAAAAAAACATTTCCCCACATAAAATAACAATCCAGTGAACAAAATGACAAGCTTTCTATGCAATAGATGAGTGTTCTGCAACTTTGGCTCTCCAGTGGTTGCACAACTACAACCCCTACTCTTCTTGACAACTGCCAGTTTTAGTGCATGTGGAGTGTTGTAGTTGTACAACCACGGAAAAGCCACGTGTTGGGGAACACGGTAGTAAGTGCATGACCGTATATGTTAATTTTATTTCTGTTATTTTCATTTGCCAAACCTCCAGGGTTTTTGTAGTTCATAGATAGCGCAGACAGCACTTTCTTTGTAACATATTTTAATATATTTTGCAGATAGTTGAGTAATAATTTATCAATCTTATTTATAACTAAAAGGTTTGGCTTACTGTTATGATTGTATTTAATATACATTAGTTCATAAAAATGTGCATTTATGTACTCAAACTACTTTATATCACTTCTTCTAATACATGGCCCTTCCTAGCTACTTTGAGGCCTTAAATGAATATTACCCCTAAAAATGCTTTCCTAAAAGGCCATAATGATATCCGTGTTCTCTAATCTGATACAATAGTGCTCAGTAGAAATATGTAACGCAATCCTTGTATTACCATCTGATGTCTGAAGTTGATGTTACGTTGAATTTTCCCTTTAAGGGTGTGTGCTCAGGATCAGGAATGCAGCATTTTGAATGAAGCATATTGCTGCTGCATTGTATGGTACAAGCACAGTGGATGGGATTTCTAGAAATCCAATGCTCACTATGCTTCTCCCCACCACAGCATTATTTCAGCTGTGGTGCAGGTTGCTGGACTTCTGCATCTCCGCAGCATGGTAATTTCATGCGGAGTCGGGAGCAATCTCCATCGGTTGAATGCAGGGAAAAGCTGCCCTGCAGCCACCTCAGATCGTGGGAAAAGGACGGCTGCGTGCTCCCTGTGCTCACCTGCAGGATCCCTCAGGTCTGGAGGCTCTGCGTCATGCTTCCTGATCGTGTGTACATACCCTAATACATTGCTACTTTATTATCTTTTGTACACCAAAATGAAGATAAAATTAATGAATACATTTGGTCTAAGAGTGGTCATCAGAATAGTGTCCCTTGGGCTCAAACTTGTGGACCCACCCTCCAGGAGCCAGAACGGGGGACATTCATCTGAATGGCCACCATGTAATAAAAAATGTCTACTGTACTGACCATTGGAAGGTCAGACATTGCTGACCATAATTTCCCCTTGCTTAGTCAGCTCTTTATCAGAGGGCTGGGAGTAGGACCTGGGGCAATCAGCTGATCACCCCGGGGGCTGCAGTCTGAAATTAGTTTGTTCTGATAAGAAACCCATTTGCAACATTAAAAAGCTATGAAAATATATATAAAATAAAGTGACTTTATAATTTTACATTAAAGTTTACATTTAAATAAAATAAAAATTAAGCTAAAATGACGTATATGCATGAAATATTGCTAAATGTGTGATGAAAAGATCCTTATTATCGCCGGACATGAATGCTTTGCTCTGTCCAGCAGGACATTATGTTGCTGGAATGAATTGAATCTTGCCTGGATAACGTTGCTTGTACGCGGTCATGCTCTGTAAAATTCACTGTATGTCAGCATTGTGTTTAGCGTCACGATTGTCAACTTGAGCTCTTGTGCTTCGCATATCCTATAAAATGTGCATATTGTAAAGAGTGAGCGGACCTGTGCTTTTCAGAAAAATGTCATATGCAATTGTTTCGCTCTCATGTTTGTCTTGAAACTCATTTACTGCTGCTTGAAATGAGCATTTTTCATGTGAGAAGATGGCACAGCACCAACACACATCTTCATTCCACCGTGTAAACTTTGGATTACAAAAGCATGTGCCAAACCTGCAACTTCTATGCCATTTCAATCAATACTATACAGCCATAATGACTTATGGATGACTAGAAGGACAACTGCAATATTCATGTAATAAGAGAAGCAGTTCACGACAGGTAGAGGGCAAGATGCAATGTAAGAATATTTTCTTTGGATGTGCCTTTATTAAACATGTCTGTTATACAGCTGCACTTGGAAGAACCTTGAATTGTCTTCTAACATTAGCCATAAAGGAAAGATCTGTGCTAAAATGAACATAAATAAAGATGATAGATAACCTCCAGTGTGCATTATTTCTGCTTTATATCGACTTACCATTGTCTATCCACAGCAGTAATATATTAACAAAGTTCAAATATGGATGATATGAATATTTTTGTTTTTTTATTTTAGAGTTTCTGGTAAGTTATGTAGCAATTTCTGGATATTACTAGAGAAAAATGATGTTCATTATGTATTTACATATGTCATAATTATGTACCTTTTATGTCAGCAGTGTACAGTCATGGCCAAAAGTTTTGAGAATGATACAAATATGAATTTTTACAAAGTCTACTGCTTCAGTTTTTCTAATGGCAATTTGCATATACTCCAGAATGTCATAAAGAGTGATCAGCTTAACAGCAATCACTTGCAAAGTCAATATTTGCATAGAAAATGAACTTTAACCCCCAAAACACATTTCAACATTATTGCAGTCCTGCCTTAAAAGGAGCAGGTAACATCGTTTTAGTGATTGTTCCGTTAACACAGGTGTGGGTGTTGATGAGGACAGGGCTGGCGATCAATCAGTCATGATTAAGTAAGAATGACACCACTGGACACTTTAAAAGGAGGCTGGTGCTTGGTATCATTGTTTCTTTTCAGTTAACCATGGTTATCTCTAAAGAAACACGTGCAGCCATCATTGCACTGCACAAAAATGGCCTAACAGGGAAGAGTATCGCAGCTACATAGATTGCACCACTGTCAACAATCTATCGCATCAAGAACTTCAAGGAGAGAGCTTCCATTGTTGTCAAAAAGGCTCCAGGGCGCCCAAGAAAGACCAGCAAGCACCAGGACCGTATCTTAAAACTGTTTCAGCTGCGGGATCGGACCACCAGCAGTGCCGAGCTTGCTCAGGAATGGCAGCAGGCTGGTGTGAGTGCTTCTGCACGCACTGTGAGGCGGAGACTCTTTGAGCAAGGCCTGGTTTCAAGGAGGGCAGCAAAGAAGCCACTTCTCTCCAGAAAAAACATCAGGGACCGACTGATATTCTGCAAAAGGTACAGGGAGTGGACTGCTGAGGACTGGGGTAAAGTCATTTTCTCTGATGAATCCCCTTTTCGATTGTTTGGGACATCTGGAAAACAGCGTATTCGGAGAAGAAGAGGTGAGCGCTACCACCAGTCTTGTCTCATGCCAACTGTAAAGCATCCTGAAAGCATTCATGTGTGGGGTTGCTTCTCAGCCAAGGGAATCAGCTCACTCACAGTCTTGCCTAAAAACACAGCCATGAATAAAGAATTGTACCAGAATGTCCTTCAAGAGCAACTTCTCCCAACCGTCCAAGAGCAGTTTGGCGCCCAACAATGCCTTTTTCAGCATGATGGAGCACCTTGCCATAAAGCAAAGGTGATAACTAAATGGCTCAGGGAACAAAAAATAGAGATTTTGGGTCCATGGCCTGGAAACTCCCCAGATCTTAATCCCATTGAGAACTTGTGGTCAATCATCAAGAGATGGGTGGACAAACAAAAACCAACAAATTCTGCCAAAATGCAAGCATTGATTATGCAAGAATGGACTGCTATCAGTCAGGATTTGGTCCAGAAGTTGATTGAGAGCATGCCAGGGAGAATTGCAGAGGTCCTGAAGAAGAAGGGTCAACAC
Organism: Allobates femoralis; assembly: GCA_033576535.1. Lineage (NCBI taxonomy): Eukaryota > Metazoa > Chordata > Amphibia > Anura > Aromobatidae > Allobates > Allobates femoralis. Next base: position 219,555,965 of record JARQOC010000005.1, on the reverse strand, counting down.
TGCAAATATTGACTTGCTGCATTAACTCATTCTAACTGTCAATATAACCTTTTGGTATCATAATATGATTGCAATTATATTTCTGTATGTGATATAAACATCAGACAAACACAAATAAAAACCAGAGGGCAGCAGATCATGTGAAAATATAATTTTGGTGACATTCTCAAAACTTTTGGCCATGACTGTAGTGAAAAAATGACCAATGATATGGAATTTCTGTTACCTCCTTGTCTCTTTTTACTATGTAGAAGCGTTAAGGTACCTTTACACGCCACGACAGGAAGGCAGCAACTGCTGGGCACTGGGGACAATTGTGCCTGTTCCATGAAATTGCTATGAAATGGCGGCATGTAAATAGGGCAGTTCCTCCCGGTGTCCAGCAGTTGCTTCGAATACCTGTTGCTGAGCCGTGCTAAAAAACAGAAAGGCTGAATTGCTATGGTGGTGGCGTGTAAACGGGGCACAGGCATGGATGTTGCATCACCTAGTGAACTCCCAGGGGCGTGCCACAGCATCATGGATACCAGCCCTATCAGCGATCATTGGTGGGGGCTACTGTGTAACCATTGGCTGTCCCTTCACAGGGCGCCATATTTAAAGAGCTATCCATTCACAGTCCACAATTGCACTGGCGTCATGTATTAGCCAGCCTTCCTGCGCAGGCTGGCCAATCATGACGCTATTGCGTTGTCCAATCAACGCTTGTGCATCACGGAATACACAACTCTGTCACGCCTATGTACGCCCATATTCCTTTGTGGTAGCGGCGTGTGATGAAGCAAAGGTATTCCACAGGAAGTAAGCCGCAGGATCTGTCGGCACTTCCGGGGAACAAAGATGCCTTCTGTGGAGCACGCAGTGGCGGCGTGTATATGTGGCATCAGCGATCGGTATCCACCGTTAAAAACGTGCACGTGCGGTGGATACCTGTTGCTAGGCATAGTGGCAGCGTTTAAAGGTACCTTAAGACGTGGGATTTATCTAGTGGAGGGGAGCAGAGCATTTGACCCAAGTGCAGCCAGTAGGATCATTCTGCACCTCTGCAGTAGAAGTCGGCCATTCTCTGAGCCGGCTGTCAGGCTAGTTGCTTACTGTCACGGTTCCTCTGATCAGTGTATCTACGCAATAGCTAGGGTCACACATGCCAATCAGTTTTTTTCATGGATCCAATAACAAATCAGTTTTTTTGGCTGTTTTTTTAGCCTCCTGTGCAGCTATGCATTTTTTGGACTTTGCCATTTTTTGCCAAAAAATGCTAGCAAAAACAGATCCGTTAACGGATGGTGCCTTTTTTTAACGGATCCGTTTCCCTTAGGGTCCCATGTTAAGAAAATGGATCTTTTTTTTACTGCACCCAAAAAACGCTGCTTGAAGCATTTTTTGTGGGTCCTGTTAAAAAAACGCATAGCAGAGCAGTCACACTTGAGTCCAGGATCCGTTAACAGCATCAGTTTTTGGACTTAAAATTCTAAAGTTGAAAAACTGATGCAAATAACGGATCCAGGGCTTATGTGTGACTCTAGCCAATAAGTGACAGTTTGCTACACTATGGGGTCAGTGCGTGTTGACCTGGCAGTTTGGAGAGTGACTCGTCATTTGTCTGATATAGTGCTTGGGCATACTGAGCTGTCATTGAATTGGTAGAAAACTCAGCTGACCAATCTGAGAGGAACTGGACTCTCGTACTTAGCTGATCAGTTAGTCCCAGATCACTTCCAGCTGGACCATCTTGACGCTTGGCACATGTTGGCCATGCTTACTTGTTTTTGTCTATTGCTTCCGGACCTTGAACATTCTCTGACTATTCATTTGCCTTTTCCCTTTGCTCTGATCCGCTATCTTCTTGGTATTCTGATCCCGGACTGTAACATGACTACCCCTATATCAATTCCCTTAGTACATGACATACTTTCGTGGTATCTGACCTTGAACTATTCTGTCTCAGAGCTTGTCCATGCAGTGACTAATGTCACAGTGGCTCAGAGAAGACATAATATGCCGGCTCCTATGAAATAATTATAGTCACGTCTCTCAGGCAAAAGTAAAATTGAAGCTTGACCACCTGCACTTCCTGCTTAGGGTGACATCAGCAGCAAGGAGGAATGCGTGGGGTCACAGTATAAGAAGTGAGGGGTGCAAACGGTGTGGACACAGTTTGGACACAGTTTGAGGAGCAAACAAGAGGGAGAATTGGTGCCTACACAGTATTAGGAGCATAGAAGGTGAGGGAATGGTTGTGGACACAGTATGAAGAGCATGGGGGTAATGGATGTGGACACAGTTTAGAGAGTGAGGAGGAAAATGGGTGTGAACAAAGTTTGAGGATCGAGGGGGGAATTGGTTCAGACACAGTACAAGGAGTGAGTATGAGGAGTGAGAGGGCAGTATGGGTGCAGACACAGTATGTGTAGCGAGAGGGGAAATGCATGGAGATACAGTATGAGGAGTGAAGGGAGGGAATAGGTGCAGACACAGTATGAGGAGGCGGGATGTATAAGGAGACAGTATAGAGAGCGATTATAGGGAGAGGGAAAGGGTGTAAATATGTGAGGAGACAGCATTGTTAGTGGGGGGAATGTGTGAAAAGACAGTATTAGGGAGGGGGAAGAGTGTGTGGAGTCACTATGAAGGTAGAAAAGTGTGAGGGTGCACAAAATTCAAACTGGGTAAGTGTGTATGGGGCGGTATAGTGAGGGGGCAATTGGGGGGACAATATGATGACACAGCAAGGAGGTGGTTGTATGCTAATTAGGGGAGTGTGATGAAGAGTACAGTATAGAGAGGAGAGAGCAGTAGGGAGACTATGTATTATAACAGGGACAGTGTGTGCATCATATTTTGTGTAGGCAGCACAGTAACAGCAATTATTTATACAGGGGCACAGCACACAGAAGATATATTTTTTGGGAGCATTGCAATCACACTTTGCAAGAGCACTGTTTCAGGATGTAATGCAGAAGTTTGGAGAAGATGGAAGTCTGCAGAGACGAGCTGCGGATGTGAATAGTCACCACGGTGCCTGGACAAGATGAAGAAGAAAGGAAAAAGGATTACTCCAATTAGAGAAGATATTACCTATTAGGTAACTGGATGTAAATGTTTATTTATGATACTGACTACATCTCATCAGTACTTTGGTTTCTTCATGGTTCACAATCTGATGATGAATCTTGGACAAAGTGCTTCGGTGTCCGCGCTGCTGCTCCAAAACCAAAGAAACACAGACACGGGAATGTCTGGTACAGCTACAGCCTTTATTTTCCTCCTACGCGTTTCGGAGCCTCCTCCCGAGCTCCTTCCTCAGGGAATTCCCTGAGGAAGGAGCTCGGGAGGAGGCTCCGAAACGCGTAGGAGGAAAATGAAGGCTGTAGCTGTACCAGACATTCCCGTGTCTGTGTTTCTTTGGTTTTGGAGCAGCAGCGCGGACACCGAAGCACTTTGTCCAAGATTCTGCATTACGACCACGGTCACCGTTGAGAGTGCGATCCCTGCAGCAGCTGCTTGTACGCTATTCTACCAGTTGTGGGTTTCACAACTGACTAAGGTGAGCAATTCCACATCGACAAGTGAGAGTTTTTAATTAAGATAAGACCCTATATGCGCATTCTTTCTTTCACACAATCTGATGATGACTGATAACAACTTCCAATATCTTCTTATGGTTATTAAGGACATACTGGCAGTTATATGTTCATGTGAAACAAATGTATATGACCTGATATTACAGTTGATGTACCATGTACTGATGATGGTTCTGGTGGTGCATTCATGCATGAATGGTGGTCCTGTTAATGTATTTCTGTACCACTGGGGGTTCTTTTGATTTATTTATGTACTGATAGGGGTTGTGATGCTGTGTTTCTGTATTGTTGGAGGTTCTGGTCATGTATTCCTGTGCTGCTATTGATTCTGATCCTGCACACATGTAACAATTAATAACTTGTAAGATTATGTGATGCATGGCTATGTTAATAAAGTGTTACAGCATCTTACAAGTTGAGGGTTACTATGTTTTTATTTATGTTAGGAGCATTAAAGGGTTTGTCTAAGTTTGTGATGAAAGTCTACAGTCACTCTATGTAACTGCAGACTTCAGATTTCTCACAGCATGCGCACTGCAGAGAGAATGGGAGGTCATCAAACCGTAAATATGTAATTTGCATACAAGCAGTCATGTGTCGACTAAACATGGCCTTGCTCAGGACACAAGTTAAAGTATATTGAGTGAGGTCGGACACATCTAGTTGAATTGTTGCTGGAAGTATACTAATCACATACAAGTACTCACGTAACTGTCCACTCATTGGCATGGCAAAGTCCTGAAAATGTGCAAAACAAGCGCTGTGAGAAGTCAGAAGTCTGTAGTCACGTAAAATGACAGCAGACCTTCGTCACAAACCTGGACAAGCCCTTTAACTATAACATTAAGCATGGTAGTATGCCCAATCCTAACAACATGCAATACACTGTGAGGATTTGGCTCTGCTTGCCGGTGTCAGCATGAATATACATGACCATTAATATGTGATTTTCATACTTAAGGTCATGTGGCAACTAACATCTCTTCCTCCTTCTCTTAGTGAAGCAGTGGCTGTAGTATTTTACCGAATAGCACAGAATTGAGAGAATTAGGAAAATCAGTTAGTCGACAAATGATTGTATAAGAGCGGTGACATGGCGAATACTCAAATCGCTTGAGCAGAGGAGGCTGTGCCAAACTGGACTCTTACCCTGGATGGCAGAAAACCTAGATCCCTTTCTGCTTAAAATCATCTTGTTGAAAATTAACCCCTTCCCACCAATGACGTAGGAGGATGTCATGGCTCCGGCGCGGTGCTCACATCAAACAGCCGACATCTCAGCTGATCTCATCAGCTGAGATGTCATGGTAACAGCACTAATCGGATCCGGGATCCAATCGGTGCTGTTAACCCCTTGGATCCCGCTGTCAATCACTGACAGCGGGATCCAAGGCAGCCGCTGCGGGGAACGCGCTGTTCCCCGACTGCTCCAGAGATCCTGCGATAGTATCGTGGGATCTCCGGCAATCACGTGACAGCCCGAAGTCCTGGCTAGATCCCAGATGCTGTCACAGAGCGGTTCCATGTTGTGGTTGGCAGGTGCTGCGATTCTGGGAGATACAGATGAGCTACAACTCATCTGTATCTCCCAGAAGCGATCGGACTGTGCAGCAAGGTGTCTCTTAAAGAGGCAGTGTAAAAATAAGAATTAATAAAAAAATAACGTTTTTAAAAACCTGTAAAAAAATATATATATAAAAGTTCAAATCACCACCCTTTTCCCCAATCACAATAAAAGTATTAAAAGAAAAAAAAAAAAACATATGTTTGGTATCGCCGCGTTCAGAATCGCCCGATCTATCATCCTATTAAATCCGTTAATGAGAGCCGTAAACTCCGTAACAAAAAAAATGGTCCAAACGCCAAAATTCCGTTTTTTTGGTCGCTGCAACATTGCTATAAAATGCAATCACGGGCAATCAAAACAGCAGATTCCCCAAAAAATGGTATCATTAGAAACGCTAGCTCAAGACGCAAAATATAAGCTATTACACAGCCCCATATCCCAAAAAATGAGGGCACTACGGGTCGCAGAACATGGCATAAAAAGTAAATTTTTTTTTTTTTCAAACTTCTGAATTTTTTTTCACTACCTAGATACCAGTAAAGGTATACATGTTGGGTGTCTACGAACTCGTACCGACCCTGTCGTGTTGGTTTTACCATATAGTGAACATGGCGACTAAAATACCCAAAAAACAAACATGTTATTGCACTTTTTTTGCAATTTCACTGCATTTAGAATTTCTTTTGCAATTTCCCTGTACACTATATGGTAAAATAAATGATTGCATATGAAAGTACAACTCGTCCTGCAACAAACAAGCCGTCATATGTCTATATTGATGGAAAAATAAAAAAATTATGGCACTTGGAAGCAGGGGAGCAAAAATCGAAAATGAAAAACGAAAAATTTCCGGATAGCAGATAACTATTTCTTCAACTCTATCAAAACTGTTGATGCTGTTGATAATAATAATAATAATAATAGTAAATAAGAAAAAAATGCGGCACTCACCGAGCAGGGCTTATTTCTTTTTTATTTCAGAGTCCTCTGTACATAGATTCTCTGCGATGGGGGAGGGAGTGAGGAAACACACTGTGTGTCTCCTCACTCCCTCCCCCATCGCAGAGAATCTATATACAGAGGACTCTGAAATAAAAAAGAAATAAGCCCTGCTCGGTGAGTGCCGCATTTTTTTCTTATTTACTGCTATTGCTGTCTAATAAGCGTGCACCCGGGCACATGAACCTGCTTTACTCGCACCCTTACATGTGCAAGTAGCACCGGTCCCTGTAACACAGCAGTGCCCAGTATATATCTGCAAAACTTTTTATAATAATAATAATGATTACCGTATATACTCGTGTATAAGCCGAGTTTTTCAGCCCAAAATTTGGGCTGAAAAGTCTCCCCCTCGGCTTATACACGGGTCAATACGGTAGTCGGGGTCGGTCATTATATATGCACAGCTTCCCCCTGTCAATCAGCGGCAGGGGGAAGCAGTGCATATATGCCCCCAAATGCTGGCACTCTCCCCCCTTGTAAGGGCCCCCCCCCCCCGCTGCGTATCTTACCATTCCGGTCTTCTGCACAGCGCCGCTCCTCGGTGCTCCGTTCTTCATGCTCCCGTCCTGCTACATCCGGGATCTCCGGCTGTCGCAGGCATATGACGTCATCGCGCGACGGCTGGGGATCCCGGATGCAGCGAGGACGGAGCATGGAGAATGGAGCACCGAGGAGCCGCGCTGAGCAGAAGACTGGGATGGTAAGATAAGCAGCGGGGGGGGGGGCCTTACAAGGGGGGCGAGTGCCAGCATTTGGGGGCTGCTATATAACCCCCGGGGCTGCTGTATACTACCACTGGGGCTGTATATACCACTGGGGCTGTATATACCTCTGGGGCTGCTGTATACTACCACTGGGGCTGTATATACCTCTGGGGCTGCTGTATACTACCACTGGGGCTGTATATACCACTGGGGCTGCTGTATACTACCACTGGGGCTGTATATACCTCTAGGGCTGCTGTATACTACCACTGGGGCTGTATATACCACTGGGGCTGCTGTATACTACCACTGGGGCTGTATATACCACTGGGGCTGCTGCTGTATACTACCACTGGGGCTGCTGTATATACCTCTGGGGCTGCTGTATACCACACTGCTGGGGGCTGTATACCTGTGCTGGGGTCCACCCTGGGCTTATACACGAGTCAATATGTTTTCCCAGATTTTGGGGGCAAAAGTAGGGGGGTCGGCTTATACACGGGTCGGCTTATACACGAGTATATACGGTATATATAGAGAGGGAAATCGTTTTCTTTTATCTATTAAAAAGGAATGAACAAAAGAGAGATGCAAATCAAACCAATATTTAGCATGACCATCTTTTACATTCAAAGAGCATCAAAGCATCAACACTAGATAAACAATTTTGAAGGAACTTGGCAGGAAGGTTGTTCCAATCATATTGGACATCTGACCACAGACCTTCTGTGTATGTAGGCTTGCACAAATCATTCTGTCTCTTTAGGTAATACCAAATAGACTTAATTCCCATGATTCCTCCTGTGCATTTTGGACGCAAGAGCTGGCTTTTTGTCGCACTATAAATTACAGGTATGCTGATTTACAGCTCAGTTGTCCAATCTAGTGCAAGGGCATGCTGCACTGTTGAAGGGTTCAGTGACAACCCATCCATCCAATCCGAGACTGGATGGTTCTGGGATTTCAAGGTGTTCCCTGTTCTGTTTGATTGTCCACCAATTTAAATGTGCAGTGAGTCCCAGAACATTGGCAGTATTAGTCTGCAGCTTAAGTTCTGCTATTTGGCCTCTTGTTTCTGTGCTCGGGAAATTGGGTTCTGCCAGTTTAAGTGCTTTGAGTGCTTCCTGCAAGTTTAAGGCATAGTCTCTGGCACTCTCCTTGGACTTTTGTTGACATGCAAAGAACCTCATTTTAGCCCGTGTATCAGCATTAGACTCAAATGCTGCTTTTAGTCCAGTTACTAGATGCTCTACAGTGTCCTTATCTTTGTCTAGCCAGGACGCAACCTCCCGCTGTGCATTGCCAGTTAATTGTCCAATAATCATGCCGACACTCTGGGCTTCAGTTCGGGGGTACAGCACATAGTAAGCTTTTATCTTGGTAATAAAGTTATTAAGAGTGCTAGGCTCACCGGAGTATTGGGGCAGCCACATTGCCCCCAGAGTATACGGCATCAGGAGCGGCATGATGGGTGCTGCTCCTTGCGTGGCTGCACCGCCGGGTGCTTCTCTGTTATCCGGCACTGCAGCTCCGCTGGCTACTCCGCTGCTGCTTGGTGCCGCTGGCTCTTCCAGTTGCGACATCCTGCGCCCCCTTAGTTAAGGTCGACCCTCCCGTCTTCCGCTTCCGTCCGGATGTCTCACAAAGTTTCCGCAGTGCACCAGGGATTCTCTTCAGCACCAGGAAGGAGGCTAGATTTGCACTTCTGCTGGGTACCGCCTCCTTTCTTCCCTCGCGTTGCACACTTTGCAATGGCGGATTTTCAAAATTACAGTTTGTATGGCGCAGCTTAAAAACAGTTTTCACATAAATCATGGCACACAATATCCATTTTACCGGGCACGGTAGATCCTGTTCATGACTGCCAAGTTGTGGAGCCCACTGGAACAGGCTACTCAGTACTGGACCGGGGTAATGCTGGGGATGTCACGGAGTTCCTTGTCCGGACCGTGTCCCGGGGTTCCGCAAGTAAATGGGGGGATATTTACAGGGGAGTTTGTCGTGATGCCACCTACAGGTTATGGTCAGGGTGACCACCGCTGCTACAGAACCTCCGGAGATGATGTTTGGCAGCCGGAGATGGAGCGGCTCTCCGCAGATAGAGCCTGGTTCCACGGGGCAGTGATAGGTAAAGTCTATGCTGGATTATATAGATGCTGCAGGAGATGATAGGAACAGTTTGTGAGTGAGTTGTGAGGGAGAGCAGGGTTTGCAAGGATTATAATGGGGGTTGTAGTCGACACAGGCACTTGCTTTGCAGTTGCAGCACTGGTTGTCTTGGTGCTGGATGAGGTATTGTAATAGGTGCAATTCACTTATTTTCCTGCGTTGCAGCCTTGTTCCTCAGCTTGTGGTGAAAGCAGTGTTCGGCTCTGCAGATCTCTGCTGTTGAATATAGGGCAAAGGGTGCAATTAACACACAGACTCACGGTTTTGTAGTTCTCCAAAGCTTTACTGTAGTTGTTGTTCAGCAAGTACTGTCCACGGAGTCTGTAATGGGGCCGGGTTGCTCCCACCCTGTCCGGGTCCGTGGCTTCCCACTGCTGCGCTGTGTGTGTGGCCCTGCTGCTGCTTTTAGATGAGCTTCTGGCACTGTCTCTCCTCACAGGTACCCCCTTTGTTAGGCAACTTGAGTCTTCTGACTCACCGTGACCGGGTTCTTCACGTCGCAGGCGTTTTTCTTCTCCTTGTCATGGAACCACGCCTGCGGCTGTGGGGCCCGGTGGTCCAGATCAATAAAGTTGGCCGAACAGATAAGGGGTTAAATCTTGTCATGACGCCACCTGCGGGAGTTCCGGTGATTTCACCGGCGCTGCTTGGGCCTCCGGGGGATGGAATGCAGCAAGATGGGACGCTCCCCACAGGACGAGCGGGAGTCCCCGGAGCCAGGAGCTGCACAAGATGTTGTGAGGCAGCTTAGTTACCTTCTGCATGCGGAGTGGAACAGTTCTTAAGAAACACGGACACCATTAGTCTCTGCAACGGGTATTTTACTGTAACCAGCAGGTGATACATGGTATACAGGTAACTGGTAACGAACTAGGTGGACTTGGCAATGACCGGTGTTGTCTCAGAGCTCCGCGGTGTTCCTCCGTTCTAACTTAGTCTAGATGAGTTGCCGATGTCGCCTTTGTGTGCCAAGGTCGGGTACAAGGGACAACTTAAATTTCCCTGCCAATGTGTACGCACCGGTGTGAGGGGTAGCCTGGGTCCTTTTGGTGGGTAATCCGCTGGCAAGACAGCTCTGTTTGCGGCGGCGGTGGAGTATTCCTGTAGAGCTGTCCCTCCACTCCTGGTTTGCATAGCAGTGATAAACGACTTGCTAGCTTCGGAACCAGTAATCCGGTTGTAGTTGGGCGCGGGTGTATTTTGACCCGTAGATGTTCGCCCAGGGTCCGGTTGTTGAGGCACCGGGTAATGGCGCCCAACTGGTGGTGGCCTAGGGGCTGCACGGGACTGTGCAGAGCCCCCTCTCCTACATTCCTCCCGACCACTTTCTTCTTCTCTCACACACTACTCCTACACTCCGCCCACCAGGACCTTATTGGCCCTGTCTGGGATGCAATACACTCCTGTGATGCACTCGTTGTGGGGCGCCAGACTTCCATGTGCTTCTGACCCCCGCCATGTTGCTTTGCTGAGGTACAGTGTAGATCTACAACCTCCACTATCTTGGTGTTTACTGTGCTTTGTGTGTCAGTCACAGTTTTGGATCCGGTATTCGTTCTGTGCGCTCCTCCGGGGCGAGTTGTGAAGGCACTCAGTCTCCCAGACTTGTTCCAATGTTTCTTGTGCTCCTTCCCTCAGACCCTGACTAGGAATGGAATCGAGGAGCAGACTGTAGAGAAACCTGGGTCAGCCTCTTTACACTACAGTCTCTCTCTCAGTTCTCCCAGGAACTGAAATCTTCACAGTACCGCTACGTACTGAACTAACTACTTCCTCTTGACCCAGAGTATATAAGGGAGCTGCTTTAGATCCCCCTCCTGGCTCAGAGGTGTTAGTGTAGTGTCCAGTGTTGTGTGGGGAGTGAACCCGTGTGATGTTACTGACTCACCGTGGCCAGGTCTTCACGTCGCAGGCGATGGCTTCTCCTGTCACGGTCCCGCGCCCGCGGCTATGGGGCCCGGTGGTCCAGATCAAAAAGGGTTTTGTTGAACGGATAGGGGTTAATTATTCTTGTCGTGACGCCACCTGCGGCGCTGCTTGGGCCTCCGGGGGATGTACGGCAGCAAGATGGGATGCTCCCCACAGGACGAGGGGGGAGTCCCCGGGGCCTGGAGCTGCACTTGGTGGCATATGGCAGCTTTTGCAGTGCTGTGGGTTAGATCCAGGAATAATGACACACTCAAAGTCTTTTAGGTACCTTTACTGGTGGCAACAGGTACACTCGGACCGGGTGATGAGGTTGAAACTCCTGGAGTTTCCACAGCAAGCAGTGTGTAGGCTTCCTTCTCTATTGTTCTGGTGGGGTCGGATGGATATAGAATCCTGCCGGACCGGGTTGCACGTTCAGTGTAGACGTGATTCACCTGGGTTAACTGCACTAAGGGCACTATCAAAGGGGTGAGGTGCATTTGCTTCTCCTTCCCTGGGCTCTCATCGGTGGGTGCTTCAGGTGGACAGGGGGCTAGACTCCCTGGTTGGGGTGCTGGGTTCTCCGTGGTGTACGTGGTAGTTCCCACAGCTCGGTTCCAGTAACCGGGTGATTGGAAGAGTTAGGGTAACTCTTCTGTCCCTGAGAGGTGCTATTCTCCTTTCCTATGACCCCAGTTGCAAGAGTCTCTCACTGTTCTGGGTGTGCTGGTTTGGGCCTAGTGTGGCTCCAGAACCAGTGACTGCACACTTCCTGAAGCTCTCCTAGCGTCTGCACACTCTGCTGTTTCTCTCTCCAGGACCCTATTTATAGGGGGAACTGGCTTAAAATGACCAGTGGAGCTCCCCCTAGAGGCCTGGGGTGAAACAGGGTGTCCTAAAGGTGTTTAAAGTTAGTGGTGAGTGCTGCTTGCTGTTTCCACCCCTTTGTGTACCAAAAGTTCTGTGGTGCCCCAACCAGGGTGCCAGGGTGCCACATTACTGTGCCACACAACCACAAAAGATGAGAATAACCTTAATAGGTTTTAGAGCATTTTATTGGATAACATCCTATTTGCCTTTTCCTCTTTCCAGCTTATTTTGCTTGTCTCGGTTTTGCTTGAAAACATCTTGATGATCTCCAAGACTCTGTGAACTCTGTTGACTGACGAGGTAAAAGTTGAACTTTTTGTAAGGTGTATGTCCCATTACATCTAGTAGGTAAAAGCAACACAGCATTTAAAAAAAGGAATAGCATACCAACAGTAACATATGGTGGTGGTAGTGTGATCATCTGGGGCTGTTTTGCTGCTTCAGGAACTGGAAGATTTGCTGTTGTAATTGGAACAATGAATTCTGCTGTCTACCTAAAAAATCTTGAAGGAGAATGTCCAGCCATCTGTCCATGACCTTAATCTAAAGCGCACTTGCGTTATGCAGCAGGACAACCATCCATAACACCAGTAAGTACACCTCTGAATGGCTAAAGAAAAACAAAATTAAGACTTTGGAGTAGTCTATTCAAAGTCCTGACCTTAATCTGTTTGGATGCTGTGTTATGACCTTTAAAAAGGCGATTCATGCTCCGAAATCCTCAATGTAGCTGAATTACAACAATTCTGCAATGATGATTGGGCCAAAAGTCCTCTACATTTGATCCAAGACCAGAACTCTTCTTATGTTGGAGAGACTGTGGAGGTGCTGGAACATTGTCTCACATGTCTTGGGTATGTAGAATTCTTGCTCAGTTTTGGAATCAGATCAAAAGTCTAATTTTTGATATAACAGGGCTTGAAGTTTGTCTAAACCTGAAATTGACACTATTTCTTGTAGGAATAGCATGCCTTCCAAAGCAGTAAAGACAATTATCCATATCCTACTTGCCTCTAACAGTACTATTGCTTCACATTGGAGGGATCCGACTCCTCATTTGGCCCAAGAGACCATCGCTAAAATCACTAGCCATAATGCTTATGAGTATTCCTGTTGTATACAGAACAACTTGTGTCATAAATATAATGCAAAATGGATGCATTGGAACAATTATTGGCATCCACAGCAGATTGATTGAGACTGTTACTACACATTATTTCAAGATACTAGCCTTCTTTTCTATTAGCCTTGAGAGGGTTGAATTTGACAAGATTATAGGATTTCTGATATTAGCGTAGTCTATTCTTTGTATTAGAGAGATCTCTAGATTTATTTATGTAGTTTGGTCTTACCTTCCTTTTGGAATTTGCTGAAAAAGATGATTGTATTATTGTTTACAATGTACAAATGTCTAACTTGCTTTTCTTTGTTATAGATTATAACTTCAATCAAATTTTTTTTGGATTAAAAGTCCTCCAGAGCATTGTAAAACTCATTGCCAGTTATCGCAAATACTTGACTGCAGTCACTGCTGCTAAGAATGGCCCAACCAGTTATTAGGTTTAGGGGGCAATCCCACAACGTTATGGCGGTTACCGCGGCCCGTTGCCATGGTAACAGCCATCCTATCACAGAGCACCAGGGCTTGAGGTCAGAGGGGGTGGATTCCCCACCACGCCCCCAGAATCACTGTGATTGGCTGTTTATACAGTCAATCACAGTGATCCTGTCTCCACCTATAGAAAGGGCAGTCAGAGCCCCTTCTATAGGCTGGAGCGCTGGAGGGGGTGGGTATCACCCCATCCATGCTGATGGGAAGTGATCTGATCACTCTCCATCAGCTTCAGCAAGGCGGCAGTGCAGGCACTTGTGCCCGCTTCCGCCACCGACTTCTGCCAGCCGCTGACACTTCACTGCAGGGGGATCAGGCTGCAGAGAAGCGATCTGACAGCCCTATGTGATCACAGTGCACGGGCTGTCAATTCACTTCATTGTAGCTCGATCCCCATGCAGAGGGATCGGGCTGCAGAGAAGCGATCTGACAGCCCAGGCACAGTGATTCACTATGTGATCACTGTGCCACGGCTGTCAGATAGCCTCTCTGCAGCCTGATCCCCGTGCATGGATATTGAGTTGCAGAAAGTGATCTGACAGCCCAGGCACAGTGATCCACTATGTGATTACTGTGCCTGGGCTGTCAGATAGCTTTTCTGCAGCCTGATCCCCTTGCATGAGGATTGGGCTGCAGTGAAGTGATCTGACAGCCCAGGCACAGTGATCCACTATGTGATCACTGTGCATGGGCTGTCAGATCACTTCACTGCAATGTCGGATCACCTGACCCAAGCCTCAGAGATCATGTGATCTCTGAGATTTGGGTTTGCACAGTGATGCTGCATTGTATGACAATGATCTGCCATAAAGTGCATCATCACTATGAAACCAGAGACTGCAACAAGAGGACACTTGATCCCTTGCTGCAGTCCCTGGATGTAGCAGAGGCGATCGTTCGTCATGGGACCTTCGTTGTGGACTACGTCAGATCTTTATAATAAAGATGGAGTCCGAATTTTGTTTTGTGTTTTTTTTTTTTTAAATTAAAAGATTTTTTTCTTTGTGGTGTATTTTTTTTACTATTTACTAGAGATTCTTAATGGCTGGGTCTATACATTGGCCCGACATTATGAATCTTGGGCTAAGTGCCAGCTGCCAATAAAAAAGCTGGCATTAACCCCTTTATTACCCAGTTTGCCACCAGCACCAGGGCAATTGGAAAAGTCTGGGTACAGCGCCAGAAAATGGCGCTTCAATGAATGAGCTACTTCCTGGGGCGGCTGCAGGCTGCAATTCACAGAATGGGGGCCCCTGAACGCTTGGGCCTCTCCATGCTGAGGATTCCAGCCCCCAGCTGCCTAGTTATACCTGGCTGGACCAAAAATATGGCGGAGCCCCACGTCATTTTTTTTGTAAACTTAGTTCTATAAATAAAAAAAATGGGCTTCAATGTATTTTTGGTTGCCAGCCAGGTACAACGAGGCAGGTGGGTGTTGGTGGCAGCCAGTAGCTGCCAAGTTGTACCTGCCTGGACTAATAATATGGCGAAGCACCACGTCATTTTAAAAAAAAATTATTTCTACAAATGAAAGGATATGGATCTTTGCCGTGTTTTTATTTACCAGCCAGGTACAACTTGGCAGCTAGGGGGCTGGAATCCTCAGCGTGGAGAGACCCAAATGTCGTGGGCCCCCCACAGTGCATATTGCAACCCACAGACACCCCAGACAATAGCGCATTCATTAGAGGCGCCATTTTCTGGTGCTGTACCCCAACTCTTCCAGTTACCCTTGTGCCGGTGGCAATGCTGGTGGCACACAGGGGCTCTCCATATTTGACATGGTGTCCGCTAACAAGTTGAAAATTAGCTCCAATTGTTAGCGGACACCATGTCGCATATGGAGATCCCCTGTGGGCCTAAACATTGGAGCTCCCCCACAAGTGACCACATTTTGGAATCTAGACCCCCCCCAAGGAACTTATCTAGATGCATAGTGAGCAGTTTGAACCCCCAGGTGCTTCAAAAATTGATCCGTAAAAATGAAAAAGTATTTTTTTTTACAAAAAGTTTATTTTTTATTTTTACGGATCAATTTGTGAAGCACCAGCGGGTTCAAAGTGCTCACTATGCATCTAGATAAGTTCCTTTGGGGGTCTAGTTTCCAAAATGGGGTCACTTGTGGGGGAGCTCCAATGTTTAGGCACACAGGGGCTCTCTATACGCGACATGGTGTCCGCTAACAATTGGAGCTAATTTTCTATTCAAAAAGTCAAATGATGTTCCTTCCCTTCTGAGCCCTGCCATGTGACAAAACAGTGGTTAATGACCATATATGAGGTATCAGTGTACTTGGGAGAAAATGCCCAATATATTTTAGGATCCTTTTTGTCCATTTTGCCCATGTGAAAATGAAAAAATTGAGGCTAAAAGAACATTTTTGTTGGGGAAAATAAAATGTCCATTTTTTCCTTCCATGTTGCTTTAGTTCCTCTGAAGTACCTGAAGGGTTAACAATCTTTTGAATGTAGCTTTGAGTAGCTTGCGGGGTGAAGTTTTTGGAATGGTGTCACTTTTGGGTGTTTTCTGTCATGTACACCCCTCAAAGGGACTTCAAATGTGATGTGGCCACTAAAAAAATGGTTTTGTAAATTTTGCTGCAAAAATGAAAAATTGCTGATAAACTTTGAACCTTTTATAACTTCCTAACAAAAGAAATTTTTTTTCCAAGATTGTGCTGATGTAAAGTAGACATGTGGGAAATGTTATTTATTAACTACTTAACTGTCACATAACTCTTTGGTTTAACAGAATAAAAATTCAAAATTTGGAAACTGCGAAATTTTCAAAATGTTTACCAATTTTTAGATTTTTTCACAAATAAACGCAAAAATTATCAACCTAAGTTCACCCCTAAGATGAAGCCCAATATGTCACAAAAAAAACATCTCAGAATCGCTAGGATCCGTTGAAGCTTTCCAGAGTTATTACCTCATAAAGGGACACTGGTCAGAATTGCAAAAAATGGTCAGGTCAGTAAGGCCAAAATAGGCTGGGTCATGAAGGGGTTAAAGATGAGCTTTCACCACTCCTGAAACTCCTTTTACTTGTATTCTCTATGTGAAGAAACAATTCTTTTAACATATTTTCATATAACTTCACAGTCCTCTTATATTCCTCCTGGAAACATAAATTGACATCTATGGGTTACTTTTATTAAAGGTCTCTTTATGTAGTAACTTGGTCAGCCATAACTGGATCATGTCAGAGAATGAAGAGTCACTCCTGCATCTTAAACCTAGCTGTCAATTTTAATACATATTCAGAAGGAATAACAAAGGAATGGTATATAATATATTCCTAAGTAAAGATGGTCCAGAATTGATATTTCTACAGTTCTTTACAGAAACAGAAATTTTACAAGAGATGACAAGTCTTCTTTAAAATATGACTTAAAGTGAACCTGTCACCCCCCCCCCCCCCCGGGCTTTTTAAACTAAAAGTGCCACCTTCAGCAGCGCCTATGCTGCAATCTGTAAAGGTGTCTTTAATCCCCCTATACTCCTTGTATACCTAAATAATGACTTTATAAAGTTTCCTATATCAACATTTTGTGGAAGCTGGACACAATGTAAACCAATTGAAATATAGAATTATTGATGACGTTCCCCCATTGAGACGAGGTGGTGATAGGGTGGCATTACTGAAGAGGAAAGAACTTAAGTGGATATTCGAGTTGGATACACTATATCCGAGGGAAGGAGACCACGTAAACAACACAGGGGCGGCCGGAGGCACAGGAGGAAGAGACCTGCCACCGAACACGAGAGCGAGGTTGAAGAAGACCGGTCAGAGGGGCATCAACTAGTGGTAAATATCTCTACACAGTTCACAATAGATAAACACTGGGCCCTATCCAAGTGCTGGCAGCTCAATCAGGTGTGTGCAGGCAATGACCCGTGGAAGTGGCAACCGCCACGAAACTGCAAGCCGTCGTCTGATGTCCTCCACCCCTCCCTCCCCCAAGCATGTTCATGGATCATCTATATTTGGACCTTGAATAAAAGAAACGTCACAAGCTGGTGAGTGCTGCCGTTTTGTTCTTTTCCGCTATACCGGTAAATATCTCTACAACTTCTTTAACTGATGATCAAACCAGAGTGCTGTCAAAGGGTCTATCCTTTTGTCCAACTGACAGCACTCGATGGTTTGAGCTTGATAATGATCTTTATTGCTTCTTTAGGAGATTGGGATTATCATGCCATTTTGCTGGTAAAGAGAAAACAGCCGAAATTAAATCTGGTGGGCTCTCCTTAGACACGGTGGGGTTATATAACAAAAGCGATTTTGATCCCCCTATAAAAGATCCGGTGATAGAAACATTTTCTAAATTTGTCACATCTGACATTGAGAAATTGAGAAGGGCAAATCAACGCCCTAAACGTTCAAATTTAAGTAGAAAGAGAGCTCATCAAGGGTCTGAAGGAGGACGTGTCCATCACCATAAAGCCTGCTGATAAAGGGGATACTATTGTGGTGATGGACACGTCCCAATATCGACAAGAGATTATGAGACAGTTGGAAGATGAAGAGGTATACGAGAAATTAACGTGTAACCCAACAGGAGCGTATCAGAAAGAGTTAAGGGAACTGGTTGAGGAGGCATTGTTTGCAGGGACTATTGACCAGAAATTAGCGGACTATCTGATACCTGAATTTCCGGTGGTCCCCATCTTATACACCCTCCCAAAAATTCATAAAAATTTAATGAACCCTCCCGGACGTCCGATTGTTTCCGGAAGAGGATCTCTATCCAACAAGGTGGCCATATTTTTGGACCACTTGTTGAGATGTCATGCAACACAAGCTCGTCGTATACTCGAGATACCACGGACTTTATCAAATCGTTGGAGGGTGTTCAGGTGGAGGAATCCACTTTTTTGGTTTCCTTCGATGTGGTATCTCTGTATACCTCGATAGAACATTCAAGAGGCATAGAAGCTGTTGGTGTGACGCTCGCCGCCTCTGACATGGCGCCAGAATGTGCACGGTTCGCCCTGGCGCTGCAGGAGTTCGTGCTCGGGAGGAATTTTTTCCTCTTTGGGGACGATTACTACCGGCAGCTCCGAGGGACAGCCATGGGGTCGAATGTGGCCCCCACTTATGCTAACATCTATATGGCTGTCCTGGAGGGCGAACATGTGTACAAATCCATCTTTTGGCGCTATGTCAGAGGTTGGCGACGCTACATCGACGATATCTTCTTTGTGTGGGATGGTGGGAGAGATGAACTAAATATGTTCCGTGAAACTATTAATAACATACATCCCGGGTTGGGCTTCACCATGGTCAGCTCTCAGGAGGAGATGCAGTTTTTAGATACAAGAGTCTATAAAAAGAATGGAAAATTATGTATTGATCTTTATATAAAGGAAACATATCGCAATAGTATGCTGCATCACTCCAGTGAGCACCCGAGGTCAATGGTGGAGTCGCTCCCATGGAGCCAGATGATCAGGGTGAGGCGGGTGGTATCTGATGATAATGTTGTCAATCTACGGTTGGAGGAGATGTGCAAGAGGTTCCTTGAGAGGGGATATTCGAAGAATAACCTCATGGATTTTAAAAGACATGCAATATCTCTGAATCGGGACGAATTACTAACGACTAGGATAAAACAATCAAGGAGAATCGGATACCTTTGGTTACCACATACAACGGGATGAGTGGTAGAATCTCAGGTATTATTAAAAGACATTGGCCTCTTCTTAGTAAGGGCCATACAGGGATTAAGGAGTTTACATCACCACCTCTTTTCTCATATAGGAGGGGACGGAATCTCTGTGATAATTTAGTAAAATCGGATATTGGGAGCTCAAAAAGGGATTTACAACTGACCCTAAGTAAACCCAGTTTTGGGAATTTCCCTTGCTTGGGATGTGCAAGCTGTGGGAATATGGTCAGGGGCCGGGAGTTCCACCATCCATACTCCGGGAAGAGATATACCATTCGGAAAAGATACACGTGTAAGAGTAATTATGTGATATATGCTATCAGCTGTCCTTGTGGTCTCCTCTATGTGGGGGAGACCACGATGGAAGCAAAAGCACGGATCAGTAAACATAAGAGCACTATAAGAAATGGGATGGTGGAGCTCCCGGTTCCTAGACATTTTGTAGAAGCTGGACACAATGTAAACCAATTGAAATATAGAATTATTGATGACGTTCCCCCATTGAGACGAGGTAGTGATAGGGTGGCATTACTTAAGAGGAAAGAACTTAAGTGGATATTCGAGTTGGATACACTATATCCCAAGGGTTTAAACCTAGAGTACGATCAAAGGGGATGTCTCCTTAAAGAGGACCTGTCACCAAACCAGACGTGGTGATCTAATTACAGCACTGGATGCAGCATGTCTGCAACATGCAGACAAGGGGTCCCCCAGCACTTGAGCAGCCCTGTACCCCGAGATAATACAGTTAGAAAACTTACCTTCTACAGCCACTAAGGAGGTGGCTAGAGGCTGCAGCCAAGGGCAGATTCACACCCCCTGCATGTGTAATCTGCCCACCGCTGCCAATCATTCTCTCCCTGTCTGCAGCATTTAAACTGAGCTTTTTTTTTCTCTCTCGTGTAGCCCCGCCCCCTTTAAATGATGTGTCTATATCCTATATACTGCATTCTCTTGTATAGTTTGTTTTTAATAGTGTTTTTAATTTACCCTAGATCCAGGCCCGGCATCAGCACCCGGCGCACCCGGGCAAGTGCCGGGGCCCGACTGCTTGGAGGGGGCCCACCGGGCCCCTGAGGGCTAGGGTCACACTTGCATTGTGACCCTAGCCTGACGCAAGTATTGTCTGCTGCAGCGCAGAGGGTTTAATGTTATGCGCTGCCAGCAACGGAGCCCATAGAAACCCGATGTTTACATTGACAACCAATGGTTGGCAAGGTAAGCATCGGGTTTCTATGGGCTCCAGCGCATAGCATTAAAAGCTATGTGCTGCAGTCGAAAATACTTGCATCAGGCTAGGGTCACAATGCAAGTGTGACCCTAGCCTCAGGGGCCCCTGAGCACACTGCCCCCACAGCCAGGGCCATATCCAGGGGGCAGCTGGGGGGGTCATTTGCAGAGAGGGGGCACTCAGCCTCCTGCAGCTCCGGAGATCTCCCTCCATGGGAGCCGACAGAGCTGCACACTCTGGGTTGACAGGACCTGTGATGATGTCAATGGAGGGTGGAGTCAGGGGTCACATGACCAGCTCCTCAGTGTATGCAGGACTCTGAGCATCATGATGGCCAGCATAGCAATTAGGTGAAGTTTATGTGTGGGGTCAGGAGGGATTTACAGTGTGAATGTAGCAGAGGCCAGTGTGTACTAGGTGTACGGAGCAGAGCCATGTGGGTACTAAGTGTACAGAGCGGAGCCGTGTGTGTACGAGGGGTACGGAGCAGAGCCGCGTGGGTATGAGGGGTACGGAGCAGAGCCGCGTGGGTACGAGGTGTACAGCGCAGAGCCGCGTGGGTAGGAGGTGTACGGAGCAGAGCCGCGTGGATAGGAGGTGTACGGAGCAGAGCCGCGTGGGTAGGAGGTGTACGGAGCAGAGCCGCGTGGGTAGGAGGTGTATGGAGCAGAGCCGCGTGGGTAGGAGGTGTATGAAGCAGAGCCGCGTGGGTAGGAGGTGTATGGAGCAGAGCCGCGAGCGTAGGAGGTGTATGGAGCAGAGCCGCGTGGGTAGGAGGTGTATGAAGCAGAGCCGCGTGGGTAGGAGGTGTACGGAGCAGAGCCACGTGGGTAGGAGGTGTACGGAGCAGAGCCGCTTGGGTAGGAGGTGTACGGAGCAGAGCCGCGTGGGTAGGAGATGTATGGAGCAGAGCCGCGTGGGTAGGAGGTGTACGGAGCAGAGCCGCGTGGGTAGGAGGTGTATGGAGCAGAGCCGCGTGGGTAGGAGGTGTATGGAGCAGAGCCGCGTGGGTAGGAGGTGTATGAAGCAGAGCCGCGTGGGTAGGAGGTGTATGGAGCAGAGCCGCGTGCGTAGGAGGTGTATGGGGCAGAGCCGCGTGCGTACGAGGTATGTGTACCAGTTGTAGCCCCCTGCGGATTCCGCTCCTATAGTCTCAGCCACCTTTGCCAGCAGCATTCTTCTCCATAGTCTCTTCTGCCGCTGTCTGCATTCTACAGCTCAGCATGGAGGGGCACGATGTTGTCATGACTGTGCTGATATGTGCAGAGCGAGCGGAGGAGACCTGAGCGGCGAGAAGAAAGGTGAGGAGAAGAGAGATCCGGACGGCCAGACACTCCGCTTGGCTGCGGTGCCACCCATATGGCAGTGCGGCTCCATTGAGCTGCTTGCATTATTTGTGCGCTTGAGGATGCTTGTGTATATACCAAGCATCCTCAGACGCACAAAAATGCAACATTTTGCATTTGAAGGGTATTTTTAAAAAGCGCAAGAGAATGCAAACACATTTTAGCCCACTCCTAACAACGTGTAATATACTCACTGTCAGAAACAGCTCTTGCTGGTTTCGGCAGTCACTGTTCCTGTAAGGCTGTCTTCACATAGGCGTCTTTTTAAAATGTGGCAGTTGCGGTAAAAAAAATCTGCATCTGCCGCATTTTCCGCCTAGCGGCTGCACTTGCTGCATATTTGCGGCAAGCCCCATGCATTGTCTATAGGGCTTGCGGTCAGTGTGCGGCAATATATATATTATAGTCCATGATATGTACTAAAGGGGGCCCACTGAGACTTTTTCGCCCGGGGCCCACAGAAACCTGGAGCCGGCCCTGCCTAGATCCATAGCATTAACCGATGGCTTACACTAAGATCTGATTGATATATATCATATGAATTGGACTAAGGACGGGTAATGTATATTTATGGGATGATATGTATGTAACCCCTATGGCATATGATATTTTTGGTGCTTAGGGGTTAACTATGTTGAATCTGATCAAATATATAGGTTCTCATGGTATATTGAGCCCGATGATATGAGAAATCGGTTCCTTTTCCATCCTAATCTGCAGCATACATTCTAGTTACGCTGTTCAGTGTATTGAATGGGTTAACATTGGCCAGAAAGTTCCCCTGATTCAATTAGGAATCATGGAAGGGACTGGGGTGAAAAGCACAGTTAATGGAGTGTTTTGCAAAATGTTAAATTGCCACTTTAGAGCTAAAAAAGGCTGAATAGATCAAACAGGTTAATGTTAGCTTGATCTACATTTACATACAAGAGCGGTAATAGATATGGGTGCAAAGGGAACTGATATAGACTATATTGTGTTTCCGGGGGAGCTATTTGACTAATGCACTCTAGAAGGAAGGGAACTGTTAAACTGATGAACGACGAGCCCAGAAGGAAGTGCACATGCTGGACTAATACAATTGAGACGCCGGGGCATGCGCAATTGAAGGAGACTCTTTGACCTACCAGCGTTCATAGTGCGGCGCGTGCGCAGTGTAATCTGTCCCCTATTGGATGAGGAGCGGAGGGGGCAATATTGGAGGATATGTCAGGGAATTATCGCTATGGTAACCCACCTGACGCCGGCCCGGATTGGCTAGTGATGCAACAAGGAAGTGACTATGGGAACTGTAGTATTATGCCATAATACGGACATTGCCTGGAACATTAATACATGGATCATGGACATCTTAAGCATCGGTATGTGATAAGGGGGATGATGTTAGGACAGGGTATTTTTATCCTTAGATATATTAATGTGTAGTGTTAATTGCTTTGTAGTGATGAGCGAGCATGCTCGCCACTACTCGGTACTCGCACGAGTATCACTGTACTCGGGCAACTCGCCGAGCACCAAGTAATCTCGCGATACTCGTGCTGTGCTCGTGGTCGTCATCTCTGCATGTTGGCGCTCTTTTGAGAGCCAGCCCATGTGCAGGGATTGGCTGGCAGACCACTGCAATGCCACAGCACTGTTAGTTGTGGCATAGCAGTGATTGGCCGGCCTGCACAGCGTCACCGAGCCTTTATAACTCCCGGCGCGCTGTGCTCGGCACACAGCCATCCAGACAGTGAGTGTAGGGAGAGTATCTGCTGCTGCTTAGGGACAGATTTGCGGCCCTTAGAGGTAGATCCGGATACAGGGCTGCAAGCTGCTGCTGACCACAACAGTCCTTCTCAGGACTAATCTAGGAGGATATAGGCAGGGTGATCCAGATCGGAGTCCAAGCTTTCCAGTGACCAGAACAGTCCTTCTCAGGACTAATCTAGGAGGATATAGGCAGGGTGATACAGATCGGAATCCAAGCTTTTCTGTGACCATTAGAGTCACCACACTCTTGAAGTTACTACCTTAATACAGGTTAGGGACTAAAATCCTCTCCTGACACCATTACAGTCACCAGACAGGTGTACGTACTACCTTAATACAGGTTAGGGACTAAAATCCTCTCCTGAAACCATTAAAGTCACCAGACAGGTGTACGTACTACCTTAATACAGGTTAGGGACTAAAATCCTCTCCTGAAACCATTAAAGTCACCAGACAGGTGTACGTACTACCTTAATACAGGTTAGGGACTAAAATCCTCTCCTGAAACCATTAAAGTCACCAGACAGGTGTACGTACTACCTTAATACAGGTTAGGGACTAAAATCCTCTCCTGAAACCATTAAAGTCACCAGACAGGTGTACGTACTACCTTAATACAGGTTAGGGTCTAAAATCCTCTACTGAAACCATTAAAGTCACCAGACAGGTGTACGTACTACCTTAATACAGGTTAGGGACTAAAATCCTCTCCTGAAACCATTAAAGTCACCAGACAGGTGTACGTACTACCTTAATACAGGTTAGGGACTAAAATCCTCTCCTGAAACCATTAAAGTCACCAGACAGGTGTACGTACTACCTTAATACAGGTTAGGGAACTAAAATCCTAATCTCTTGTGATCTCAACAGTAACCAGACTGGTGTACGTCATACCTTGATACAGGTTAGGGACTAAAATCCTCTCCTGAAACCATTAAAGTCACCAGACAGGTGTACGTACTACCTTAATACAGGTTAGGGACTAAAATCCTCTCCTGAAACCATTAAAGTCAACAGACAGGTGTACGTACTACCTTAATACAGGTTAGGGACTAAAATCCTCTCCTGAAACCATTAAAGTCACCAGACAGGTGTACATACTACCTTAATACAGGTTAGGGACTAAAATCCTCTCCTGAAACCATTAAAGTCACCAGACAGGTGTACGTACTACCTTAATACAGGTTAGGGACTAAAATCCTCTCCTGAAACCATTAAAGTCACCAGACAGGTGTACGTACTACCTTAATACAGGTTAGAAACTAAAATCCTCTCCTGAAACTATTAAAGTCACCAGACAGGTGTACGTACTACCTTAATACAGGTTAGGGACTAAAATCCTCTCCTGAAACCATTCCAGTCACCAGACTGTTGTACGTCATACCTTGATACAGGTTAGGGAACTAAAATCCTAATCTCTTGTGATCTGAACAGTCACCAGACTGGTGTATGTCATACCTTGATACAGGTTAGGGAACTAAAATCCTAATCTCTTGTGATCTGAACAGTCACCAGACTGGTGTACGTCATGCCTTGATACAGGTGAGGGACTAAAATCCTCTCCTGAAAGCATTACAGTCACCAGACTGTTGTACATCATACCTTGATACAGGTTAGGGAACTAAAATCCTAATCTTTTGTGATCTGAACAGTCACCAGACTGTTGTACGTCATACCTTGATACAGGTGAGGGACTAAAATCCTCTCCTAAAACCATTCAAGTCACCAGACTGTTGTACGTCATACCTTGATACAGGTGAGGGACTAAAATCCTCTCCTAAAACCATTCAAGTCACCAGACTGTTGTACGTCATACCTTGATACAGGTTGGGGAACTAAAATCCTAATCACTTGTGATCTGAACAGTCACCAGACTGGTGTACGTCATGCCTTGATACAGGTTAGGGACTAAAATCCTCTCCTGAAAGCATTACAGTCACCAGACTGTTGTACGTCATACCTTGATACAGGTGAGGGACTAAAATCCTCTCCTAAAACCATTCAAGTCACCAGACTGTTGTACGTCATACCTTGATACAGGTTAGGGAACTAAAATCCTAATCTCTTGTGATCTGAACAGTCACCAGACTGGTGTACGTCATGCCTTGATACAGGTTAGGGACTAAAATCCTCTCCTGAAAGCATTACAGTCACCAGACTGTTGTACGTCATACCTTGATACAGGTGAGGTACTAAAATCCTCTCCTAAAACCATTCAAGTCACCAGACTGGTGTACGTCATACCTTGATACAGGTTAGGGAACTAAAATCCTCTCCTGAAAGCATTACAGTCACCAGACTGTTGTACGTCATACCTTGATACAGGTGAGGTACTAAAATCCTCTCCTAAAACCATTCAAGTCACCAGACTGTTGTACGTCATACCTTGATACAGGTTAGGGAACTAAAATCCTAATCTCTTGTGATCTGAACAGTCACCAGACTGGTGTACGTCATACTTTGATACAGGTTAGGGAACTAAAATCCTAATCTCTTGTGATCTCAACAGTCACCAGACTGATGTACGTCATACCTTGATACAGGTTAGGGAACTAAAATCCTCTCCTGAAAGCATTACAGTCACCAGACTGTTGTACGTCATACCTTGATACAGGTGAGGGACTAAAATCCTCTCCTAAAACCATTCAAGTCACCAGACTGTTGTACGTCATACCTTGATACAGGTTAGGGAACTAAAATCCTAATCTCTTGTGATCTGAACAGTCACCAGACTGGTGTATGTCATACCTTGATACAGGTTAGGGAACTAAAATCCTAATCTCTTGTGATCTGAACAGTCACCAGACTGGTGTACGTCATGCCTTGATACAGGTTAGGGACTAAAATCCTCTCCTGTGACTGTTGTCACTGTATACAAGCAAAATGCGCAAGGGCGTTGGCAAGGAACAAGGAGGTGAACGTGATTGTGGTGAAGGCAGAGGCCGAGGTCGTGTGCAAGCACTAATTTCGCAACAAGAAAGTGGCACATCTACTCGCTCACACGTCCTGTCCCAAATTGTTGGTGCCCGCTGCAGTACACCGCTCTTGAACCAACACCAGTGTCAACAGCTTGTTACTTGGATAGCGGATAATGCTTCAAGTCTGATTGGCACCTCCACAAACACCCTGTCTTCCACACGGTCAACTGTCAGTACCCGTGATACTGCACCGCACATTTCCCAACCTGATCCTCCTTCCTACCAACAGGCCGAGTACACGTCCACGCACATTACTGATCCCACACTTGGACACTCGGAAGTCCAGAAGTGTGTACCCATGGGTCAGTGGAGGTACATGGCAAATTCCCATTACAAAATTTTAATTCAGTTATCATTTGTTCCTGGTGTGGTGAAGTCTGGCCCAATCCAACCCTTGTTCATCTTGATCTGAGTCAGCCTGTCAGCATTTTCAGTTGAGAGGCGAGTGCGTTTATCAGTAATGATTCCACCTGCGCCACTGAAAACACGCTCTGACAAAACGCTAGCGGCAGTGCAGGCCAGGACTTCCAAGGCGTAGAGAGCCAATTCATGCCACGTGTCCAGCTTGGAGACCCAATAATTGTAAGGCACAGAGGAATCTCGCAGTACAGTTGTTCGATCGGCAAGGTACTCCTTCAGCATCTGGCCAAACTTAGCATTTCTTGTGGCACTACCCCGCACCTCAGGGGCTGTGGCACGTGAGGGGCTGAGAAAACTGTCCCACCTCGTAAAGACTGTTCCCCTACCTGTGGCGGATTGGACTTGTGCCCCTCTGGGCCGTACGCCTTGGTTGTCCACCGATTCCTGACCTATGCCGCTAGCGTTTTGTGAGGGGAATGATTTGCCTACTTCCGTGACTATGGCCTTCTGGAACTGCTGCATTTTGGCTGACCTCTCCGCCTCATGAATGACAGACATAAAGTTCTCCTTGTAGCGTGGGTCTAACAGTGTTGCCAACCAGTACAGATTGTCGGCCAAGATGTTCTGAACGCAAGGTTCACGAGCCAGGCAGCTTACCATAAAGTCAGCCATGTGCGCCAGACTCTTAACAGCCATCACTTCAGTATCCAGACCAACACGATGACTGAACATGCTGTCCTCCTCCTCCTCCTCATCTCCCCTGTCCTCTGGCCAGCCACGCTGAATCGAGGGTATGACTGGTGTGCATGTCATATCCTCAATTTGGCCAGAGAGTTGCTCCATGTCTTCATCCTCCTCCTCCTCGTCATAGTCCTCCACTGCACGTCGTGATGAGATGAGGCTGGACTGTGTGTTTTCACCCACACCCACTACTGTTTCTTGCTCCAAGTCATCGCGCTCGGCCTGCAATGCATCATCTTTGTTTTTCAGCAGAGACCGTTTTAGAAGGCAGAGTAGTGGTATGGTGACGCTAATAATGGAGTCCTCGCCGCTCACCATCTTGGTGGAGTCCTCAAAGTTTTGGAGTACGGTACATAGGTCGGACATCCATCTCCACTCCTCAGGTGTTATGTGTGGAGTTTGAACCATTTCCCGATGGCTTAGGTGATGCAGGTAGTCCACAACTGCCCTCTTCTGCTCACATATCCTGACCAACATGTGCAGAGTTGAATTCCAACGCGTGGGGACATCACACACCAGTCTGTGTGCAGTAAGACGCTAACGGCGCTGAAATCCGCCAAGGCCGGCTGAAGCAGCAGGTGATTTGCGAAAATGTGCAGACAGACGGCAAACTTTTACCAGCAGTTCAGACAGCTATGGGTATGACTTTACAAATCTCTGAACCACCAGGTTGAGCGCGTGGGCCACACATGGAACATGCGTCTGCTGGCCTCGCCTCAAAGCTGCCACCAGGTTCCGGCCATTGTCACACACGACCTTTTCTGGCTTTAGGTTCACAGGTGTGAGACAGTGATCTGCCTGCTGTTTCAGAGCTGTCCACACCTCTTCTGCATTGTGGGGTTTGTCACCTATGCAGACTAACTTCAGCACAGCCTGTTGCCGCTTCGCAGAGGCAGTGCTGCAGTGCTTCCAGCTTGGGACTGGTGTGGAGGGTACAGTGGATAAGGATGCGCAGGAGGAGTAGGAGGAGGCTGAAGAGCATGACATTCCGGAGCTGTAGAGTGTCGGTGAAACCCTGATAGAGGTAGGGCCTGCTATCCTTGCTTTGGGAAGGACGTGTTCCGTCCCTGGCTCAGACTGTGTCATAGCCTCCACAATATTAACCCAGTGTTTTGTCAAGGAGATGTAGCGGACTTGCCCACAAGCACTTGTCCACGTGTCTGTGGTTATACACTTCAGTCCCTGACCTTACCCTGCGGTATTAAAGAACAGCAATGACTGGCTAGCTGCAGTTTCCAATATCATGTCCACTCTCTATTTGAAACTAAACCTTTCCAAAACTGAACTTCTTCTGCTCCCCCCCATCCACTAACCTCCCTAAATCGGACATTTCTCTCTCAGTTTGTGGCACCAACGCCTAGGCAGCAGGCTCCTTGTCTGGGTGTTATGTTTGACACCGATCTCTCCTTCTCCTCCCACACACAATGTCTCGTCCGCTCATGTCGCTTACACCTGAAGAATATCTCCAGAGTCCGTCCCTTTCTCACCCTGTAAACAACAAAAACCTGCTAATCCATTCCCGCCTTGACTATTGCAATTCTCTATTAAGCGGCCTCACCAGAGTTTCTCCTCTCCACTCCATCCTTAATGCAGCAGCCAGGATCACCCATCTGGCCAATCGTTACTCAGATGCCTCTGCTCTGTGCCAGTCATTGCACTGGCTGCCCGTATACTACAGGATAAAAATCAAATTGCTTCTTCTCACCCACAAAGCTCTTCACAGTGCAGCACCCCCTACCTCTCCTCCGTCATCTCTGTCTATCACCCCACTCGCGCTCTACGTTCCTCAAATGACCTTCGACTGACATCTGTAATAATCCGATCCTCCCACTCCCGGCTCCAAGACTTCTCCAGAGCTGCACCAAACCTCTGGAATGCTTTACCCCAAGAAATCAGGACTATCCACAACTTCCATGGCTTCAGACGATCCCTAAAAACGCATCTTTTTAAGGCGGCCTATCATACTCCCTAATAGAAGTCCTTTGTACTGTAGATAGTGAATGGCCTATCCCTCTGGACATTACTCTTCTACAAACTCCACCAAACCAAAAAGGTCGACACAGACTGTATAATGAAAATCCATGTAAGCTTAGTTCTATGCCCCATTTCCTCAAGATGCCTGGACCATCAGTGCAATAAGCCCCTGTACCTTGTGCAACCCCTATCTTGTAGTAGATTGTAAGCTCTTTTGAGCAGGGTCACCTTCATTTCTTGCTTTATTTTTTGTATTTTCTTTTTTACATTGATTCAATGCCTATTGTTTTGTATACAATTATTGTACTGTATTTGTTCTCTACTGTAATTACTTACTGTATTATATTTTCTGTACTCTAACCCTACATTGTAAAGCGCTGCGTAATATGTTGTCGCTATATAAATAAAGCTGTATTATTATTATTATTATTAGGTGGACTTTGGCTGAAACAGCGTTGTTGAGGGCACGTGTGATGCTGTTGGACACGTGGTTATGCAAAGCGGGGACGGCACATCTGGAGAAATAGTGGCGGCTGGGGACCGAGTAACATGGGACAGCAGCCGCCATCAGGTCACGGAATGCTTCTGTCTCCACCAGCCGGAAAGGCAACATTTGTAGCGCTATGAGTCGCGAAATGTGATCATTCAGGACTGTGGCATGTGGGGCGTTGGCAGCGTATTTGCGCCTGCGTTCAAATGTTTGCTGAATGGATAATTGAACGCTGCGCTGGGACAAGGACGTGCTTGATGATGGTGTAATTTGTGCGTGGGCAACTTCAGGTGCAGGGCCGGAGGCTTGTTCGCGGCCAGCATGGACAGGGGATTGGCTCGCACGCACAACAGGCGAAGACGTAGCAGTGACATCAGCAAGCACCGCTCCTCGACTCTGTTGTAGTTCCCACAAAGTCGGGTGCTTGGCTGACATGTGCCTGATCATGCTGGTGGTGGTCAGGCTGCTACTTTTCGTACCCCTGCTGATGCTGGCATGGCAGGTGTTGCAAATGGCCTTTTTACAGTCATCTGGAGCCAACTTAAAATACTGCAAGACTTGGGAAGACATAACATTTGCACAGGCACCTTGTGTCGTGTTGTTGTTCCGGGGAACGGTTGCCTGCCTTCTGCATGCGTACCCGACCCTGCTTCGTACTGCCTGTTGGGATGCTACGCCTCCCTAACCCTGTGCACTGCTGTCCTCGCTCTGCATATACTCCTGCCAGGTTGGGTCAGCTACTGGATCATCCACCACGTCGTCTTCCTATTCCTTGGCTAATCGCTGGACTGCTCCTCCTCCTCATGTGCCACCATGATGACCGTTACAATAGTTTGGCTGTTGTTTCAGGTATACCCCCAGTGGTAAATTTTTACGCCCATTCTTTTTGAATGGGCATTACAAAGACAGGATACCCGCATCTTTTCAATGTGAAAAATATTTTGAGGCCCTCCTGCACGTCTCTATCCAGGGACAAAGAGGAGCCTCCCAATTTTTGGCTGCCCTGACCAAAGGGCTATACTACAATACACCCACTTGAGGGTTACAGGCCCTCCTGCACGTCTCTATCCAGGGACAAAGAGGAGCCTCCCAATTTTTGTCTGCCCTGACCAAAGGGCTATACTACAATACACCCAGTTCTTGTTAACAGGCCCTCCTGTACGTCTCTATCCAGGGACAAAGAGGAGCCTCCCAATTTTTGGCTGCCCTGGCCAAAGGCCTATACTACAATACACCCACTTGAGGGTTACAGGCCCTACTACATGTCTGTATGCATGGGTCATTGTTGAACCTCCCAATTTTTGGCTGCCCAGACCAAAGGGCTATACTACAATACACCCACTTGAGGGTTACAGGCCCTCCTGCACGTCTCTATCCAGGGACAAAGAGGAGCCTCCCAATTTTTGGCTGCCCTGACCAAAGGGCTATACTACAATACACCCACTTGAGGGTTACAGGCCCTACTACATGTCTGAATGCATGGGTCATTGTTGAACCTCCCAATTTTTGGCTGCCTGACCAAAGGGCTATACTACAATACACCCACTTGAGGGTTACAGGCCCTCCTGCACGTCTCTATCCAGGGACAAAGAGGAGCCTCCCAATTTTTGGCTGCCCTGACCAAAGGGCTATACTACAATACACCCAGTTCTTGTTAACAGGCCCTCCTGCACGTCTCTATCCAGGGACAAAGAGGAGCCTCCCAATTTTTGGCTGCCCTGGCCAAAGGCCTATACTACAATACACCCACTTGAGGGTTACAGGCCCTACTACATGTCTGTATGCATGGGTCATTGTTGAACCTCCCAATTTTTGGCTGCCCAGACCAAAGGGCTATACTACAATACACCCACTTGAGGGTTACAGGCCCTCCTGCATGTCTCTATCCAGGGACAAAGAGGAGCCTCCCAATTTTTGGCTGCCCTGACCAAAGGGCTATACTACAATACACCCACTTGAGGGTTACAGGCCCTACTACATGTCTGAATGCATGGGTCATTGTTGAACCTCCCAATTTTTGGCTGCCCAGACCAAAGGGCTATACTACAATACACCCACTTGAGGGTTACAGGCCCTCCTGCACGTCTCTATCCAGGGACAAAGAGGAGCCTCCCAATTTTTGGCTGCCCTGACCAAAGGGCTATACTACAATACACCCAGTTCTTGTTTACAGGCCCTCCTGCACGTCTCTATGCAGGGACAAAGAGGAGCCTCCCAATTTTTGGCTGCCCTGACCAAAGGGCTATACTACAATACACCCACTTGAGGGTTACAGGCCCTACTACATGTCTGAATGCATGGGTCATTGTTGAACCTCCCAATTTTTGGCTGCCCTGGCCAAAGGCCTAGGCTAAAATACACCCACTTGAGGGTTACAGGCCCTACTACATGTCTGTATGCATGGGTCATTGTTGAACCTCCCAATTTTTGGCTGCCCTGGCCAAAGGCCTAGGCTAAAATGCACCCACTTGAGGGTTACAGGCCCTACTACATGTCTGTATGCATGGGTCATTGTTGAACCTCCCAATTTTTGGCTGCCCTGGCCAAAGGCCTAGGCTAAAATGCACCCACTTGAGGGTTACAGGCCCTACTACATGTCTGTATGCATGGGTCATTGTTGAACCTCCCAATTTTGGACTGCCCTGGCAAAGGAAGATACTACAATACACCCAGTTCCTCAAAATGGGCACATTATTTCAAGACAGGGCTTCATGTTCGTCTCTTCTCAGGGTCATCATAGTGCCGCGCAATGTTTTCATGTAAAATCTTTCATGTAATCACAAAAAGTTACATACACCAGCTGTATCTCACTATTGGGTATGTGCCCTTAACATTTCCACCCTAAATATTCATTTTGGTGTCATTTTGGAAGGTTTTCTGGAGACTTCGTAAAATTGGCGTGAAACTCGGACAACATTGTTCACAGCTGTGACTTTTGAGTGAGAAATGCTTCCAGGGGTCTTCCCCATGGTGTTGCCATGTCATTTCAGCACTCTTCTGAGACTTTTGTGACATTTTTAGGGTTTCTACATGCTGCCGGCAGTCATTTCATAAAAATACTCGTGTCTCCCATAGGATAACATTGGGCTCGTTACTCGGGCCGAGTACACGAGTATCTCGGGATGCTCGGCCTGAGCTTCGAGCACCCGAGCATTTTAGTACTCGCTCATCACTATTGCTTTGTATATCACATGATTGGTGCAATAAATGAAGGGGAGGGGTGTTATACTATATAAAGCGAACTATTGAGGTGTATGTTGTTGCTTGATAAAGGACATAGTCCGAAACGTCGCTTGCACTGGGGTGCTGGAATAAAGAAATTGCAAAGGATCCCGTTTGGTATGTGGTGCTGTCCCTTTCTATTTATTTATAAAGTTTCCTGTCATGTATGTAAATTAATACTTACAGGTCCAATGGGTCTTCTCACTTGTCTGGACCTCACTACCTCTTCGGTCTTCCTCCGCCTCTTCTTCTGGGCGCCTCTTCTTCTCTCGTCCCATTCTTGTTTACGTTGCCAGTAGGGCAGAGCTCAGGATTTCCTGCGCAAACATACAGCAATCTGCGCAGGCGCTGAAGCTGAGACTGGAACGAGAGAAAAGGAGGCGCCCAGAACAAAGAAAACATGAAGCCCGAAGAGGCAGTGAGGTCCGGACGAGTAAGAACACCCATCAGACCTGTAGGTAGCAATTTACATACCCGGTGAGGAACTTTATTAAGTCATTATTTCAGTGTACAGGTAGGTAGAGGGATTATAGCCACCTTCCCAAAACCCATTATGGGCGCTGCTGAAGGTGGTACTTTTAGTGGGGATTCAGGTTCACTTTAAAAGTGTGCATGTTTATTAACCATGCTTTAGCAGTGGAGGCTCATTGACGAGCCAAATAGTAGTCACCTGAATAAGTGAATGTATTCCCTTATATTTGATCATGCTCCTTTCATGAGTGTGGTTTGAGGCAGGACACCATACCTCATCTATTAAGGAGTTAATGTTCCAGGCAGTTCATGGAGACCTTGTGCTGCCTGAATGGCTTCTAACTCATTGTCGATTAGTACAGTATTTAGCAGGCTCCTTAAACAGATGGCTGGCGAAGGAATCTTCCACTTGTTTTCAGTCTATTACAACCTCTAAATGACTTTATCTTCCCAGTGCCATTTTAATTACAATTCGGCTGCTTTGTCTCTTATTTTAGACGGTGGAATAATCCTGCATGATGTATATTTAATTAAAATGTTCAGCAGCATTTGTCTTGACTGTCTAGTGAGGAATCAAGCCTGACTGCATGTGTGGGAGTGCTGCAGGCTGGAGTGCTCCAGAAATAGCAGAGCTGAATCTCAAACCACTCATTTCCACAATCTAGTAAATACAGGACTTGGGAGGTGAAAGCCTGATTTGTGCTTATCTAGATGTTGACCATTCTACTCTCAGAGCAAGTTCTAATCATAACTACCTTTGTCCTAAATGGAAAAATACAGACCACCCCCTGCATTATAATAGCCGCCTATGACGCTGAACCTTCTTCATATTAGAAAACAATGCATGAAATGAATAGGATTCCAATTTCTTGCTGTTTCCGGTATCCATTAGGTGTGCTGCTGTAGTAAAACAAGCTCCTTACCCTTTTACGCTCCATTCATTAGGCTTCCCATGCGTCCTGTAAGATTCATATTTGAAAGGGCTTGTCCATTGAAAAGGAGTCATCACCGCACCATCTGATGTCTTTGGGGCTTCTGGAAAAAACCAAGCAATGCTTGGCAGACACATAGCGAATAAATGGAGATGCGATCACACATGCACATTACCGTTCCATTCCACTAGGGATAAAAGTTCTTTTTAACCCAATCAGTGCGGCTTTCAGTGATCAGACCCTAACAATTAAGGAGATATAAACTCTCTTAAGGACAGAGGATAACATGTCATCTTCACTGGATAACCCCTGTAATGGTGGGTTTACACGTCCCGATATCGGGGCGATATCGTGGGCAACGGCGCGGGAGCACGCATTTTTTGAGCGCTTTTCCCGATATCGCATCGGCGGTTTACACGCTGCGATATCGGGAAACAACGTCCCTCCGATGTGTACGCCCACCAACCCAGTAACGACCATTTAACATGGGAGTTAATGGGTAGCGTCGGCGTACAGATTAGAGTTGGGCTGTCACACGGAACGATGCGGCTACAACGGCCATGCGATATCGGGCAGTTGAAGAGCACACTCATTCAACCCCGATATCGTTTTGGCATCGTTCCAGCATCGCGTTGTACGTTCAAGCCGTACAACGCGCGAACGATATCGGGTCCAACTCCCGAACCACGTGACTTTTTGTCGGAGTTGGATCGGAGTTGGACGCCGATATCGCGCGTGTAAACCCGCCATAATTCTCAAACCAAAAAACTAATTAAAGGCTTAAATTATGTACATGTAATAATAATTATACCCTCTTCTTTTCTTTATACAGCTTTCTGCATGTATGCTAGTGCAATCTTCCAAAGGCAAGAAGCCGTATAATGACGTTTTAAGATGTACTCCTTTTTGGAACTCTAAGGCTGGCTTCACACCGGACAGCCCCAGACCGGATTTTGGCCCCATAGCAGCCTATGGGGCCGGATAGAAGCCGGATGGCAGCTCTCTGCCATCCGGTTTCTATCTGTCTGGGACAATCTGGGAGAATTCAGTATTCTCCAACGGACACAAATATCTCCTCCAATTGGCAATTCCCGGACTAACCTGGATTCTCCTGGATCCGGTGCAATCCGGCGCTCCCTAACATGGGAGCCTATGAGGTCGGTTTGCACCGGTCCGGGAGGATCAGTGAACCGGACCCCTGCGGCTGCACACCGCAGTTGTTTCAGGACCGCGGCTAGCTCCCTGCCAGCCGCGGTCCTGATTCATCAGTGGTGGCAGCTGCATGCGGGTGCACACCGGCCTGAGGGCTGATCCGTGTGTGCTGATCCGGTTCGGGGCTGTCAGGTTCATCCTGACAGCCTCGGATCGGATCTGACCCGCAGTGTGAAGCCAGCCTTACAAACATGAAATCAGTCAATTTCAAGCCATGTTCATTGTTGTTGCCCATTTAGCTATTATATTGGGTACACAGTCTTTGCATGTCTTACCTTTTCATTGAACAGTTGGCTGACTAAGCTCTGTTCACACCTGCATCTTGTAATTTAATTTCTCTGTTTTATTCTTGAAAGACCCTATGGACTATATGATCTATCTTTTTTCCATTATAGTAACTGAGCAACAAGTATATAATGGGTCAATATTTGGAATTAATTATCTGTTTCCAAAGTTCCAAAGCAGAAGAGAGAGATACAGAATTACAAAAAGCTTGTGTGAACATAGCCTAAGATAATCTAAATAAATATATATATAATATATATATATATATATATATACAGTATATATAACATATATACAGTGCCTACAAGTAGTATTCAACCCCCTGCAGATTTAGGTGGTTTGATAAGATGCAAATAAGTTAGAGCCTTCAAACTGCAAACGAGAGTAGGATTTATTAACAGAAGCATAAATCTTACAAACCAAAAAGTTATGTTAGGGTAGGGTCACATTGGCGTTTTTTGTTTAAAATCCTGATCCGGTTTTGAGCTTTAAAAAAGCTCAAAACCGGACCAGGAAAGGCTCCTGATGGAAGCCTATGCAAAACACCGGATGGCTTCACAAGCCATCCGGTGGCCGGATCCGGCACTGCTGCCTGCGTTTAAAATCATGCAGGCAGCAGTTTTCGCAGCGCTTACCGGGCCGCACTGCGGTCACCGGATGGCTCAGGATGTGTAATCCTGAGCCATCCGGTAACTGCCGAGGTTGCGGTTCCCGGCTATTGGCGGGATCCGCAACCTTAATAAAGAGTAAAATTGTTGATCTAAATGACTTTTTAAGGTCTGTAGGGGGGCTTAGACCCCCCTACAGACCGGCCGCCCACTTCTATAGTGTACTTCAGCTATATCTCACGGGGCACGGGCTCCCCGGAGCAAAGTGCCCCCCCCCCGTATCACTATACAGGGGTGCCTACACCCCTCTATTACAATGATGCTTTAATGATGTCCAAAAATGCAGTACAAAAAGGATTTTAGCAATCGCAATGTAAGTTTATACTTACATGCTGTTGTAGGCAGAGTCCCGAGAAAACCATGGGCGGGGCTGTGTGCAGCAGCCTCCGCCCACTCCTTCTTGATGGCCGCCCCCTCTGGCCGTAATCCAGTGTTGTGAGGGCGGGCACGTCGTTAAAGGGGCGTGGCTAACCGCGGCAAATAGTTAGCCACGCCCCAATGTGACCCTACCCTTACTCAGTTGAATTTTAATAAATTTTAAACATAAAAGTGTGGGTCAATTATTATTCAACCCCTCAAACCACCAGCATTCTGTTTGGTCCCCCTAAAGTATTAAGAAGTAGTTCAGGCACAAAGAACAATGAGCTTCACATGTGTGGATTAATTATCTCTTTTGCCAGCCTTTTCTGACTATTTAAGACCCTCCCCAAACTTGTGAACAGCACTCATACATGGTCAACATAGGAAAGACAAAGGAGCATTCCAAGGCCATCAGAGACAAGATCGTGGAGGGTCACAAGGCTGGCAAGGGGTACAAAACCCTTTCCAAGGAGTTGGGCCTACCTGTCTCCACTGTTGGGAGCATCATCCGGAAGTGGAAGGCTTATGGAACTACTGTTAGCCTTCCACGGCCTGGACTGCCTTTGAAAGTTTCCTCCCGTGCCGAGGCCAGGCTTGTCCGAAGAGTCAAGGCTAATCCAAGGACAACAAGGAAGGAGCTCCGGGAAGATATCATGGCAGTGGGGACATTGGTTTCAGTCAATACCATAAGTAACGTACTCCACCGCAATGGTCTCCGTTCCAGACGAGCCCGTAAGGTACCTTTACTTTCAAAGCGTCATGTCAAGGCTCGTCTACAGTTTGCTCATGATCACTTGGAGGACTCTGAGACAGACTGGTTCAAGATTCTATGGTATGATGAGACCAAGATCGAGATCTTTGGTGCCAACCACACACGTGACGTTTGGAGACTGGATGGCACTGCATACGACCCCAAGAATACCATCCCTACAGTCAAGCATGGTGGTGGCAGCATCATGCCGTGGGGCTGTTTCTCAGCCAAGGGGCCTGGTCATCTTGTCCGCATCCATGGGAAGATGGATAGCACGGCCTACCTGGAGATTTTGGCCAAGAACCTCCGCTCCTCCATCAAGGATCTTAAGATGGGTCGTAATTTCATCTTCCAACAAGACAACGACCCAAAGCACACAGCCAAGAAAACCAAGGCCTGGTTCAAGAGGGAAAAAATCAAGGTGATGGAGTGGCCTAGTCAGTCTCCTGACCTTAACCCAATTGAAAACTTGTGGAAGGAGCTCAAGATTAAAGTCCACATGAGACACCCAAAGAACCTAGATAACTTGGAGAAGCTCTGCATGGAGGAGTGGGCCAAGATAACTCCAGAGACCTGTGCCGGCCTGATCAGGTCTTATAAAAGACGATTATTAGCTGTAATTGCAAACAAGGGTTATTCCACAAAATATTAAACCTAGGGGTTGAATAATAATTGACCCACACTTTTATGTTTAAAATTTATTAAAATTCAACTGAGCAACATAACTTTTTGGTTTGTAAGATTTATGCTTCTGTTAATAAATCCTACTCTCGTTTGCAGTTTGAAGGCTCTAACTTATTTGCATCTTATCAAACCACCTAAATCTGCAGGGGGTTGAATACTACTTGTAGGCACTGTATATATAGGGTATTTTAAATTTCACATTTACAGCTGTCATATCAACTGGCTAGGGGTTAAGAGGGCAAAGTTTTTTTTTTTTTTTTTCAACAACCTCCTGGTCCTCTGCCTTATGGCTTTATGCCCCACCACTCTTTGACTTGAAGTCTTCATATTGGCTCAGACAGCACAATGACATCACCATTCTGCGCCGCCTGTTCTGGCCAACTCTATTTGCAGGGGAGAAGATGACTCAGTTGCTCAGTTTAGGTGTATATAAACTAGACTTTTTGATGAATGTTGCTCAAAGCCAGAGCCTTATCTAAGGAGGGGTAGGCAGGTCATGTGCAGGAGGACATAATTGGGCCGCCTAATATGGTGGTCTCCCCGGTAGCTGCTGTTTGCCAACCCCGTAAAGGGAGTCGGCCACTCTCTGAGCTGACTGTCAAGCTGACAGCCTGCTTGAAGAAGTATGGAGATTGAAGGTGCAGGATGGGTGTGGACACACTATGAGGAGCAAAGGGTCAGGATAGTTGTGGACACAGTATGAGGAGTGATGGGTCAGGGATGTGTGCAGATGCAGTATGGGGATTGAGGGGCGGGATGGATGCAGACACAGTATGAGGAGCGAGGAGGTGGGATAGATGAGGATACACTATGAAGAATGAGGGAATGGGATGGGTGAGGACACACTATATTGATGAGTGAAGGATCTGGATGTGTGCAGATATACTATGAGGAGCGAGATGGCAGGATAGGTGAGAAAACGGTACAGAGAGTGAGAGGGTGAGATGGGTGAAAGTAGAAGTAGCAAGGAGATGAAATAGGTAAGGACACAGTATGGAGAGTGATGGGGCGGGATGGGTGCAGACACAGTATGGGGGGTAAAGAGGTGGTATGGGGCAGTCACAGTATGCAAAGTAAGGACATGGGATGGGTGAGAACACAGTCTGGAGAGCAAGAAAGGGAAATTATGTGGACATAGTATGATGAATGAAGGGAGTGCAAAGAGAGTATGGGATGAGAAAAATATGATCGGGTACAGAAGAGACTGGGTAGTGTTTGGGGGTGCAGAATGGAGAGGGGGCAGAGTAGAGGGCATGCACCATAAGATGAACATTGTGAGGTTATATTTTGTGCAGTGAACACAGTGAGGGGCAATATTGTTTATTCAGGAGCACAGTGTAGGGAAGATATTTTTATTCAGGAGCATTATATTAATTCTGTTATTTTTAAGGGCATCATGTTGGGATGTGCTGCAGAAGACCAGAGAAGATGGAATTCTGCAGAGATGCGATGTCTAGACAAGATGAAGAAAAGAAAGAATGTCTCCAATCAGAGACGTTTTCCATAAGGTACCTGGATGTAAATAATTATTAGTGATACTGACTAATTCTCTTAAGCACTGTGGTTCTTGTATGGTTGGCAGTCTGTGATGACTGATAACAACAACTCCTAGTATCTACTTACCATTGTTAAGGACATATTGGAAATTGTAGGTTCATGCGATATAAATGTATATGGGGCTTTTCTCACATAACAAGTGATGTACCTTGTACCTGGTGGTTCTTGTGATGTATTCTGGTGGTGATGGGGGTTATATGGATGTTTTTCTCCACTGCAGAAGGTTCTGATGATGAACGTCTGAACTGCTAAGGGTTATAATGCTGTGTTTCTGTACTGATGTATTCTTGTGATGTATTTCTTGTTCTAGGTTCTTGTGATGTATTTTAATTTTGTGCTGGTGGTTCTTGTGAGGTGTTTCTGTACTAATGGTGGTTCTGGTTAAGTGTATTTGTACCTCCGGTGGGTGTGGTGATGTATTCCTGTGCTGTTATTAGTTCTCATCCTGTATACATTAACAATCCATAACTTGTAAGATCATGTGATACATGGACATGTTAATAAAGTATTATGCTGTCTGACAAGCTAAGGGTTGCTATGTTTTTATTTGTGTTAGGAGCATTAAAGGGGTTGTCCTAAATTTGTGATGAGTTTGAAGTCAATCTGAGAAATCAGAAATCTGCAGTCACATACCGTGCACACACTCCATGCTTCTCTTGTTATGGAGGAGAGAGTGGGAGGCGACTCCCCATGTTTTCCTATGCGCTATGAAATAGCGCGAGATTTCAAACTCTGGCACTTACATGCCAGCGTTTGAATGCGCTTCGGGCCCCATTATCCATAGGACTCTATTGGAAGCGCTAGTGCTGCGTTACACTACGGTAATGCTGCGCTAATGCTGCCAGAATCCTGCTTTTTGGCGGACCCACCAGGATGGAGGCCTCAACGCTAGTGTGGCCCTAGTCTTACTTCCTCTCTCAATAAAAAGTAATTGAGCGAGGACAGACAGGTCTAGTCAGAATGTGGCCAGTAGTATGGAAAATCACATACTTGTTCTCACATGGCCGTCCACCCTTGGACTTCAAAGGTTAGTCCTCAAAGGGTGCATTGCACACGCTGTGAAGATTCAAAAGCCTGCTGTCACCTAGTATGACTGCAGACTTTCATCTCAAACCTACGTAGCCCCTTTAATTATAAAATAAGCATTTTAGCATGCCCGTTACTAAGAACATGTAATATACTCACTGTCAGGATTCAGCTGTGCTTGCTGGTTCCAGAAGTAATAACATGACCATTTCACTCATAGGCGATATTCATACTTACGGTTATGTGACAATTAGCTTTTCTTTTTGTTTCTCACTGCACATTGAGAGAATTAGGAAAAGCAGCTTGTTGGCATGTGAGTGTAAGTGAGCAAATCGCATATGAATCATCAGTCACATGACAACTACTCAAACCACT
Organism: Allobates femoralis; assembly: GCA_033576535.1. Taxonomy (NCBI): domain Eukaryota; kingdom Metazoa; phylum Chordata; class Amphibia; order Anura; family Aromobatidae; genus Allobates; species Allobates femoralis. The sequence goes on along the minus strand of JARQOC010000005.1, from coordinate 219,514,460 downwards.
TGAATGAGGGGTGTAAAACTGAATTCTTACACAATATTGTGCAGTTTTTTGTATATAAAATGGTATATAAAATGTAAGGGCACATTCCCATCATTATTGTTTGTAGCGTTTTGGACATAGAACGTTGTTGCTTTGTCCAAAACGCTGGATTGTACAGTACAAGTAGCGTGCATGGCATTTAGAAATCCTGTGCCCACTGTGCTTGTTTTTTCCGCAGTGTGAATTGACCTGCAGAGCATCTTTCCAGCCGCAAGCATGACAATTTATTGCTGCGGAGTTGGAGGTAAATCTCGGCAGCAGAGTGCACGGAAAAGCCACCCTGCCCCGAACACTGACAGTGGGCACAGGAGGCTGCATTCACCTAGGGAGATCACCGGCATCCCTGCAGAAGAGGGGACACTGCATCCAGGAACTGCACTTATGATGGACACATAGAACTCACTGACATAACACCTAATTCAGAAGATGAAAGGTAGTTATTTTTTGTAATGTAGCATACATTTTAATAGCTGTAGTTTACAAAAATATTTATTTACACACTTTTTGCTAAATTTAATATGTCTTTTATGATGGGAACACCCCTTTAAGTCCATCGAGTTCAACCTATAGCCTAACAAGTTGATCCAGAGGAAGTCAAAAACTTCATGAGTCAAACACTAAGCTCCATATTGGGGGAAACATTCCTTCCCGACTCCATATTCGGCAGTCAGACTAGTTCACTGGATCAACGCCCTATCACAGAACCAAGTTCACATAACCGGTAATATTATATTTTTCACAAAAGGCATCAAGGCCTTCCTTAAATTTTAGTAGTGCATTAACCATTAGAACATTATATGGCAGAGAGCTCCATAGCTACACTGCTCTTAAAGTAGGTGTACAGTAGTGTAAAAATGAATGTAGAGCGGTATCTTTGCGGAGGGCATTAGTGTAGTGTGTTGTGCCCAATATGCTACAATGTATTGTACAAGAATTGTGATTGTGGAGGTGTATACTCTCACAGGCTAATTCAAGAAATACAAGACTGCTGGTCAATAACAGGACTTTTCTGTTCCAGCAATAAGCAATATCTGTGGTTTGGTGAAGAAAAGGATCTGTGGTTAATACCAATATTGATGAAATTCTATCCACAGTTGATAGATCATGAGTATTGATTATTTCAGCAAGAACAGTGTATTGTTTTTTGTGTCCCATCTTGTATAATATGCATCCATTGATGTCATGGTGAAGAGTAGACAGTAATTAGTGGTTAGTACAATTTTTATAAATATGGATATATAACATTTTTCATAAATGATAACAAAATATTAGTATAATCACTTAACCTAAGGCTACATTTCCACGATCTGGAGACACTGTGTCCTGATTGCAGTGTCTCTTCTCTTGCAGAGACACGAGTGTTCTGTGTAGGAGAGGGCAACATCCGTGATCATGATCAGCATTCTGGCAGCAGCGGATTTTTGCTGTGGTCTCCCGCCAATAACAGTCCCGGCTCTCCAAGAATGAATTGACGTGGTGGGGCTCGAGAAGCAATGCCGCATGTCAGTTTATGCTGTGGAGAAAAGAACCACTGTGGGAATGGGCTTTCTATAAATCCCATACACTAAAAAATGAAAAACCAATGCAAAAACCGTATAAGTGTCACACAAAAGGCGCTCTGCTGTAAAAATTATAAATAGCCAGTGCCGTGACAAAAAACAGGGCCTTTTGGTTTATACGTTTTTGCAAAAAACGTACAGTAAGCTGCCTCACCAACTTCACGGTGGGCCCTGGTAGAGACAGTCCTAACTCTGTCCCTAGATGCTAAGTTAAAAACCTGCCTGTGTGTAAATACCTCTGGGCAGGGTGCGGGAGAGCACAGGAAAATCTCACCTTGTAAGGCTGTGTGGCTGGCAGCTCTGTGTGCAGATTTCATAGGGGAGGGCGCTAGCGGTTTTATGCGTTTTTAGCAGTAAAAAAACCCTAAAAACGCTAATTAAGCAAAACGCACACCATCCATAGATGTGGAACAGGCCATAGTGTATAGGTTTTCAGACATATGATGTTGTGGCCTTCTTTATCAAAATGACTTTATGCAGGGACACCATGATATATAAACAGTGAGATATGAAATATATTATTAGGCCCTCATTCAAATTACACTAATGTCAGCTGAACCCGCTAGCAGTGACAGGTTTAGCCATCAATTCTATGTGAACTGGGGCTCTGGACACATGATGTTGGGTGAGTAAGGGTGCTTTCACATTGTGATTTTTGTGGATCTGTGGCTGTCCGTTGTAAAACGGACAGCCACGGATCCGATTTAGCCCCCATGTATGTATATACATTGCGGAAGTGAAAGTGCCCTTTCTGTGTCGGGGTCTGTGAAAATCACGGACCCGGACACAGAAATGGCACCAGGATGCCACATGCGATCCTGTCCTTTCCTGTCCGTGGGGTCCTACAAAAAATAAGATCTCCACGGACAGGAAAAAATCGCAATGTGAAAGCACTCTTAAGAATGTGGCATGTCCAATTTCAGACTGAAGATCTATTTGATCTCTTTGGTAGTGGCTCTTTCATAGAGAACACAGGTGAGCTTGGCAGAGCGAACTGTGTATTGAATAGATGACCAAGATAGGTGCTGACCGAATCAGTCAAATCATTGGTTCAGTAGACAGCAATCTAAGGCAAATAATCCCATGTACTTAAAGTCATATTGGCCAGTCTCATAATGTGTAGCGAGTTTAAGGTTAACTGTCAGCAGGTTTTCGCTACTTCATCTGAGAGCAGCTTGTTGTAGGCAAAGAGATTCTGAATCCAACTATGTTTAATTTAGATTACTGGCTGCAGCATTTATTTTTAGTAAGTTATTACACAAATTAGAAGTGCCAGGCACTACACCCTATACCATATAATAATGGCCTAATCCAGGTCCCTTATTCTGATCCCTTCGGAGACAGCTGGGACAACAGTGGTGCATGCCAAAGTTCATTAGTAATCCATAGTAAAAGAAAAAAGCAGCACTCACCACATCTTCCTTGTGCAGACTTTATTAGGGGTGAGAGTTACAGCAGTGCAAGGAGGGGGAGCAAGACAGACTATGGATTGCCGTTTTCGTGTGGTGTGCACTTCAACGGGTCCTGCTTTGTTTTTAGGCATGTAGCAGAGCTGTGAGATGTGCCCCCACTCACACCAGGCTTTCAATAAAGATTTTACATTGACAGTGAGCTGTCAATCAGAGGAGGGGGCATATCAGACTGCCATGTACATGACAAGTAGTCCAGTAATGGTAACCACCAGGTGATAAAGCCTTTAATTTACGTAAACAATATCACAGAGCCTGATAAAAGAAGCACAATTGATTTTTGTTTCTTAACCCCTAAAGTATGCAGTCCTGACACATACTGACACATTCCCTTCAAGTGATATATACACACTTCTTAGGCACCTTTCACATTAGCATTTTTGCCGATTCGCAGGAGATCTGGCAGCTGTGCCGCATCTGCCGTGTAATAGATCACTTGCAGCAAGCCCCATTCATTCCCTATGGGACTTGCGCTAAGGTTGCGGTTTTTACGCATCCAGCAAATCTGGCACTTGGGAAGGAAAAAAAATGTTGCTAACAGCAGTATTTTGACCTGTCGCTAGTGCTCTATCTGGCAAAACCACAACTGCCGCACCTGACCGCAAGCGCCATAGGGAGTGAATTGGGCTTGCCACAAGTGAGCCTTTACGAGTCAGATGCGACAAGGCTGCCGGATCTGCCACAAGCGGGCACAATCGCTGATGTGAAAGCAGCTTTAATGGCACAAAGACCCTTCACTTACCTGATCTGTGAAAGTTCTGGTGACTGAGAAAATAAAATAGAAATTAGTGTGAATTTTGTGTGTGTTTCTTTGCAGTGAAATAAATAAGCACAGACCCAGGGTTGCAATTGGCACTGTTATTTTATTAGTACGAGTATACTGAAACAATAAACTTGTACTGGTATACAGACAATTTATTTAAAACAATTTTGTTCAAATTTTGAATCAAACATTGTTTTATTATAATGAAATAATTTCTACCTAGAAAACCTGCAAGCACCATCAAAGAAAGGGACCATAAAATTCAATAAACAGACTTGAGTGTATCCTACAAATAGACACACCACGATTAGAAAATAGAATATGAATTCTTCCATTTTTTTATATTTGTTTTTATAAAAGCTAGTGCAAGTACAATATTTTACACTGGAATTACAGAGAGTATGCACGCATATGGAAAAAGAAATTCTGTCACAATAAAAGCTCTGAACTATGTATGCACTGAAACTTTTTCCTCTGCTCAATAAGGTGCAAAACATTATTTCCTCCATCCTTCCACTTGATAATGGCTGGATCAGTTTACATGGATCTTAAGACAAAGCTGCAAGTTCCTTTTCATTTGGCGTTATCTTGGAAGTGTGTCATTCATACAGAAGAATGGGAGGACTGCCCATTGATTCTCGTAACGCAGGACAAAATAACTATTCTCGTACGCCAACTATATACCTGAGGTTGGGGATTTTCTTGCATTATGACCTAGGTTATGAAGAAATAAGGGGTTCTGTGATACAATTCAACTAATTTTGTAAGACTCCCAGGACTATATCATTTTTGCCTATATTGTGTATCTTAATTGATATGACATAGCATTCGTGATTGTTCCAGCACCCAATATGAATGAGAGGTTTCTACATTGCCATATCAATTAGGGCAAATACTTTTTAAATATCTTTTAAGAGGATTGTTCAGGACTTTAACCTTGATGACCTATGACTCCTCCCGATCAGCTGTCTCCGGGTCAATCGCCGTCGGCTGGAATTACTCAGTTGTGAGCTCTACAGCTCAGTCAATGGAATAATGACCATGACCAGGTGCTGCACATTCACCCCTATTTCATTTGAATAGGGGGCTGATATGCAGTACCCAGTAAAGCCACAATATAGTTGATGAAGATGTGCTGTGCAGGTCCGCAGCTGAGTAGCTCCAGCTGGCGGCAGCACTAAGTACATCTGATCAGTAAGGGTGCCGGGATTCACCCACCCACTGATCAGACACTGGTGACCTATCGTGAAGACAGGTCACCAATATTAAAGTCCTGAATGGCCCCTTTAATATTGGCCATTTATCTACATATCTACCTATAAAAGGTATGTATTTTTGCATGAACAAGTTGTAATTTACAATAAACTATTTTCAATAAAGGATGAGTTTGCCTTTGTAAATTGTAAGTAATAAAACAAAATGGTGGTTTACAAGCTATACAGCAGTAGAACATGAAATTTATTTAGCGATACACTAGCAATACACAAATATTTCTCCATCATAGGGTAACATTCTTTGACGAGCTAAATTAGTTTCTTGCTTTGCAATATTTTATCAATTCTCTCTTCTTTTCAAATGTGAGATGTTCTTGTATTTTTTCTTTTTGGGTTGTCTTGAATTGGACATAATATCCCAGCGAATTGGAGCTCCCGCCAACCATACTGCACTCATTATGATGACAGATCTCATTGTTCAAAAATTGAGGCTCATGCACACTAATGTATGTCTCCAATTTTACAGTTCGTGTTTCTCTTTCTACTAGATTACTGAATGTGATATTACAGATATATTCTCCTCTAGAATATCACTACCAGTAAAAAATATATACAAAACACAACTCCACGTAGATTCACTGTAAGGCTCTGTGCACATAAACATGAGACCTTACAGTCTATGACACCAACCTGCCTGTGACTTGAGGCGTGGTGGTGGCGGTGCTTGTGTCATACCATCTGTCATTTTAGTATGAAAACAAAGGAAGAAGTGAGAATCATGAGTGCAGAGGTGGATGTTGGGTGGCCATATGTTCTACAACTTATATTTTACTTTAACCCTTGCAGCACTAGCTGACAAATTAAGCAATTTGCTAAATAGTATTTTAAAAACATATCTACCCAGCCATTCTATGTATAGATACTCAGTTCTATAGTCTTTTTCATGGTCATATATATTGTGATCCTCCATCCCCAGAATAAAATTAAATGAATATAGATTGTGCTACTCTTCACTAGTTTAGATTTTTTTTTTCAAATAAACCTCTATGATGAATTATTAATATAAATTACTTATTACCTTTTTGTTTTCAGTGCCAGGGGGTCATAGGCTTACTAGCAATGTAATCATATTTTGTAAAACACTTCCAAATAGTGATGGACACACAACCAAGAAAAGACAATTGCAGCTTTGACCAGCCAAAATATAAACATTCACAAAAATATCATGGGTGAAGTCTTCAATTAGTTTGAATGGAAGACTTTAGTCTTTTCACGCAATGACAAGAAAACAATACAATTCAGAGAATATATACAATAACTACTTCTTGTGGCAAGGTCACAAAGAACAAATATTCTTAATAGTAATTGAAGAACAAACATTAGGAGCCTTCATTCTCTCTTTCTAGATTGCAGAAGTACATACTTAGGTAATATATACGAAAAAAATTTATATTCGATTTTAGAACTAAACCTTCATGTAAACATTTTTCACAAATATAAATGACAGGAAAAACTTATTTGTGTCTCCGATAATGGGTTGACTTTTTTGTGCAAGGTCATTTATTTTTATTCAAAAGTGCTGCCTTGAGCCTGTTGTAAAGTAGTAATGAATTCTCTCATTGTTCATATTTGTCATTATCATCTTACTTAAAGATGCTCATTTGTAAAATTTTGTAAGTTGAAGCTGGAAGGAAATCAATAAATGATGTGGACACCCTCATATATAAATATGCAACCTCCCATGTTTTGCTGCTGTAGGTAAAATGTGCACCATTTGCGGAAAACATATGATTGTGGTAGTTTGTAGCATTGAAAAACCTCTATAACTGCTAGAGTCAGAGATGAAGTACAATGTAATGCTAAAACTACATATTTTAAGGTTTAAAAAATATTTCAAAATCAAATAGGGCTCCTTAAAGATGATCAGTCACCAGATTTCATATTGAAAAATGTATATTTTTATTGAAGAGGTTATCCAGGATTTTGTGTATTTTTTGTCTGAGGCTAAGAACCTACTGGAAGGTAGTTGCAAACTACCTGCCTATTCTGCCCAGCAATGATCATTTCACAGACGACTCTGGCTGGCGACTCTCCTGTTTCTGGTGTCGCAGACAGAGAGCGGCTTCTTCTCTTCTACTCTACTCTATTGACGTTGTCTAACTGAGTTGCATCAGCCATCAACTAGCATGATGTAAGCAGTGACGCCCTATCAATAGAGCAGACCGATAAAAGACAGCACTGATTTGTTAATGTGAGGACTAACACTGGTCATTACCTCCGAATATATGACTGCTTATCATTGTTTGTTCAAAGTGAACACTTGGGCTATCTGTGCATGTTAAGCAGAATGTTATAGCTCACATGCCTTGACTATGTTGGGTCAGTTGTATTCTGGGGAATGATTTAAACCCTGCCACTGTGCATTACCTCTTAATACACTAACCCTTTAAGATCTCTCTGTTGTGCATTCAGTATGTGTTCAGGGCTATTGAAGACTCTGCCACTGTGTATAACTTCCGAATATATGACTGCTTATCATTGTTTGTCCAAAGCAAATACCCAGGCTATCTGTGCATGTTAAAGCAGAATGTTATAGCTCACATGTCTTGACTATGTTGGGCCAGTTGTATTCTGGGGAATGTAACTTTGTAACCTCCAACTGTGCATTACCTCCTAATACACTAACTCTTGGATTTCTCTGCTGTGTATTCAGTATATGTACAGGGCTATTGAGGACTCTGGATATAAATGTATATCTATTTACTGCAAGTTGCATGTACTTAGCAACACATTGGACTCTGTGCATCTGTATGTCGATCTGGATCAATTGCTACATTCACAATCTGTTTTTAACAGTTTATGTCATTTTGTATTTGTCAAATAAAGAATTTTTGTACTGTTTTGCACAAAATCACACAGTATGGGAAATTACTCTGTTTTTTCTGTATAGATAAGTGAGGACAAAGAAAGCAGGAGACTTACTGCTTGAACTGGCAGAGATTATAGCCAGTCACAACAGACAGGTGATCAGCAACTACCTGCCGATAAGTTCATGGCAACATCCGAAAAGATAACCAAAGTCCGGTATAACTCCTTTAAGTAGACTACTATGATAATCTATGTCAGAAGGTTTGTATAATCCTTAGGGTACCCTCACACTGTGCGATGGCACTGGAGATGTCGGAGGTGACGGGCGGGAGCGCGCACATTTTTGCCACCCCCGCCAGCGTCGCTGTCCCCCATTTACATGGGGCGACGCCCCAGCGATCTGATAGGCGGCATCGCCGCTGGGGTTTCTTAAAACCCCAGCGGCGATGCCTTAACATAGGGGCCTATGGCTCCCATCGTCTGGCAGATCGCCGTTGTCCGTTTACATGGGACGATGTGTACACATCACCTCAGATCGGCCGCGTGGTTTCAGAGCATTGCTCTGAAACCAGGCGACCACTAAGAGGTGTCGCCATTGCCAGATTACATTTGGCGATGCAGGGGCGATATCGGTGCAAATAGGCCACACCCCTGCATCGCCTAAGAAATCAGTGGTGCCCTTAATGTTTCAGTTTACTCACGTGATATTGATGATACCATAAGCAGAAACACTCATTTTAATATCTGATTACACAGCCATTCTAATATAAAACTTTAAAGGAAGGTCTAAATCAGGGTCTCAAACTCCAGGCCTCGAGGCCGCATACAGTCCAGGTTTTCAGGATTTCCATTGCATTTGACAGTTGGCAATCGAATTACCAACTGTCAAACTCTAAGGAAATCCTGAAAACCTGGACTGTGTGCGGCCCTCGAGGCCTGGAGTTTGAGACCCCTGGTAAATGATCTATTTTACAATGCAGTATGAAATCTGGTGACAGATTCCTGACCAGAAATATGTTGGGTTAATATCAGCTGGAAGAGATGTCTCCACCTCATCATCACTAATTCTACATTCACATCATCATGGAAAAAAAACAAGCAGCATGGGGATTATTTAGCAAAACTAGCTAAACCAATTTTCAAAAGGATTTTGAATATCTGTGCCATTTTTCTTCCTGCAGTTTTATTAAATATCTATAAATATTGTATGCCCAGTATACTTTATATGATTTTTTAATCTGATGATGGTAGGGTTTGCCTGGGGTAGTGCATCCAGGTCTTAATCCTGAATAGATATGGCTTAGACAATACTAGGGCTCCATAAGTTAGAATTGTCTACACATGAAACTACTCAATCAAAATAATAAAAACAATAATATATAATTGGATTCTACGACAGTAAATCATTATGGCGACCCATACAATAACACGTAGAATCATCCAATTGTAGCGACCCTACAATTATGTTATCCATGTAATATTTCTCTTACACGTTCCAGTTTTGGTCGACTTCATTTGAACAACAGGTAAATTCAAGCTCACAACGTTTTTAGGTCCAACAGTCATAATTAAGTATAGTTGTCTTTGATAAGCCATCAAAAAGTAGAAATTGTCTCTGGCTAAAGCCATGTACACCTGATCATCTATACTCGACAGATCTCTATATACAATAAGAAAAAATAGCAAAGTTTTTACCTTTCTACTTTTGTATACAAACGTGAATATCCGCGTGTGTGCGCATATGTATAAAAACATGTTTATACACTGACGGACACACACAAACACACACTCACACACATACACGCATATATATATATATATATATTTATTTACTTTACAAAGTATGAAACCCATCAATGTTTCAATAGAATCCATGTCTTTTCAAACACTGAATTACTCATTCCAACATTCATTTTTTGTGCAATTTCATTTAAGCTTGTCATGTACTCCTAAATATGAGTGCTTCTGAAAAATAAAGGTATACGCTTCTCAGATTAGGTTTACATTAAAAAAAAAAAAAACTACCTATATATTCCCACAACATACAGTATAGTGCTACGAGAAAAGGTTCTATCAGTAAGGTAACACATCTGAAGCGAGGTCATCTGCGTAAAAATTAAAAAAGAATAAAGTTCACTCCGGAGTAGAGGTGTGCAAAGTGTTTGGATTTGTTTGTCATTTGGTTTAACACAACACTGCAAAACACAGTAAAACCTAAGGACCTGACACCAATGTGGAGCCATATTAAAGTGCCGCCATTTTTATTACATTTTTACTTCTACTCATTATTGATAAGGAAGCCAAAATACAGCCTGTATGAGTGAATATGTTCTGCATTTTCAACATTTTTTTAAGCATCCTACCACAGATAAAGTGCCTCAGGGGCACAAACTGGAGTGTTATCTAGTCACTCTGTCCAAAATAAGCAAATAGTGCATTTCTTGTCTTATTTTATTAGCTTTTGGCATCATTGTTACAAGCAGGGCTATGGAATCAGAGTCGGAGCCGGTGCCTATTTTGGGTGGAGTCGGATTCAGGCAAATTGAGAAGTTGGAGTTGGAGTGGAATATGTGGCTAATTGACTTCACAGCTATGGTTATGGAGTTGGAGTTGGATTCAGCGAAATTAAGAAGTTGGAGTCGGATATGTGGCTTATTGACTTAACACCCATGATTAAGGAGTTGGAGTTGGATTCAGGGAAATTGAGAAGTCAGAGTTGGATTCAGGCAAATTGAGAAGTTGGAGTTGAATTTGTGGCTTAAGGCCCCGTTACATCTTACAACATTGGCTGCGATGTCGGAAATGATGCGCGGGTGCTCACCTCCGACATAGCAGCCTAGCTGTCACATGGCAAGATGTTGCCGGTGACGGCGCTGCGATGTTGTCGCAGCGATCGCTCGCTGGGCTGGGATCAACCCAGCGAGCGATCCGCTGCAATGCAGTGAATAGGCTTGATCGGCTGTGACATCGCTATTGCGGTGTCACACCGAACGATGCCGCAGGTTGCTTAAGTTGAATTTGACAGGTTTTCCTGCATGCAGGAAAACCTGTCAACTCCGACTTGAGCAACTATCATTGTTGAATCGTGTATTTACACGCAACGACGCAACAACGATGTCATTTCAACAGTGTTCGTGATGTCACTTTTGAACGATGTCAGAAACTATGTTGAAAGGTGTAACGGGGCCTTTATTGACTTCACAGCCATGGTTATGGCATTGGAGTTGGATTCAGGGAAATTAATAAGTTGGAGTCAGATATGTAGCTTATTGACTTCACACCCATGGTTATGGAGTTGGAGTTGGATTCAGGGAAATTGAGAAGTTGGAGTTGGATTCAGGCAAATTCAGAAGTTGGAGTTGGATTTGTGACTTATTGACTACACAGCCATGCTTATGGAGTCAGAATCATTGAGTCCATTTTGGTGGAGTTGGAGTAGGAGTCGGAGTTGGATTCAAGAAATTAAAGAGTCAAAGTCGGATGTTTGGCTTACCGACTCCACAGCCCTGGTTACAAGTTAGATTTTGAAATTAAACTTGAATCTTTTATTTTAACAGAAATTTGAAAAATCTATTCGTTTGGTTTTTCAAATTTCGTTTGACAATGATCTGGCAGCACATAATATACTGTCACATTTTTCACCTGCTGCTATATATATTGCCTTTGTTTTCTATATTTTCTTTGTGTTGTCCCAGGCATGAAGGTAAAAACAGAACAAACATTAATATATTGAACATCCCTACTCCAGAGTAGTGAAAGTGCTGCTTCTGGTCACATGTGTACCAAACATACACCAGCCCCATCCCTGAGTAAGAGGTGCGAAAATTGTCTAAAAGTTAGCTGATAGGAAATAGTAATGATGTCACATTTTGTGAAACAGTGATGTCACCAACAGACAAGATCAAATTAAGTGTCTCCAGGTTGGTGTAAATGGTAAATACAGAGAAGGTTGGGGGATCACTTGTACAATGAACACAAAATCCAATGAAAGACATAAGGCAAAAAGAAAATATGGTATCACCCCCTCCCCAATGTGACCACCACAAAATGGTAAAGTTAAAATCTGCAAGCAACAGTCATTATTTTTTTTTTTTTTAGAAATCCCCATTGAGGTTGTATTTCTTAATTGACTCCCTGACTAATTTATTGGTGATTGTGTTACATTGTAAACTAAAATGTCTGGCACTACAACTATAATCAAAAGCTAAAATAATATAAACTACAATGACTGATATCAACTGCTATTGCAAGAAGGATGACGGGCAACAGTGAAAGTCTGGTTTGCTATAAAGTAAATGTCATATGAATAGATGGTAAGTATGCCTACTAAAGTTACACCTCTTAATCCACCCAGCTCAAGAAACAAAGACAAGAATACGAGTACCATGAAGTTCTACACAAAGATCCAGACTATGCCATAACAAAATAACACAAGAGAAAAAAATGGTTTCACAATCACTCGTTGCATCTGTATTAATAAGCAAGTGCGTTAAGAATGAATATAATAAGAAGATAATACCTAAGGAGATATACATTGAAAAGATTGCTCATCTGACGGTTCTGATTAATTCCACAACTGACCAATAACAGAGAAACACGTCAACACCGTAACATGCAAAGTAAAAGCAGCAGTCCATTGTTTCCTTCGGTCAACGCAAAAAGTGGCCAGCACATAACATTTGGTTGTAAATCTTTGAAAAAAAATAAAACCACCACTTAAGTACTGAAACCCCCAAACAAATACAGTATGCAAGAAGCTGAGACTCCCATATGGGGACACTGAAAAGAGTATAGATAGCAATTGCACAGCTACAGGTATTTTATATGTCGTTGGTTAACGGAATAATTATGAACTCTCCTGAGCATGCAATAAAAGAAGTCTTTGCCCACTTCAGTAGCAATTCAATGGACTGCTGCTTTAATGTTGCTCATATCGTTTATAGCGTTCTTAAAAAAATAGCTATTACTAATGGGTGAGGCGCCATAATGCTCGGCGCCAACGTCTCTTTTGGGTTTGCTGAATGAAAGGGTTAGAAAAATAACACTTCACCTGTATGTATACTTTGAAATGTAAAAAATATATATGATGTCTATATACACATATATCTCTATCTTTTTTTTTTATCTCTATTTTTTTTCTCACTATACATATAGCTATATATACCTGACCCTGGAATTACATTTAGTAACGAATGGCAGAGCCATGAGTTAAAGATATTAAAAATGTATAACAAGTGGAAAAAAAAAAAACAAGTACGTGAATTACTCATATTACATTCATATTTTTTATTTTTCACGTGGCCATATATGTGAATGATCTCTATAAAGAACAGTGATGTCACAGAGCTTCCTGGACATTTTCTAGACAGGACTGGTGCCCATGAATATACTGGGAACCATCGACAAGTGTTCCTATGTTACAAACACGGAACCTACAACTAGGAGTCAAAACTATGGTCATATAAATTCCTATACCAGGATACAAAGTTCTGAATTCATTATAGAAATGTGATGCCATCATGTATAGAGACTCTATATTGCATCTGAGGATGAGATGATAGAGATGTTGCATAGCAACCAAGTTATTTTTGCCTTGTCTCCATGCAGCTGCTATAATTCCCCCCACCGCCCTGCTGCTGACAACTCTGCACACCGAGGTGACATACACTCTGATTTCTATAGAGTGAATTCATGTGTATGTGGGCATGTATGCGTATATAGGTATATATATTCACATGCATATACACAGGCATATACATATATGAACATGCAGCTGAGTGCTACGGTGGGACATAGAAACTGGGGTACCTGTTTATAGGATGTATTTGGGATGGCCAAGAACGACTCACTCAAGAAAAATTCATTCATCTATTGGTATTTAAAAAAATATATCCGCTATTTGTCTAGCCACCATGTATTTCATGAAGGTATACTGTGGGTTAGATAACAGTCACAGGCACAGCCTAAACCGAGGAGGTCTCGAGTTCTCACATAAGAGGTATGCAGTTCATTCTTCCTAATTACTATACTACACATAGATATAAATCTCACATATATAAATATATATGTTGGATTTAAAGGGGATGGACTTACCCCATTAATATCAGGCAGTGGCGTAACTTGAATCTTGTAGGTCCCAATACTAAATTTTCAGCAGGGCCTCCAACTGTCAAGGACCTTTTATCTTGTTCGTCTTCTATGGGCCAAAGGGATCTTTTAGACTCCAAGGCCAGGGGACAACTACAAGCCCTGCACCCACAATAGTTACTGCCCTGACATCAGTAGCTGTCATAGAGGGACAGCTAATATTTTAACACGGGTGCAACCCTTAATGGCTGCATTCTGAATATTCATAACTCCAGACATTTCCCGCAAATTGTGTAACTGACCAGTAGGCTCATGTGCAATCACATTGAAACAATGAAATGGTGTGTATCTGACTGTTGGGACAGGGCTGCAAAGTTAACCCTTCACAATTGTTCTCTGCATGGCAATACTCCCAGCCACATGATTTAAAGAGGACTGTATCATAGCCTCCTTCACTTAAATGGCGGTACCTATGCTGAAGTTCTCGGCACATTAGGTTTCCTGGTGGGCAGGTGAAATGCTGTAGAGAACTCGGTTCCTTTCATTCTCAGGCCTGGCCTGGGTCATACAGGCCAGACCTCCACATGGCATGCCATAGCATTATAGCATTGAAATGCCCAATTTAAAAGGCTGGTTCTAAGTGTATTGGCTGGTCACAAATCTCAACCAGCAATGACACTGATTTCCCCTATAATTATTATATGTTCTAAGGTGTTTATGAAGAATTCCTTAGAAAAATGATTTGGAGCAGGAACAACTGCAATAATATGGAGTTTGCTTTCAGGTGCTGCAGTGATTTATTTTTAAGTAACCTTTTCACATGGTATAGTGGTAATTGTGATTCCATACACATTCTCATCCCTCATACCAAATTAAACAGAATAATAAAGTGCCCTGAGGAGAATAAGTACATCATCAGTCCGTCCACAACTAGAGAAGACAGAAATACAATGAGACGGTGGGTGGGAGAGAGAAGCTATGTGGAATTGGGGTTCAGGTAGATGCAGCACTCAACGAGCAGTCTAAAAAAAATGTGGATCAGATTTTCGAGGTTCAATTGGATAGACTATAAGTCTAAGTGTAACAGAAGAGAGGTTGGAGCTATAGAGAGTTACAGTCTGGTACCTTGGTTCATTGCTACAGGATATGCCAGTCTAAATTCTTCATCCCTCATCTTTTATTGCTTCCTGGACTGGCTGAAATATTAATAGTTAGAAGGGTAGTATGACCTATACCTTCAGTGTTCTTTGGGGAGATGATTATTGCGATAAGTATACTTTCTTAAAAGTATTTTTTTTCTTGCTTGCTTTCAAGTCAATATTTGGAGTATTATATATATATATATATATATATATATATATATATACATACTAGTGCATCTCAATGAATTAGAATATCATCAAAAAGTTAATTCATGTCAATAAAAAAAGTGAAACGTATATATTATATAGAGTCACTACAAACAGAGTGATCTATTTCAAGTGTTTTTTTCTGCTAATGTTGATGATTATGGCTTACAGCCAATGTAAACCCAGAGATTGTTATTTCAGAAAATTAAAGTAAGGATTATGAAGGGTTAAAAACTGCACAACCTATTACATGAGACATCAAAGTGTGAATATAATATTGATCGATTAGTCAAGGTGTTTCAGGGCTTCCAGAAACCTGCCAAAATTTATATTTGAAGATATTCTAGTTCATTGAGATGCACTAGTATATTCTGGATATGAACAGTATTGTATGGGATGCCTTAATATATCTGCTGATACATCAGCCCTACTGAATTTCCCGCTGCTTACCATGGAAGGGATTGGTGAAAATATTATGTTAGAGAATTTTGCATTTGGGTAATACCCTGATATATTTCATAAAATAGTTCCAAACTGAGGGTATGCTGTGTAATATTTCCTGTACTCCAGTAAATGGATTTCAGCCCAATCAGCTGTTCTCATACGTAGCAAAAATGTCTGGATATTTCTTTAAGGAACCTATTCTATTCCCTCTGTAGCCATCCCTGCCGCACTAATAAATGATAAGAGAGCTGTACCTGAGAGCTTGCCAGTTATTAGAATAGGTGCTGTGTTATTAGAGTCAACAGAGCATTGAAATTCTGGTGAATGGAGGCACTGCAGACAATTTGTGGTCTTGATGATGAAAAAAAAGAGACTACGATCATTCATAAAACAATTGGCAAATTCAACGATTCTATGAGAAATTAAATTCTACGGGAAAAGCTTGAACACCCTGCAGAAACGGCAAATCTTTTCTGCCATTCCAAGCTTAGAGATAACCAGTTTTCGAACAAGAGATTTTGTCTCTTGAAGCTACATTGAAACTAGAAGATGGAGTCGTGGTAACAACAACAAAAAATAAAGATGAACAAATCAATTTAACTAACTTTGGAAATTAGGGCCATGAAAGCCAGTATGTGCAAGACTCAAGTAAAAAATATCACAATATTTATATAACATCTAGAACATCTAATATGATATCGAGAAAGGAAACGCAACAGTGATTCCGTAATAGGGGGAGAAAGTTGTCACACTTTTTTGGGGGGAAAACCTCAACTAAAACAAGAAAGGGGAAAACACAAGTTCAATTTCTATTCATATTAAATAGAGTGTGGACAACTGAAAGGATTAAAAAACAACAGATTTAAAAAAAAATGTGTATATAATACATAGGTACACATATTTTTTGGATTAAAGTGGGAAATACAAATTGATATTTTTCTCTGTGCAATATATTGTTTTTATCACAATGTTGTTTTCGAACATAACAATGGGGGAATATGCATTTCTACACATAAACGTCTTGAACTTGCGACTATAGGTGCTTGGTGTAGAGGTTAATTAAAAGGTGAAGAAACCCAATCATACTCTGATACACACACGGGTCCAGGCATCCATCCACATACGCTCTACTACACTGTGATTTCTCAGAATTCCTTCTCAGACTCTATTCAGTGTGACAGAAAGATTAAAACTGAAAGAAACACTACCCTAACACATTAGGCAGGTTAATAGTAAGTAATTGCTACATGTATCCATGTTCTTTCAGCTGTTCATTCCTGTCTCTACAACATTATTACATTTAATTTGCAGGAATTTCATTCAAATGCGAAACTTAAGATGTGCAAACTGCAAGATTTTTTTTTGTGGTTTTATTTATTTTTTTTTCTTTAAAGTCCATCTTTTATTTATTTATTTTTTAAAAACACTGGACAATTATTTTTTTTTTTACGTTTTCTATCTAGCTTAATATTTTCCCTATCGATTCTCCGTAATCATGTCAGCTCACGTATGACTTTAACCCTTTCTTTTGTAAAAGTGCCTTCTGTAAAGTAGTCCTTTGGGACAATAAACGGTCACATCCTAGGTCAAGAATTACATTCATCCCTTTGAAACCACATTAAAACTTTCGACATCTTGCTCTAAGAAGCTCTATATATTTTCATGTAGGTTTCAGTGTTGAAAAATATTTAAAAAAAAAAAAAAAAAAACATATATATATTTTAAAATACACAAGATTAAAAGTGAGATACAGTACTTAGCAAACATTAGACCAAGATGCTCGGCAATAAAGTGTGAACAGCATTGTAAGTGCTAATAGACAATCTCTAATCGTTCCTCCAGTTCTTGTTCCTTAATGTGTCACACTGAAAGTTAAAAAAAAAAAAAAAAGTGGCACCAGTTGTAACTAAAGAAGAGAAGTTGAACACAAGATGGTTACACCCATGATGCAAGTAATTGATGTTAGTGCTCTATATAGGCAATGTGCTTAAGCCTTGAGAAGCACATGCCGAATTTACAGGACATTTACTTGCTATTCTACAACAAATCTTTGTCCCAACAGGATTCTGCCAGAGTAATAAACTTTTATGGACTCTGCGTCCTGTTCAATTTTGTTTGCCTTGTTCCGTAGGCAAGCAAATGCTTTGTCAGCAGATCGAACGTTGGAAGTTTTAAGTAATAATACAAAATTAGGACATACCACATATGGATGAGTTTTTCACAGCACAAAAACAAATTAAAAACTTTTTAGAGCAAAGAGGGACTCTGACCCTCTCTTATACGTGTGCAGTTAGACTTTCTCAGGATGAGTTTGTGGTACTATAGACCACGTGCCATTTGCCAATGTGACGTGGCTAAAGATGGTTAGTCTCATGTATTGAGTCACTTGAAATGATCTCTGATGTTTACTGCTCACTATGGGGCTCAAATTTTGAATAAACACCCCAACAACATGAGACATGGCACCAGATTCAAACCTATCATTAAACCAAATGAACAAAAGGTAAGTGTAGATAATTCTCCCGACACACGTACATGGATTGGTATCATTATCGCTGTCACCAAGACAAGGATAATCAACTGGGATTGTTTGTGCCAGTGATCTACAACAGAAACAAACATGAAGCTATACCCTCCCAACAAGGGGCAGCCAACATATCTTTCATTTCCCTTGTAATCCTTTCTGAAAGAAAATGCTGAAGTCATTTGAACTTTGAAGTTGGCACCCTGCAACTAAATCACAGAAGTCATGTCTATACAATCCCATCCATCAAGACCGCAGAAAGCTTAGCGCCACCAAATCCTAGCTACTGCACGAGTGAACACTTGTGGAAAGAACTTATGCATCAACAATCTCCTGAAAGATACCAGTCGCAACTATAACAATGTTATAACATAAACCTAAAATAAGATGATAATGTGTAAATACTGGGTTATTTATTCTACAGTACAGTAATCTGAATAAAAAGACAAGGGTAAGCCTATTTTTTTCTTCTCTAAACACGTTTCACTTGCCTACATTGGATCGACCTTCGATGCAAATCTTAACCTCCTGAGGAATAAAAGAAGGCTTGGGAAGAGTCAATGGTGGTTCATCTTCAGACTTCTCTAATTTTCTTGATTCTGGGGCAGACCACCTCCTCTTCCTTGTCACCATGGGTTTGCCAGGTTCAATTTTGGCTTCAAAGGTTGCAGGATTCAATCCGGCAGGACACCTTAGTTCACCATTCTCAGATGATACCTGTACACTTCCCTGATTAATCCCATTCTCCTGCTCTGCATATCTATGTCTATTTCCTGACAGACTGTCATTCTTTGGGTGCTTCAGCAAGATGCTAGCTGAATCCATGGGTTGCCCCTTCTTTATGGAGCCATTTTTCAGATTCTTGAGTGTAAGCGATATGCAGACATCTCCTACGGACAATTTTGAACATGGTAAATCAAACAGCTGGCTTGTTCTCTCAGGACTACATGATGACCAGCCTTGGCCAAACACAAAAAACGGATATTCTATCAAGACTTCTACGCTGACCTGCAGAGATACAATAAAGGAAAATATATGATAAAAATGTACAGTACAAGCAACTACCAGCAGATCTGTGGATGTTCTAAAGGAGTAAGTCTGTATATAAACACATAGAGAATCATGTTAATCATTCTGTAATCACAATTCATGCAACCTTGTAATTTGAGGGTATGTATTGTTCACATGAAAGATTAGAATCAATCTACATGTATTTTCCACTTCAGACATCTAGACTGACCTTTGGATTTCTAACATTGATCAACATTTTGTAAATCTTTCGGATCCACATGTCTCGGTAATCAGCCATTTTTCATACAGAATCAGTTTGACTAAATAGCAATTCAAATTATATTTATTGAATTCTCTGAATAGTTAAATAAATAATAACAATTGTATAATAGAAATTACAATAACGTCCACTCATAATGTTTAAATCGGATTATACAATTTGCATAACTCAATTTTAATTACTAGCAAATATGCTACAATGAATCATAAACAACCTTAGCATAGTTTGACAAAATATCAGGCCACTTAAATTAGCTTTTTTCTGTGTAGAAGATATTTTCCCCTGCATGTCAATCTAGTTGCAAAACTTCATTCAAATGCAGGTAGTTCAAAGAAAACTATTATAATTTTATTTTAAATTTTCAATATTCTTATCCCCCACTAAAAGGTAAAATTAGAATCTTGCAATACTCATCCTGGTACTAAACCCATTACTAGACTCATATTCCTGTTGTGCTGCAGTCTCATTATCAGAGAATTTAATAATTGAAAATTAACAGCTCTATATACAGCGATAATCAGGATCCACCATGACTCGCTATTCCCTGCAAATGACCTTTGGCGATATCACAGGATGAGCAGAAAACATGTATGCAGGACCATAAGGTCAGAGAGAGAGCTGATATAAGGTCAGAGACAAGCTGATATAAGGACAGAGACAGAGCTGATAAAGGTCAGAGACAGAGCTGATATAAGGTCAGAGACAGAAGCTAATATAGGGTCAGAGACAGAGCTGATATAAGGTCACAGACAAAGCTGATATAAGGTCAGAGACAGAGCTGATGTAAGGTCAGAGACAGAAATAATATAGGGTCAGAGACAGAGCTGATATAAGGTCACAGACAAAGCTGATATAAGGTCAGAGACAGCTGATTTAAGGTTAGAGACAAAGCTGGTAAGAGGTCAGAAACAGAGCTGATATAGGTCAGAGACAGAGCTGATAAAAGGTCAGAGACAGCTAATATAGGGTCAGAGACAGAGCTGATATAAGGTCAGAGACAAAGCTGATATAAGGTCAGAGACAGCTGACATAAGTTTAGAGACAAAGCTGATATGAGGTCAGAAACAGAGCTATATAAGGTTAGAGAGAGCTGACATAAGGTCAGAGAGAGAGCTTCTGACTTCAGTAAAGATAAAGGAGACTGTTACCCCTGTGTCTGTCAGTTATTCCATAAACTAAGTCCTTTCACCCCCAACAAACGTATCATCTCCATAAACTTTATGGTTGCCCTGGAGAAATGCTCTTCCCGTGGAGAGCTGAACCATCCTCACTGCTACCCCTATCATCCCAGAGGTCCCAACTACAGCAGCGGCTATACTGCCGCATACCACGGGTGGCATCACAACAAAAAATTTTATTTTTGCTTTTATTTTATTTTTATCTATTTTTCCAATCCCCTTTTTAACTGGTTGCCTGACAAGGGGATCACGACGGTCACCCACCGTGAATCCTGCAGCCCCAGATGACGACGAGAGGCCCGGTTCCGAGTACCCCACAATCCCCGCCAGGGGCAAGTCATTTGCATTGGGCCCAAGGGCTTCAAGTTACATCACTGGTCTCAGGCATATATGAGGTTGTAGAGTTTGGGTCAGTATACCTGGGGCTAGTCTGGTCATCATGGTTCATAGACGGGTCATGTTTCATCGACACTTGAATTCGACCATAGACTGAATGAGTGGATTGTGAAGTCAAAAGTGGACAGTTTTTGTTCTTGTTTGTTTCCCACTGCTCCCCTGGGTATTCCACTTTTTGGGTATGTTTGTTTTTTAACTGTCATGATATTAATGAGCAGAGAAGCTTGGAGGAAAATAGTTCACGTGATATCCAATAGTTGGACACGACTGAATAGATAAAATTGGATATTCATGAGATATTCAAGATACTTGGGAAAAGGTGTACAACGGTCCGCGCTGCCAGGGTTACTCACATCAAAGAATACACGGGTAGATGAAGTGTTAATCAGATCCTTCTTTATTCTCCAGAATAAAGAAGGATCTGATTAACACTTCATCTACCCGTGTATTCTTTGATGTGAGTAACCCTGGCAGCGCGGACCGTTTGTACACCTTTTCCCAAGTATCTTGATGTATCTCCACGTGTGAGTGGTTGGTGGAGGTCCAGCAGCAGCCATCAGGACATTATTCCTATCAAGCCTTCAAACCAGTTGTGGGTGTCACAAGTGGATCAGGTGAGTGGATTGCTTTACTCACCGGTTTTGCAAACTAGTGTCAAGTGATAAGGGCACTATTGCGCCTCTTGTTCCCCTCCCCTTTTGTATTCATGAGATATAGGTATTTTTAATCAGTCCTAATTTTTCTGTTTACATGAGACAACTGGAGCAGCTTGCTCTTGAGGAGTCGCCAAAATACCTGTCGAGAGATGCAGAAGTCTCATTGACAGTTATAGGAATCATTTGATTGCAGTGATTGCCTCAAAAGTTGTGCAACAAAATATTAAGTTAAGGGTACCATCATTTCTGTCCAGGCCTATTTCATGTGTTAATTTTTTTTTTTTTTAAATCTGTGGAAGCAGGGTTGAAAAGCAATGTCTGACATTCATTTTTCATTTTCATAGATTTTTATTTATTATTACTTTTGTCAGGTTCAAGTTATTCATGCGACCATTGTGAGTTTTTCTTTCATTAAACGAGGGTTACAAACAATTTTGACCACATGTGTAATTATTGTTTTCATTAAAAATTCTAAGCAGTAGATATACATATAAATTTTAAAATCATCGACAAATCCTCAAAAGTATGGCAACATCACAGTTAAATATTGGTGCTAAGACTAAGGAGAGCAGTGTGAGAATATGCGAATCATGGCAAACCTCTAACAAATGTTTTGTGACATTAAATTAAATTACTTAAGAAACGTGAAGAGAACCTCCATGAGTCATGTAATCTGTCTTTCAGTTGACAAAAATGTATTTTAAAAATATTTTTGCATGAGTTCGATATAATTTCCAAGAACAATTTGTGGCCATATCTGATGGTGGTCATACACAGATATCTCTGTGTCATGCAACTTCTCAATGGAGTCCCGTTTAGGAGTGCAGCTGGACACAAACTGCTCATTTAAATGTGAGGATTATGTAGCCTTTCTGACATGGTAAGGGCATATACACATGACGTCTTTACTGAGTTTACCAAGAGGAAGACACTTCAGGACACTTCAACGGTTCTTGTCGTGAAGATCTTTTTTGGCACTTTTTGAATGCTTGCTTGACATTTTTGACAGCCTGCATTATTTTTTAGCATTTTTCCAGCATTTGAGGGTTGTGTTTTTACTGGCTTTTTCCATACATATTTTGTCTTCTCTAAATTTCCACTGTCTTGATCTGTATAATATAAAGAGTCTCTTGAGCATACAATGCCTATAGAATGGTCAGGTTATTTCTTTTAGCTACATGACATTTTTTGAAACCTGAAGCCCTTAATGGACAGTCGAAAGACTGAACATGTGAACAGGAAGCACTTTTTTACTTTTTTACATGAGAATGTACTGTATTTTTCAGACTATAAGATACACTTTTTTCCTCCAAGTTTTGGGGGAAAGTGGGGGTGTGTCTTATAGTCCAAATGCTTTGCTGTGGGCGGGGCAGTTTTGGAGTGGTGACCAGAGGCTGGAGGAGGCTGGAGCTGTGGTCCATGATCACGTGGGCCCACTCATTAGGCTAATGTAATATTCATTGTAGTCTGCACTGAATATTAAATTAGCTTAATTTGCCAGATCCTCGATCACTGGCTGCAGCTGCGGGTTATCGTGTGTCTGGATATTCACTGCTCCCCTTGCATCATCATTGGCATGGGGAACAGAGAATATCCTGGAGGATCATACACACCCTTCCATCACTCCCTCCCACAGCACTGCCAGCAATGTCCTCCCGTCTGATGCCGGACACTGAACAGTGTGTAGAGCAGGTGCAGAACAGTGATGTCATTGCTGTGTGTGTGGCTCAGAGACTGTTGAGCATTGTGCATTAGACATTGCTGGCAGTGCTGTGGGAGAGAGCAATGGAAAGGTGATTATGATCGTTTATTTTTTTATGTGATGAGGGATCATGCACTGGGTAATACAAGGAAGGGGGAATCATATATACCAGCATGGAAGGATCATATATTACCAGGATGGAGTATCATATATTACCAAGATTCGGTGGATCATATATTACCAGAATGGGGGGATCATAGATTACCAGGAAGGGGGATCATATATTACAAAGATTCGAGGATCATATATTGCCAGGATGGGAGGATCATAGATTACCAGGAGGGGGCAATCGCAGATTACCAGGCTTAGGGGATCATAGATTACCAGAATGAGGGGATCATATATACCAGGATAAGGGGATCATATATAAAAGGATGGGAAGATCATACATACCAGGATGAGGGGATCATATATACCAGGATGGAGGGATCATATAGATACCAGGATGGGGGATCATATATACCAGGATTGGGGGATCAAACAGATACCAGATGGTGGGATCATATATACTAGGATGGGGGCCCATGTACCAGGTTGGGAGACATATATACCAGGATGAGGTGGCCATACCATGTTTCCCCAAAAATATGGCGCCCCCCGAAAGTAAGGCATGCTTGGGGGGGGGGGCACCCTACCTCCTAATATAAGACACCCCCCGATTATAAGGCGTACCTGCAGACTGAGGTGGCTCCAGCTCTCCGGTGTCTGCGCTCTCTGGTGGCCCCCTGCTCTCCGGTGGCACCCCCCGCCCGCTCTCTGGCGGCCCCCCCCACTCTCCTGTTTCCCGCTGGGGTTGCTGATCTCCACCCAGGTCAGGAGTCCTGCACCAATTACAGCGCAGAAACTGTGAGCCAATCACAGCCCAGGAGCCACAAGCCAATCCGCGGCCAGCTGACGTCGT